>CM065595.1:159068944-159774472 GCA_033119425.1 Bufotes viridis
ATATCTCAGACTCCAGTTACATCCAGAGTCTTCCCGTTGCGCACAGGCTGCAGAACCGGACATCTCCTTCAGTGCAGGATGTGCTGCCGTGCACAGGGAGGCAGCGCCTATCTCGCGCGTTGTGCCGGTTAGAAGAGTTCAGCGCGTTATGAAAATGTGACGCCCCGTTACCGGAAGGATCGTTAAAGCAGCTCTGGATGTGAGCGGAGTACAAGCTACAACTTCACCACAACAGCCGGTGACAGCCAGAAACACTGGGGTAAATCACAGGTCCTGTACGGACATCCCAGGGGGTCTCACTGTGTCTGGTGGGTCCTGCCTGTTGGAGGTTGTAGTTTGAGAACAGGAAGCAATGTAATCGGCATCATACCCGCAGTCAATCCATGATATGGTAGCTCTGCCACGCACATCCTGCGCCACATCTGACACCAGCTTCAGCTGACGCTCCGCAGCCTTGGCTGAAAACACAAAATGAAGATTGTGATCACTACATACAGATTATACAGCCACCACTAGAGGGAGCTCACTACATACAGATTATACAGCCAGCACTAGAGGGAGCTCACTACATACAGATTATACAGCCACCACCAGAGGGAGCTCACTACATACAGATATATACAGCCACCACTAGAGGGAGCTCAGGAGATTACTACATACAGATATATACAGCCACCACTAGAGAGAGCTCAGGAGATTACTATATACAGATATATACAGCCACCACTAGAGTGAGCTCAGGAGATTACTATATACAGATATATACAGCCACCACTAGGGGGAGCTCAGGAGATTACTACATACAGATATATACAGCCACCACTAGAGGGAGCTCAGGAGATTACTACATACAGATATATACAGCCACCACTAGAGAGAGCTCAGGAGATTACTACATACAGATATATACAGTCACCACTAGAGGGAGCTCAGGAGATTACTACATACAGATATATACAGCCACCACTAGAGGGAGCTCAGGAGATTACTACATACAGATATATACAGCCACCACTAGAGGGAGCTCAGGAGATTACTGCATACAGATATATACAGCCACCACTAGAGGGAGCTCAGGAGATTACTGCATACAGATATATACAGCCACCACTAGAGGGAGCTCAGGAGATTACTACATACAGATATATACAGCCACCACTAGAGGGAGCTCAGGAGATTACTACATACAGATATATACAGCCACCACTAGAGGGAGCTCAGGAGATTACTACATACAGATATATACAGCCACCACTAGAGGGAGCTCAGGAGACTACTACATACAGATATATACACCCACCACTAGAGGGAGCTCAGGAGATTACTGCATACAGATATATACAGCCACCACTAGAGGGAGCTCAGGAGATTACTACATACAGATATATACAGCCACCACTAGAGGGAGCTCAGGAGATTACTACATACAGATTATACAGCCACCACTAGAGGGAGCTCACTACATACAGATTATACAGCCACCACTAGAGAGAGCTCACTACATACAGATTATACAGTCACCACTAGAGGGAGCTCACTACATACAGATTATACAGCCACCACTAGAGGGAGCTCACTACATACAGATATATACAGCCACCACTAGAGGGAGCTCACTACATACAGATTATACAGCCACCACTAGAGGGAGCTCACTACATACAGATTATACAGCCACCACTAGAGGGAGCTCACTACATACAGATTATACAGCCACCACTAGGGGGAGCTCACTACATACAGATTATACAGCCACCACTAGAGGGAGCTCACTACATACAGATCATACAGTCACCACTAGAGGGAGCTGACTACATACAGATTATACAGCCACCACTAGAGGGAGCTCACTACATACAGATTATACAGCCACCACTAGAGAGAGCTCACTACATACAGATTATACAGCCACCACTAGAGAGAGCTCACTACATACAGATTATACAGCCACCACTAGAGGGAGCTCACTACATACAGATTATACAGCCACCACTAGAGAGAGCTCACTACATATAGATTATACAGCAACCACTAATGAGAGATCACTACATACAGATTATACAGTCTAGGGATGTCCCGATACCGATACTAGTATCGGGACCGATATCGGCATTTTCACGAGTACTTGTACTCGTAAAAATGCCGCCGATACCACTGCCGATACCGGAAGTTCCGATTCGGCAGCGGCTATATTCTGTTTCATTACCCCTAACTTACTGTGCCCGTGATTACTAACTATTAATGCGCAGTCCCTCCATGCTCCTGCCCCGCGCGCCTTCTGTAATCATAAAGTGGGCGGAGCGGGCAGGCGGGACATGAGGCGCATGGAGGAACTGAGAGCTCAAGCTGCCCGATTCCTCCATGCGCCTCATGTCCCGCCTGCCCGCTCCGCCCACTTTATGATTACAGAAGGCGCGAGGCAGGAGCATGGAGGACTGCGCATTAATAGTTAGTAATCACGGGCACAGTAAGTTAGGGTAATGAAACAGAATATAGCCGCTGCGGGCCGGTGTATGAGTCAAGCTGCACCGGCCCCGCAAGTGTAATCTGGATGACACTAATGGGGGATCTGTGGATGACATGTATATAGCATAAGATCCACAGATCCCCCCATAACAGTGATGTCCACAGGTCCCCCCATAACAGTGATGTCCACAGGTCCCCCCATAACAGTGATGTCCACAGGTCCCCCCATAACAGTGATGTCCACAGGTCCCCCCCATAACAGTGATGTCCACAGGTCCCCCCATAACAGTGATGTCCACAGGTCCCCCCATAACAGTGATGTCCACAGGTCCCCCCATAACAGTGATGTCCACAGGTCCCCCATAACAGTGATGTCCACAGGTCCCCCCATAACAGTGATGTCCACAGGTCCCCCATAACAGTGATGTCCACAGGTCCCCCCATAACAGTGATGTCCACAGGTCCCCCATAACAGTGATGTCCACAGGTCCCCCCATAACAGTGATGTCCACAGGCCCCCCATAACAGTGATGTCCACAGGTTACCCCCATAACAGTGATGTCCACAGGTTACCCCCATAACAGTGATGTCCACAGGTTACCCCCATAACAGTGATGTCCACAGGTTACCTCCCCCATAAAAGTGATGTCCACAGGTCCCCCCATAACGGTGACGTCCACAGGTCCCCCATAACGGTGTCGTCCACAGGTCCCCCCATAACGGTGCCGTCCACAGATCCCCCATAATGGTGCCGTCCACAGATTCCCCATAACGGTGCGTCATCCACAGATCCTCCATAACAGTGCGTCATCCACAGATCCTCCATAACAGTGCGTCATCCACAGATCCCCCATAACGGTGTCATCCACAGATCCCCCATAACAGTGTCATCCACAGATCCCCCATAACAGTGTCATCCACAGATCCCCCAT
This sequence comes from Bufotes viridis, assembly GCA_033119425.1. Lineage (NCBI taxonomy): Eukaryota > Metazoa > Chordata > Amphibia > Anura > Bufonidae > Bufotes > Bufotes viridis. The sequence goes on from CM065595.1 coordinate 159,072,343, forward strand.
AACAGTGTCATCCACAGATCCCCCATAACAGTGTCATCCACAGATCCCCCATAACGGTGACATCCACAGATCCCCCATAACAGTGTCCTCCACAGATCCCCCCCCATAACAGTGCCATCCACAGATCCCCCATAACAGTGTCCTCCACAGATCCCCCCCCCATAACAGTGCCATCCACAGATCCCCCATAACAGTGTCCTCCACAGATCCCCCAAAAACAGATCCCCCTGGAGGCACATTGGTTTGAAAACGCTATTATATTCCCATTTATTAACACTTGTACAAAGGAAAAGAAAAGCCGTTGTCCACAGCAACAAACTTCCAGCTTTAAATGTTTTCATTGCTATCAGTAACTGCGCCGCTGTTTATATGAGGTATCGGTAATTGGTATCGGCGAGTACTTAAATAAAAGTATCGGTACTCGTACTCTGTCTTAAAAAAATGGTATCGGGACATCCCTAATACAGCCACCACTAGGGGGAGCTCACTACATACAGATTATACAGCCACCACTAGAGAGAGCTCACTACATACAGATTATACAGCCACCACTAGAGGGAGCTCACTACATACAGATCATACAGCCACCACTAGAGAGAGCTCACTACATACAGATTATACAGCCACCACTAGAGAGAGCTCACTACATACAGATTATACAGCCACCACTAGAGAGAGCTCACTACATACAGATTATACAGCCAACACTAGGGAGAGCTCACTACATACAGATTATACAGCCACCACTAGGGGGAGCTCACTACATACAGATTATACAGCCACCACTAGGGAGAGCTCACTACATACAGATTATACAGCCACCACTAATGGGAGATCACTACATACAGATTATACAGCCACCACTAGAGGGAGCTCACTATATACAGATTATACAGCCACCACTAGAGGGAGCTCACTACATACAGATTATACAGCCACCACTAGAGGGAGCTCACTACATACAGATTATACAGCCACCACTAGAGGGAGCTCACTACATACAGATTATACAGTCACCACTACAGGGAGCTCACTACATACAGATTATACAGTCACCACTAGAGGGAGCTCACTACATACAGATTATACAGTCACCACTAGAGGAAGCTCACTACATACAGATTATACAGTCACCACTAGAGGGAGCTCACTACATACAGATTATACAGTCACCACTAGAGGGAGCTCACTACATACAGATTATACAGTCACCACTAGAGGGAGCTCACTACATACAGATTATACAGCCACCACTAGAGGGAGCTCACTACATACAGATTATACAGCCACCACTAGAGGGAGCTCACTACATACAGATTATACAGTCACCACTAGAGAAAGATCACTACATACAGATTATACAGCCACCCCTAGAGGGAGCTCACTACATACAGATTATACAGCCACCACTAGAGGGAGCTCACTACATACAGATTATATAGCCACCACTAGAGGGAGCTCACTACATACAGATTATACAGCCACCACTAGAGGGAGCTCACTACATACAGATTATACAGCCACCACTAGAGGGAGCTCACTACATACAGATTATACAGCCACCACTAGAGGGAGCTCACTACATACAGATGTATATACAGCCACCACTAGAGGGAGCTCACTACATACAGATGTATATACAGCCACCACTAGAGGGAGCTCACTACATACAGATTATACAGCCACCACTAGAGGGAGCTCACTATATACAGATTATACAGCCACCACTAGAGGGAGCTCACTATATACAGATTATACAGCCACCACTAGAGGGAGCTCACTACATACAGATTATACAGCCACCACTAGAGGGAGCTCACTACATACAGATTATACAGTCACCACTAGAGGGCTCTCACTACATACAGATTATACAGTCACCACTAGAGGGAGCTCACTACATACAGATTATACAGCCACCACTAGAGAGAGCTCACTACATACAGATTATACAGCCATAATCACACTTTACATGAAGATTTTTGCTCTCGGTTTCGCAGTTTCAGCCTGTCCCCGACGTCTCCTAATACCCCCTCCATGCTTGTGAGATCAGCGGCGCACCCTCACCTGACTTGGAGTACAGAACCAGCACGTTATTGCGAGTGCGCAGCAGCTTCTTAAAGTCCTTGTGGTCGCTGACTTTTTCGATGAGCGGAGAGATTTTTAGCGCCAGGAGGATGGATGGGAAGACGATCTGTAAGAAGAACGAACAGCACAGGGTTAGTGACCAAGGACCATGTACCGCGGCCGCCTTCTTCTGAGGACATTAATAATAGGGGGAGTCATCCGACTCTCCACTGACCCCGAGTGGTATGCAGATCTGCACTATTGCTGTGTCAGCTCTCACAGCAGTTCTATCATTCTATTCATATATAAGGAACTGTTAGAGGAGAGCAAAGCTTCAGTAGACTCCAATATGTTCATACAAGTAGTGTCAATTCTGGGGGGTGGTAGTAGTATGGGTAGTATTTCTTTATTTTATGCACTTATATATCACTGACATATTCCACAGCGCTGTACAGACATTCTCATCACATATATATCACTGACATATCCCACAGCGCTGTACAGACATTCTCATCACATATATATCACTGACATATCCCACAGCGCTGTACAGACATTCTCATCACATATATATCACTGACATATTCCACAGCGCTGTACAGACATTCTCATCACATATATATCACTGACATATTCCACAGCGCTGTACAGACATTCTCCTCCCTTATATATCACTGACATATTCCACAGCGCTGTACAGACATTCTCCTCCCTTATATATCACTGACATATTCCACAGCGCTGTACAGACATTCTCCTCCCTTATATATCACTGACATATTCCACAGCGCTGTACAGACATTCTCATCACTTATATGTCACTGACATATTCCACAGCGCTGCACAGACATTCTCATCCCTTATATATCACTGACATATTCCACAGCGCTGTACAGACATTCTCATCACTTATATATCACTGACATATTCCACAGCACTGTACAGACATTCTCCTCCCTTATATATCACTGACATATTCCACAGCGCTGTACAGACATTCTCCTCCCTTATATATCACTGACATATTCCACAGCGCTGTACAGACATTCTCCTCCCTTATATATCACTGACATATTCCACAGCGCTGTACAGACATTCTCATCCCTTATATATCACTGACATATTCCACAGCGCTGTACAGACATTCTCATCACTTATATATCCCTGACATATTCCACAGCACTGTACAGACATTCTCATCCCTTATATATCACTGACATATTCCACAGCGCTGTACAGACATTCTCATCCCTTATATATCACTGACATATTCCACAGCGCTGTACAGACATTCTCATCACCTATATATCACTGATATATTCCACAGCGCTGTACAGACATTCTCATCCCTTATATATCACTGACATATTCCACAGCACTGTACAGACATTCTCATCCCTTATATATCACTGACATATTCCACAGCGCTGTACAGACATTCTCCTCCCTTATATATCACTGACATATTCCACAGCACTGTACAGACATTCTCATCACTTATATATCACTGACATATTCCACAGCGCTGTACAGACATTCTCATCAGTTATACATCACTGACATATTCCACAGCACTGTACAGACATTCTCATCACTTATATATGACTGACATATTCCACAGCGCTGTACAGACATTCTCATCCCTTATATATCACTGACATATTCCACAGCGCTGTACAGACATTCTCATCACTTATATATCACTGACATATTCCACAGCGCTGTACAGACATTCTCATCACTTATATATCACTGACATATTCCACAGCGCTGTACAGACATTCTCATCACTTATATATCACTGACATATTCCACAGCGCTGTGCAGACATTCTCATCACTTATATATCACTGACATATTCCACAGCGCTGTACAGACATTCTCATCACTTATATATCACTGACATATTCCACAGCGCTGTACAGACATTCTCATCACTTATATATCACTGACATATTCCACTGTGCTGTACAGACATTCTCATCACTTATATATCATCATATCACTGACATATTCCACAGCTCTGTACAGATATTCTCATCCCTTATATATCACTGACATATTCCACAGCGCTGTACAGACATTCTCATCACTTATATATCACTGACATATTCCTCAGCGCTGTACAGACATTCTCATCACTTATATAGAGCTGACATATTCCACAGCTCTGTACAGACATTCTCATCCCTTATATATCACTGACATATTCCACAGCGCTGTACAGACATTCTCATCACTTATATATCACTGACATATTCCACAGCGCTGTACAGACATTCTCATCACTTATATATCACTGACATATTCCACAGCGCTGTGCAGACATTCTCATCACTTATATATCACTGACATATTCCACAGCGCTGTACAGACATTCTCATCACTTATATATCACTGACATATTCCACAGCGCTGTACAGACATTCTCATCACTTATATATCACTGACATATTCCACAGCGCTGTACAGACATTCTCATCATGCTGTCCTGAGGAGCTCACAATCTTTATCAGTATTAAGTGTGATAGTGTAAATAGTAGTGGTGGTAATAGTGTAAATATTGGAGTGGTACTAGGGGTAGTAGTAGTGTAAATAGTGGTGGTAGTAGTAGATTAAAGCCCATCTGTCAGCTGATTTGTCCCTATGACACTGTCTGACCTGTCACATGTGCTCCCGGCAGTTTAAGACGTCTGTGTTGGTCCCATGTTCCTATGTGCTCGCATTGCTGAGAAACATTAAGTGTTAATATATGCAAATGAGCCTCTAGGAGCAATGGGGGTGTTACCATTACACCTAGAGGCTCTGCTCTCTCTGCAACTGCCGCAAGCTCTGAAGATTGACAGGACCAGACTGTGAAAACGTCATCACACCTGGTCCTGTCCATCAAAGTGCAGAGGGCACAGCAGAGCCTCTAGGTGTAATGGTAACGCCCCCATTGCTCCTAGAGGCTCATTTGCATATATTAACACTTCATTTTTCTCAGCAATGCGGGCACATAGGAACATGGGACCAACACAGACGCCTTCAGCTGCCAGGAACAGGTCAGCCAGTGTCCTAGGGACAAAACTGCTGACAGATGCCCTATAAAAAGAACTGTTGGGAGTAGTAGTGTAAATAGTAGTACCAGTAGTCGTAGTGTAAATAGTGGTGGCGGTAGTAGTGTAAATAGTGGTGGCGGTAGTAGTGTAAATAGTGGTGGCGGTAGTAGTGTAAATAGTGGTGGCGGTAGTAGTGTAAATAGTGGTGGCGGTAGTAGTGTAAATAGTGGTGGCGGTAGTAGTGTAAATAGTGGTGGCGGTAGTAGTGTAAATAGTGGTGGCAGTAGTAGTGTAAATAGTGGTGGCGGTAGTAGTGTAAATAGTGGTGGCGGTAGTAGTGTAAATAGTGGTGGCGGTAGTAGTGTAAATAGTGGTGGCGGTAGTAGTGTAAATAGTGGTGGCGGTAGTAGTGTAAATAGTGGTGGCGGTAGTAGTGTAAATAGTGGTGGCGGTAGTAGTGTAAATAGTGGTGGCGGTAGTAGTGTAAATAGTGGTGGCGGTAGTAGTGTAAATAGTGGTGGCGGTAGTAGTGTAAATAGTGGTGGCAGTAGTAGTGTAAATAGTGGTGGCGGTAGTAGTGTAAATAGTGGTGGCGGTAGTAGTGTAAATAGTGGTGGCGGTAGTAGTGTAAATAGTGGTGGCGGTAGTAGTGTAAATAGGGGTGGCGGTAGTAGTGTAAATAGGGGTGGCGGTAGTAGTGTAAATAGTGGTGGCGGTAGTAGTGTAAATAGTGGTGGTAGTAGTGTAAATAGTGGTGGCGGTAGTAGTGTAAATAGTGGTGGCGGTAGTAGTGTAAATAGTGGTGGCAGTAGTAGTGTAAATAGTGGTGGCAGTAGTAGTGTAAATAGTGGTGGCAGTATTAGTGTAAATAGTGGTGGCAGTAGTAGTGTAAATAGTGGTGGCAGTAGTAGTGTAAATAGTGGTGGCAGTAGTAGTGTAAATAGTGGTGGCAGTATTAGTGTAAATAGTGGTGGCAGTAGTAGTGTAAATAGTGGTGGCAGTAGTAGTGTAAATAGTGGTGGCAGTAGTAGTGTAAATAGTGGTGGTAGTAGTGAGATAATTCCTGGCTGCTGTTCCACAAGAGGCAAAGTGCAGGAAGGAGGAGATTTCACCATTTAACACTAACCCTGGGTTCACACCTGAGCGTTTTACAGCGCGTTCAAACGCGCTGTAAAACGCTCAACAGATTAAAACCAATGCATCCCTATGGGAGTGGTTCACACTTGAGCGTTTTACAGCGCGTTTGAACGCGCTGTAAAACGCCCAACGCATAAACAAGTACTTGAGCTTCTTTTGGGGCGTTTGACGCGCGTTTTGTGATTGACACCACAGTAGTCAATCACAAGAACGCGCGTCTGAGCGCGCGTTTTCTATTTGCAAAAACGCGCAAAAAAACGCGCGTAAAATGCGCGTTTTTGGAACGCTCAGGTCTGAACCCAGGGTTGAGGTGCCAACCACAACCAAACGACTCAGGGCCGAGGTGATGCCGCAGCCTTACAGGGCTCCTCCAGTATTACTTAGGTACCTTGTGAAAAGGTCTGCAAGTTTGTAACAGACTCTTTGTTTTAAGGTCTCACTCTTGATCTCTGCTTGCTGTAAGGGAATAGAAGCATAAACTTGCCTCATCCAGAAACTGAGAACCCCACACAGACCACTAGGTTTAAGGCTAGTTTCACACTAGCTTTGTTGGAATCCCGCAGGCAGTTTCGTTGCCGGAACTGCCTGCCGGATCCGGAAATCCGTGTGCAAACGCATGGCATTTGTTTTCGTATCTCCGGTATTTATTTTTTTCACATTTTTAAAGGTCTGCGCATGCGTGGACCGGGAAACCAGATCCATTTTACCGAGACACCTGGTACCGGATCCAGCATTAATACATTTCAATGGAAAATAATGCCGGATCCGGCATTCTGGCAAGTGTTCCGGAATTTTGTCCGGAGAAAAAACCGCAGCATGCTAGTATTTTCTCCGTCCAAATACCGTAAGAGGGACTGAACTGAGGACATCCAGATGCAGACTGAACGGATTGCTTTCCATTAAGAATGCATTAGGATAAACGGAAGCGTTTTTTTCCGGTATTGAGTCGCTATGACAGAATTTAATACCGGAAAGCTTTAACGCTAGTGTGAAAGTACCGTAACAGCTGCAGATTGTTACCATGTATCAGTGCAGGTTGGAGCCGTCACCCAGGACAGGGGAGAACTTAGCTCACAGAGGATACACTGATACACTGTATCAAACCCTCAGCTGTGTGACCAGGACTAAGACAGAATGTATACATTTCATTGACTGCAAGCAGAGATTCTGAAAAGGGTGACAAACTGAGGGTCGCATAAGGGCCCTCCCATTATTCCTGCCAAGGGCCCCTGGTTACATCCACAGGGAACACACGTGGCAGTATCTGTGTACAAGAGCTGACGATCCAACCATACCTGGCTTGCAGGTATTGGCTGAGCACTCGGACTGTGGCCCCTGCCAGCAGGTAGCGGGCGTAGCCTCCTTCTATAAACAGCCCGGGGCCGTATTCCAGGATCTGAGCGACTGGAAGGACGGGTTCCTCGCTGCGCCGTTTCGCAGTTCCTCTTCCAAGTGAATCCAAAATCAATATTTGTCCAGAGAAGTGTTTGCTCCAGAGACTCCTCATCCGGGGTCACACCGGCACCCGCAGCCCTAGACTGTCAGCTCTTGTGGACAGGACACATGATGGCGCCATGTATAGGAGGGGGGCAGGTTCAGCTTCAGGACTGTGGCAGCCTATGGGGGTAACCCCACAGCTTGTGCCCAACACCCCAAATAAAGCAGCAGTCACTGGGCAGACTTCAAGTAAAAGCACACGGGCATCGCCCATATTCACCTGCGGGCACCGGCTCCCCTGCCAGGTGAGTGATATGGGGGTGTACCAGCACAGGCAGATGGCATGTGTCGGGCAGAGGTCGCCTCCTGTTCTAGGTTGGGGGACCCCAGGTTTATAAATCTACCGCCATCTACCTGCATCTGAGCGTCTTGGACTTGGCAGGAGAATCCGGTAATCATCTGACACCGTAACCGGAGGAATGTCTGATGGCCTCAGTGCGGGCGAGGTCTGAAGATGCCAACCCCAAAGATCCTTGTAATCCTTCAGTTATAGCGGGCACCGCTGCCATTATGGGGGCGACACCTGAAGCCTCCGCTGCCCCTCGCTCTACGCCAGGTGACCAGTATTCACGACTTATGTGCCACCGGAGGAGAATCTCCAGACTGACGGCAATAATTAGCAATGATTAGTGCAGCAACTTTCTAATAAAATTGGGATTTTAATTTCTCAGCGTTTTCACAATATCTGCTTGCTGTCAGTGAATGGGAAAATTTGGAGTGTGAAAAACCCATCCAGCTCTAATACTTTTCACAGCAGAGGGTTTGTCACAAATGTATCCAGTGTAGACCAATCCTCTGTGAGGTGAACATCCTCTAGACTGATACGTTGTTACAATGTATTAGCGCAGGAAACAACGTATCAGGACAGGAGGGAGAGAAGCTATTAGGTAATAGAATCACCCATAAAAAGTAACAATAAATAATGCAACAATGCCTGCAGCTCTGGATGTGACCGGAGACTAAGACAAGATGTAAGAGCAGAACTATGACTGCAGCTCTGGATGTGACCGGAGACTAAGACAAGATGTAAGAGCAGAACTATGACTGCAGCTCTGAATGTGACTGGAGAATAAGACTAGATGTCGCTCAGAATCAGTACCGGATAAGTTCTGCTGACAAGAGCAGGATCCTGTGCAGACAGCGGAGAATTTCCTTCAAGACATCAACAGCGCAGATCCTGGAACTTCCTGAGCGTGCCGAGAGGCAGGAATGGGGGAGGGGTTGGTGCCAATTCACTGCGGCCTCAGGTTTACGATAAAGTGTCAGCTGTTTGACAAGACACCAGAAGCCGCAGGGCTGGAAATAAGAGGCTTCCTGCTGCACCCCGGAGGACGAGGTCAGAGGAGAGCGCCGCCGCAGCCGGGCCATAACAGAGAGCGCCGCCGCAGCCGGGCCATAACAGAGAGCGCCGCCGCAGCCGGGCCATAATAGAGAGCGCCGCCGCAGCCGGGCCATAACAGAGAGCGCCGCCGCAGCCGGGCCATAACAGAGAGCGCCGCGCAGCCGGGCCATAACAGAGCGCGCCGCAGCCGGGCCATAACAGAGAGCGCCGCCGCAGCCGGGCCATAACAGAGAGCGCCGCCGCAGCCGGGCCATAACAGAGAGCGCCGCCGCAGCCGGGCCATAACAGAGAGCGCCGCCGCAGCCGGGCCATAACAGAGAGCGCCGCCGCAGCCGGGCCATAACAGAGAGCGCCGCCGCAGCCGGGCCATAACAGAGAGCGCCGCCGCAGCCGGGCCATAACAGAGAGCGCTGCCGCAGCTGCAGACTGATTCACGGGTATCATATGGCAGCATTGGGGTTATTGACTCTGGGAAGAATCTTCCCCGACAGCCAGCAGAGATCTTGAAAATGGTGAATGCCTGAAAAGTATTTTAGAAAGTCGAGGCACTTCCCGTTATACACAGTTTAATATATATTAGACTGGACACCGGCCCTTTCATTTACCAACTTGGGGCGAACATTGACAATATTACGGCACTGGGGGCGTGGCCTGGTGGGCGATCGGGAGCGTCTCCATACATCCAGGGCTCAGGTCAGGATTTGGTTGTTTGCAGAGAATTATATATTATTTATAACTGTACAGATTGTGTGCAGAGCATCACAGCCGCCCCCGCTCTGGTGCCGTTACCATATGGCGAGCAGGGAGGGGGCGCTGAGGGCCACACACGTCACCCCAGGTCCACAGACCGTATCACTGGAAGTGGGGTACACGTCTTATACTACAGGGGGGCAACGTACATGAAGGTGATGACTACAAGTTACTCGGTTACAGTGTTACCCCGCCACAAAAATATAACCTCTACACATGGGGCGCAGTCTGTGTATAGCGGGGCCACTGTATATTAGGTCGGGGGGCTCCTGGGTCACTCTGTATATAGCGGGGCCACTGTATATTAGGTCGGGGGGCTCCTGGGTCACTCTGTATATATCGGGGTCCTGTATATTAGGTCGGGGGTCTCCTGGGTCACTCTGTGTATAGCGGGGCCCCTGTATATTAGGTCGGGGGTCTCCTGGGTCACTCTGTATATAGCGGGGCCCCTGTATATTAGGTCGGGGGGCTCCTGGGTCACTCTGTATATAGCGGGGCGCCTGTATATTAGGTCGGGGGGCTCCTGGGTCACTCTGTATATAGCAGGGTCCTGTATATTAGGTCGGGGGGCTCCTGGGTCACTCTGTATATAGCGGGGTGCCTGTATATTAGGTCGGGGGGCTCCTGGGTCACTCTGTATATAGCGGGGTCCTGTATATTAGGTCGGGGGTCTCCTGGGTCACTCTGTATATAGCGGCGCCCCTGTATATTAGGTCGGGGGTCTCCTGGGTCACTCTGTATATAGCGGGGTCCCTGTATATTAGGTCGGGGGTCTCCTGGGTCACTCTTTATATAGCAGGGCCCCTGTATATTAGGTCGGGGGTCTCCTGGGTCACTCTGTATATAGCAGGGTCCTGTATATTAGGTCGGGGGGCTCCTGGGTCACTATGTATATAGCAGGGTCCCTGTATATTAGGTCGGGGGTCTCCTGGGTCACTCTATATATAGCAGGGTCCCTGTATATTAGGTCGGGGTCTTCTGGGTCACTCTTTATATAGCAGGGTCCCTGTATATTAGGTCGGGGGTCTCCTGGGTCACTCTGTATATAGCAGGGTCCTGTATATTAGGTCGGGGGTCTCCTGGGTCACTCTGTATATAGCGGGGTCCCTGTATATTAGGTCGGGGGGCTCCTGGGTCACTCTGTATATAGCGGGGTCCCTGTATATTAGGTCGGGGGTCTCCTGGGTCACTCAGTGTATAGCGGGACCCCTGTATATTAGGTCGGGGGGCTCCTGGGTCACTCTGTATATAGCGGGGCCCCTGTATATTAGGTCGGGGGTCTCCTGGGTCACTCTCTATATAGCAGGGTCCCTGTATATTAGGTCGGGGGTCTCCTGGGTCACTCTGTATATAGCGAGGTCCCTGTATATTAGGTTGGGGGCTCCTGGGTCACTCTGCATATAGCAGGGCCCCTGTATATTAGGTCGGGGGTCTCCTGGGTCACTCTCTATATAGCAGGGTCCCTGTATATTAGGTCGGGGGCTCCTGGGTCACTCTGTATATAGCGGGGTCCTGTATATTAGGTCGGGGGCTCCTGGGTCACTCTGTATATAGCGGGGTCCTGTATATTAGGTCGGGGGCTCCTGGGTCACTCTGTATATAGCGGGGCCCCTGTATATTAGGTCGGGGGTCTCCTGGGTCACTCTGTATATAGCGGGGGCCCTGTATATTAGGTCGGGGGGCTCCTGGGTCACTCTGTATATAGCAGGGTCCTGTCTATTAGGTCGGGGGGCTCCTGGGTCACTCTGTATATAGCGGGGCCCTGTACATTAGGTCGGGGGTCTCCTAGGTCAGTCTGTGTATAGCGGGGTCCTGTATATTAGGTCGGGGGTCTCCTGGGTCTCAGTATATAGCGGGGTCCCTGTATATTAGGTCGGGGGTCTCCTGGGTCACTCTGTATATAGCGGGGTCCCTGTATATTAGGTCGGGGGGCTCCTGGGTCTCTCTGTGTATAGCGGGGCCCCTGTATATTAGGTCGGGGGCTCCTGGGTCACTCTGTATATAGCGGGGTCCTGTATATTAGGTCGGGGGGCTCCTGGGTCAGTCTGTGTATAGCGGGGTCCTGTATATTAGGTCGGGAGTCTCCTGGGTCACTCTGTATATTGCGGGGTCCTGTATATTCGGTCAGGGGTCTCCTGGGTCTCTCTGTATATAGCGGGGCCCCTGTATATTAGGTCGGGGGGCTCCTGGGTCACTCTGTATATAGCGAGGTCCCTGTATATTAGGTCGGGGGGCTCCTGGGTCACTCTGTATATATCGGGTCCTGTATATTAGGCCGGGGGGCTCCTGGGTCACTCTGTATATAGCGGGGTCCTGTATATTAGGTCGGGGGGCTCCTGGGTCAGTCTGTATATAGCGGGGCCCCTGTATATTAGGTCGGGGGTCACTCTGTATATAGCAGGGTCCTGTATATTAGGTCGGGGGGCTCCTGGGTCACTCTGTATATAGCGGGGTCCCTGTAAATTAGGTCGGGGGTCTCCTGGGTCACTCTGTATATAGCGGGGCCCCTGTATATTAGGTTAGGGGGCTCCTGGGTCAGTCTGTATATAGCGGGGCCCCTGTATATTAGGTCGGGGGTCACTCTGTATATAGCGGGGCCCCTGTATATTAGGTCGGGGGTCACTCTGTATATAGCAGGGCCCCTGTATATTAGGTCGGGGGGCTCCTGGGTCACTCTGTATATAGCGGGGCCCCTGTATATTAGGTCGGGGGCTCCTGGGTCTCTGTATATAGCGGGGTCCTGTATATTAGGTCGGGGGTCTCCTGGGTCACTGTGTATAGCAGGGCCCCTGTATATTAGGTCGGGGGGCTCCTGGGTCACTCTGTATATAGCGGGGTCCTGTATATTAGGTCGGGGGCTCCTGGGTCACTCTGTATATATCGGGGTCCTGTATATTAGGTTGGGGGACTCCTGGGTCACTCTGTATATAGCGGGGTCCCTGTAAATTAGGTCGGGGGTCTCCTGGGTCACTCTGTATATAGCGGCGTCCTGTATATTCGGTCGGGGGTCTCCTGGGTCTCTCTGTATATAGCGGGGCCCCTGTATATTAGGTCGGGGGGCTCCTGGGTCACTCTGTATATAGCGGGGCCCCTGTATATTAGGTCGGGGGGCTCCTGGGTCACTCTGTATATAGCGGGGCCCCTGTATATTAGGTCGGGGGTCTCCTGGCTCACTCTGTATATATCAAGTCCTGTATATTAGGTCGGGGGTCTCCTGGCTCACTCTGTATATAGCGGGGTCCTGTATATTAGGTCGGGGGTCTCCTGGGTCACTCTATATATAGCGGGGTCCTGTATATTCGGTCGGGGGTCTCCAGGGTCTCTCTGTATATAGCGGGGCCCCTGTATATTAGGTCGGGGGGCTCCTGGGTCACTCTGTATAAAGCGAGGTCCCTGTATATTAGGTCGGGGGGCTCCTGGGTCAGTCTGTATATAGCAGGGTCCTGTATATTAGGTCGGGGGTCTCCTGGGTCACTCTGTATATAGCGGGGCCCCTGCATATTAGGTCGGGGGACTCCTGGGTCACTCTTTATATAGCAGGGCCCCTGTATATTAGGTCGGGGGGCTCCTGGGTCACTCTGTATATAGCGGGGTCCCTGTATATTAGGTCGGGGGGCTCCTGGGTCAGTCTGTATATAGCGGGGCCCCTGTATATTAGAGTCGGGGGCTCCTGGGTCAGTCTGTATATAGCAGGGTCCTGTATATTAGGTCGGGGGTCTCCTGGGTCACTCTGTATATAGCGGGGTCCTGTATATTAGGTTGGGGGGCTCCTGGGTCACTCTGTATATAGCTGCTCCCTGTATATTAGGTCGGGGGTCTCCTGGGTCACTCTGTATATAGCGGGGCCCCTGTATATTAGGTCGGGGGGCTCCTGGGTCAGTCTGTATATAGCAGGGTCCTGTATATTAGGTCGGGGGTCTCCTGGGTCACTCTGTATATAGCGGGGCCCCTGTATATTAGGTCGGGGGGCTCCTGGGTCACTCTGTATATAGCGGGGTCCCTGTATATTAGGTCGGGGGGCTCCTGGGTCACTCTGTATATAGCGGGGCCCCTGTATACTAGGTCGGGGGTCTCCTGGGTCAGTCTGTATATAGCAGGGTCCTGTATATTAGGTTGGGGGGCTCCTGGGTCACTCTGTATATAGCTGCTCCCTGTATATTAGGTCGGGGGTCTCCTGGGTCACTCTGTATATAGCGGGGCCCCTGTATATTAGGTCGGGGGGCTCCTGGGTCACTCTGTGGAGTTGGGGTGCAGTCTGTATATAAGGAGATCTTGTACACAAGTTTTAGGGTTCTTCTGCCCTTGACAGGAAGCCTCCCCCGCTCCCCCCTTCAGTCCCCCGCAGGGTATGTGGCCCCCGGGGCCCCTCGTTACTCACCAGGACGTGGAGCAGCAGCATTCTTCTCTTCTCCCAGCAGAGCCCGGCAGGAGCCATCGCACGGCTGCCACGTCTGGCCGCGCAGGCGCACACAGCAGGAGCGGAGCATGCCGGGAAGTGTAGTTTATTCGGCCTCCGCCTGCGCCCGCGACCAGGTGATGAGCTACCTGACTGTGCGGGACTACGACTCCCAGCGTGCTCCAGAGGCGCCGCTATAGGCCCACTGCCTGCCAGGACATGCTGGGACGTGTAGTCCCAGGATTTAATCTGGCTCTCTGGGCATTCTGAGACTTGTAGTTCAGTCGCAGCCGTTATGTCATCTGTGGCAGAGAATAATATTGTGTCACTGACATGACGTCACCAGGTGTATTTAATGTATGTATTTTACACGAACCGCCTCTGTGTGAACATTTGGCGGTTTTACCCCAAACCCGCGGCGTCTCCGCAGACCCTCACCTGTGAACCGCTTCCTGTTTTTCCTCCTCGCCTTCCAAGCGCCATATCCTTTTATTCCTCCGTACGAGGCCTCGGGTTCTGCGGGACAAATTAATTTGTTGGTTAAACTAACACGCCGTTCTGCCGTTGTGTTTTCGCCATCATTCCGCTCCTGTCGCTGCTCCTGCTTTCTGGGTTGAGCCGCAGTTTTTTTAGTTTTTCAGGTTTTTTTTCAACATCTTTAATGATTCTTAGATATTTTCTTTTTTTGGAAGTTTGCTGCGCGAACAGGCGGATGAACAACGGAAAGTGCAGATATCAACGAACACCAAAACCGTGCTTTATATATTAATAGAGATAGCGAGGATATGTAGAGATTTTATTATAGACGGCGCACACGTTCGGGATATTTGACTTTTGGATGAAATTTTTGGAAAACGTCAGAAGTTCCGGCTCCAGTGATATTATATCAGGAAAGTCGGCATTACGGTAAGTAGAAGCAGCAATGGTGATTTCCTCATCTCAGAAGCCAACCCCAGTGCTGGGTATACCGTCACAAGATGTCAGAGTCTCACCGACCCCAGTGCTGGGTATACCGCCACAAGATGTCAGAGTCTCACCGACCCCAGTGCTGGGTATACCGCCACAAAATGTCAGAGTCTCACCGACCCCAGTGCTGGGTATACCGCCACAAGATGTCAGAGTCTCACCAACCCCCGTGCTGGGTATACCACCACAAAATGTCAGGGTCTCACCGACCGCAGTGCTGGGTATACCGCCACAAGATGTCCGCGTCTCACCAACCCCAGTGCTGGGTATACCGCCACAAGATGTCAGCATCTCACCGACCCCAGTGCTGGGTATACCGCCACAAGATGTCAGCGTCTCACCGACCCCAGTGCTGGGTATACCGCCACAAGATGTCAGCGTCTCACCGACCCCAGTGCTGGGTATACCGCCACAAGATGTCAGAATCTCACCGACCCCAGTGCTGGGTATACCGCCACAAGATGTCAGCGTCTCACCGACCCCCGTGCTGGGTATACCGCCACAAGATGTCAGAATCTCACCGACCCCAGTGCTGGGTATACCGCCACAAGATGTCAGCATCTCACCGACCCCAGTGCTGGGTATACCGCCACAAGATGTCAGAGTCTCACCGACCCCAGTGCTGGGTATACCGCCACAAAATGTCAGAGTCTCACCGACCCCAGTGCTGGGTATACCGCCACAAGATGTCCGCGTCTCACCAACCCCAGTGCTGGGTATACCGCCACAAGATGTCAGCATCTCACCGACCCCAGTGCTGGGTATACCGCCACAAGATGTCATCGTCTCACCGACCCCAGTGCTGGGTATACCGCCGCAAGATGTCAGCGTCTCACCGACCCCAGTGCTGGGTATACCGCCACAAGATGTCAGAATCTCACCGACCCCAGTGCTGGGTATACCGCCACAAGATGTCAGCGTCTCACCGACCCCAGTGCTGGGTATACCGCCACAAGATGTCAGAATCTCACCGACCCCAGTGCTGGGTATACCGCCACAAGATGTCAGCATCTCACCGACTCCCAGTGCTGGGTATACCGCCACAAGATGTCAGAGTCTCACCGACCCCAGTGCTGGGTATACCGCCACAAAATGTCAGAGTCTCACCGACCCCCAGTGCTGGGTATACCGCCACAAGATGTCCGCGTCTCACCAACCCCAGTGCTGGGTATACCGCCACAAGATGTCAGCATCTCTCACCGACTCCCAGTGCTGGGTATACCGCCACAAGATGTCATCGTCTCACCGACCCCAGTGCTGGGTATACCGCCACAAGATGTCAGCGTCTCACCGACCCCCGTGCTGGGTATACCGCCACAAGATGTCAGAGTCTCACCGACCCCAGTGCTGGGTATACCGCCACAAGATGTCAGAGTCTCACCGACCCCAGTGCTGGGTATACCGCCACAAGATGTCAGAATCTCACCGACCCCAGTGCTGGGTATACCGCCACAAGATGTCAGCATCTCACCGACCCCAGTGCTGGGTATACCGCCACAAAATGTCAGCGTCTCACCAACCCCAGTGCTGGGTATACCGCCACAAGATGTCAGAGTCTCACCGACCCCAGTGCTGGGTATACCGCCACAAGATGGCAGCATCTCACCGACCCCAGTGCTGGGTATACCGCCACAAGATGTCAGAGTCTCACCGACCCCAGTGCTGGGTATACCGCCACAAAATGTCAGTGTCTTACCGACCCCAGTGCTGGGTATACCGCCACAAGATGGCAGCGTCTCACCGACCCCAGAGCTGGGTATACCACCACAAGATGTCAGAGTCTCACCAACCCCAGTGCTGGGTATACCGCCACAAGATCTCATAGTCTCACCGACCCTAGTGCTGGGTATACCGCCACAAGATGGCAGCGTCTCACCGACCCCAGTGCTGGGTATACCACCACAAAATGTCAGCGTCTCACCAACTCCAGTGCTGGGTATACCACCACAAAATGTCAGTGTCTTACCGACCCCAGTGCTGGGTATACCGCCACAAGATGTCAGAGTCTCACCGACCCCAGTGCTGGGTATACCGCCACAAAATGTCAGTTAGAAGATATTCCCTATACAACCTTTGGCGTATTACCCACCCTGCCGATAGGTCTTTCTCCTTCTACTCCACCCCCATGGCACACGTACCAGAATTGACTATTTTTAACCATCTCCACCCGCGTGTACTTAAAGGAGCCGACATGGACAAATCAACTGTACGAATCATACCACGTTAGCGGTCCGACTAGATATTGGTTCGGTATTTACCCGCCAATGTCACTGGCGTCTTAATGACACCCTCCTTAAGCGCACACTGCCCCGGGATGAACTGCGAGGACACCTCAAATCCTACTCTGAGCTCAATGGAGGATCAGTTAGCGATGTTCGTTGCCTGTGGGACGCCCATAAGGCCGTTATGAGGGGACATTGCATTGCTTTGGGCACTAGACTTAAAAGGGACCCTGCAGCCACTGCCCAGTCTCTGAAGTCACGCCTTCAGCGCTTGGAGGAGGCGATGGCCGCCAACCCCACACGCCGTGCTCTTAAACTTATTGTAGACATAGCCTGAGAACGTATTGTAGACGTTATTATGCCTGGGGGAATAAGCCCCACACCCTACTGGCTAAACAGCTTCGAAACTGACCCCCACAGTCTAGTCCGCACGCGCTCAGGGGGGCGGATGGAACAGTTCATTACGATCTCAGACTGGTTCTCCACTTACTATACTGCCCTTTTTAACCTACCTAGTGATCTTCCTGCAGACGAGGGGCCCCGAGAGCGTTTGCTACAGGCATACCTGACCTTGTGCAGCCTTCCCACTCTGTCTACAACGGACATTAACGCCCTTAACGGGCCTATTACCACTGAGGAAGTAGGAGAGGTAATTGATGAACTAGCAGAAGCTAAGTCTCCAGGTCCTGACGGCTTTCCTTACAAGTACTACAAGACTTTGAAATCGGAACTGCTCCCCCACATGACAAGTCTCTTTAATCGGTTCCTTTCAGGTGACACTGTACCCAATTCTATGTCCCATTCTTATGTTACGTTAATCCTGAAACCTGCTAAAGACCCCCTCGAATGTCAAAACTATGGGCCTATTGCGCTACGTTGACCGCAAGATTTTCACTAAAACATTAGCCTCCCGCCTAAACGCTTTCCTCCCCTCATTGATCCATGAAGACCAGGTAGGCTTTGTCCCCTGCAGGCAGGGTGGTGATAACGCGCGGCGGAACATTGACCTGTTGGATGTGATTAGTCGCTCGGGGAGGAGACATTGCTCATTAGTTTAGACGCAGAAAAAGCGTTTGATCGATTAATCTGGCCGTTTCTTCGTCTCTGAAGGTCTATGGTCTCTCTGGTCCCTTTCTTCAGGCCATCCGGGGTTTATACTCCTCCCCACCGCGACAATCAAACTTCCACACACGGAGTCGCGACTGATTTACATTGACAACGGGACGAGACAGGACTGTCCCCTATCCCCCTTATTGTTTGCGATGTGTATCGAACTTCTAGCGGCTAAAATTGGAGCATGTCCAGATGTCAGAGGTGTTATGGTCAGAGATAAAGAGTTCAAGCTGTCCCTGTACGCAGATGACGTCCGACTTACCCTCACCAACCTCCACCCCTTACTGCGGGAGTTTGGACGTCTGCCGGGGTATAAAGTCAACACCCATAAAACTGAGGCTCTCCCTTAACGTTCCTCAGACGGCCCTCAACACTCTTGTGGACCTTACCCCGTTACACGGGTCTGTACAAACACAATTTCCCCTCCATCTATAGGGAGATTTGAGAACTGCTCACCAAATGGGACACACCCCCATATCCTTCTTGGGCCACATTGCAGCGGTGAAGATGGCGATCTTGCCAAAGATCCTATACTTGTCTGAGACCTTACCCATCCCTGTCCCTTTAAGATTCATTTGGGCCGAAAAACTCCACAGGATTCCTAGGTCGGTGCCCAGGGTGGTTTGGGAGACCCGGACCTGACTAAATACTACTGGGCGGCCCAGTTGTGCTGCGTCGCGGCATCTTTACAGCCTTATTCCATCTGGCTGGCTCCCTTCCACCTTAATTCCCTGCTATGGTCAAGCCCTTATAATGCACCATCCCCAGGGACTCCTAGGTCCAATGCTCTGCACTAGCTCCATGTGGTGGACCTGTAGAGCTAGATATCCCCTGGTCTCCCTCCATTCCTCCATGACTTCCTTTCTGTATCACCCCCTACTCCCAGCTAGTCTTACCATGTCAGCGACAAGGCTGTGGTGTCAGCGAGGTGTCTTCTGCTACGCGGACATAGCGGACCCATTCTCAAGGGAACTGCTATCCTTCTCTGCTATTCAGGCTAAATATAGTCTTCCCTCTTTGACTGATTACTTCTACCTTCAGGTCAGTCACTTTGCCTTTTCTGGCTTAGCTGTCTCTCCCCCGACATTTGAACTCCTCTGCCGGACGCAATGTGGCGTCTTATATGGAGATCTGCAAAGTCTTCAATGTCAGTTCTGTCCCAGGAGAACCAGTATAAGATACTAATGTACTGGTACCACACTCCCGATCTTCTCCATAGATTGAACCCAACAGTCCCGGGAGTCTGCTGGACATGTGGGACGTCCCGGGGACCGCTTCATCACATTTTCTGGGACTGTCCCTTTATACACCCCTTCTTAGTGATCTCTTTGGATGCAGTATACTCGCGGGCCCCTTATCCGTCCTACTAAATATTGCACCTATGCATATAAGGAAACACTCGCTTAAACTCTTAATACAAGTGCTGACTGCGGCCCGCTGCCTCGTTGCTCGCTTCTGGAAACACCCCGATCCCCCGAGGATCTCCAACCTTTACGCCAAGGTCTCAGACGTCCGGACCTTAGAGTATACGACAGCTCTATTTCAGGATAAAGTGGACCTATTTCACGCCATCTGGGACCCATGGGACACCTATTGGACTGCCGCAGCCCTGAGGTGATCTTGGAGAGTAGTAGACCCTTTTGCCCCCTATTTCCTAATGTGTCCGTAATGTTAGTGCCTTTTTTTCTCTTTTTTGTTCTTTTTCGTCATTATTTATTTTGTCTTCCGTCTGGAATGTTCTGATAAGATGCAGTGGGGATTATATGCATGTCATTGTGACATTCTTCATCTCCTTAAGAACATCTTCATTAGGTTGGGATACTCTTGAAGTGCATCCCTTTTTGAGATAATTGAATACAACAAGAAGCTTGGTTGTAGGTTAGCCTTTATTTGTATCGGAGATATAGATCGATCTGGTACCGCGGATACGTCATCAGTGTATATTGTTTTGCTTATATCTCTGCATATATTATGTACATGATGAAAAGAATATGTGCCTTTGTATTTCAATAAAAACACAATTATATAAAAAATAAAATATCTGAAGATCCTGGGGCAGCGCGCCATTTTTAGTCGTCTATTTGATGACAATGTGACACAGTGTAACGCGTTTCAGAGGTGTACTACCTCCTTATTCTGATACAAAAAATCATGGGCGAAACAAAAAACCCGTCATGGATCCATAAATCACAACCTAAACAAACAATTAAATACAATTAAAAATCCCATAGAAGAGGCAACAATAACAATTATTTCCTGTAATCTGGTACAAGAGCTCACAATCTAAAGGTCCTGTAAGTGGCATTTACTTACCCTCCTCACTGACGGTGCGGCTGATCGGCCTATCAGGGAGCTCTGCCCTGGCGTCACATGCTTCCTGTCAGTGGGAGATGTAGGTAGCTGCTGGACACAGTCGCCTGTGGTTCGAGTACCCGACGTGTTAAATTAAGCCATTGCAAGGATTAGATAATTAACACCTTTTCTCCCCAAAGTGGGGGAAACTGTCAGACTGTTTCTGATGAACGTTTATTCAAGTAAAGCTGTTGTTCAACTTCATCTCAATTTCTGAACTCAAGTTATTTCTTCCAATCCCTCAATTATTCCCCCTATTTATTGCTTCAGAGCCAAAGCCTGGTGTTCAGCCGAGTCCAGGTAGGAGCACCGTGACACACATAAAGGGACATTTTAGGCCACACTACACCACTCAGCGTTGGGCGCCTGTTGCAATTGTCTTCTCATGTAAAGGGACCTTTACATTGCCTTAAGGTCTCTTTACCCGGGACGACACAGCAGCAGATTATTGGGAAGGAAGCATTTCTTCCTGACAATTTCCTGCTCGTCAGCAGAGGAGACACATTTAGACGCAGCGATCTCCTCCACAGTATAGGGAGCAGTAATCACTAATGCCATGGCTTGTCCCCATACAGACATGTTTGCCGGCAGCAGATAATTACACAACACAATCTGCTGCCGAGAAACAAGGATTTATGTGCCTGCAGATACGGATTACCGTTTACACCGCCAGATAATTTCTAAAGCGCATTCCTATGAGCGCTCGTTAGCGATTATCTTTAGGATTCTCGGCTCGTGTAAAGGGCCCTTAAATGATACAAATGATATTTAGCTCTGTCAACTAAGTCGGGTTCGGACTCAATCAGATGCCAATGTTTTCTAATGGCTTTTCTGATATTATCTGCCGTGGGGCTGTACTGAAATGATAAAATAATAAGAGACAGGAGACGTGTCCGGGGGCTGCTGAAGGTTCTACATGTGAAGGTTTTCTTTTATCACTTTCTTTGACCGTCCAATAAAACAGAATATCTGATAAATTGGTGCCTCCCAGGTCAAGTTTTTCTATAATTTTCTTATAAAGGTCCAGCAAGGAGCGACTGATAGCACAGGGCGGACGCTGCAGGGCGCGGTCTGAAGATATCGGAATGAGCTGCGTCAGGAGGTGGCATGTAACCTCCTGGACCGAAGAGAGCAGAGCCATGAATTAACCACTTCATGACTGGATCCTTCTACTTCAATACAGAGTTAACCACAACATCGGTAACTGTCCTTTCAAAGATTCAAAGAGTGGTGAAAGCACTGATTTTCTGCTACAGAGCACAGCGTGTGCTGTCCACATCCGTATGTCTGTTCTGTAGCCCCGCAAAAAATATAGAACACGTCCTATTCTTGTCCATTTTAGGCATTGTTACAATGTATCCGCAAAAAAAAAAAAACGGATGGCATACGGATGTACACATACGGTCATGTGCATGTAGCCTTTCAGCTCAGTTCCTCTATGCATTTTGAACCTTTTCTTCACCGGCCATTGTGTCATGTGATACGCAGTCTCCTTATAACGGGTCAGACCTTACAGATCTTCTGCCAGAGTGTAATACATGGGTGCCCACTATAGGATAGCAGGAGGAAGTCCTTGGACACGGATGTGTTTTATTAGACTCACGTGGGGCTTGGTGGTTTCAGTCGCTCACTGAGGATGCAGTCTCTTTAGGGAACAATGCTTGCCCCATATCTTACTTTCATTGCTTCCAACTCCTGTCGACAACACTCAGTTTTTTCAAATGAAGATGTCATTCCCGGTTCACATACCATAGTTGTTTTCCTCGTAGCACACACTGCACACTTTTCACTTGCATTTTTTCAGGCACTCATACCTCCACTGCTAGCTGACTAACGTGCAGGAGTATGGCTGGATCTCCCTCCAGCACACACTTTCTTCCTGCCTGCACAGTACTGGCACACCACATGGCACTGCTTCTTTACATATCCTCGGGAGTGTCTGAATCCCATGCGCAATAGGGGCCTTTTGACGTCGTGTGGTCACAACACAGAAAATTCACATGGCTCTGAAGCAGAATGGGGATATAGGAGCTGGGTAATACCTTAATCTCACACTCCCTTTTAAAAATGATGTTATTAGTATAGTAATATAAAAATAATAGTAACTAACCCTAATGATGCTGTGTTTAGTGAGGCGCATGATGATTGTGCGGTTAAGGTTCCGAATGTCGTGTGATCCAGTGGCGTCAGACGGTCCTTACGGTGCATTACATTTAGCTGCTGCCATATATCATCACACAGACATGCTTTCTCTTTGACTTGAGGACCTGCATAATTATAACGTGACCAAAAAGGTTGACTGCAAAGGACGCATGGTTTTCTTGCAAGGCTGTTCTCAACCCTCTTATGTGACACCAGTCCAGCTTGTGTTCTGCTGTGTAGACAGGTTGTCAATGTCAGTGAGACTGACATTCTCTGAACTACATGATTACATCATCAGCACATTAGACTTCACCCCACCAATCATTGCCCTTCTTTTTAAAGCATAGAGTGCTGCTAAAGATATTATTTCTGCCCATCTAAGGGATCAGGAGATCCCTACAATGATAAAACTTTTCTCACCCACTGTGTCTGTTTAAACTATATGTGTGCTGTGTGCAGAATCTCCAGTGTATTCCTAGAAGATGCATTTTTACACTGCTCTCCCCTGACTCATACTGCCTTTATAGACTATCTGTATATGCTGTGTGCAGAATCTCCAGTGTATTTCTGCAAGATGCAGCTTTACACTGCTCTACCCTGGCTCATCCTGCCTGTATATACTGTGTATGCTGTGTGCAGAATCTCCAGTGTATTCCTAGAAGATGCATTTTTACACTGCTCTCCCCTGACTCATACTGCCTTTATAGACTATCTGTATATGCTGTGTGCAGAATCTCCAGTGTATTTCTGCAAGATGCAGCTTTACACTGCTCTACCCTGGCTCATCCTGCCTGTATATACTGTGTATGCTGTGTGCAGAATTTCCAGTGTATGCCTATAAGATGCTGTTTCACACTGTTCTACCCTGACTCACACTGCCTGCCTATACAATGTGTGTGCTGTTTGCAGAATCTCCAGCGTATGCCTGTAAGATGCTTCTTCACACTGCTCTCCCCTGACTAACACTGCAGGACTTTACTATCTGTGTAAGCTGTGTGCAAAATCTCTAATGTATTGTTATGAGACATAGCTTCACACGGCTCTCCCCTAATTTGCACCACTCTGCCTGTTTATAATATTTGTGTATGCTGTGTGCAGAATTTTCAGTGTATCCTATAAGATACAGCTTCATAATGCTGTACCAGACTCACACTATATGTGTATACTATTTGTGTGTGCTACATGTATTGCATATTATGCAATCTCACACTGCTCACCCCTTTCATACACTCTCTGTACCATATGTGTGCTGCTGTTTGCAGAATCTCCAGTGTGTTCCTAGGAGATGCACTTCACACAGCTCTCTCTTGATTCCTGCTGTGTGCTGTGGGCAGAATCCCCACTAACTGTATTCAAAAATATATAGCTTCATAATGCTCTCCCCTGACTCATACTACCTGTGTATATTATCAGTGTATGTTGTGTATAGACTCTCCAGTGTATACTATAGGATACAGCTTCACACTGCTCTCCCCTGAGTCACATGGCCTGTCTATACTATTGGTGTATGCTGTGTATAGAATCTCCAGTGTATCCTATTAGATACAGCTTCACACTGCTCTCCCCTGAGTCACATGGCCTGTCTATACTATTGGTGTATGCTGTGTATAGAATCTCCAGTGTATACTATAGGATACAGCTTCATACTGCTCTCCCCTGAGTCACATGGCCTGTCTATACTATCAGTGTATGTTGTGTATAGACTCTCCAGTGTATACTATAGGATACAGCTTCATACTGCTCTCCCCTGAGTCACATGGCCTGTCTATACTATCAGTGTATGTTGTGTATAGACTCTCCAGTGTATACTATAGGATACAGCTTCACACTGCTCTCCCCTGAGTCACATGGCCTGTCTATACTATTGGTGTATGCTGTGTATAGAATCTCCAGTGTATCCTATTAGATACAGCTTCATACTGCTCTCCTGTGATTAGAGATGAGCAAATTTCTCAAAAATTCGATTCGGCCAGTTTGCCAAATTTTCAGATTTTTTTTTTTCGATCCAAATTTATTCGTGGTTAATCACATTAAAAAACGACAATTTCCTGGCTGCAGAGAGCCTTTATAGGGGTGTAGAACACTGTGCCTTGCAGTAACACGCATAGGGAGTCTGCTGTGGTAGTGAAACAATACTGTGAGTCCGTATGACATGCAGATGACGGGCGTCGCTCTTAGAATCACTGCACACTTTGCTTATTTGGGCAGTTACGGGACCAAATGACTCAAGTGTGAACTCAGCCTTACAGGTCAATGTTAGCGCCAGGTATAACGAACTGTGCAGAGGCCCAAGATCCTACTATAGCGTGAAAGAGCGCACTCCTTTTACACCAATTCACTGATTTCACATAGATGTCTACAGAAACTGTTCTATTAAAAGCTTATACAAGTAGAGCCCCCTGACAGAGTGGAGAGGGTGTCAGCAGTAAGTTTGTGTTGACATCACTGATTATTTTGCCCTTCCTCTTATCCGTCAGAACAATAACCCCCAAAAAACGGATCCTGTCTGTGGAGCATCCGCCTTCACTTGGTTCGCATTAGGTCAGTAATCCATCAGTATTGCTAAAGTCAAAAAAACAGGAGTGGATCCAAAACAGAGGTGACACGTGGATGAAATATTTGCATGCCTTCTGTGTTTTGTACCCACTACTGCTTTTGGCTACCAAATCACAAGCCAATTCTGATGCAAATAGGGACCATGTCATGCAGGCCTTACAGCTGTTGCACAGACAGGATCCGTTGTGCGTCTCATTTTTTCTTCCTCCTGACAGATCAGAAGAAGGGTCAAATAAACGAGGATGTCAGCCAGGCCGAAAGAAAAAATAGTGGCCCAGTTATGAAGTGGAGAGGGTGGGAACAGCATGAGAAGTCCACAGAGTGGCCCTATGACATAGAGTGAGGTGGAAGCAGCATGAGGATACCACAGGGTGGCATATTGACAGAGCGTGGAGGTGGAAGCAGCAGCATTAGGAGGAGGCCACAGGGTGGAACAATGACAGTGTCGAGGTGGCAGCAGCAGCATCAAGAGGCCACAGAGTGGCACAATGACAGAGTATGGAGGTGGCAGTAGCATCACCAGGAGTCCACAGAGTGGAACAATCAGAGTGTGGAGGTGGCAGCAGCATCAGTAGGAGGCCACAGGGTAGCACACAGAGTGACCCAGAGACAGAGTGGGGAGGTGGGTGGCAATACCAGTACCAGCTGAAGATAAGATGTTGGGTGAAAGAAGGAACACTTAGGATCAGATGTGTGGCATCAGGCTGTTGGCAGCATCAGAACAGTAGCTGAGGCAGGTAGCCAGAAGAAACTGGTCTCTTTTGTCAAAGTGTTGGTGTGGCACCATGGATGATCTAGTCTGATGCATCAGACATTGGTGGGTGGAAATCCTGGCTGATCCAGACCTGATTCATCTTGACAAAGGTCAGTCTTTCCACATTTTGGGTAGACAAGTGAGTTCTTCTTGGGGTAACTATGGCTCCCACCGCGCTAAACACCCGCTCTGATGCCACACTACTGGTCGGGCAGGACAGCTTTTCCAGGGCAAACTCTGCCAGTTGCGGCCACAAATCCAGTTTGGCTGCCCAGTAGTCCAGCGGATCTTCAATGTGGGGTGGCAGGGTGCAGTCCAAGTATGCCACCTCCTGCTGGTTCAGGTCCTGCCCCAGGTCTAGCTTCTGGTGAGTAGTTTCTTCTCTAGGCGGATGAAGAAAGCTGCTCATCAGCGGCTCTAGACTCAGGCTGCTGCTGATGGAGCTGGTACTGCTCCTACCCCCCCCCCCCCCACCCTGCCACAGCAGCCATGGCAGTGGAACGTGAGCACAGAGGACCCCCGGTCAGACCTGCGAGAGGATGGACAATGGCGCAGAAAGGCAGCCGCCAACTGACTACATAGGACGTCTCTATAGTAGTTCAGTTTGTCTTCCCTCTCAGTGGGTGTAAAAGAGGCCCCCATTTTGGACCGGTAGTGAGGGTCTAACATGGTGGAGAGCCCGAAGTCATCCCTCTGCCGAATGGTGACAATATGGCCGTCACTACGCAAGCAATGAATGGTTAACCATTCACTGCACCATCGTTATCTGTCCAGACTTATCACTACCAAGATCCAGGTTACGGTTTCCGCCTACACGCTATTCAGCTGCCTTCTCGCTATATCAGTGGCGTGCCTAGCGTGTTTGGCACCCGGGGCGGGTCCTTTCTCTGACCCTCCCCCCAATACTTTAAAAAAATTGTACCCCCTCACAGTAGTATTGCCGTCATTGTACAACCTTCACAGTAGTTTTGTACAGATGTGTGCCCCCTCACAGTAGTTGTGCCCACATTGTGCCCTCTCACAGTAGTTGTGCCCAGATTGTGCCCCCTCAAAGTAGTTATGCCCTCTCTGTGCCGCTTTCACAGTTGTAATGCCCTCTTTGTGCCCCCTTCATAGGAATAATCCCTATTGTGCCCCCTTCACAGTTATAATGACCACTGTGCTGCCTTAATAGTAGTAATGCCCACTGTACTAGTAATGCCCTATGTGCCCCCTCCATAGTAGAAATCCCCATTGTGCCCCCTTCACAGCAATAATGCCCACTGTGCCCCCTTCATTGTAGTAATGCCCTCTGGCTCTGTGCCTCTTCCATAGTAGAAATGCCCATTGTGCCCCCTTCACATTAGTAATGCCCTCTGTGCCCCTCCATAGTAGTAATGTCCTCTGGGCCCCCAGCTCCCAGCTGTTTGAGGATAGGGCAGCGCTCATATGAGAGCTGCCTTCTCTGTTCTCTTCTCCTGCCTGCCCAAGCATTTGCAGTGATGAGCAGGTAAACAGAGCAGAGAAAGCAGCGCTCATACAAAAAAAAAGAGGACAACCCCTTTATAGCCAGAACATCCAGGGTCATACAGCGCACATACCTCTGACATCCTGGTATATACAGTGCCCCATACCTCTTACATCTAGGGTAATACAGCGCCCCATACCTCTTACATCCAGGGTCATACAGCGCCCCATACCTCTTACATCTAGGGTATTACAGCGCCCCATACCTCTTACATCCCGGTTCATACAGCGCCCCATACCTCTTACATCCAGGGTAATACAGCGCCTCATACCTCTTACATCCAGGGTAATACAGCCCCCCATACCCCTTACATCCAGGGTAATACAGCGCCTTATACCTCTTACATCCAGGGTCATACAGCGCCTCATACCTCTTACATCCAGGGTAATACAGCGCCTCATACCTCTTACATCCAGGGTCATACAGCGCCCCATACCTCTTACATCCAGGGTAATACAGCGCCCCATACCTCTTACATCCAGGGTAATACAGCGCCTCATACCTCTTACATCCAGGGTAATACAGCGCCCCATACCTCTTACATCCAGGGTCATACAGCGCCACATACCTCTTACATCCACGGGTCATACAGCGCCTCATACCTCTTACATCCAGGGTCATACAGCGCCTCATACCTCTTACATCCAGGGTAATACAGCGCCCCATACCTCTTACATCCAGGGTAATACAGCGCCTCATACCTCTTACATCCAGGGTAATACAGCGCCTCATACCTCTTACATCCAGGGTAATACAGCGCCTCATACCTCTTACATCCAGGGTAATACAGCGCCTCATACCTCTTACATCCAGGGTAATACAGCGCTCATACCTCTTACATCCAGGGTAATACAGCGCCCCATACCTCTTACATCCAGGGTAATACAGCGCCCCATACCTCTTACATCCAGGGTAATACAGCGCCCCATACCTCTTACATCCAGGGTAATACAGCGCCCCATACCTCTTACATCCAGGGTAATACAGCGCCCATACCTCTTACATCCAGGGTAATACAGCGCCCCATACCTCTTACATCCAGGGTAATACAGCGCCCCATACCTCTTACATCCAGGGTAATACAGCGCCTCATACCTCTTACATCCAGGGTAATACAGCGCCCCATACCTCTTACATCCAGGGTCATACAGCGCACCATACCTCTTACATCCCGGGTCATACAGCACCCCATACCTCTTACATCCAGGGTAATACAGCGCCTCATACCTCTTACATCCAGGGTAATACAGCGCCCCGTACCTCTTACATCCAGGGTAATACAGCGCCCCATACGTCTTACATCCAGAGTCATACAGCGCCCCATACCTCTTACATCCAGGGTAATACAGCGCCCCATACCTCTTACATCCAGGGTAATACAGCGCCCCATACCTCTTACATCCAGGGTCATACAGCACCCCATACCTCTTACATCCAGGGTAATACAGCGCCCCATACCTCTTACATCCAGGGTCATACAGCGCCCCATGCCTCTTACATCCAGGGTAATACAGCGTCTCCTACCTCTTACATCACGGGTAATACAGTGCCACATACCTTTTACATCCCGGGTCATACAGCGCCCCATACCTCTTACATCCCGGGTTATACAGCGCACATACCTCTTACATCCAGGGTCATACAGCACTCCATACCTCTTACATCCAGGGTAATACAGCGTCTGATACCTCATACATCCAGGGTAATACAGCGCCTTATACCTCTTACATCCAGAGTAATACAGCGCACATACCTCTTACATCCAGGGTCATACAGCGCCTCATACCTCTTACATCCAGGGTAATACAGCGCCCCATACCTCTTACATCCAGGGTAATACAGCGCCTCATACCTCTTACATCCAGGGTAATACAGCGCCCCATACCTCTTACATCCAGGGTCATACAGCGCACATACCTCTTACATCCAGGGTCATACAGCGCCTCATGCCTCATACATCCAGGGTAATACAGCGCCTCATACCTCTTACATCCAGGGTAATACAGCGCCCCATACCTCTTACATCCAGGGTCATACAGCGCACCATACCTCTTACATCCCGGGACATACAGCACCCCATACCTCTTACATCCAGGGTAATACAGCGCCTCATACCTCTTACATCCAGGGTAATACAGCGCCCCGTACCTCTTACATCCAGGGTAATACAGCGCCCCATACGTCTTACATCCAGAGTCATACAGCGCCCCATACCTCTTACATCCAGGGTAATACAGCGCCCCATACCTCTTACATCCAGGGTAATACAGCGCCCCATGCCTCTTACATCCAGGGTAATACAGCGCCCCATACCTCTTACATCACGGGTAATACAGTGCCACATACCTTTTACATCCCGGGTCATACAGCGCCCCATACCTCTTACATCCCGGGTTATACAGCGCACATACCTCTTACATCCAGGGTCATACAGCACTCCATACCTCTTACATCCAGGGTAATACAGCGTCCGATACCTCATACATCCAGGGTAATACAGCGCCTTATACCTCTTACATCCAGAGTAATACAGCGCACATACCTCTTACATCCAGGGTCATACAGCGCCTCATAGCTCTTACATCCAGGGGACATACAGTGCCACATACCTCTTACATCCATTGTAATACAGCGCCTCATACCTCTTACATCCAGGGTAATACAGCGATCCATACCTCTTACATCCAGGGTCATACAGCGCCCCATACCTCTTACATCCAGGGTAATACAGCGCCCCATACCTCTTACATCCAGGGTAATACAGCGCCTCATACCTCTTACATCCAGGGTAATACAGCGCCCCATACCTCTTACATCCAGGGTAATACAGCGCCTCATACCTCTTACATACAGGGTAATACAGCGAACATACCTCTTACATCCAGAGTCATACAGCGCCTCATACCTCTTACATCCAGGGTAATACAGCGCCCCATACCTCTTACATCCAGGGTAATACAGCGCCCCAAACCTCTTACATACAGGGTAATACAGCGAACATATCTCTTACATCCAGAGTCATACAGCGCCTCATACCTCTTACATCCAGGGTCATACAGCGCCTCATACCTCTTACATAGAGGGTAATATAGCGCCTCATACCTCCTACATCCAGGGTCATACAGCGCCCCATACCTCTTACATCCAGGGTAATACAGCGCCCCATACCTCTTACATCCAGGGTAATACAGCACCCCATACCTCTTACATCCCGGGTCATACAGCGCCCCATACCTCTTACATCCACGGTAATACAGCGCCACATACCTCTTACATCCAGGGTAATACAGCGCCCCATACCTCTTACATACAGTGTAAAACAGCGCCCAATACCTCTTACATCCCAGGTCATACAGCGCCCCATACCTCTTACTTCACAGGTCATACAGCTCCCCATACCTTTTACATCCCGGGTCATACAGCGCCCCATACCTCTTACATCCAGGGTCATACAGCGCCTCATGCCTCTTACATCCAGGGTCATACAACGCCCCATACCTCTTACATCTCGGGTCATACAGCGCCCCATACCTCTTACATCCGGTGTAATACAGCGCCCCATACCTCTTACATCCAGGGTCATACAGCGCCCCATACCTCTTACATCCAGGGTAATACAGCGCCCCATACCTCTTACATACAGTGTAATACAGCGCCACATACCTCTTACATCCAGTGTCATACAGCGCCCCATACCTCTTACATCCCGGGTCATACAGCGCCCCATACCTCTTACATCCCGGGAAATACAGCGCCCCATACCTCATACATCCAGGGTAATACAGCGCCCCATACCTCTTACATCCAGGGTCATACAGCGCCACATACCTCTTACATCCCGGGACATACAGCGCCCCATAACTCATACATCCAGGGTCATATAGCGCCCCATACCTCTTACATCCAGGGTCATACAGCGCCCCATACCTCTTACATCCAGGGTCATACAGTGCCATACCTCTTACATCCCGGGTCATACAGCACACATACCTCTTACATACCGGGTCATACAGCGCCCCATACCTCTTACATCCAGGGTAATACAGCGCCCCGTACCTCTTACATCCGGGGTAATACAGCGCCCCATACCTCTTACATCCAGGGTAATACAGCGCCCCATACCTCTTACATCCAGGGTAATACAGTGCCCCATACTTCTTACATTCAGAGTAATACAGCGCCCCATACCTCTTACATCCAGGGTCATACAGCGCCCCATACCTCTTACATCCAGGGTAATACAGCGCCCCATACCTCTTTCATCCAGGGTAATACAGCGCCCCAGACCTCTTACATCCAGGGTCATACAGCGCACATACCTCTTACATCCCAGGTGATACAGCGCCCCATACCTCTTACATCCAGGGTAATACAGCGCCCCGTACCTCTTACATCCAGGGTAATACAGCGCCCCATACCTCTTACATCCAGGGTAATACAGCGCCCCATACCTCTTACATCCCAGGTCATATAGCGCCCCATACCTCTTACATCCACGGTAATACAGCGCCCCATACCTCTTACATCCAGGGTCATACAGCGCCTCATACCTCTTACATACAGGGTCATACAGCGCCCCATACCTCTCACATACAGGGTAATACAGCGCCTCATACCTCTTACATACAGGGTAATACAGCGCCACATACCTCTTACATCCCGGGTCATACAGCGCCCCATACCTCTTACATCCAGGGTAATACTGCGCCTCATACCTCTTACATCCAGGGTAATACAGCGCCTCATACCTCTTACATACAGGGTAATACAGCGCCACATACCTCTTACATCCCGGGTCATACAGCGCCCCATACCTCTTACATCCAGGGTCATACAGCGCCCCATGCCTCTTACATCCAGGGTAATACAGCGCCCCATACCTCTTACATCCCGGGTCACACAGCGCCCCATACCTCTTACATCCAGGGTAATACAGCGCCCCATACCTCTTACATCCAGGGTCATACAGCGTCCGGCCCCATACCTCTTACATCCAGGGTCATACAGCGCACATACCTCTTACATCCAGGGTCATACAGCGCCCCATACCTCTTACATCCAGGGTAATACAGCGCCCCATACCTCTTACATCAAGGGTAATACAGCGCCCCATACCTCTTACATCCACGGTAATACAGCGCCCCATACCTCTTACATCCAGGGTAATACAGCGCCCCATACCTCTTACATCCAGGGTAATACAGTGCCTCATACCTCTTACATCCAGGATAATACAGCGCCTCATACCTCTTACATCCAGGGTAATACAGCGCCCCATACCTCTTACATACAGGGTCATACAGCGCCCCATACCTCTTACATCCAGGGTAATACAGCGCCTCATACCTCTTACATACAGGGTAATACAGCGCCACATACCTCTTACATCCCGGGTCATACAGCGCCCCATACCTCTTACATCCAGGGTAATACAGCGCCTCATACCTCTTACATCCAGTGTAATACAGCGCCCCATACCTCTTACATCCAGGGTCATACAGCGCCCCATACCTCTTACATCCAGGGTAATACAGCGCCCCATACCTCTTACATACAGGGTAATACAGCGCCCCATACCTCTTACATCCAGGGTAATACAGCGCCCCATACCTCTTACATACAGGGTCATAAGGCGCCCCATACCTCTTACATCCAGGGTAATACAGCGCCCCATACCTCTTACATACAGGGTCATACAGCGCCCCATACCTCTTACATCCAGGGTAATACAGCGCCTCATACCTCTTACATACAGGGTAATACAGCGCCACATACCTCTTACATCCTGGGTCATACAGCACCTCATACCTCTTACATCCAGGGTAATACAGCGCCTCATACCTCTTACATCCAGGGTAATACAGCGCCTCATACCTCTTATATACAGGGTCATACAGCGCCCCATACCTCTTACATCCAGGGTAATACAGCGACTCATACCTCTTACATCCAGGGTAATACAGTGCCCCATACTTCTTACATCCAGTGTAATACAGCGCCCCATACCTCTTACATCCAGGGTCATACAGCGCCCCATACCTCTTACATCCCGGGTCATACAGCGCCCCATACCTCTTACATCCAGGGTCATACAGCGCCCCATACCTCTTACATCCAGGGTAATACAGTGCCTCATACCTCTTACATCCAGGATAATACAGCGCCCCATACCTCTTACATCCAGGGTAATACAGCGCCCCATACCTCTTACATCCAGGGTCATACAGCGCCCCATACCTCTTACATCCAGGGTAATACAGCGCCCCATACCTCTTACATCCAGGGTCATACAGCGCCCTATACCTCTTACATCCAGGGTAATACAGTGCCTCATACCTCTTACATCCAGGGTAATACAGCGCCCCATACCTCTTACATCCAAGGTCATACAGCGCCCCATACCTCCTACATCAAGGGTAATACAGCGCCTCATACCTGTTACATCCAGGGTCATACAGCGCCCCATACCTCTTACATACAGGGTAATACCGCGCCTCATACCTCTTACATCCAGGGTAATACAGCGCCTCATACCTCTTACATCCAGGGTAATACAGCGCCCCATACCTCTTACATCCAGGGTAATACAGCGCCCCATACCTCTTACATCCAGGGTAATACAGCGCCCCACACCTCTTACATCCAGGGTCATACAGCGCCCCATACCTCTTACATCCATGGTCATACAGCGCCTCATACCTCTTACATCCAGGGTAATACAGCGCCCCATACCTCTTACATACAGGGTCATACAGCGCCCCATACCTCTTACATCCAAGGTCATACAGCGCCCCATACCTCCTACATCCAGGGTAATACAGCGCCCCATACCTCTTACATCCAGGGTAATACAGCTCCCCATACCTCTTACATCCAGTGTAATACAGCGCCTCATACCTCTTACATCCAGGGTAATACAGCGCCCCATACCTCTTACATCCAGGGTCATACAGCGCCCCATACCTCTTACATCCAGGGTAATACAGCGCCCCATACCTCTTACATCCAGGGTCATACAGCGCCCCATACCTCTTACATCCAGGGTAATACAGCGCCTCATACCTCTTACATCCAGGGTAATACAGCGCCCCATACCTCTTACATCCAGGGTCATACAGCGCCCATACCTCTTACATCCAGGGTAATACAGCGCCCCATACCTCTTACATCCAGGGTCATACAGCGCCTCATACCTCTTACATCCAGGGTAATACAGCGCCTCATACCTCTTACATCCAGGGTCATACAGCGCCCCATACCTCTTACATCCAGGGTAATACAGCGCCCCATACCTCTTACATCCAGGGTCATACAGCGCCTCATGCCTCTTACATCCAGGGTCATACAGCGCCCCATACCTCTTACATCCAGGGTAATACAGCGCCCCATACCTCTTACATCCCGGGTCATACAGCGCCCCATACCTCATACATCCAGGGTAATACAGCGCCCCACACCTCTTACATCCAGGGTAAAACAGCGCCCCATACCTCTTACATCCAGGGTAATTCAGCGCCCCATACCTCTTACATCCAGGGTAATACGGGGCCCCATACCTCAAACATACAGGGTCATACAGCGCCCCATACCTCTTACATCCAGGGTAATACAGCGCCTCATACCTCTTACATACAGGGTAATACAGCGCCACATACCTCTTACATCCCGTGTCATACAGCGCCCCATACCTCTTACATCCAGGGTAATACAGCGCCTCATACCTCTTACATCCAGTGTAATACAGCGCCCCATACCTCTTACATCCAGGGTCATACAGTGCCCCATACCTCTTACATCCAGGGTAATACAGCGCCCCATACCTCTTACATACAGGGTAATACAGTGCCCCATACCTCTTACATCCAGGGTAATACAGCGCCCCATACCTCTTACATACAGGGTAATACAGCGCCCCATACCTCTTACATCCAGGGTCATACAGCGCCTCATACCTCTTACATCCAGGGTAATACAGCGCCCCATACCTCTTACATACAGGGTAATACGGCGCCCCATACCTCTTACATACAGGGTCATACAGCGCCCCATACCTCTTACATCCAGGGTAATACAGCGCCTCATACCTCTTACATACAGGGTAATACAGCGCCACATACCTCTTACATCCCGGGTCATACAGCGACTCATACCTCTTACATCCAGTGTAATACAGCGCCCCATACCTCTTACATACAGGGTCATACAGCGCCCCATACCTCTTACATCCAGGGTCATACAGCGCCCCATACCTCTTACATACAGGGTAACACAGCGCCCCATACCTCTTACATCCAGGGTAATACAGCGCCCCATACCTCTTACATCGAGGTCATACAGCGCACATACCTCTTACATCCCGGGTCATACAGCGCCCCATACCTCTTACATCCAGGGTAATACAGCGCCCCATACCTCTTACATCCAGGGTAATACAGCGCCCCATACCTCTTACATACAGGGTAATACAGCGCCCCATACCTCTTACGGGTCAGCGCCCCATACCTCTCATCGAGGTCATACAGCGCCCATACCTCTTACATCCAGGGTAATACAGCGCCCCATACCTCTTACATCCAGGGTAATACAGCGTTCATACCTCTTCAGGGTAATAAGCGCCCCAGCCCTACAGGGTAATACAGCGCCCCATACCTCTTACATCCAGGGTAATACAGCGCCCCATACCTCTTACATCCAGGGTAATATAGCGCCCCATACCTTTTACATACAGGGTAATACAGCGCCCCATACCTCTTACATACAGGGTAATACAGCGCCCCATACCTCTTACATCCAGGGTCATACTAGCGCCCCATACCTCTTACATCCAGGGTCATACAGCGCCCCATACCTCTTACATCCAGGGTAATACAGCGCCCCATACCTCTTACATCCAGGGTCATACAGCGCCCATACCTCTTACATCCAGGGTAATACAGTGCCTCATACCTCTTACATCCAGGGTAATACAGCGCCCCATACCTCTTACATCCAGGGTCATACAGCGCCCCATACCTCTTACATCCAGGGTAATACAGCGCCCCATACCTCTTACATCCAAGGTAATACAGCCTCATACCTGTTACATCCAGGGTCATACAGCGCCCCATACCTCTTACATCCAGGGTAATACAGCGCCTCATACCTCTTACATCCAGGGTAATACAGCGCCTCATACCTCTTACATCCAGGGTAATACAGCACCCCATACCTCTTACATCCAGGGTAATACAGCGCCCCATACCTCCTACATCCAGGGTAATACAGCGCCCCATACCTCCTACATCCAGGGTAATACAGCGCCCCATACCTCTTACATCCAGGGTAATACAGCGCCTCATACCTCTTACATCCAGGGTAATACAGCGCCCCATACCTCCTACATCCAGGGTTATACAGCGCCCCATACCTCCTACATCCAGGGTAATACAGCGCCCTATACCTCTTTCATCCAGGGTAATACAGCGCCTCATACCTCTTACATCCAGGGTAATACAGCGCCCCATACCTCCTACATCCAGGGTCATACAGCGCCCCATACCTCTTACATCCAGGGTCATACAGCGCCCCATACCTCTTACATCCAGGGTAATACAGCACCCCATACCTCTTACATCCAGGGTAATACAGCGCCCCATACCTCTTACATACAGGGTAATACAGCGCCCCATACCTCTTACATACAGGGTCATAAGGCGCCCCATACCTCTTACATCCAGGGTAATACAGCGCCCCATACCTCTTACATCCAGTGTAATACAGCGCCTCATACCTCTTACATCCAGGGTAATACAGCGCCTCATACCTCTTACATCCAGGGTAATACAGCGCCCCATACCTCTTACATCCAGGGTAATACAGCGCCCCATACCTCTTACATCCAGGGTAATACAGCGCCTCATACCTCTTACATCCAGGGTAATACAGCGCCCCATACCTCTTACATCCAGGGTCATACAGCGCCCCATACCTCTTATATCCAGGGTAATACAGCGCCCCATACCTCTTACATCCAGGGTAATACAGCGCCCCATACCTCTTACATCCAGGGTAATACAGCGCCCCATACCTCTTACATCCAGGGTAATACAGCGCCCCATACCTCTTATATCCAGGGTAATACAGCGCCCCATACCTCTTACATCCAGTGTAATACAGCGCCCCATACCTCTTACATCCCGGGTAATACAGCGCCCCATACTTCTTACATCCAGGGTAATACAGCGCCCCATACCTCTTACATCAAGGGAAATACAGCGCCCCATACCTCTTATATCCAGGGTAATACAGCGCCTCATACCTCTTACATCCAGGGTCATACAGCGCCCCATACCTCTTATATCCAGGGTAATACAGCGCCCCATTCCTCTTACATACAGGGTAATACAGCGCCTCATACCTTTTACATCCAGGGTAATACAGCGCCTTATACCTCTTACATCCAGGGTCATACAGCGCCTCATACCTCTTACATCCAGGGTCATACAGCGCCCATACCTCTTACATCCAGGGTCATACAGCGTCCATACCTCTTACATCCAGGGTCATACAGCGCCTCATACCTCTTACATCCAGGGTAATACAGCGCCCCATACCTCTTACATCCAGGGTAATACAGCGCCCCATACCTCTTACATCCAGGGTAATACAGCGCCCCATACCTCTTACATCCAGGGTAATACAGCGCCCCATACCTCTTATATCCAGGGTAATACAGCGCCCCATACCTCTTACATCCCGGGTAATACAGCGCCCCATACTTCTTACATCCAGGGTAATACAGCGCCCCATACCTCTTACATCAAGGGAAATACAGCGCCCCATACCTCTTATATCCAGGGTAATACAGCGCCTCATACCTCTTACATCCAGGGTCATACAGCGCCCCATACCTCTTATATCCAGGGTAATACAGCGCCCCATTCCTCTTACATACAGGGTAATACAGCGCCTCATACCTTTTACATCCAGGGTAATACAGCGCCTTATACCTCTTACATCCAGGGTCATACAGCGCCTCATACCTCTTACATCCAGGGTCATACAGCGCCCCATACCTCTTACATCCAGGGTCATACAGCGTCCATACCTCTTACATCCAGGGTCATACAGCGCCTCATACCTCTTACATCCAGGGTAATACAGCGCCCCATACCTCTTACATCCAGGGTAATACAGCGCCCCATACCTCTTACATCCAGGGTAATACAGCGCCCCATAACTCTTACATCCAGGGTCATACAGCGCCTCATACCTCTTACATCCAGGGTAATACAGCGCCTCATACCTCTTACATCCAGGGTAATACAGCGCCTCATACCTCTTACATCCAGGGTCATACAGCGCCTCATACCTCTTACATCCAGGGTAATACAGCACCTCATACCTCTTACATCCAGGGTAATACAGCGCCTCATACCTCTTACATCCAGGGTAATACAGCGCCCCATACCTCTTACATCCAGGGTAATACAGCGCCCCATACCTCTTACATCCAGGGTAATACAGCGCCTCATACCTCTTACATCCAGGGTAATACAGCGCCCCATACCTCTTACATCCAGGGTAATACAGCGCCTCATACCTCTTACATCCAGGGTAATACAGCGCCCCATACCGCTTACATCCAGGGTAATACAGCGCCCCATACCTCTTACATCCAGTGACTTCTCTTCTCTGATGTAGATTTTCTCTTTCCTCTTCTTCTCCTGTCAGATCAGACCACCATGGTGACTTCTTTCAGCCGCGCCTCGTCTCTGCAGAGTTTAACAAATAGACATCTTACTTTCCTACTTTTCCATCATCCTCCTACCTTCTCAACACCCCATCCTGCCCCTCCCCCCCCCAAATACTGTGCCCACTTTGCTCCCCAATACTATACAGTCCCCCTGAAAATACTGGTACCACACAGTGCGTCAGTACAAAAACAGCCCTTTTTATTGTGCGCTAGTAATAAAACAACCACCTTCCTTTCAGATCAGACCCCCATATGAAACCCTAAATGAGATCCCCAATCTCAGACCAAACCCCCTTTGGACCTCTATGTCAGACCCCATAAATATATATAAAAAAAAATTAAAAAAATTATATATATCTTGTCTTTGCCAATTTATGCATCTGTTTATTTGTTTTATCGATTTCAGTAAAGATATATTTTTGGATATGCTGAGTGCCTGGGTTTGTCCCATCTAGGAGCTATTCTTTTTTGACACTTGCATTTTATTCATGCGGTACAACCGTATTCCGGTTTTGTGTTTTATCGCTCATCGGTATCCCATATTCTATCTGATGCAGCTTCACTCTGCTCTCCCCGGGCTCACCCTGCCTCTCCATACTGCCTGTGAATGCTGTTTGCAAAGCCTCCAGTGCATCCTATGAAATGCTGCTTTACACTTCCATCTCCTGCCTCCTGCTTTTAACAGTTTACAAGAAGAAACCCATCATAAGCAGGAGGCAGGAGAGAGAGGCTGAAGCTGCATCGCTTAGTATGTCATGGCAGGAAGATAGCTACAAGAGTTTTCAAGATTTTTTAATGATGACCTATCCTCTGCATAGCTCATCAGTATTTATCGGTGGGGGTCCGACACCTGGGACTCCTGAGGATCAGCTGTTTTCTGTCTTACTAAGCACAGCGCCGTACATTGTATAGTGGCCGTGCTTGGTATTGCGCTGAGCCATATAGAAATGAATGGGCTCCTAAGCCACATGACCGAGGAACGTGTCGTCACTGGCCTAGGAAATGCAGATTGGAGGTTGTGGTGCTCACAGGAGTGCCGGTGCGGCGGTGCCTACTCAAACAGATGATCTTGGGTGCCGGACCCCCAAGTCAAAAGTCTTGGAAAACCCCTTTAACGCATGGCGCCATACCATTATGGTGCAGTGATGGCACGGGATCAGGAGCGTTGGCCGAGCAATCACTTGCAGGTGCTGGCTGTTTTATACAGCTGATAACTTTGATCTTGCCCATTTAACCCCTTAGATTCCATGGTCAATGTGGTTGGACGGTCCTGAGGGGCTTCCAGGGCAGCCAGGGGGCTAACACTAGCCTCCAGCCCTGACATTTGGGGATGCCTATTAAGCCCTGCCTTTAGGATCCTGTCCCCTAAAGAAAGGGAAAAATATGGGTTTTGCTTATAAGGGCCTTTATTTGAATTAAAAAATTTAAAAATTACACATAATTGGTATCGCAGCGTCCATAATAACCCGTACAGTAAAATGATCATGAAAATTGTGAGCAAATAATAAAAAACAAAATTGTTGTTTTTTGATCATTTTGCTTCCTGAAAAAAAAGTCTGAGCTCATGCACACAACCGTTGGCTCTTTTGAGGTCCGCAAATTGCAGGTCCGAAAGACATGGATACTGGCTGTTCCATTCCACATGCACACGGCCCACGGCACCCACCCCTAATAGAACAGTCCTATCCTTGTCCGTAATGCGGGCAATAATAGGACATGGTTTTTTGTGGAACGGCCATGCGGACATACGGACACAGGATGCACACAGAGTCATTTCCATTTTTTTAATGGCCCAATTGAAGTGAATGGCTCCACACCTAAACCGGAAAAAAAAAACGGAACGGACACGGAAAAAAAATATGTTCGTGTGTAGGAGCCCAAAAGTTGTTTGTCCCCCAAAATGGCACCAATGTAATTACAGAAGAAAAATAAAAACCCTCCTACCGCTCCAAGGAGGGAAACGTGAAGCTGATCCGAGGCTTTGAATGAAGCAAATTAAAAAATAAGTTATTTTGAATAATAAAAGAGTTTTTATGGGTAAAAATAGAAAAGCATTTTGAAAAAAACTATAAATATGACATCGCGGTAATCAGACTGACCAGAAGAATATCGTCATCACTTACACCGCACGGCGAACGCCATTGAAGCGAAACCCAATGACAATGGCGGGATTGCTGTGTTTTTTCATGCTGTTAACAAAAATTATACAATACACTATCTGTACCCCAAAATAGTGCCAATAATAATACAAATCGGCCAGCAATAAGTGAGTTTACATGCGACCAGTGGAAAAAGTTCTGGGTTTTGAAATGTGAAGATGA
The DNA here is from genome assembly GCA_033119425.1 of Bufotes viridis. NCBI lineage: Eukaryota > Metazoa > Chordata > Amphibia > Anura > Bufonidae > Bufotes > Bufotes viridis. The sequence goes on from CM065595.1 coordinate 159,114,240, forward strand.
AAACGTGGGGAAAAAATCACAGCGTCCTGAAATCTAAAACAGGCGAATCTCATCACTGCCCCCTAGTGGTGGCTGCAGGCAGCACAGGAGGGCATCATCTGTCTATGCAGGAGATTTGGAGCTCTGTATCAGAAGGACGCAGCTCTGACTGCTATAAAAATGTACTGTGTATCTAATCCTAGCATATGTGATACCATCTGCTGAGCTGTGTATCTAATCCTAGCATATGTAATACCATCTGATAAGCTGTGTATCTAATCCTGTCCTGTGTGACACTACCTGCAGAGCTGTGTAGCTAATCCTATCCTGTGATACTGTCTGCTGAGCTGTGTATCTAATCCTAGCATATGTTAAACCGTCTGCTGAGCTGTGTATCTACTCCTATCCTGTGTGATACTGACTGCTGAGCTGTGTATCTAATCTTATGATTTGTGATACTGTCTGCTGAGCTGTGTATCTAATCCTATACTGTGTGATACTGTCTGCTGAGCTGTGTATCTAATCCTGCCATGTGTGATACTGTCTGCTGAGCTGTGTATCTAATCCTGCCCTGTGTGATACTGTCTGCTGAGCTGTGTATCTAATCTTATCCAGTGTGATACTGTCTGCTGAGCTGTGTATCTAATCCTAGCATATGTGATACAATCTGCTGAGCTGTGTATCTAATCCTGCCCTGTGTGATACTCACACTTATCTCACACATATCTATCACTCCCATCATTGCTGACCCCAGGAGCTCGCAATCATTGTCCGGGTGTCCAGTGGTGGCTCTGTTGCTGGATTGGATCGTTCCACTGTTCATGGGGGTGTCCTGATGTGTGTCTGAGATTTAGATTGTGAGCTCCTGCGTCCGCTATCCTGGTTGTCTGATCTGGCACCAATGGCGTCTGCCGGCCGGACAATAAACGCTGCATGCCGGCAGAAACCTGGCATTTGTGCTGGAAACCGTCTGCATCACCGGATGCCATTAAAGTCAATGGGGATCCGGCGGTGAACTGTAGAATCCACCAATCTGTCTCCGCTCTCTGCCGGAATAGCCTGCTGGATTCACAGATGTCAACATGTGCGTGGCAGAAGAGCTCAGAACTATATGAATGACTGGTCATAATAAGACAAATAGAATGCCAGAACTGCAGTGAAGACTGACACATGAGCAGAAGTAGTGCGGTAGGATAGATAATGTAATTCCATAGAACAGATATATGGGACGCTCAGGATCTGAGGAAAGCTGGGTAACTAATGGCAGCCATTAGTGGGAGAAGAATGGTCGGTATTTGCTGGGGGTATATTAGGAGGATACACTGGGAAATAATCGTCTTCAGATTTGTCTCAATTAAACTAACCGAGCGTAAGCGTGAGAATTGTGACTGGCGATGCCGCGGGGGTTCAGCGCGCTCTGCGGGGCGCCTTCAGTTTCAGAACCAGCGGGAGTCCAAGCTCGAGGACCTCAGTGACAACAGCCATTAGACGCTTTACTGACTCCCCTCTAAGGGGAACTTTCCTCCATTCACTTTTTCTGCAGTTTTTCATACATTTTAAATGTCAGTTTCACAATGTGCAAAACATAAATATAAGTTTTTTTCCCACCTGGAAACAGTCAGCAAGCTGCTGTTGTCAGATCTGATAAGCTTATATGTTTCTGATTTGATCTTCTGAGTGTCTCATGGTTTCCTGCTGTGAATGAGCTGCGGTTCTGATCCATTAACACATGACTACCCAGTGTGTGCATGGATGACATTATTGCAGGGTGTCAGCCATGTGCTGTAGCGGACACCTGCTGCTGATGGTGCGGACACAGCTCCTGAGCCCATGCCACCCTTGCACCGTGCTACATCCTATAAGCGCCATGAATGTGCGGATCAGGAAGGGGTTAATCAGCCCCATGCATTCATGTGTTATGAGCCTCCATATCCCGAGTATTCATAGGATAAACAAAAAGTCATGAGATCAGTCAGCAGCAGCTACTCTACTTGCTGATGGTTTCCATAAAGCAACAGAAGCAGCTACAGGTGAAAACAAGCCGCTCTGCCAGGGAGTGTGGTGAGCCTAGGGGGAAAGCCGGGTGAACCCTCCGCCTCCTGAGCTGACTAGTAGGAACCTCCGGGGATGTATCTGCAGAGTTATCATAGTCCCACCTGTTAGGGATCCTGATGATACGTTGTATCAGGGAGCGGCCGGAGACACATCCCCATCAATCTGCTGGCGGCTGCTGCTGCTTGTTCTGCGGAGTCGCCACTGGGTGTCAATGCAGCCTCGTGAGACCCAGGCAGAACCCGCAGGACCCTGTGAGACCCAGGCAGAAGCTGCAGGACTCTGTCAGACCTGGCAGAAGCTGCAAGATGCTCTGAGACCCAGGCAGAAGCTGCAAGATGCTCTGAGACCCAGGCAGAAGCCGCAGGACTCTGTGAGATCCAGGCAGAAGCTGCAGGACTCTGTGAGACCTGGCAGAAGCTGCAGGATGCTCTGAGACCCAGGCAGAAGCCGCAAGATGCTCTGAGACCCTGGCAGAAGCTGCAAGATGCTCTGAGACCCAGGCAGACGCCGCAGGACTCTGTGAGACCAGGCAGAAGCTGCAGGATGCTCTGAGACCCAGGCAGAAGCCGCAGGACCCTGTGAGATCCAGGCAGAAACTGCAAGATGCTCTGAGACCCAGGCAGAAGCCGCAGGACTCTGTGAGATCCAGGCAGAAGCTGCAGGATGCTTTGAGACCCAGACAGAAGCAGCAGGACTCTGTGAGATCCAGGCAGAAGCTGCAGGATGCTCTGAGACCCAGGCAGAAGCCGCAGGAATCTGTGAGACCCAGGCAGAAGCTGCAGGATGCTCTGAGACCCAGGCAGAACCTGCAGGACCTTGTGAGACCAAGGCAGGAGCTGCAGGATGCTCTGAGACCCAGGCAGAAGCCGGATGACTTTGTGAGACCCAGGCAGAAGCCGCAGGACCCTGTGAGACCCAGGCAGAAGTTGCAGGATGCTCTGAGACCCAGGCAGAAGCTGCAGGACTCTGTAAAACCTAGGCAGAAGCTGCAGGATGCTTTGAGACCCAGGCAGAAGCCACAGGACACTGTGAAACCCAGGCAGAAGCTGCAGGACCATGTTAGATCCAGGCAGTAGCTGCAGGATGCTCTGAGACCCAGGCAGAAGCCGGATTACTTTGTGAGACCCAGGCAGAAGCTGCAGGACGCTCTGAGACCCAGGCAGAAGCTGGATGACTTTGTGAGACCCCGGCAGAGGCCGCAGAACCCTGTGAGACCAAGGCAGGAGCTGTGAGACCCAGGCAGAAGCCGCAGGACCCTGTGAGACCAAGGAAGAAGGTCAAAGCCTCAAGACACTGTGAGACCCAGGCAGAAGGTAGAAGCCTCAGCAGACTGTGAGACCCAGGTGCAGCGTGCTGCACCCCAGGGGCTGATCAAGTCCCAGTGTTTAGAAATGGTGAGTGGTATGTTGTGGCCCTAAAAGTTTGTGTCACGGTGCTCCTACCTGGATACTGTTGCTCCCTGGGGTTAGTCTCTGTAGCAACAAAGACATTGTAGTTGGTGGAGTAAGTAGAGCCCAGACTTGGTGAAGTTCAACGGTTTTTACTTGATTAAACTTGCGAAAAACTTGTGTTATCCAAACAATACTTGATATTTCTCTTGGCTCCAGCAGGGTAAGGGTAAACTTGCAGGGAAACTTTAATAATTTGCTTTATATCTCTGCTGTCAATGTCTGGCTTCAGTCTGGTTCCTATCAGCTTCAGTTACGGATTCTTTTGAGAGTGAGGTATCCTGTGACTCGTTTTGCTGAGTAAGGAGTCTTTAGCACAGTTTTCCCTCTCAGAGGTACTAAGTCCTTTTATATATCAGGAGTGTGCTGCTCTCTGAGCTACTTTCCAAAAGCTCCTGCAGCAGTGAGGGGAAATGCTCCCTCACCACATTGTACTTCTTCACTCTCTTGCTCCAACTCTCAACTCCCCTTTTCAACTCCTGCACTCTCAACTCCACTACAGCTTCCTCCAACACCTCCCTTGGTAGGAAACAATACTTGCCCACTTCTGCCGAAAAGGGGGAGAATGGAATGGTAAGTTTAATTCTATCTAAAGGTACTCTCTGCCAGATACACTGCCATCTGCTGGACAACCAGGCACACTATATATAATAACAATTGCATAACAATATTATTTTGGCACAGTATCAGAGGACCTGGAATTAAATACACAGATGACATTCTCTGCTAGTCTTTGGGGTACTACATACCCCCCTACTTAAAACCAAGCCACCAATGGCTTATTGCTTAATTCACATATTTTATTATTGTTGGCAGCAGGGTTACCCTTCAAAGTATTGAGGCACTGGTGCTGCTTGTAGCAATGGTACTGCTTGTGCCTCTACGTCATAGTCCTCCTGTGTAGCAACAGCACATGATCCCAAAGACACAGGACATACTGGTTCCTTCCCTTCCAACTCTGTGGAGAGAAAAAAGTTAAGGGCATATGTAGACACAGTACAATACCTGGGCTTTCTACGCTGACACAGGGCAAAATGACCATTTTATACTTCTGAGTCCTCAGAGACAGTCCACAAGAGTAATGGAGCAAGGGGTAGCTACAATCTAGCAGTGCATGTCACCAAAGCCTATTTAAAAAGTGCATGAAAAATCACATTGTTCCTTGAATCAAAAAGAGCCCAGACAATGGGAGAAAGTGATTGAATGTTATCAAAAACATCTCAAGTTGCTCCGGTGGCTTTTCATTCTATTCCTTGGGTTTGTGGCTTGGAACGTTGCATAACAGATCTCAGGTGGGTTTTTGATTAACCTGAGAAAATAAGTCTGAAATAGACAACGAGAGTCCTTTTTGTAGGTAAGAGGCAGGAGGGTGGCTGTGTATGGCCCAAACATTAAAACAGACGAACAGCGGTCGGTCTCAGGTGTCTCAACCTCCTTTAGCTCGTCGGGCTCCTAGGTCTTGCAGCTTTACTGAAGAACTTCTGGCCTGGTCAGAACCCACGGCCTCTTTTGCAGCAATTGAATCCAGAGATGTGAATCCTCATTGCTGGCTATGGAGCGCTCTGCAGCTGTAACTCCAGGAGTGGTTTCATCTGTGATCCTCTGGTGACCTCCTGTGGTGGAACTGGAAACTGCAGGATTAATTTCAGCTTGCGCTAAGGTGGAGGGCCCACGTGACCCAGATGATTCTGCTGGATCTGGAGGATGGAGTACCTCTCACTCCAGAGATGATGGCAGAAAGGTCTTGTGGCGTCCGGGGTCGTCAGTATAGGCCAACACACATGCAGGGATTCTTAGCTCCTGGCCTACCTTTATCGGTGCTGCTCTGGGCTGCAGCGCAGGAGCTCCAGCTGCGTCCGTCGCACCGGCTGCTGCAGGGAGCAGTGAAGTCGCTGGGGGCTGTGGTTTCTTCCCGACAGTCTGTATTTCTCTCACCACTACGGGTTTGTCACCCCACATCATGGCTCTTCAATACGAGATGCGCATCTTTTCCGCCACCTTGCTGAGGCTCTTCCCAACTAGTTAAGCCAGTGGAAGGCAATATAGCAATTTGGCAGCATGTTGCTATGGGCAATGACACCAGAATAGGTGCGTGGCCCCTTTAAGAGCTGCAGCGACAGCCCTATGTAGGGGATTATGTTGCTGTGTAAGGGCTCGTTCACACGAACGTTTTTTGTGTTTCGTATACGGCCTGTTTTGTGCATTCAGTATACCGTCCATATACGGAACCATTCCTTTTAATGGGTCTGCAAAAAAACGGAATGTACTCCGTATGCATTCTGTTTCCGTATTTCCGTTTTTCTGTTCTGCTACATTTTGAGTCATGTGCTGTTATTGCCCGCAAATCACGTTCCGTGGCTCCATTCAAGTCAATGGGGCTTTAAAAAAAAAGGGAATGCATACAGAATGCATCCGTATGTCTTCCGCCTCCATTCCGTTTTTGCGGAAGCATCTATTGAAAATTTTATGCCCAGCCCAATTTTTCAATGTACTTACTGTTAAAACATTATTATATCCTACCGTTTTCGTTTGCGAACCGCAAAACACTAATCACAAACAGAAACGGAACGGAAGCGGAACGGAAACACTACTGAAACCAAAGACGGAAAAACTGATCTGTTAAAAACAGACCGCAAAACCATACGGTTGTGTGAACGAGCCCCAAGGCAGGTTGTGGCCCCAAACAGTCCGTATTAAGGTTAGTTTCCCCAGCAGTACTCACTCAGACCTCTTTGGGCGTTGATTCTCAGGATCCAGTGAAGCTGGAACTGTATTGCAGCTATGAACTCCCTTTTCCAAGGTGGCGGCTGCCTTTACTTCCCGTAGAGGTACAATTGGTTTCTTTGTCCTCCTGGGAACTTGAACTCAGCACTTTAGTTCCTTCTGCTGGAAGGATGGCTCCTTTGTGGAGTTGGGCTGTTTGTTCCTTTCCCTCTGCTGGGTGGATGTCTTTCCTCTCAATACATAAGGCACAAATCCAAGATGGCTGATTAACCCCTATTTTGCCACAGTGCTACAATTGATGCAGATTCACACCCTTCAGCAGCAAATAGATGCAACAATGTTGCTTGTAGGGGGTTTTACAGACATTGTGAGCCTTCAGTAGTAAGACACAGAAGTAAATATCCTGTTCGTGATGCCATTTGCAGCCGGCTGCCCCCCAAGGGCCGATCAGGTTCCAGTATTTAGGAATGCCGAGTGGTGATGCGGCCCTAAAAGTTTATGTCACGGTGCTCCTACCTTGATACTGTCCCTCCCCGGGGTTAGGCTCCACAGCAACAAAGGAGTTATAGTACAGTCCAGACTTATATATATCCTCCAGCCGCTCAACCTTTACTCCAACATGGTATATTGTGGTTTATTATAAAAAATATCACCTATTAATTTTTATCCAAACAAATTATATGTTAAAAACATCCTAAAAATTAAATAATAAAATTTTTTTAATAAAAAAATTAAAATAAAAACATCCAGATTATGTTCACTGCAATATAAGTCTCCACCTCTAGGGGTCACTGTGATAGTGTTTATATTGCTTCCCTGCATAGAGACTTAGGGTCCATTCACACGTCCGTGTGTGTTTTGCGGATCCACGGATCCGCGGATCCGCAAAACACGTACATCGGCGATGTGCGTTCCGCAATTTGCGGACCGCACATCGCCAGCACTCTCATAGAAAATGCCTTTTCTTGTCCGCAATTGCGGACAAGAATAGGACATGTTCTATTTTTTTCGGGAACGCAATTGCGGACCCGGAAGTGCGGATCCGCAATTGCGGAACCGGCAGGGACATCGTCTGTCCCCATTGAAATGAATGGGTCCGCAATTCCGTTACGCAAATGCGGAACAGAATTGCGGACGTGTGAATGGACCCTTAAAGGGAGTCTGTCACCTCCATATGGCCATATACAGTGCTTACATTGACCTATAGATGAATGTAATGGTACCTTTGTCTTTTTATTTCCACTTGCCGAAGCTGGAAAAACGAAGTTTATTTCCTATGCAAATGAGCACTCGCAAGTGCCCAGGGGCGGAGTTCACTGTCTTGGAGCCCAGGCTACTCCTCCCCAGCCTCTGCCTATGCCCGCCCTCCTATTCCCCTTACATCATCCTTCAGTCCGGCCGAGATCCCGCGCCTGCGCACTGCCTCTCCGGACCGGGTCATGTGAACTGTGATGCCCAAAACCAGTGGCGCAAAACCAGCGGCAAGATGGCGTTCGCCGGCGCATGCGCAGTAGTTAAAGTGATGCCATGTCCATATTCACAATGGGCATCACAGTTCGCATGTCCCAGCCCAGAGAGGCAGTACGCAGGTGCGGGATCTCGGCCGGACCGAAGGATGGCATAAGGGGAATAGGTGTGCTATAGGACAATGTAAGCACTGTATATGGCCATATGGAGGTGACAGACTCCCTTTAATTGTCCAATGTTAATCCGGAACTTGTATATGGATATCAATACTAGTATTGTATTCCAAGGTATATATTCAAGCATGCAGATCCACATTGTAGTTTGATGTTAGTGGATTAGTCCTACATCGATATCTCTCACTCACACCGTTTGTTTAACGTTCAGGCTTATAGTTGTTAGCAGGCTGATACAGATCCCCTGGTTAGTGTATCACAGATCGTCTATGTCGCAGACACAAATAGTCACTGTATATTGTAACCAGTTTGTACATTACCCGCTTCTGTATCGATGCCAATGCTGTTGCCTGCTTGATCGGTGTCTGTGTTCTTTACCTCACCTCGCTCTTCAGACCAGATTCGTCCAGGCAGCCATTCACTTTTCCCGTGGCGTCCCACGTGTTTAGGAGGTGATATGTTTGCTTGTTGCCGCCAGGTCCTGAAGCGGGTTTCGAGGAGACTTTAATAAGATTCTTCAGTTTATTCGCATCAATAGGTTATCCTTTTATGCGCTCACTACTGTGATGTACCAAACATGTTTTGGAGATCTCCTTTCTCAGTGGACATGGTGAGTCGTATGTTGTGGCCCTAAAAGTTTGTGTCACGGTGTTTCTACATGGATACTGTTGCTCCCTGGGGTTAGGCTCTGTAGCTACAAAGGAGTTGTAGTTGGTGGAGTAAGTAGAGTCCAGACTTGGTGAAGTTCAACTGTTTTACTTAGATAATCTTGCGATAAACTTGTGTCATCCAAACAATACTTGATCTTCCTCTTGGCTCCAGCAGGCTAAGGGTGAACTGGCAGGGAAACTTTGATTTATCTTTCTGTTGCTGTGCTAATCTCTGGCTTCCATCTGGCTCCTATCAGCTTCAGTTACGTTTTTTTTTCTGAGAGTTTTCCCTCTTAGAAGTACTAAGTCCTTTTATATATCAGGAGTGGGCTGCTCTCTGAGCTACTTTCCTAAAGCTCCTGCAGCAGTGAGGGGAAACGCTCACACCCAACAACACCGTTCTGCTTCACTCTCTTGCTCTAACTCTCAACTCCACTTCTCAACTTCTCCACTCTCGACTCCATCATATCTTCCTCCAACTACTCTCTTAGTAGGAAGCAGGACTCGCCCGCTTCTGCCCAAAAGGAGGGGTGGCGGGGGGGGGGGGGGTGTAGATGGTAAGTTCCTTTCTATCTAAACATTCGAGACAGTAGCTAGGTGTAAGAATGCTAGTGCCCCCTCTAAGGTACTACATAGACAGAGGCCGCAGGACGCTGTGAGACCCAGGCAGAGGACGCAGGACCCTGTGAGACCCAGGCATAAGCTGTAGGACACTGTGAGACCCAGGCATAAGCTGTAGGACACTGTGAGACCCAGGCAGAAGCAGCAGGACCCTGTAAGACCCAGGCAGAAGCAGCAGGACTCTGTGAGACCCAGGCATAAGCTGTAGGACACTGTGAAACCCAGGCAGAAGCAGCAGGACCCTGTAAGACCCAGGCAGAACCTGCAGGACCCTGTGAGAACCAGGCAGAAGCAGCAGGACTCTGTGAGACCCAGGCAGAAGCAGCAGGACTCTGTGAGACCCAGGCAGAACCTGCAGGACCCTGTGAGACCCAGGCTGAACCTGCAGGACCCTGTGAGAACCAGGCAGAACCTGCAGGACCCTGTGAGAACCAGGCAGAAACTGCAGGACCCTGTGAGAACCAGGCAGAACCTGCAGGACCCTGTGAGACCCAGGCTGAACCTGCAGGACCCTGTGAGAACCAGGCAGAACCTGCAGGACCCTGTGAGAACCAGGCAGAAACTGCAGGACCCTGTGAGAACCAGGCAGAACCTGCAGGACCCTGTGAGAACCAGGCAGAAACTGCAGGACCCTGTGAGACCCAGGCAGAAGCTGCAGGACACTGTGACACCCAGGCAGAAGCTGCAGGACACTGTGAGACCCAGGCAAAAGCCGTAGGACGCTGTGAGACCCAAGAAGAAGCCACAGGATGCTGCTGACCTTATTTTTCTCCCCTGTTAATTCTTCCTTCCAAACATTCAGGAAAGTATCAAAAGAAAGCAAGAACAAGCAGAGTTATCCCCAGCATCTTCCCAGGGCTGCAGAAATAAGAACAAGCCTGTAAAGTGTAAATTATATAAGTTAGAGAACTCTAAGAACCTGGAAAAAAGAGAGTAAAACTAACCCTAAAATGTTCTTCAATTATATAAAAGTATAAATCTGAAGGTGTCGGCCCTTTACAGAGTCATGAGGGAGGAGTTGCAGAGAGCGATGATGAGAAAAAAACAAAGCTATTAAATCTGTTTTTCTCCTCTGTATCCACTGAGGAAAGTGAACTGTCAGGTGAAATGCAGAATGTAAAAGTAAATTCCCCAATAAAAGTGCCCTGTGTGACCCAGGAAGAAGTACAGCGGCGTCTTATTAAGATTAAGATAGACAAATCGCCAGGACCAGATGGCATACACCCCTGTATCCTAAGAGAATTAAGTGATGTCATAGCCAGACCCTTATTTCTGATATTTGCGGACTCTATACTGACAGGGAATGTTCAACAGGATTGGCGCATAGCAAATGTGGTGCAAATATTCAAAAAGGGTCCAAAAACAGAATCCAGAAACCAAAGGATTTCTAAGAAATGCTATCTTGGAGTATCTCAATGAAAATAAGCGAATACCGCCATATCAGCATGGCTTCATGAGGGATCAGTCATGCCAAACTAATCAGCTTCTATGAGGAGGTAAGTTCTAGACTTGACAGCGGCGAATCAATGGATGTCGTATATCTGGACTTCTCCAAATCATCTGACACCGTACCTCATAAAAGGTTAGTATATAAAATGAGGATGCTCGGACTGGGAGAAAATGTCTGTATGTGGGTAAGTAACTGGCTGAGTGACAGAAAACAGAGGGTGGTTATTAACGGTAGATACTCAGATTGCGTCAATGGCACTAGTGGTGTACCACAGGGGTCAGTACTGGACGGGTCACCGTCACTAGTGGGGTACCACAGGGGCAGTACTAGAGGGGTCACTGTCACTAGTGGGCTACCACAGGGGTCAGTACTGGAGGGGTCACTGTCACTAGTGGGCTACCACAGGGGTCAGTACTGGAGGGGTCACTGTCACTAGTTGGGTACCACAGGGGTCAGTATTGGAGGGGTCACTGTCACTAGTGGGGTACCACAGAGGTCAGTACTGGAGGGGTCACTGTCACTAGTGGGCTACCACAGGGGTCAGTACTGGAGGGGTCACTGTCACTAGTTGGGTACCACAGGGGTCAGTATTGGAGGGGTCCCTGTCACTAGTGGGGTACCTCAGGGGTCAGTGATAGAGGGGTCCCTGTCACTAGTGGGGTACACAAAACAACTGAAAGGTGGCATAAAGCAGGATGTGCTCAACCCAAAAATGCAGTCATGCATATATATACAGGGGAGCAGATCTTGCACTTGTGGCCCGTTGCTAATGGCGATCCCCAGCGAAAATGCATACGGTGGAGGATGCCCGCAGCGGACCATAAGTACCACAATAGACATCCTTAACAAGATGGCTACCACAGGAGTCCGTACTGGAGAGGTCACTGTCACTAGTGGGGTACCTCAGGGGTCAGTACTGGAGGGGTCACTGTCACTAGTGGGGTACCACAGGGGTCAGTACTGGATGGGTCACTGTCACTAGTGGGGTACCTCAGGGTCAGTACTGGAGGGGTCACTGTCACTAGTGGGGTACCACAGGGGTCAGTAATAGACGGGTCACTGTCACTAGTGGGGTACCTCAGGGTCAGTACTGGAGGGGTCACTGTCACTAGTGGGTTACCACAGGGGTCAGTACTAGACGGGTCACTAACACTAGTGGGGTACCTCAGGGTCAGTACTGGAGGGGTTACTGTCACTAGTGGGGTACCTCAGGGTCAGTACTGGAGGGGTTACTGTCACTAGTGGGGTACCACAGGGGTCAGTACTGGAGGGGTTACTGTCACTAGTGGGGTACCACAGGGGTCAGTACTGGACGGGTCACTGTCACTAGTGGGGTACCTCAGGGTCAGTACTGGAGGGGTTACTGTCACTAGTGGTGTACCACAGGGGTCAGTACTGGACGGGTCACTGTCACTAGTGGGGTACCTCAGGGTCAGTACTGGAGGGGTTACTGTCACTAGTGGGGTACCTCAGGGTCCGTACTGGAGGGGTTACTGTCACTAGTGGGGTACCTCAGGGTCAGTACTGGAGGGGTTACTGTCACTAGTGGGGTACCTCAGGGTCAGTACTGGAGGGGTTACTGTCACTAGTGGGGTACCTCAGGGTCAGTACTAGAGGGGTCACTGTCACTAGTGGGGTACCTCAGGGGTCAGTATTGGTCCCTATTCTATTTAATATATTTAGTAATGATCTTGTAGAAGGCCTGCACAGTAAAATATCTATTTTTGCAGATGGCACTAAACTGTGTAAAGTAATTACCATGCAAAAGGACAGTATACTGTATATACACTACAGAGGACAGTATACTGTATATATATACTACAGAGGACAGTATACTGTATATATACTACAGAGGACAGTATACTGTATATATATACTACAGAGGACAGTATACTGTATATACACTACAGAGGACAGTATACTGTATATACACTAGAGAGGACAGTATACTGTATATACACTACAGAGGACAGTATACTGTATATATACTACAGAGGACAGTATACTGTATATATACTACAGAGGACAGTATATTGTATATATACTACAGAGGATAGTATATTGTATATACACTACAGAGGACAGTATACTGCATATATATATACCACAGAGGACAGTATACTGTATATATATACACTACAGAGGCCAGTATACTATATATAGATATATATATATATACACTACAGAAGACAGTAAACTGTATTTATACTACAGAGGACAGTATACTGTATATATATACTAAAGAGGACAGTATACTGTATATATACTAAAGAGGACAGTATACTGTATATATATGCAATTTGACGCCCCCCAGGGTCCTATCGCGTCCCAGGTTTAGTGGAATGTCGAGTGGTGTGGTGCGGCCTATATGTGTCACGGTGCTCCTACCTGGATACAACGGAACCCCAGGCTTAAGCTCCAAAGCAAATAAAGGGGGAATAGTTGAGTTAGGGGATGAAGAATAACTTGAGTCCAGAACTTGGTAAACTTTAACAGCAGCTATACTTAGGTAAACTTGATGCCAGACAATATTAAGGCTTTTCTTACACTCAGGATTTCTTTTGGTTCCAGCAGGCTTAGGCATAAACTGGCAGGCAAACTTGGTAACTCTGCTTTCTCTCTTTCTCTGCTGTACTGACAGGCTTGCTTAATAACTCGACTTTCTTTCTCTCTGCTGTACTAAACTCTGCTTGTGTCTGGTTACTGGACCTTTGGTCGGTTCTGGTATCCTTGGATTGGGTTGCCTTCGCCTGTTACCCCCCCCTCCCCTCCTCCTTAAACTCATTAAAGTAAATTAGCATGGATTCTGGGTGCTCTACAAGCTACTTGCCCTTTGTAGCACCTGCTCCAGCCGAAGAACAATTTCCTCTGGCTAGGCTACTTCTTTCATGTCTTCTCAGCTCCAATATGGAGTCTAAACTGAAATCAACTACAACTGCCACCCCTCCCTTCTCGTAGTCTGGACCACTTCTGGAATGGAGGGAATGGGAGAATGGAATGGTGAATTCCATTCTATCTAAGGAAAGCTCTGCCATATACACTGCCACCTGCTGGTGAACCAGGCATATTACATGAACAAAACCGTTTCAAGATAGTAAGATCAATGCACACGTGTGAAGGACCTAGAAATAAATACACAGAATTACATTGGTGTTAGCAGTAAAAGACAGTAGCGGAGTAAAAGAATGGTAACACCACTCCATATACTACAGAGGACAGTATACTGTATATATACCACATAGGACAGTATACTGTATATATATATACTACAGAGACAGTATACTTTATATATACTAGAGGACAGTATACTGTGTATCTATCTATCTATCTATCTACTACAGAGGACAGTATACTGTATATATACTACAGAGGACAGTATACTGTATATATACACTACAGATGACAGTATACTGTATATATATACTACAGAGGACAGTATACTGTATATATACTACAGAGGACAGTATACTGTATATATATACTACAGAGAACAGTATACTGTATATATATTACAGAGGACAGTGTACTGTAAATGTATACTACAGAGGACAGTATACTGTATATATACTACAGAGGACAGTATACTGTATATACACTACAGAGGACAGTATACTGGATATATACTACAGAGGACAGTATACTGTTTATATACTACAGAGGACAGTATACTGTATATATACTACAGATGACAGTATACTGTATATATACTACAGAGGACAGTATACTGTATATATACTACAGAGGACAGTATACTGTATATACACTACAGAGGACAGTATACTGGATATATACTACAGAGGACAGTATACTGTTTATATACTACAGAGGACAGTACACTGTATATATACTACAGATGACAGTATACTGTATATATACTACAGAGGACAGTATACTGTATATATACTACAGAGGACAGTATACTGTATATATCTACGACAGAGGACAGTATACTGTATTTATACTACAGAGGACAGTATACTGTATATTTATATACTACAGAGACAGTATAATTTATATATACTAGAGGACAGTATACTGTGTATCTATCTATCTATCTATCTATCTATCTACTACAGAGGACAGTATACTGTACATATACACTACAGATGACAGTATACTGTATATATACTACAGAGGACAGTATACTGTATATATATACTACAGATGACAGTATACTGTATATATACTACAGAGGACAGTATACTGTATATATACACTACAGAGGACAGTATACTGTATATATACGACAGAGGACAGTATACTGTATATATACTACAGAGGACAGTATACTGTATATATACTACAGAGGACAGTATACTGTATATATATATACTACAGAGGACAGTATACTGTGTATATATACTACAGAGGAGAGTATACTGTATATATACTACAGAGGACAGTATACTGCATATATACTACAGAGGACAGTATACTGTATATATACTACAGAGGACAGTATAATGTATATATACTACAGAGGACAGTATACTGTATATATACTACAGAGGACAGTATACTGTATATATATACTACAGAGGACAGTATACTGTTTATATACTACAGAGGACAGTATACTGTATATATACTACAGAGGACAGTATACTGTATATATATATACTACAGAGGACAGTATACTGTATATATACTACAGAGGACATTATACTGTATATACACTACACTACAGAGGACAGTATACTGTATATATACACTACAGAGGACAGTATACTGTGTATATACACTACAGGGGACAGTATACTGTATTTATACTACAGAGGACAGTATACTGTATATATCTACTACAGAGGACAGTATACTGTATATACACTACAGAGGACAGTATACTGTATATATACACTACAGGGGACAGTATACTGTATTTATACTACAGAGGACAGTATACTGTATATATCTACTACAGAGGACAGTATACTGTATATACACTACAGAGGACAGTATACTGTATATATACTACAGAGGGCAGTATACTGTATATATATACTACAGAGGACAGTATAGTGTATATATACTACAGAGGACAGTATACTGTATATATATACTACAGAGGACAGTATAGTGTATATATACTACAGAGGACAGTATAGTGGCAGAGAAGTGGCAGATGGTGATGAGAACATAGTCCTACCACTTTACACATCACTGGTCAGACGACACATGGAGGACTGTGTACAGTTCTGGGCTCCTGTGAACAAGACAGACACGAGCAGTGAGACTATGGACTCTGTATTGTAAGAGCAGTGAGACTATGGACTCTTTACTGTAAGAGCAGTGAGACTATGGACTCTCTACTGTAAGAGCAGTGAGACTATGGACTCTTTACTGTAAGAGCAGTGAGACTATGGACTCTACTGTAAGAGCAGTGAGACTATGGACTCTTTACTGTAAGAGCAGTGAGACTATGGACTCTCTACTGTAAGAGCAGTGAGACTATGGACTCTATACTGTAAGAGCGGTGAGACTATGGACTCTTTACTGTAAGAGCGGTGAGACTATGGACTCTTTACTGTAAGAGCAGTGAGACTATGGACTCTATACTGTAAGAACAGTGAGACTATGGACTCTTTACTGTAAGAGCAGTGAGACTATGGACTCTTTACTGTAAGAGCAGTGAGACTATGGACTCTTTACTGTAAGAGCAGTGAGACTGTGGAACTCTCTGCCTGAGGAGGTGGTGATGGTGAATTCACTAATAAAATTCAGGAGGGGCCTGGATGTATTTCTGGAGTGTAATAATATTACAGGTTATAGTCACTAGAGCGGTCGGTGATCCAGGGAGTTATTCTCATTGGAGTCGGGAAGGAATTTTTTCCCTAAAGTGAGGAAAATTGGCTTCTACTTCACAGGATTTTTTGTCCTCCTTTGGATCATCTTGCAAGATAACAGACCGAACTGGCTGGACAGATATCTTCTTTCAGCCTTACAAACTACGGGGCACATATATTAAGACGTTTAGACGCGTTTTGGACGCGCTAAGCTTGCAGTGGTTCCGCCGAAGTTATGTAGAAGCGCGGGTCTCTTCATACCTATGGTGCATCCAGCGCCAGTTCTAAGTGTAAGCAGCTTCCGAGCCGTCTTATATTTACTGCAATCTTCATCTGAAATACACTTAATTTAGGCGCAGAATAATAAATGACCCCCTATGTTACCAGATTCTAACTGCAGACGGGTCTGTTGGACCTCATCAGCACAGAGCACACTCTGCTCATCCACAGCACATACATCTAGAATATCTGCACTGCGATAGGTCTTTGGGTCATTGCCGGAGATCTCCTGTCCCTCTGCATCTCACATAAAGAGGATCCTGATCTGTGCCGATGGGACCCAACAAACCCGAAGAGATCTGTGCAAAAAACGAAGCATCTGTAGTCTGATAATCCCAGGACAAACACCGGATAAGTAATGTACGTACACTGTGACTGCACCAGCAGAATAGTGAGTGCAGCTCTGGAGTATAATACAGGAGGTAACTCAGGATCAGTACAGGAGAGGTAATGTATGTACACAGTGACTGCACCAGCAGAATAGTGAGTACAGCTCTGGAGTATAATACAGAATGTAACTCAGGATCAGTACAGGATAAGTAATGTATGTACACAGTGACTGCACCAGCAGAATAGTGAGTGCAGCTCTGGAGTATAATACAGGATGTAACTCAGGATCAGTACAGGATAAGTAATGTATGTACACAGTGACTGCACCAGCAGAATAGTGAGTGCAGCTCTGGAGTATAATACAGGATGTAACTCGGGATCAGTACAGGATAAGTAATGTATGTACACAGTGACTGCACCAGCAGAATAGAGAGTGCAGCTCTGGAGTATAATACAGGATATAACTCAGGATCAGTACAGGGTAAGTAATGTATGTACACAGTGACTGCACCAGCAGAATAGTGGGTGCAGCTCTGGGGTATAATACAGGATGTAACTCAGGATCAGTACAGGATAAGTAATGTATGTACACAGTGACTGCACCAGCAGAATAGTGAGTGCAGCTCTGGAGTATAATACAGGATGTAACTCAGGATCAGTACAGGATAATAATGTATGTGCACAGTGACTGCACCAGCAGAATAGAGAGTGCAGCTCTGGAGTATAATACAGTATGTAACTCAGGACCAGTACAGGATAAGTAATGTATGTACACAGTGACTGCACCAGCAGAATAGTGAGTGCAGCTCTGGAGTATAATACAGGATGTAACTCAGGATCAGTGCAGGATAAGTAATGTATGTACACAGTGGCTCCACCAGCAGAATAGTGAGTGCAGCTCTGGAGTATAATACAGGATGTAACTCAGGATCAGTACAGGATAAGTAATGTATGTACACAGTGACTGCACCAGCAGAATAGTGAGTGCAGCTCTGGAGTATAATACAGGATGTAACTCAGGATCAGTACAGGATAAGTAATGTATGTACACTGTGACTGCACCAGCAGAATAGTGAGTGCAGCTCTGGAGTATAATACAGGATGTAACTCAGGATCCGTACAGGATAAGTAATGTATGTACACAGTGAGTGCACCAGCAGAATAGTGAGTGCAGCTCTGGAGTATAATACAGGATGTAACTCAGGATCCGTACAGGATAAGTAATGTATGTACACAGTGAGTGCACCAGCAGAATAGTGAGTGCAGCTCTTGAGTATAATACAGGATGTAACTCAGGATTCGTACAGGATAAGTAAAGTAATATACACAGTGACTGCACCAGCAGAATAGTGAGTGCAGCTCTGGGGTATAATACAGGATGTAACTGATGATCAGTACAGGATAAGTAATGTATGTGCACAGTGACTCCACCAGCAGAATAGTGAGTGCAGCTCTAGAGTATAATACAGGATGTAACCCAGGATCAGTACAGGATAAGTAATGTATGTACACAGTGACTGCACCAGCAGAATAGTGAGTGCAGCTCTGGAGTAGAATACAGGATGTAACTCAGGATCAGTACAGGATAAGTAATGTATGTACACAGTGACTGCACCAGCAGAATAGTGAGTGCAGCTCTGGGGTATAATCAGGATGTAACTCAGGATCAGTACAGGATAAGTAATGTATGTACACAGTGACTGCACCAGCAGAATAGTGAGTGCAGCTCTGGAGTATAATACAGGATGTAACTCAGGATCAGTACAGGATAATAATGTATGTGCACAGTGACTGCACCAGCAGAATAGAGAGTGCAGCTCTGGAGTATAATACAGTATGTAACTCAGGACCAGTACAGGATAAGTAATGTATGTACACAGTGACTGCACCAGCAGAATAGTGAGTGCAGCTCTGGAGTATAATACAGGATGTAACTCAGGATCAGTACAGGATAAGTAATGTAATGTATGTACACAGTGACTGCACCAGCAGAATAGTGAGTGCAGCTCTGAAGTATAATACAGGATGTAACTCAGGATCAGTACAGGATAGGTAATGTATGTACACAGTGACTGCACCAGCAGAATAGTGAGTGCAGCTCTGGAGTATAATACAGGATGTAACTCAGGATCAGTATAGGATAAGTAATGTATGTGCACAGTGACTCCACCAGCAGAATAGTGAGTGCAGCTCTGGAGTATAATACAGGATGTAACTCAGGATCAGTGCAGGATAAGTAATGTATGTACACAGTGACTCCACCAGCAGAATAGTGAGTGCAGCTCTGGAGTATAATACAGGATGTAACTCAGGATCAGTACAGGATAAGTAATGTATGTACACAGTGACTGCACCAGCAGAATAGTGAGTGCGCTCTGGGTGTATACAGGATGTAACTCAGGATCAGTACAGGATAAGTAATGTATGTACACAGTGACTGCACCAGCAGAATAGTGAGTGCAGCTCTTGGGTGTAATACAGGATGTAACTCAGGATCAGTACAGGATAAGTAATGTATGTACACAGTGACTGCACCAGCAGAATAGTGAGTGCAGCTCTGGAGTATAATACAGGATGTAACTCAGGATCCGTACAGGATAAGTAATGTATGTACACAGTGAGTGCACCAGCAGAATAGTGAGTGCAGCTCTGGAGTATAATACAGGATGTAACTCAGGATCCGTACAGGATAAGTAATGTATGTACACAGTGAGTGCACCAGCAGAATAGTGAGTGCAGCTCTTGAGTATAATACAGGATGTAACTCAGGATCCGTACAGGATAAGTAAAGTAATATACACAGTGACTGCACCAGCAGAATAGTGAGTGCAGCTCTGGGGTATAATACAGGATGTAACTGAGGATCAGTACAGGATAAGTAATGTATGTGCACAGTGACTCCACCAGCAGAATAGTGAGTGCAGCTCTAGAGTATAATACAGGATGTAACCCAGGATCAGTACAGGATAAGTAATGTATGTACACAGTGACTGCACCAGCAGAATAGTGAGTGCAGCTCTGGAGTAGAATACAGGATGTAACTCAGGATCAGTACAGGATAAGTAATGTATGTACACAGTGACTGCACCAGCAGAATAGTGAGTGCAGCTCTGGGGTATAATCAGGATGTAACTCAGGATCAGTACAGGATAAGTAATGTATGTACACAGTGACTGCACCAGCAGAATAGTGAGTGCAGCTCTGGAGTATAATACAGGATGTAACTCAGGATCAGTACAGGATAAGTAATGTATGTACACAGTGACTGCACCAGCAGAATAGTGAGTGCAGCTCTGGGGTATAATCAGGATGTAACTCAGGATCAGTACAGGATAAGTAATGTATGTACACAGTGACTGCACCAGCAGAATAGTGAGTGCAGCTCTGGAGTATAATACAGGATGTAACTCAGGATCAGTACAGGATAAGTAATGTATGTACACAGTGACTGCACCTGCAGAATAGTGAGTGCAGCTCTGGAGTATAATACAGGATGTAACTCAGGATCAGTACAGGATCAGTAAAGTAATATACACAGTATCTATACTGTTCATAGAGTTTATATATATAACCTGTGATTTGGTAAGATAGGATGGCAGAGGTGTGAATTGAATTGGTATCAGGTACCTACAGAATTATCCTTGATGCAGGGTCACGTATAAGATGCTGATCAGAGGTGTAGTTCTGTTTCAGTGTATTAGTTTTGGTATATTTGGTTGGGTTGTGTCTTTTCCCTTCGAGGTGACATGAGTGGGATTTTGATGGGACTTGGTGCATATTTGAGGATTCCATAGGGAGGTCTTTGTCTTCTCAGCGTATGTTAATTGCTGGTCGGTGGATGTGCGGCTCAGTGACGGTTCTTCCTCTCCAGGTGCGATATGCAGATTTCCGGCTCAGAACAAGCAGCAGCATCCAGGCAGATCCTCTCTGCAATTATCAGGTATATGCGGCCATATTTCTATGACGGATAAGAGAAATTATCTGTTTCCAGCCGTGACAAGGAGAAAGGTCGGAGCAATGAGGTGAAAAGCGTGCAGGGCGGCGGCGCTGGAAGTGACTGGATGCAGATATCAGCTGTTACTGGCGGTAATTGAGCTCAGAGCCGTCAGGTTTACTACAAGATGCCGCCTGTGACCTCTTTTATACTTTGTTTCAATTTTCCACAGCTATCAAGATCTCTGCTTGCAGTCAGCTTCTATAGACCAATTACTTCTGATTCTTAGAGTTGTATCCAGCTCTGTATAGCTCATATAAGGATTTTCATTTTCCTATTCACCAATGTAGTTATCAGGCGGTATATTACTTACCTTTACGGACGTGTGACAGTATATATGTGCACATGACGGATTTTCCAATGGATTTTGCGGCATATTTTGCAATGAAATCTGCATTGCATCTGCTTACAGTCCTCCTTCCATTGCTTTCAATATGATTTGGGAAACTTGAAATCCACTGGAAAAAGTGTCAGGACCCTAATTAATGTGATTCCCGCCCTGAATGCACAGCACGGATCAGCCCCATGGAGTGTTTCTGTATCCAAATCCACGGCAGAAATCTGAGCGTCAGCCTCGGATTTCTGCTGCGGATTCTGTGGCGGATATTTCCGATGGTCAGACCTGCTGTCTCGCTTCCCCACAAAACCCACAACTGATATCTTCCATCAAATCTGAACTCTTGAAGCTATGAAAACAATAACTACAAATAATGACCCCCAAAATATTCAGAAAAACATTCAGTAATATTTCTGACCGCATCGGTTGTAAATGATTATATCCCCACCGCAGCGACGCTGATTATCGGTGAAAGCCCTGATTCTGGGTCGTATTCCCTTGTAGACTCCAGTGATGAGGAGGTTAATAGTGGCAGCCGCCAGGACCCGGGCTCTTTAGGATAAGCAGGTATCTTCAGGTCCACAATCGCCCGGCTCTGACATTGCCAGGGCATTACTATACAGCAGGGGCTGCGTGCAGCTGCGGGGAGGGGAGCACTGACCACATCTCTCCTGGGGCCTCTTAAAACTAAAAGCGTCTAAGATTGATCCTGTGAGATGATGTAAGGAAGCCGCCAGTTCACGCCAATTAACATAACGGCTAATTGTGCTCAGAAATGAACATCTCTCCGGTCAGCGCGTCGTGAAAATTCAGAATCATCACATTAATGTCTGCAGCGCGGAAAGTCAGACGAAAATGAGAATCTGCAGGCAAGAAGGCGGCTTATACATGTCTGCACGTATCGAGTAGCAGGGCCCTTGCTTGTCCCCCATTGGGGCCACTTGAAACCGGGTTTCTGGTGCGCATTCTCTGACAAAGCCACCTATGGCACATGTGACCTATATGAATATAGCCTAGGGGCCCTTCAACCAGATGTCATGGAGCCTTTACCCTAGAGTTTTCCTCCTCCCACCGCTCCTGGACACGGCCGCCTCCCCTTGTCTCATCTCCTCCCACCGCTCCTGGACACGGCCACCTCCCCTTGTCTCATCTCCTCCCGCCTCTCCTGGACATGGCCACCTCCCCTTGTCTCATCTCCCCCCACCTCTCCTGGACGTTGCCACCTCCCCTTATCTCATCTCCTCCCGCCTCTCCTGAACATTTCCGCCTCCCCTTGTCTCTTCTCCTCCCGCCCCTCCGAGACACAGCCGCCTACCCTTGTCTCACCTCCTCCTGCCTCTCCTGGACACGACCACCTCCCATTATCTCATCTCCTCCCACCGCTCCTGGACATGGCCGCCTCCCCTTGTCTCATGTCCTTCTGCTGCTCCTGGACATGGCCGCCTACCCTTGTCTCACCTCCTCCTGCCTCTCCTGAACATTGCCGCCTCCCCGTGTCTCATCTCCTCCCACCTCTCCTGGACACGGCCACCTCCCCTTGTCTCATCTCCTTCCACCGCTCCTGGACACGGCCGCCTACCATTGTCTCATCTCCTTCCGCCTATCCTAGACACAGCCGTCTCCCCTTTCCTCACCTCCTACCGCCTCTCCTGGACACGGCACCTCCCCTTGTCTCATCCCCTCCCACCGCTCCTAGACACACCCGCCTCCCCTTGTCTCATCTCCTACCGCCCATCATAGACATGGCCGCCTACCCTTGTCTTATCTCCTCCCACCGCTCCTGGACACAGACACCTCCCCTTGTCTCATCTCCCCCCGCCGCTCCTAGATACAGCCGCCTCCTCCTTGTCTCTTCTGCTTCGCCTCTCGTAGACACGGCCGCCTCCCCTTGTCTCATCTACTCCCGCCTCTCCTGGACATGGCCACCTCCCCTTGTCTCATCTCCTCCCGCCTATCCTGGACACGGCCACCTCCCCTTGTCTCATCTCCTCCCGCAGCTGCTGGACACAGCCGCCTCCCCTTGTCTCATCTACTCCCGCCTCTCCTGGACATGGCCACCTCCCCTTGTCTCATCTCCTCCCGCCTATCCTGGACACGGCCACCTCCCCTTGACTCATCTCCTCCTGCCCCTCCTGGACATGGCAGCCTGCCCTTGTCTCATCTCCTCCTGCCCTTCCTGGACATGGACACCTCCCCTTGTCTCATCTACTCCCGCCTCTCCTGGACATGGACACCTCCCCTTGTCTCATCTACTCCCGCCTCTCCTGGACATGGCCACCTCCCCTTGTCTCATCTCCTCCCGCCTATCCTGGACATGGCCGCCTCCCCTTGTCTCATCTCCTCCCTTCGCTGCTGGACACGGCCGCCTCCCCTTGTCTCATCTCCTCCCTTCGCTGCTGGACACGGCCGCCTCCTTTTCTCTCATCTCCTCCCATCGCTGCTGGACACAGCTGCCTCCCCTTGTCTCATCTCCTCCCTTCGCTGCTGGACACGGCCGCCTCCTTTTCTCTCATCTCCTCCCATCGCTGCTGGACACAGCTGCCTCCCCTTGTCTCATCTACTCCCGCCTCTCCTGGACATGGACACCTCCCTTTGTCTCATCTCCTCCCGCCTCTCCTGGACATGGACACCTCCCCTTGTCTCATCTCCTTCCACCGCTCCTGGACACGGCCGCCTCCACTTGTCTCATCTCCTCCCGCCGCTGCTGGACACAGCCGCCTCCCCTTGTGTTATCTCCTCCCGCCTCTCCTATACACGGCCACCTTCCCTTGTCTCATCTCCTACCGCCTCTCCTATACACGGCCACCTCCCCTTGTCTCATCTCCTACCGCCTCCCGCCGCTGCTGGACACGACCACCTCCTAATGTCTCATCTCCTTCCGCCGCTCCTGGACACAGCCGCCTCCCCTTGTCTCATCCCCTCCCACCGCTCCTGGACACGGCCACCTACCCTTGTCTCATCTCCTTCCGCCTATCCTGGACACGGCCACCTACCCTTGTCTCATTTCCTCCCGCCGCTCCTGGACACGGCCACCTACCCTTGTCTCATCTCCTTCCGCCTATCCTGGACACGGCCACCTCCCCTTGTCTCATCTCCTCCCGCCGCTGCTGGACACTGCCGCCTCCCCCGCTCTCATCTCCTCCCACAGCTGCTGGACACGGCCACCTCCCCTTGTCTCTTCTCCTCCCACAGCTGCTGGACACGGCCACCTCCCCTGGTCTCTTCTCCTCCTGCCACTGTTGGACATGGCCGCCTCCCCTTGTCTCATCTCCTCCCACCGCTGCTGGACACGGCCACCTCTCCTGGTGCAGATGTAGTGTGCTGGAGCAAGGTTACTTTAGACTGTGGACATTTGCCCTTATTATTGCTATGCTAAGCCATCAACTCCATACTTTATTGGACTTTGGATGGTTAACCTGCACTGTGATTTATGCTGTTCTTTGCACTGATACTGTTTCATATTGTTAAATTGCATTATATGTTGTAATAAATCCTGGTCATTTATTTTTGCCCTTTAGCTGCAATGCACTGTTGAAATGGTTAATGCACAGCCAGCGAATACTGAGAGGCACTGGCCTTCTGACTGTCTGGTTTACCTATGTTGTTTATGTCTGAAGACTTGTTTATGTCTCTAAAAACTGCACGACTGCACTATACAAGTCTATGTAACATTGCTTCTGTTTAGGCTGTGCTTCTCCATTCCACCCCTCACACTACAAGGTTCTAGTTCAGCCAGAAACTGTATATAAGGAGAGCAGACAGAGCCCCTAGTGTGCTGCAGTTAGGGACCAGTGTTCAGTAGGATAGACTGTGCCAGACCACATGAGTGACCGGAAGAAGACACTGAGATGATGTCGATGCTGAGTCACAGACCCAGGGTTACCAGCCTGTGACCACAGAGCCAGCCAGACGACTGAGCTTCAGACCCTGGGCCCCCAGCCTTTCGCCAGGGTACCAGTCTTCTGAGAGAGAGAGAGAGAGAGGGACAGCTAGCTCAGTCCTTTCTTCAGCACAGAACCTTCTTCTGCTAGACAGGAGACTGGAGAAGCCGGCTCTATGCCTCGCCTGTATTGTTTTGCACCTGAATTCCCCCTGTAAAGAAGCACTCTGGTTTACTGCAGACCCCGACTCTCTGGACTTATTTCCCATTGGGGTGCACGACGCCTTACCCCCCCCCCCCCTTCCAGAGAACAGCAGCATGTGGTGACACCTCAACAGTGTCCAGTTATTTATTTTTCATCTCCTTCTACCGCTCCTGGGCATGGTCATCTCCCCTTGTCTCATCTCCTCCCGCCACTCCTGGACATGGCCGCCTCCTCTCGTCTCATGCCCTTCTGCTTCTTCTGGTCTCATGTCTTTATCCCGTGCTTCTGGACATGGCTGTCTTCCCTTGTCTCAGGTCCTCCTGCCACTCCAGGACATTGCCGCCTCCCTTTGTCTCATGTCCTCCTGCCGCTCCTAGACATTGCCGCCTCCCTTTGTCTCATGTCCTCCTGCCGCTCCTAGACATGGCCGCCTCCCTTTGTCTCATGTCCTCCTGCCGCTCCTAGACATGGCCGCCTCCCTTTGTCTCATGTCCTCCTGCCGCTCCTAGACATGGCCGCCTCCCCTTGTCTCATGTCCTCCTGCTGCGCCTGGACATGGCCGCCTCCCCTTGTCTCATCTCCTTCTGCCACTTTTGGACATGGCCGCCTCCCCTTGTCTCATCTCCTTCTGCCACTTTTGGACATGGCTGCCTCCCCTTGTCTCATGTCCTCCTGCCGCTCCTAGACATGGCCGCCTCCCTTTGTCTCATGTCCTCCTGCCGCTCCTAGACATGGCCGCCTCCCCTTGTCTCATGTCCTCCTGCTGCGCCTGGACATGGCCGCCTCCCCTTGTCTCATGTCCTCCTGCTGCGCCTGGACATGGCCGCCTCCCCTTGTCTCATGTCCTCCTGCTGCGCCTGGACATGGCCGCCTCCCCTTGTCTCATCTCCTTCTGCCACTTTTGGACATGGCCGCCTCCCCTTGTCTCTTGTCCTCCTGCCGCTCCTGGACATGGCCGCCTCTCCTTGTCTCATGTCCTTCTACTACTTTTGGACATGGCTGCCTCTCCTTGTCTCATGTCCTCCTGCAACTCTTGGACATGGCCGCCTCCCCTTGTCTCATGTCCTGCTGCAACTCTTGGACATGGCCGCCTCCCCTTGTCTCATGTCCTTCTGACACTTTTGGACATGGCCGCCTCCCCTTGTCTCATGTCCTCCTGCCGCTCCTGGACATGGCCGCCTCTCCTTGTCTCATGTCCTTCTACCACTTTTGGACATGGCCGCCTCCCCTTGTCTCATGTCCTTCTGCCGCTCCTGGACATGGCCGCCTCCCCTTGTCTCATGTTCTTCTACCACTTTTGGACATGGCCGCCTCCCCTTGTCTCATGTCCATCTGCCGCTCCTGGACATGGCTGCCTCCCCTTGTCTCATGTCCTTCTGCCGCTCCTGGACATGGCCGCCTCCCCTTGTCTCATGTCCTCCTGCAACTCTTGGACATGGCTGCCTCCCCTTGTCTTATGTCCTCCTGCCGCTCCTGGACATGGCCGCCTCCCCTTGTCTCATGTCCTCCTGCAACTCTTGGACATGGCTGCCTCCCCTTGTCTCATGTCCTCCTGCCGCTCCTGGACATGGCCGCCTCTCCTTGTCTCATGTCCTTCTACCACTTTTGGACATGGCCGCCTCCCCTTGTCTCTTGTCCTCCTGCCGCTCCTGGACATGGCCGCCTCCCCTTGTCTCATGTCCTTCTGCAACTCTTGGACATGGCTGCCTCCCCTTGTTTCATGTTCTACTGCCGCTCCTGGATATGACCATCTCTCCTTTTCTCATGTCCTTCTGCCACTCTTAGGCATGGCCTCCTCCTCTTATGTCTTGTCCTCCTGCCGCTCCTGGATATGACCATCTCTCCTTGTCTCTTGTCTTCCCGCTGCTCCTGGATACGACCACCTCCCCTTGTCTCATGTCTTCCCGCCGCTCCTGGATACGACCACCTCTCCTTTTTTCATGTCTTCCCGCCACTCCTGGATACAACCACCTCCCCTTGTCTCTTGTCTTCCCGCCGCTCCTGGATACGACCACCTCTCCTTGTCTCTTGTCTTCCCGCCGCTCCTGGATACGACCACCTCCCCTTTTCTCATGTCTTCCCGCTGCTCCTGGATACGACCACCTCCCCTTGTCTCATGTCTTCCCGCCGCTCCTGGATACGACCACCTCTCCTTTTTTCATGTCTTCCCGCCACTCCTGGATACAACCACCTCCCCTTGTCTCTTGTCTTCCCGCCGCTCCTGGATACGACCACCTCTCCTTGTCTCTTGTCTTCCCGCCGCTCCTGGATACGACCACCTCTCCTTGTCTCTTGTCTTCCCGCCGCTCCTGGATACGACCACCTCCCCTTTTCTCATGTCTTCCCGCCGCTCCTGGATACGACCACCTCCCCTTGTCTCATGTCTTCCCGACGCTCCTGGTGAAGATCATTACCTATGCGGTTACTTCCTGTCTCCTCTCCGTCCGCTGCTCCTGATATGGGAGATAACAAAGCACACAGAACATTTTGCTTCGTCCTCGGTCGCGGCCCGCACTGCTCGCCGCTGATAACCTTCATCTGATATTTCTTATCGAGTTGTTCTCTGTCTGGAAGAATCAGAAAAAAGCTCTACAGAAGACGCCAGCGAATTATTGTGGGGGAATTTTTACATTTTCCAGGTCACAGATAACAGAGGCAGAGAGGCCTCTGGGTAATGGCTTTATGCCGGGGTGCAGCTTTTGGGGGTGCAGCACCCAAGTCCGATCACGGGGGGGTCCAAAGACCATGTGCCCCATAAGTGGCCCCTTAGGTTCAGTGCTCCCTTCCTGCACATCTATTGGCTGGTTACGCCTCACATGTTACTGTGCTGCCGACCAGTGATGATCGCATCTCGCGGTATCAGCCAGTTCTCTGATGTGATATGAATGGGCATCTGGAGAGTGGCCGTAACCTCCCCTCCCCCACACGCCATTACACGTCTTTTATTAGTCTTTTTCATACTATTTATGACACTTCATGTATCTGCACA
The DNA here is from genome assembly GCA_033119425.1 of Bufotes viridis. NCBI lineage: Eukaryota > Metazoa > Chordata > Amphibia > Anura > Bufonidae > Bufotes > Bufotes viridis. Next base: position 159,142,604 of record CM065595.1, read on the forward strand.
GTCACGGATGTATCGCGATGTATGATACATTGTTACTCTGGAATCAGTGTGTACACAATGTGTATTACATCGCATATACAAATATAGATAAAGGCTCCGAGAAAAGAGAAGAAACGTCGACCGGTGTTCTATCAAAAAACCTTACCCCGTTAAAATCCTTTACTTCCGGTGACCAGGCCACACCGAATATGACGAAAATCAGCTGGAGGAGGGGGTGTGCGCTGTGGGTAAAGCGCTGTGTCAGGGTGTGCGCAGTGTGAGGGTAAGGAGATTTCACAAGATAAATGACCATCAGATCTCCCTACCCCTGAGGGCGCACGTGCGGACACTGACAGCTCTGGCTAGCCCGCGGACACCCTGCGTGCGCCCTCAGGGGTAAGGAGATCTGATGGTCGTTTATCTTGTAAAATCTCCTTACCCCCACATTGCGCACGCGCAGACACAGCTCTTTACCTCACCTGTGGTAGTGCGATTGCGCACCTGTGGTAGTGAGATTGTGCTGAGGCACACCCCCCCCCTCCTCCAGCTGATCTTAGTCATGTCGGGTGCGGCTGCGTCACCGGAAGTCACGAGGGGTAAGGGGTTTTTACAGGGTACGATTTTTTGATAGAACACTGGCCATAAATTAATGAATGCAGCCTGATCCGGACCTTACATTTGGAGCGCTGCAATATTTCATCAATAGATAGATAGATAGATAGATAGATAGATACTATTTCAATTCACTGACAACAAACAGAGATCTTGAAAATGTGAGGGGTTGTATCTCAAAGCCTGTTATAAGGTAGCAGAACAACTGACTGGACTCTGATGAAGCGTTACTCACCCCGGACCGGACGCCCCCTTCATATATGACATTTTACAAGGATATAAACCAGAATTAACGAGGAGCCGACGTGACAAACATTTATGTAATAAAGAAGGGATCGGGGAAAGTAATTATTCAGTCACTCTTCCTGATCGTCCTCAGATGAAATGATATTACAAAGGTGGGGGAGGGGATGAGGGGGCTCAGCTAATATTTAGGGATTATGCCGTACTTAGCGCCATTGATTAAGGACGAGTTTGACATCGATTTCCAACATTTAGAAATTCTGATGCTGGAGGAGAAGATGAAGGAAGATGGAGCTTCTCCACATTGTCTTCAACCAAATGAGACAAAATATCAGATCACATTGTAAGAGGGAAAGAGGGGCGGAATGAGCGATATCCCCCAGACCTGCTGGACACATCTGGTCACCATCAACCTCCTACAGCTCCTCACCTGTCCCCTCTATTCTATACATCTCCTCACCTGTCCCCTCTATTCTATACATCTCCTCACCTGTCCCCTCTATTCTATACATCTCCTCACCTGTCCCCTCTATTCTATACATCTCCTCACCTGTCCTCTCTATTCTATACATCTCCTCACCTGTCCTCTCTATTCTATACATCTCCTCACCTGTCCTGTCTATTCTATACATCTCCTCACCTGTCCCCTCTATTCTATACATCTCCTCACTGTCCTCTATTCTATACATCTCCTCACCTGTCCCTCTATTCTATACATCTCCTCACCTGTCCTCTCTATTCTATACATCTCCTCACCTGTCCCCTCTATTCTATACATCTCCTCACCTGTCCCCTCTATTCTATACATCTCCTCACCTGTCCCGTCTATTCTATACATCTCCTCACCTGTCCCCTCTATTCTATACATCTCCTCACCTGTCCCCTCTATTCTATACATCTCCTCACCTGTCCTCTCTATTCTATACATCTCCTCACCTGTCCCCTCTATTCTATACATCTCCTCACCTGTCCCCTCTATTCTATACATCTCCTCACCTGTCCCGTCTATTCTATACATCTCCTCACCTGTCCTGTCTATTCTATACATCTCCTCACCTGTCCCCTCTATTCTATACATCTCCTCACCTGTCCCGTCTATTCTATACATCTCCTCACCTGTCCCGTCTATTCTATACATCTCCTCACCTGTCCCGTCTATTCTATACATCTCCTCACCTGTCCTGTCTATTCTATACATCTCCTCACCTTTCATGTCTATTCTATACATCTCCTCACCTGTACTCTCTATTCTATACATCTCCTCACCTATCCCGTCTATTCTATACATCTCCTCACCTGTACTCTCTATTCTATACATCTCCTCACCTGTCCTCTCTATTCTATACATCTCCTCACCTGTCCCGTCTATTCTATACATCTCCTCACCTGTCCCGTCTATTCTATACATCTCCTCACCTGTCCTCTCTATTCTATACATCTCCTCACCTGTCCCGTCTATTCTATACATCTCCTCACCCGTCCCGTCTATTCTATACATCTCCTCACCTGTCCCGTCTATTCTATACATCTCCTCACCTGTCCCCTCTATTCTATACATCTCCTCACCTTTCATGTCTATTCTATACATCTCCTCACCTGTCCTCTCTATTCTGTACATCTCCTCCTCACCTGTCCTCTCTACTATATACATCTCCTCACCTGTCCTGTCTATTCTATACACCTCCTCACCTGTCCTGTCTATTCTATACGTCTCCTTACCTGTCCTGTCTATTCTATACGTCTCCTCACCTGTCCTGTCTATTCTGTACAGCTTCTCGCCCGTCCTGTCTTATATGGCTTCCCTCCTGTCCTTCCCCCTCCTCTATTTCTCCTCTCCTATAGGTTCCAATGTTGTCCCTCCCATGGGCTCCATCCATGTCCTACAAGCCATTTCTCTATAGTGTCCTCTCCTATTCTCTCATATAGTTTTCTTTTTTGTCCTCTCATATAGACTTTTCTCCTGTCTCATCCTATGGACTCCTTTTTCCTCCTCTCTCTCCTATACGTTCATCTCTGTCCTCTCCTATTGGCTACTCTCCTCTTTCTTCTATACTGCTCCTCTCCTGACCTTCTTATAGGTTCATTCCTCCCCTCTACTATAAGCTCGTCTCCTGTCCTCTGCCTCCTATAGGCTTATCTCCCTTCTATAGGCTCCTCTCTTCTGCCTTCTGAAGGCTCCTCTCCCTTCTATAGGCTCCTCTCCTGTCTTCTGCCTCTTGTAGGCTTCTCTCCTGTCCTCTGCCTCATATAGGCTCCTCTCCCTTCGATAAACTCCTCTCTTCTGCCTTCTGTAGGCTCTTCTCCGTCCTATAGGCTCCTCTACTGTTCTCTCCCTCCTACAGGTTCCTCTCCCTTCTATAGGGTCCTCTCTTCTGCCTTCTGAAGGCTCCTCTCCATTCTATAGGCTCCTTTCCTGTCCTCTCCCTCCTATAGGCTCCTCTCCTGTCCTTTGCCTCCTATAGGCTCCTCTCCCTTCTATAGGCTCATCTACTGTCCTCTGCCTCTTATAGGCTCCTCTCCCTTTTATAGGCTACTCTTTTCTGCCTTCTGAAGGCTACTCTCCTGTCCTCTGCCTCCTGTAGGCTCCTCTCCTGTCCTCTGCCTCCTGTAGGCTCCTCTCCTCTCCCTCCTATAGGCTCCTCTCCTGTCCTCTCCCTCTTATAGGCTCCTCTCCCTCCTATGGGCTCCTCTCATGTCCTCTGCCTTCTATAGGCTCCTCTCCCTTCTATAGGCTCCTCTCCTGTCCTCTGCCTCCTGTAGGCTCCTCTCCTGTCCTCTCCCTCCTGTAGGATCCTCTCTTGTCCTCTCCCTCCTGTAGGCTCCTCTCTTGTCCTCTGCCTCCTGTAGGCTCCTCTCCTGTCCTCTGCCTCCTGTAGGCTCCTCTCCTGTCCTCTGCCTCCTGTAGGCTCCTCTCTTGTCCTCTGCCTCCTGTAGGCTCCTCTCTTGTCCTCTGCCTCCTGTAGGCTCCTCTCCTGTCCTCTGCCTCCTGTAGGCTCCTCTCTTGTCCTCTGCCTCCTGTAGGCTCCTCTCCTGTCCTCTGCCTCCTGTAGGCTCCTCTCCTGTCCTCTGCCTCCTGTAGGCTCCTCTCCTGTCCTCTCCCTCCTGTAGGCTCCTCTCCTGTCCTCTGCCTCCTGTAGGATCCTCTCTTGTCCTCTCCCTCCTGTAGGCTCCTCTCTTGTCCTCTGCCTCCTGTAGGCTCCTCTCTTGTCCTCTGCCTCCTGTAGGCTCCTCTCCTGTCCTCTCCCTCCTGTAGGCTCCTCTCCTGTCCTCTCCCTCCTGTAGGCTCCTCTCCGGTCCTCTGCCTCCTGTAGGCTCCTCTCCTGTCCTCTGCCTCCTGTAGGCTCCTCTCTTGTCCTCTGCCTCCTGTAGGCTCCTCTCCTGTTCTCTGCCTCCTGTAGGCTCCTCTTCTGTCCTCTGCCTCCTGTAGGCTCCTCTCCTGTCCTCTGCCTCCTGTAGGCTCCTCTCTTGTCCTCTGCCTCCTGTAGGCTCCTCTCCTGTCCCTCTGCCTCCTGTAGGCTCCTCTCTTGTCCCTCTGCCTCCTGTAGGCTCCTCTCCTGTCCTCTGCCTCCTGTAGGCTCCTCTTCTGTCCTCTCTCTCCTGTAGGCTCCTCTCCTGTCCTCTGCCTCCCATACTGCTCCTCTCCTGTCCTCTGCCTCCTGTAGGCTCCTCTCCTGTCCTCTGCCTCCTGTAGGCTCCTCTCCTGTCCTCTGCCTCCTGTAGGCTCCTCTCCTGTCCTCTGCCTCCTGTAGGCTCCTCTCCTGTCCTCTGCCTCCTGTAGGCTCCTCTCTGGTCCTCTGCCTCCTGTAGGCTCCTCTCCTGTCCTCTCCCTCCTGTAGGCTCCTCTCCTGTTCTCTCTCTCCTGTAGGCTCCTCTCCTGTCCTCTGCCTCCTGTAGGCTCCTCTCCTGTCCTCTGCCTCCTGTAGGCTCCTCTCTTGTCCTCTGCCTCCTGTAGGCTCCTCTCCTGTCCTGTAGGCTCCTCTTCTGTCCTCTCTCTCCTGTAGGCTCCTCTCCTGTCCTCTGCCTCCCATACTGTCTCCTCTCCTGTCCTCTGCCTCCTGTAGGCTCCTCTCCTGTCCTCTGCCTCCTGTAGGCTCCTCTATTGTCCTCTGCCTCCTGTAGGCTCCTCTCCTGTCCTCTGCCTCCTGTAGGCTCCTCTCCTGTCCTCTGCCTCCTGTAGGCTCCTCTCCTGTCCTCTCCCTCCTGTAGGCTCCTCTCCTGTTCTCTCTCTCCTGTAGGCTCCTCTCCTGTCCTCTGCCTCCTGTAGGCTGCTCTCCTGTCCTCTGCCTCCTGTAGGCTCCTCTCTTGTCCTCTGCCTCCTGTAGGCTCCTCTCCTGTCCTGTAGGCTCCTCTTCTGTCCTCTCTCTCCTGTAGGCTCCTCTCCTGTCCTCTGCCTCCCATACTGCTCCTCTCCTGTCCTCTGCCTCCTGTAGGCTCCTCTCCTGTCCTCTGCCTCCTGTAGGCTCCTCTCCTGTCCCTCTGCCTCCTGCAGGCTCCTCTCTTGTCCTCTGCCTCCTGTAGGCTCTCTCTCCCTGTCCTCTGCCTCCTGTAGGCCCTCTCTGGTCCTCTCCCTCCTGTAGGCTCCTCTCCTGTCTCTCTCCCTGTGGCTCCTCCTGTCCTCTGCCTCCTGTAGGCTCCTCTCTGTCCTCTGCCTCCTGTAGGCTCCTCTCTCGTCCTCTGCCTCTGTAGGCTCCTCTCCTGTCCTCTGCCTCCTGTAGGCTCCTCTCCTGTCCTCTGCCTCCTGTAGGCTCCTCTCCTGGCTCCTCTGCCTCCTGTAGGCTCCTCTCCTGTCCTCTGCCTCCTGTAGGCTCCTCTCCTGTCCTCTGCCTCCTGTAGGCTCCTCTCCTGTCCTGTAGGCTCTCTGTCCTCTCCCTGTAGGCTCTCTCCTGTCCTCTGCCTCCTGTAGGCTCCTCTCCTGTCCTCTGCCTCCTGTAGGCTCCTCTCTTGTCCTCTGCCTCCTAGGCTCCTCTCCTGTCCTCTGCCTCCCTGTAGGCTCCTCTCTCTGTCCTCTCTGCCTCCTGTAGTGCTCCTCTCCTGTCCTCTGCCTCCTGTAGGCTCCTCTCCTGTCCTCTGCCTCCTGTAGGCTCCTCTCTTGTCCTCTGCCTCCTGTAGGCTCCTCTCCTGTCCTCTGCCTCCTGTAGGCTCCTCTCTGGTCCTCTCCCTCCTGTAGGCTCCTCTCCTGTTCTCTCTCCCCTGTAGGCTCCTCTCCTGTCCTCTGCCTCCTGTAGGCTCCTCTCTGGTCCTCTGCCTCCTGTAGGCTCCTCTCTGGTCCTCTGCCTCCTGTAGGCTCCTCTACTGTCCTCTGCCTCCTGTAGGCTCCTCTCCTGTCCTCTGCCTCCCATACTCTCTCGTCCCATGTGCTATGGGCGCCTCCCCTAGGGCCCTCTATATATCGTGCGTCCCAGGTGTAGGAAATGCCGAGTGGTATGTTGCGGCCTAAAATGTCTCTTTATGTGTGTCACGGTGCTCCTACGTGGATACCGCTGGACACCTGGCTTTGGCTCCAATGCAATGAATAAAAGGAATAATTGAGGGATAAAAGAATAACTGGAGTCCAGACCTTGAGATGAAGTTCAATGGCAAATTACTTTGCATAAATATTACTCCAAAACGGTTTACAGGCTTTGTCTTGGTCCCAGCAGGCTTTAGCATAAAACTGGCAGGCAAACTCCACTTTGCTATGTATCTGTTTCTCTCTCACTCTGCTGTACTGACAGGCTGGCCGTATAACTCAGCTTCTTCTGTATGCTGCACTTCTTCTCTGTAGTCTGACTCTAGGTTCGGCCAGGGAACTTTCCTCCTGGCTCCTGAGGCCCCAAGCTTTGGCCTCCATGTCCAGTAGACCCTTCCCCTAACTGGGGGTGAACTAGACTGACTAGAACTTCTGCCCCACCCTTCCTGCAGGAAGTAGGACTGGAGAGAGGATGGGAGGGGGGGGGGGGGAATGGAATGGAAGGTTCCATTCTATCTAAGTATAGCTCTGCCATATTTGCTGCCACCTGCTGGTGAACCAGGCACATTGCATATGAACAGTTACATAACATTAGAAATGCACGGTGTATAGGACCTGGAATAAATGCATAAGATGACATGAGGTTAGACCAATAAAGACAGTAGCAAGGTGCAGAGGTGGTAACATCAGTCTGGGGTGTTACACGTGCCTTTCCCATGTCTCTTCCTCTTACTCCCTTCTTTTCCTAAACCTCACTCAGGTCTTTGCACATCACCCGATCTTCCCCCGACACCCCAGATCCTTGCCTTCTCATTGAGTCTTCTCTTTCAGGCCTCCCCAACAAATATGCAAACAAATTTGTCCTTTTTCATATTTTTTAAATGACTCCTCCACATTTTAGTGAGATGTGAGATCATGAATATGGAAAACACTTAAAAAATCTGCCATTTAAAATGATTTTCGTAGCTGTGATGAAATGCTGGCAGGGTTTAATTTTACTGCAAGGAAGAGAGGACGATTTACAAGCCGACGTTATTTACATATTCAAGATCTGGATTCAAACTCTGCTCCATAAAACCTGCATTTTGCTGCTGCCGCGGCGTCTGCTCACCTCGCAATGTTAACTCTTTCCCTGCAACCTGTAATGGACATTGCAGGACTGAGAAGACAAAAACCAGGACTGTCCTTCATCTTGGGTCACTTACCACCGAGCATTGTAATTTACCCCTATGTAACATGCAGGGTCAGTACTATAGAGAATGGGGCCGTGGGCAACCAGGAAAGTGGACACTGACGGTTATACCCAAATACATTCCTAAACAATCCTGCCATACAATGCCTAAATAGTGCCTCCATACAGTAAAATAATACTGCCACATAGTGGCCACATAACACAGCCATGTATTCCTCACACAATACTGTCATTTAGTGCACAAATAAAACCATCCACACAATGCCCAAGTAATTCTACCACACAGTGCTCACCTAATACTGCATTTACAGAACATACACTGACGAGCAAAAGGGTAACAATGTTTAGAACGTTTGACTCTCAGGCTCCATATCTCACCATCCACTGCAACTTCGGACCTGAGACTCCCATCATCCTATAGACAATCCTCTCGGCTATCTCACACATACATTGGACTTGCAGCTATTCAGCATATGATTAGTTCTGCAGATTCTTCTCATGTATCTGCATTGTTACTGTTTTTGCTCGTCAGTGTAACTGCATTGTTACTGTTTTGCTTGTCAGTGTAACTGCATTGTTACTGTTCTTGCTTGTCAGTGTAACTGCATTGTTACTGTTTTTGCTCGTCAGTGTAACTGCATTGTTACTGTTCTTGCTCATCAGTGTAACTGCATTGTTACTGTTCTTGCTTGTCAGTGTAACTGCATTGTTACTGTTCTGCTCCTGGCGGTGGAACAATCGTTTTCTTCTTCTAAACTGCAAATTACAGCCTGTCCTCACCTTCCCTGATAGCTCAGTGCGTTATTAGGTTGATTCCCAAGTGAAAGGTCACTGGTCCGAATCCAGGGGCCGCCATGAAGAAGATTTCCCAAGGAAAGAGAATCCGCATGATCCAGCTCATCGATAGCGGTATCTCAACCAAGAAAACCGCCAAACTGCATCATGTGAGGCCATGACAGCTGAAAGAATACGACATGAAGTCTCTCCATCCATTCCAACGCCAAGAGGTGGACGTCCCAGCAAAATATCGGAGTCAACAAGTCGGCTCATCACAAGGTCTATCAGTTCTGGCGACAAACATGGCAGTGGAGGCGGCTCGAATGCTTCGTAATAGTGAGATCACAGACGTCCATGCGAGCACCGTGCGACGCACATTACACAAGTCTGGAATGGTGGCCAGAAATAGGTGAAGAAGCCTCGACTTCAATATCGTCATAAGCAACGACTCGATTTACAAAAAAGTACAAACAGTGGACAGTAGAAGATTGGAAACGGGTGATCCGGAGCGATGAGACGAAGGTCAATAGTCTGGGCTCTGATGGGGCAAATAGGAAGAAGGAAGGGGAAAGGGGCGAACGGATGGAGGAAGCCTGAAGATATGGGGTTATTTACAGGCAAAGGCGTTGGATACCAGCAGGTGGTCTCAGTGCTGAGCTCTATGTGAGTATCCTACGAGACCAGTTACTTCCTACACTCGAGTACCATGGGTATGAAAAGGACGGCATAGTGTTCCAGCAGGACAACGACCCGGAGCACACGGCGAGATTGGAGAAGAAATGGGTCAATGACAATGAAGTAGAGGAGCTGGATCGGCCCCCACAGTCCCCGGACCTCAACCTGATGGACACTTGTGGGGAGAGGTGAAGAAACGGCTGTAGTCACACCCAAGTGAGGCGACCAGTATGGACCAACACTGGGAACGTGTAGAAGAGACCTGGGAACAGATTTCGGTCGAGACATGCCTGAATCTGATGGAGAGCGTGCCCAGAAGGACTGAGGCCGCGCTGAAAGCCAAAGGTGGATTTACAAAATAATGGAGCAAAACAGTGAGAATGCAGATACATGAGAAGAATCTGCAGAACTAATCATAGTCTAATGTAAGCATGAGATAGCCGAGAGGATTGTGTACAAAATGATGGGAGTCTCATGTTCAAAGCTGTAGCGGATGGTGAGATATGGAGCCTGAAAGTCAGAAGTGCAAAACATTGTTACCCTTTTTGCTCGTCGGTGTATACTGCCATACAGTGCTAAGATCATACTGCCATATGCAGCCAATATAATACCACCAGAGAGTTCTCAGGCAATATGTAATATCCAAATAATGCTCTCTTACAGAGGACCGCCCTCCACTCCTGACATGTCTGTTTTATTTATCAGTTGTATTCTCGCGGCTCTGTGCTGCGCCATTCTCCTACTATTCTTGCTAGAAGTTCATGGATAAAGGTGTTACTAGCTGGGGGTGTGTCCCTACACAGTCTGACATTATCCAATCACTGTGCTCAGTGTCCGACTTTGCAGGGAGACACTCCCAACTGGTAACACCCATCTGTACCTTTAGCCATAAATTCCTAGCAGGAATAAGAGAAGAACGGCACAACATGAAGCCATAATGAATGATGCTCTGGAATTGTTATCACATCAAGGCTGCAAGTAGGGGGGAGGTGACATAATACTGCCACGGAGTTCTCTCCTAATATAGAAGCGCATTTCCAAATACTTCATACACTGCCAATAATACTAGGCGGTATTAGCTCGTTCCTGATGTTCCAGTCTTCAGGGGAACCCTAGGGATTCAGGGTCCTAGGCTATTGCCCAGTTTGCCACCGCTCTCTGTATTCATAGACTGAAATAAGACATTTTCCCCCCGATTTTGCAGTCTGCAGATTTATGGTCCCGTCTGTTACACTGCGGGGGTCTTCAGAAATGAGTATCTCACTGCTTTCCGGGTCCATGTGGCTGTTCTGACCTCAGTATAGAAGCATCATCATTATGGCAGATGGATAGCCAGAGTCTGACTACATGTACGAAGGCTGCTTCAGCCTTCAATGGGGCCCCTGTAAATAGGGAGTGGCCCCTGAGTATTATAGGTTATCAGCAGGAATTACTCTGCACCCAGAAATGTATTATCTTTTTTTTTTTTTTGGGAGAATGAAAATTTCTGAGTAATTAATGGAGAGAACATTAAAAGTTCCCAGATCTGCAAACAGTTTTCCTGGAGATGAACGATTATCCCGGGATAATGGATTCTGCATTAACCAAAACCAAAATCCCCAAGTCCCCCGAGAATTGATTTCTGTCGTCTTCTGTATTAAAAACTCAGATTCTCAGATGCATAATTTTCAGAGCTTTGTCATGCAGATGATTGCAGCGACCAGGACGCACATTATATCGTATTTTATATCGTATCCTAGGACAGGAGAATACAGTCTATTGCCCCCTGTTATCAGCCATTTCAGGGGAGAGGATGACTGTAGGACAGGAGAATACAGTCTATTGCTCCCTGTTATCAGCCATTTCAGGGGAGAGGATGACTGTAGGACAGGAGAATACAGTCTATTGCCCCCTGTTATCAGCCATTTCAGGGGAGAGGATGACTGTAGGACAGGAGAATACAGTCTATTGGTCCCTGTTATCAGCCATTTCAGGGGGGAGGATGACTGTAGGACAGGAGAATACAGTCTATTGCCCCCTGTTATCAGCCATTTCAGAGGAGAGGATGACTGTAGGACAGGAGAATACAGCCTATTGCCCCTGTTATCAGCCATTTCAGGGGAGAGGATGACTGTAGGACAGGAGAATACAGTCTATTGCCCCCTGTTATCAGCCATTTCAGGGAGAGGATGACTGTAGGACAGGAGAATACAGTCTATTGCCCCTGTTATCAGCCATTTCAGGGGAGAGGATGACTGTAGGACAGGAGAATACAGTCTATTGCCCCTGTTATCAGCCATTTCAGGGAGAGGATGACTGTAGGACAGGAGAATACAGTCTATTGCCCCTATTATCAGCCATTTCAGGGGAGAGGATGACTGTAGGACAGGAGAATACAGTCTATTGCTCCCTGTTATCAGCCATTTCAGGGGAGAGGATGACTGTAGGACAGGAGAATACAGTCTATTGCTTCCTGTTATCAGCCATTTCAGGGGAGAGGATGACTGTAGGACAGGAGAATACAGTCTATTGCCCCCTGTTATCAGCCATTTCAGGGGAGAGGATGACTGTAGGACAGGAGAATACAGTCTATTGCCCCTGTTATCAGCCATTTCAGGGGAGAGGATGACTGTAGGACAGGAGAATACAGTCTATTGCTCCCTGTTATCAGCCATTTCAGGGGAGAGGATGACTGTAGGACAGGAGAATACAGTCTATTGCCCCCTGTTATCAGCCATTTCAGGGGAGAGGATGACTGTAGGACAGGAGAATACAGTCTATTGCCCCTGTTATCAGCCATTTCAGGGGAGAGGATGACTGTAGGACAGGAGAATACAATCTATTGCCCCCTGTTATCAGCCATTTCAGGGGAGAGGATGACTGTAGGACAGGAGAATACAATCTATTGCCCCTGTTATCAGCCATTTCAGGGGAGAGGATGACTGTAGGACAGGAGAATACAATCTATTGCTCCCTGTTATCAGCCATTTCAGGGGAGAGGATGACTGTAGGACAGGAGAATACAGTCTATTGCCCCCTGTTATCAGCCATTTCAGGGAGAGGATGACTGTAGGACAGGAGAATACAGTCTATTGCCCCTGTTATCAGCCATTTCAGGGAGAGGATGACTGTAGGACAGGAGAATACAGTCTATTGCCCCTGTTATCAGCCATTTCAGGGGAGAGGATGACTGTAGGACAGGAGAATACAATCTATTGCCCCCTGTTATCAGCCATTTCAGGGAGAGGATGACTGTAGGACAGGAGAATACAGTCTATTGCCCCCTGTTATCAGCCATTTCAGGGGAGAGGATGACTGTAGGACAGGAGAATACAGTCTATTGCCCCTGTTATCAGCCATTTCAGGGGAGAGGATGACTGTAGGACAGGAGAATACAGTCTATTGCCCCCTGTTATCAGCCATTTCAGGGGAGAGGATGACTGTAGGACAGGAGAATACAGTCTATTGCTCCCTGTTATCAGCCATTTCAGGGGAGAGGATGACTGTAGGACAGGAGAATACAATCTATTGCCCCTGTTATCAGCCATTTCAGGGAGAGGATGACTGTAGGACAGGAGAATACAATCTATTGCCCCCTGTTATCAGCCATTTCAGGGGAGAGGATGACTGTAGGACAGGAGAATACAGTCTATTGCCCCCTGTTATCAGCCATTTCAGGGGAGAGGATGACTGTAGGACAGGAGAATACAGTCTATTGCCCCTGTTATCAGCCATTTCAGGGGAGAGGATGACTGTAGGACAGGAGAATACAATCTATTGCCCCCTGTTATCAGCCATTTCAGGGGAGAGGATGACTGTAGGACAGGAGAATACAGTCTATTGCTCCCTGTTATCAGCCATTTCAGGGGAGAGGATGACTGTAGGACAGGAGAATACAGTCTATTGCCCCTGTTATCAGCCATTTCAGGGGAGAGGATGACTGTAGGACAGGAGAATACAGTCTATTGCCCCCTGTTATCAGCCATTTCAGGGGAGAGGATGACTGTAGGACAGGAGAATACAGTCTATTGCCCCCTGTTATCAGCCATTTCAGGGGAGAGGATGACTGTAGGACAGGAGAATACAGTCTATTGCTCCCTGTTATCAGCCATTTCAGGGAGAGGATGACTGTAGGACAGGAGAATACAGTCTATTGCCCCTGTTATCAGCCATTTCAGGGGAGAGGATGACTGTAGGACAGGAGAATACAGTCTATTGCTCCCTGTTATCAGCCATTTCAGGGAGAGGATGACTGTAGGACAGGAGAATACAGTCTATTGCTCCCTGTTATCAGCCATTTCAGGGGAGAGGATGACTGTAGGACAGGAGAATACAGTCTATTGCCCCCTGTTATCAGCCATTTCAGGGGAGAGGATGACTGTAGGACAGGAGGAATACAGTCTATTGCCCCCTGTTATCAGCCATTTCAGGGGAGAGGATGACTGTAGGACAGGAGAATACAGTCTATTGCCCCTGTTATCAGCCATTTCAGGGAGAGGATGACTGTAGGACAGGAGAATACAGTCTATTGCCCCTGTTATCAGCCATTTCAGGGAGAGGATGACTGTAGGACAGGAGAATACAGTCTATTGCCCCTGTTATCAGCCATTTCAGGGGAGAGGATGACTGTAGGACAGGAGAATACAGTCTATTGCCCCTGTTATCAGCCATTTCAGGGAGAGGATGACTGTAGGACAGGAGAATACAGTCTATTGCTCCCTGTTATCAGCCATTTCAGGGGAGAGGATGACTGTAGGACAGGAGAATACAGTCTATTGCCCCTGTTATCAGCCATTTCAGGGGAGAGGATGACTGTAGGACAGGAGAATACAGCTCTATTGCCCCTGTTATCAGCCATTTCAGGGGAGAGGATGACTGTAGGACAGGAGAATACAGTCTATTGCTCCCTGTTATCAGCCATTTCAGGGAGAGGATGACTGTAGGACAGGAGAATACAGTCTATTGCTCCCTGTTATCAGCCATTTCAGGGGAGAGGATGACTGTAGGACAGGAGAATACAGTCTATTGCCCCTGTTATCAGCCATTTCAGGGGAGAGGATGACTGTAGGACAGGAGAATACAGTCTATTGCCCCCTGTTATCAGCCATTTCAGGGGAGAGGATGACTGTAGGACAGGAGAATACAGTCTATTGCCCCTGTTATCAGCCATTTCAGGGAGAGGATGACTGTAGGACAGGAGAATACAGTCTATTGCCCCCTGTTATCAGCCATTTCAGGGGAGAGGATGACTGTAGGACAGGAGAATACAGTCTATTGCCCCCTGTTATCAGCCATTTCAGGGGAGAGGATGACTGTAGGACAGGAGAATACAGTCTATTGCTCCCTGTTATCAGCCATTTCAGGGAGAGGATGACTGTAGGACAGGAGAATACAGTCTATTGCCCCCTGTTATCAGCCATTTCAGGGAGAGGATGACTGTAGGACAGGAGAATACAGTCTATTGCCCCTGTTATCAGCCATTTCAGGGGAGAGGATGACTGTAGGACAGGAGAATACAGTCTATTGCCCCTGTTATCAGCCATTTCAGGGAGAGGATGACTGTAGGACAGGAGAATACAGTCTATTGCTCCCTGTTATCAGCCATTTCAGGGAGAGGATGACTGTAGGACAGGAGAATACAGTCTATTGCCCCTGTTATCAGCCATTTCAGGGAGAGGATGACTGTAGGACAGGAGAATACAGTCTATTGCCCCCTGTTATCAGCCATTTCAGGGAGAGGATGACTGTAGGACAGGAGAATACAGTCTATTGCCCCCTGTTATCAGCCATTTCAGGGGAGAGGATGACTGTAGGACAGGAGAATACAGTCTATTGCCCCCTGTTATCAGCCATTTCAGGGGAGAGGATGACTGTAGGACAGGAGAATACAGTCTATTGCCCCTGTTATCAGCCATTTCAGGGAGAGGATGACTGTAGGACAGGAGAATACAGTCTATTGCCCCTGTTATCAGCCATTTCAGGGAGAGGATGACTGTAGGACAGGAGAATACAATCTATTGCCCCTGTTATCAGCCATTTCAGGGGAGAGGATGACTGTAGGACAGGAGAATACAGTCTATTGCCCCTGTTATCAGCCATTTCAGGGAGAGGATGACTGTAGGACAGGAGAATACAGTCTATTGCCCCTGTTATCAGCCATTTCAGGGGAGAGGATGACTGTAGGACAGGAGAATACAGTCTATTGCCACCTGTTATCAGCCATTTCAGGGGAGAGGATGACTGTAGGACAGGAGAATACAGTCTATTGCCCCCTGTTATCAGCCATTTCAGAGGAGAGGATGACTGTAGGACAGGAGAATACAGTCTATTGCCCCTGTTATCAGCCATTTCAGAGGAGAGGATGACTGTAGGACAGGAGAATACAATCTATTGCTCCCTGTTATCAGCCATTTCAGGGGAGAGGATGACTGTAGGACAGGAGAATACAGTCTATTGCTCCCTGTTATCAGCCATTTCAGGGGAGAGGATGACTGTAGGACAGGAGAATACAGTCTATTGCCCCCTGTTATCAGCCATTTCAGGGAAGAGGATGACTGTAGGACAGGAGAATACAGTCTATTGCTTCCTGTTATCAGCCATTTCAGTGGAGAGGATGACTGTAGGACAGGAGAATACAGTCTATTGCCCCCTGTTATCAGCCATTTCAGGGGAGAGGATGACTGTAGGACAGGATAATACAGTCTATTGCCCCCTGTTATCAGCCATTTCAGGGGAGAGGATGACTGTAGGACAGGAGAATACAGTCTATTGCCCCCTGTTATCAGCCATTTCAGGGGAGAGGATGACTATAGGACAGGAGAATACAGTCTATTGCCCCCTGTTATCAGCCATTTCAGGGGGAGAGGATGACTGTAGGACAGGAGAATACAGTCTATTGCTACCTGTTATCAGCCATTTCAGGGGAGAGGATGACTGTAGGGCAGGAGAGTACAGTCTATTGCTCCCTGTTATCAGCCATTTCAGGGGAGAGGATGACTGTAGGACAGGAGAATACAGTCTATTGCCCCCTGTTATCAGCCATTTCAGGGGAGAGGATGACTGTAGGACAGGAGAATACAGTCTATTGCCACCTGTTATCAGCCATTTCAGAGGAGAGGATGACTGTAGGACAGGAGAATACAGTCTATTGCCCCCTGTTATCAGCCATTTCAGAGGAGAGGATGACTGTAGGACAGGAGAATACAGTCTATTGCCCCTGTTATCAGCCATTTCAGGGAGAGGATGACTGTAGGACAGGAGAATACAGTCTATTGCCCCTGTTATCAGCCATTTCAGGGAGAGCGATGACTGTAGGACAGGAGAATACAATCTATTGTCCCCTGTTATCAGCCATTTCAGGGGAGAGGATGACTGTAGGACAGGAGAATACAGTCTATTGCTCCCTGTTATCAGCCATTTCAGGAGAGAGGATGACTGTAGGACAGGAGAATACAGTCTATTGCCCCCTGTTATCAGCCATTTCAGGGAGAGGATGACTGTAGGACAGGAGAATACAGTCTATTGCCCCCTGTTATCAGCCATTTCAGGGGAGAGGATGACTGTAGGACAGGAGAATACAGTCTATTGCCCCCTGTTATCAGCCATTTCAGGGGAGAGGATGACTGTAGGACAGGAGAATACAGTCTATTGCCCCTGTTATCAGCCATTTCAGGGGAGAGGATGACTGTAGGACAGGAGAATACAGTCTATTGCTCCCTGTTATCAGCCATTTCAGGGGAGAGGATGACTGTAGGACAGGAGAATACAGTCTATTGCTCCCTGTTATCAGCCATTTCAGGGGAGAGGATGACTGTAGGACAGGAGAATACAGTCTATTGCCCCTGTTATCAGCCATTTCAGGGGAGAGGATGACTGTAGGACAGGAGAATACAGTCTATTGCCCCTGTTATCAGCCATTTCAGGGGAGAGGATGACTGTAGGACAGGAGAATACAGTCTATTGCTCCCTGTTATCAGCCATTTCAGGGGAGAGGATGACTGTAGGACAGGAGAATACAGTCTATTGCCCCTGTTATCAGCCATTTCAGGGGAGAGGATGACTGTAGGACAGGAGAATACAGTCTATTGCCCCCTGTTATCAGCCATTTCAGGGGAGAGGATGACTGTAGGACAGGAGAATACAGTCTATTGCCCCCTGTTATCAGCCATTTCAGGGGAGAGGATGACTGTAGGACAGGAGAATACAGTCTATTGCTCCCTGTTATCGGCCATTTCAGGGGAGAGGATGACTGTAGGACAGGAGAATACAGTCTATTGCCTCCTGTTATCAGCCATTTCAGAGGAGAGGATGACTGTAGGACAGGAGAATACAGTCTATTGCCCCCTGTTATCAGCCATTTCAGGGAGAGGATGACTGTAGGACAGGAGAATACAGTCTATTGCCCCCTGTTATCAGCCATTTCAGGGGAGAGGATGACTGTAGGACAGGAGAATACAGTCTATTGCCCCTGTTATCAGCCATTTCAGGGAAAGGATGACTGTAGGACAGGAGAATACAGTCTATTGCCCCCTGTTATCAGCCATTTCAGGGGAGAGGATGACTGTAGGACAGGAGAATACAGTCTATTGCCCCCTGTTATCAGCCATTTCAGGGGAGAGGATGACTGTAGGACAGGAGAATACAGTCTATTGCTCCCAGTTATCAGTCATTTCAGGGGAGAGGATGACTGTAGGACAGGAGAATACAGTCTATTGCCCCCTGTTATCAGCCATTTCAGGGGAGAGGATGACTGTAGGACAGGAGAATTCAGTCTATTGCCCCCTGTTATCAGCCATTTCAGGGGAGAGGATGACTGTAGGACAGGAGAATCTAGGTTTTGTGAAAATGACAGGATACACAGAGCCATGGGCGTAGCTATAGGGGGTACAGAAGTAGCAGTTGCTATCGGGCCCAGGACCCTGAGGGGGCCCAGAGACCCTTGTGCCGCATAAGAAGACACACAAAGCACTGAGGGAAGGGGGGCCCAAGCTGAACTCTTGCACGAGAGCCTATGAGCCGTTAGCTACGCCCCTGCCCAGAGCTATGCACCACACACTGCTACACATAAGATACATAGGAAAGTGTAAAGTATTACAGTTCCACCCACTAGGTGGCGCCCTCTGCCATCACCAGAAATCTTATGAAAAGTGCAGAAACTAAAAAGATGATGATGGTCGCTCTAATCAATCCATCCATTTATGTTACTCACCTATATATCGCTGACATATTCCGCAGCGCTGTACAGACATTATCATTACTGTGTCCCCAGGAGCTCACAATTAGAGATGAGCGAATTTCCGGTTATAAAACTCGTTCACGCTTCGTTAACTGGTAAAAGGTTAATTGCGTTATAGATTCAGTTACCACGGACCATAACGCAATTCTATGACGGAATGCATAACGGAATGCCTTTAGAGACATTCCGTTATTCATTTCGTCATAGAATTGCGTTATAGTCCGTGGTAATTCTCTCATCTCTACTCACAATCTAAGTTCCCTATCAGTCTGTCTTTGGAGTGTGGGAGGAAACTGGACAAACCATTAGAAAACGTGGTGTGGTGTTTAACAAGCAGGATATGCTCAACCCATATGCAGTTGTGCATGTCTATAGGGGCGCACATCCTGCACTTGTAGTCCGTTGCTAGGGGCAATCAACAGCAAAAAATGCATACAATGGAAGATGCCAGCAACGCACTACAAGTACCCCAGTAGGTTGAGTGTTAGGGCCTCGGGCTACTTGAGAGACGGCGTGGTGTCCGAGCTTAAGACATGTCCTCCTAGTAGGATGTGTCGAACTAACCCCTCAATTTTATCAGTGTGAGGGTTTAGTATTGCCGCAGAGAGTGCACCTGCCTTTGCTATGGTTATGTTGAGGAAACCGGACAACCCGGAGAAAAGCCACACAAACACGGGGAGAACATACAAGCTCCATGCAGATGGTGTCCTTGGTCAGATGCAGGCCTAGGACCTGAGCGCTGCAACCACCAGTGCTACCACTGAGCCACCGCTAACCACTGAGCCGCAGCTAACCACTAAGCCACAACTAACCACTGAGCCGCAGCTAACTAATGAACCACCACTAACCACTGAGCCACCGCTAACCACTGAGCCACCACGGAGCCACAGCCAACCACTGAGCCACTGATTTGATCAATGAACACGGTCGAGCCATTGGCCTCCCTAGCGCCATCTATGGCTGTGGGCAGACTCCACAGCGTGCACCCTGACCCTCAGATGAGAGGATCTGTGAAGTATTGAGGTCACAGGGATCAGACTGCGCCCCGCTCACTATCCAGGAGAATTCCGCCATATACTTGCAGCTCTCCGCACTCCCCCTTGGACGGAACGGTCTAATTATAAGCTGAAGAAGAATGTCAAGTTAAGGGGCCCTTAATCTGGTGATAGATACACTGTAACAAATCCTCAGCCGTGTGAGAAATATTAAATTGGGGGATCATCCTCTGGCGATAAACAATAATTTTTCCAATTACTGACTGCAAGCAGAGTTCTTAAGATTAATTAGGAATTAAAACACAAAAACTATTCGAAAGTTGCAGATCTTTTCATTACACAAGGGTTAATCTCCACACTGGACGCCGGCCCTTTAATTGCTCCTCCTGCTTCTTAATCCCTAAATCTCCGAAGAAAACAATTATTATTTTCTGCTACAAAGTTACTAATTAAAGCGGCAAATTGTGACTGATTGTTGTATCCATTATAAGGTATAAAATAATAAACCGCCCCAATGTTCTACGACGGCGGCGTCCGGTAATGGCGGGCACAATGTCGCTGATGTAGTGAATCTCGTAAGTCATTCCACATCCGTCATTGGATTTTACCGGTAAACCGTGATTCAGAACTAGAAAGTGGCGCCAAATTTCTACATATTGCTGAATATTGATCTTTGTGTTCCGATTTCTGCTACAATGAAACAGTTTAACCCTGGGGTGACCAGACGCACGGTCGCTGCCGCCATTGCTCAGTGACCGCCGGAGCCGCGTACTTTAGCCGCGGAGCCCGTCAGTCGCGTTTGCTGCACAATTAGCATCAGCGTGCAATTAGTGTGTTCTATTAATTAAAGATCTCATCTCCATTAGGAAGGGTCAATGCGGAGAAATAGTTTACACAGCGCGAGAGGAGACGGCGGTTTTTGGCAGCGTGGTCACTCGTAAGTAAACAAATATTATCTGATCTCCCCGGAGCTGGAATCAAAGTCCACGGAAGAGCGGCGGCAAAACCCGGGGGGACGGGATTATTATCACTGCGTCCTTGGGATGTGACAGGTGATGTCACCGCGGTCGTGATGATGATGTCACCGGCATGAACCTCATCCTGGAGAACCGAATATCACCCTATATAACAACAGGATGTGTTTGTAGTCAGTTACTATGGAGACACATACCTCTGCACGGGAGCTGTATGCACCAAACGGTATGAGATTTGTAACCAAAATTTCTTGCAGAGGGGCCTTATTTTTCACGTAAGATGCGCGAGGGCGAGACAATGAGGCGACGGCGGTGAAAGACCGCAAGGCCGCGATCAAAGGAATTCTTTATTGATACGAGCGATTATTGATTATAGATTTTTTAGAGGATGGATCTGAGAGACGTTCAGTGCGGTGCGGGATAGTGGAACTCCGCTAAACCCCAACATTCAGGTGGAGCTGTTACCCCAGAAACTCCAGGTGGCCCCAAATTACAGAGGTCGTGGAAGCTGAGATATGACATATATCAGGGGTCAGCAACCTTTGGCTCTCCAGCTGTTGTGAAACTACAACTCCCAGCATGCTCCATTCATTTCTATGAGATGTCTGAGAAGAGTAGAGGAGGTGTGCATGCTGGGACTTGTAGTTTCACAACAGCTGGAGTGCCGGAGGTTGCCTACCCTTGATAATATAATGACCTCAGCGTCCCAGCAAACAGCTCCTCACAGCTCAGCTCCTGCGAGCGTCACATTGGGGTGGATTTAGGCGTTCACGCGCCGCTGGGGGTCCAGGAGTCGATCAGTGATGTAGCTGGCAGCATCCCGATTCCCTGCTGTGTCCACGGATCAATTGTGTTCTGATCAATAAAGCTGAAGCGAATTGAAGAGAAAGAAACATTGTATTGTTACATTTTCCTGTTTATTGTTTCACCTTTTGTATCTTTTTTTTCCTTTCCATGTTGACGCTGCCGGGAATGTGGTGACGGATTTGACTGCGACTTGACCGCGGCTCGATAGGGCTGTGTACGGACGTGGCGGCGCAGCGCAGTTGGTTCCCTTCACTATTGATGAGCTGAGGTTTTCTTGCTCCGAGGAGACTATGATGAATGAGGCGGCTGCTCCTTTAAGGCGCTGCACGTGCTTCCATGTTATACCGCTCCTCTGGGCCATGTCACAAATTGCTCGTTTCTGCAGAATATTTGGGGGGATTATTTTCTTATAATGCGTATCCCGCCGGACCCCGGGGTGGAAATATTCGGCTGAGCTCCCATCATCCTCCAGGATTTGATCCCTGAAGTCTCGGACCATGTAGGTGCCGTTATCTGGAATGAGAGGAATTCCAGTGGGAGACAATTATCTCCTACAGCATCCAGAATACCGGAGCCGCAGACGGCGCACCCACAGCTGCGATTCATGGCGGTCACACCGGGACCACTGGGTCCGACCGCCACTCCCTCAACATCAGGGGTCGGCAGGCTCCGACACTCCAGCTGCTCTGAGACTACAACTCCCAGAATCCTCCTGTCACTTCTATGGGAGTTACAAGAACTGCCAAGTAAGTGTTCATGCTGGGAGTTGTAGTGTTCACAGCAGCTGGAGCGCCGGAGGTCGCTGATCCCTATGCGGAGTCATATGTTCTACTGGACCTGCAGAAATGGAAATGCTTTGTTACAATGTGTCAGCGCAGGGCGACCAGCCAGTGCTGTGTTTACTCACAGAGAACTGTATACACTGATACACTGTAACAAACCCTCGGCGGTGTGAGCTGGGCGAAGTCATGGGAACCTGTGTGATGGCTTCTACAGGTAAACTGAAGGCAGAGCAGGCGTCGCAGTGCGAACAGAGCCTGACATTTCTGGCGTTCGGCGGTGAGTGGGCACCCGTGGAATGCCAAGGGCGCGCGCAGGAATCCGTGATGCGTCCTACGGAGAATTCTCGGAGGGCGCAGACACCCGGGTGGTGTTGGGGACAATGGGCGGCATTGTGAACTGTCCCTAAAGACGACTGTGAATATTCCCAGGGACTAATAATAGATTAAACGCGGACTCCAAAAACAACCGTCCCAACTACGACGGCGCGTCCAGACCGGACAGGCGGCGCGCTCCGCAGCAGACGCTGGGCCGTGTCACACCCACACAGGGGAGGAATCTCTGATTGGGGGCGTCCCAATGTAAACCTGCTACCTGAATCTTCCCCATTAGGAGGGACATAGGTGAGGTCCTGTGTACCAGAAACGGTAGACCGGAGACATAATCATCCCGTCACTCCACCCTCTTAAAGGGCAGCTCCAGACACCATAAAACCGAACCCAAGGGGTGTCATACTTATCTTACATGTCCCTCCCATGATGCCTCAGGGCAGAGCGCAGATTTCATATTCCCCTTGAGCTCAGTGTCGCCCCCTGCTGAGTAATGTGCTGAGTGGGGGACGGGAGGTGACAACTGCCCTGAGCTCATTCTCGATTTGTTGTGCGTTTTCTGGTTTATGAATAGAATGACACAACTGCAGTGAGCACTGACACCTGCACAGGCAGCACAGAGGCGGAGCACCTGGATGGAGGGCAGATCGCGCTGCAGAACATTCCTGTAAATGACAGATCCTGGTGGGAGGTTCTGCAGAGTCCACAAGCAGCAGGGACCGGGAGTAAACCCGGGGTCCCCCCCCTGGGGATGGCGGTGCGGCCGGTCATGGACCCGGGCGGCCCCTGGGTATCGGTCTATGTCCAGTCCACCCCTGAGCCCCGCAGAACACGCAGCGTGTGCAGAGCGTTCTACATGCAGAAGACGCAGGGCGTCCAAAGAAATCCAACATGGAGTCATTTTTGGGGACTGTGGTGTCACATTGACAGCATCAGTCACAACGCGGCACCTGCGACCATCAGTCCTGGCTGCAGAGCATTCTTCCTATACACTACAGAGCATTTCATTCTTTACCTTGCAGAGCATCATTCCTTTATGTTGCAGAGCATTACTTTTTACACTGCAGAGCGTTATTCCTATACACTGCACTGCAGAGCGTTATTCCTATACACTGCAGAGCATTACCCTTTGTCTTGCAGAGCATTATTCTGTACATTGCAGAGCACTGCAGAGCGTTATTCCTATACACTGCAGAGCATTACCCTTTGTCTTGCAGAGCATTATTCTGTACACTGCAGAGCATTACTCTTTACACTGCAGAGCTTTGTTCCTATACACTGCAGAGCATTACCCTTTGTCTTGCAGAGCATTATTCTATACACTGCAGAGCATTACTCTTTACACTGCAGAGCTTTGTTCCTATACACTGCAGAGCATTACTCTTTGTCTTGCAGAGCATTACTCTTTACACTGCAGAGCTTTGTTCCTATACACTGCAGAGCATTACTCTTTGTCTTGCAGAGCATTACTCTTTACACTGCAGAGCATTTCTCTTCTGCAGAGCTCTTGGTGCAGCTTTACATCTTTGGGCCACGTTCACACGGTCGGTATCTTCTACACTTTATCGCTTCTTCTTCTTCTCCTGGTTTGGCCTCACATTTTCACAAATATTCGGCATCGCTCCTTCTGCAGAGCATTAACCCTTTACATTCAGGCCAGCCAACATACAAACTACAAAAACCTCTTCGGCGCGGTCCCTTCAATCCGCAGAGCAGCGCAGCCCGGTCCTGTGTGTACAGCGTCCAGAGACTGCGTTTTCACCAAGTGCACAAAAGTCCCGAAGCAGTGCAAAGGACTGCGGCCTACCCCCGACCTCAGGGGGAGATAATCTGCAGCACTGGCAGAGCTTCTTACATGTAGACACTCTGCAGGACATTGCCCTGTGCACGGTTCTGCAGAGCATCCCGCTTCTGTGTGCAGAGCATTAACCCCTTAGAGCGCGGAGCCCTCAGCCTGATGCCCATCCCGGCCCCGCCTCTTGCTGCATACATTAGGTGACGTCACCGCTCGGCCCCGCCCCCGCATCCACCAGTCCTCGGTGCGCTCCATGCTGCGCGGACCCTGCGCCCCAGGCTCCAGGCTGCGCTCCCCGCGGACTTGTCAGGACCCCCAGGCTGATGCCAGGAGCAGCCCCCCGGAGCACGGTGAGTCCCCCCGGCCGTGGAGCCCCCACTGTCTGTCCGGACGATGCGTCTCCTGCTCCGTCTGAGAGAATTCAGCCCAAACTCTGGCTCTGCCCCTCACAGCTCTGGGCACTGCCCGGGCACAGGACCGCACTGTTTCCCCCGAGACCCCCAGCCTGCACTGTTCCCCCCGAGACCCCCAGCCTGCACTGTTCCCCCCGAGACCCCCAGCCTGCACTGTGCCCCCGAGACCCCCAGCCTGCACTGTTCCCCCCGAGACCCCCAGCCTGCACTGTTCCCCCCGAGACCCCCAGCCTGCACTGTTCCCCCCGAGACCCCCAGCCTGCACTGTTGCCCCCGAGACCCCCAGCCTGCACTGTTGCCCCCGAGACCCCCAGCCTGCACTGTTGCCCCCCGAGACCCCCAGCCTGCACTGTTGCCCCCCGAGACCCCCAGCCTGCACTGTTGCCCCCCGAGACCCCCAGCCTGCACTGTTGCCCCCCGAGACCCCCAGCCTGCACTGTTGCCCCCCGAGACCCCCAGCCTGCATCGGGTTAATACCCAGGAGGTTGAGGTTGGTGCCCATCACATCCCTCTCCAGGGTGGTCGCTGAGAGGTGGGCACTGTCTCAGTGGTGTCTTCCTTGAAGTGGTAGTAGTAGTTGGTGGCATTTGGCACAATGGACCCACCATGGAGCTGTATCGTGGTGCTGAGGGGTAAAGGTTTCAGTACAAGGCACAACTGGTGCCAGGGGCGGACGCTTTTTCTGTTTACTTTAATAAGATGCCTCCTGGGTTCTAGGCACTGGAGGGTTGGTTCCGGTGCATGTGGGGGTACAGCTGGGCACTGGAGGGGTTGGACACTGTGCATGTGGTGGGTACAGCTGGGCACTGGAGGGTTTGGTGCCGATGTATGTGGTGAGTAAAGCTGGGCACTGGAGGGGTTGGAGACTGTGCATGTGGGGGTACAGCTGGGCACTGGAGGGGTTGGTACCGCTGCATGTGGGGGTACAGCTGGGCACTGGAGGGGTTGGTACCGCTGCATGTGGGGGGTAGAGCTGGGCACTGGAGGGGTTGGTTCTGGTGCATGTGGGGGGTAGAGCTGGGCACTGGAGGGGTTGGTTCCGGTGCATGTGGTGGGTAGAGCTGGGCAGTGGAGGGGTTGGTTCCGGTGCATGTGGTGGGTAGAGCTGGGCACTGGAGGGGTTGGAGACTGTGTATGTGGTGGGTAGAGCTGGGCACTGGAGGGGTTGGAGACTGTGCATGTGGTGGGTACAGCTGGGCACTGGAGGGGTTGGTGCCGATGTATGTGGTGAGTAGAGCTGGGCACTGGAGGGGTTGGAGACTGTGCATGTGGGGGTACAGCTGGGCACTGGAGGGGTTGGTTCCGGTGCATGTGGTGGGTAGAGCTGGGCAGTGGAGGGGTTGGTTCCGGTGCATGTGGTGGGCAGAGCTGGGCACTGGAGGGGTTGGTTCTTGTGCATGTGGTGGGTAGAGCTGGGAACTGGAGGGGTTGGTTTGGGGCATGTGGTGGGTAGAGCTGGGCAGTGGAGGGGTTGGTTCCGGTGCATGTGGTGGGTAGAGCTGGGCACTGGAGGGGTTGGTTCTGGTTCATGTGGGGGTAGAGCTGGGCAGTGGAGGGATTGGTTTGGGGGATGTGGTGGGTAGAGCTGGGCACTGGAGGGGTTGGTTCTGGTGCATGTGGTGGGTAGAGCTGGGCACTGGAGGGGTTGGTACCGGTGCATGTGGGGGGTAGAGCTGGGCACTGGAGGGGTTGGTACTGGTGAATGTGGTGGGTAGAGCTGGGCAGTGTAGGGGTTGGTACCGGTGCATGTGGTGGGTAGAGCTGGGCACTGGAGGGGTTGGTTCTGGTGCATGGGGTGGGTAGAGCTGGGCACTGGAGGGATTGGTTCGGGGGATGTGGTGGGTAGAGCTGGGCACTGGAGGGGTTGGTTCCTGTGTATGTGGTGGGTAGAGCTGGGCAATGGAGAGATTGGTACCGTTGCATGTGGGGGGTAGAGCTGGGCAATGGAGGGGTTGGTACCGCTGCATGTGGGGGGTAGAGCTGGGCACTGGAGGGGTTGGTTCTGGTGCATGTGGTGGGTAGAGCTGGGCACTGGAGGGGTTGGTACTGGTGAATGTGGTGGGTAGAGCTGGGCACTGGAGGGGTTGGTTCTGGTGCATGTGGGAGGTAGAGCTGGGCAGTGGAGGGGTTGGTGCCGGTGCATGCGGGGGGTAGAGTGGGCAGCTTGTCCCTCTAGGTGCCTTTTTGGTCGGCAGGTACTTTGAGGGTAATTGCTGCCAGTGCCGCCTTTTTACCGCATGGGCAGAGCTATGTGCCCCCTTTTAATTGATATTCATGAGATGCTTGGAGGGCACAGGGTTTATGGAGCAGAGGAGGTAGGTGTTTGCAGGGGTCAGGTAGGTGCCCGCAGTTTGGCTAGCTGGCCTGGTATCCAGCGCATGTGACGGTTTAGTTCACATGGTAATTGGTGTCTTTGTGGTTGGGGGTTGTGTCATTAACCTTCATGTCACGTCTCCCAGAACATCAAAAAGGGAAAACGGAGGAGCCTGGACAAAAACTCTGCACCCCCTCCCCGTGTGCCCCCCCCCCCCCCCCGGTGTTTGTCCCCCAGTTCTCCCTTCCCTGTGCCCCCTGGTCGCCTCCACATCTCAAGATACAAATGTTTAAACTTTACAGAAAATGTATCAAAAAAGTTTTTTCCTGAGTTGGTGATAATAATGCAGCGTCTGGTCTGGGGAGCTTACAATCTGTTATCGGCAGCGCTCACCGCGTCCCCCCCCCCTCGGGCTACATGATAATATGTGGATGATTCAGTGTCTGTCGCTGTTGGCCCAATTACCTGGGCACCGGGGAGGATGGGGTTAATTGCCTCCTGATTCTGCCAAAAAATGTGAGACCCTCCGACCTCTCCGCTGCTTCCACCTAAACAAATCTGGATGCCCCATTCTCAGGCCGCTCTGCCAGCAGCCCGTGCCCCCAGAGGGCCCGGGTTAACCCCTTCATGCCTGGGGTGGAGACTCTCATCAAATGTCTGATTCATTAATTGTGACTTCTCATTGTTTAAGAGGAGAAAAGATGGGAGTGATCGTGCGGCTGCTGGGAGTAGTGGGACAGATCTTCTGCTTTGTGAAGTTCATGGGGGGGTGGGCGTTGAATTATATTTTACCCCTCCTGGAGGGTCAGTGACAGGTTATACTCATACAGTATATGGAAGGCCTGGGTATGTGGCTTATGTCAGTGTTTGTTTATGTTGTTTGTTTATATATACATTGTATCCATTGTGTATCGATATATACATTGTATCCACACGGAGCTCTCCTCTACCCCACACTCAGACTATTATGTATGGAGCTGCTCATCATCTTCCATATAAGATGCTGCAGCGACCGGCAGGAGGCTCTGGATGAGCGTCTTCTGGCAGATCAGATCTGTGGCCATTCATATTGATCTCGCTCTAATTGGACAGAAATCTTTGGACTTTCATTAGGCGTTTCCTATGAGAGGTTTTCAATCTATAAGTAAGAGGACGGAGGGGTATATATTGGGGTGCTGACGCTGCCCGGCTGTATTACGTAGTGCTGATGATGAGATATCAGGGAGCGTCTCTCTACCTGCCTGTGTGTTCTGATCCTCCTGGTGTCAGTGTACCTGACCTCAGTGATCAGTGTGTTCTCAGCCTTGGACTGTGCCCCCGGGGGGGGGGGGGGGGGTTGCCGTGCATTGTGCCTCCGCTGTCACCATTGCTCTATAATGGTCTTTGTGTTGGCAGCAGTCGGTGTGGGCGGCATTGGGGGGCACTGATGTGTAAACATTGCTTGTGTGTTGCACTCGGAGGAAGTGTGGAGAGACTGTAAGTCCAGGTAGGTGTTCTTGCCTTTGTTGAGGCTGGTAATTAACAGCAGTGGCCTGGCTGACCTCTGTCACACCGTGGGGGAAGGGGGACGTGGCGGTCCCTGGGTAAATCCGGCTGCACTGAGGTGGTCCCATCAATAGCTGAGCACAGAACAAAGGGCTCGCTGTGCCCACCTGGGAAAGGGATTTGTCATCTGGCGCAGCCGCTTGCGTTTTTATCCCTCGGATACACGTGGTTTTTCCTTGCATTGGAATGACATTCCTGTATACTGGAGGCATCCGTCATCCAGCGCTCGGTAGCAGGGGTCCTGCAGGGGGCTGCGGTGGGATAGACCCTCGCTCGGTAGCAGGGGTCCTGCAGGGGGCTGCGGTGGGATAGACCCTCGCTCGGTAGCAGGGGTCCTGCAGGGGGCTGCGGCGGGATAGACCCTCTCTGTCCACCTCATGTCTAGAGGACGTACAGCAATGTATGCTGTGATGCCCCATATGTCGCCAGCCCATACCGTAGCCCCGTCCTCTTCTCCCTGTATTGGAGGATTTTTGTCATGAGATCTGTCGCATATTGGTCCGGTGTGAACTTGGGATCAGGGCTCAGATTGTCAGCTCTTCTGTCCTACCATTCTGTGTAGTTTATATATGTTGTGATAGTTTTGTACATTTATTGCTGCTTGTACAGGGCTGCGGAATACGCTGGTGATATGCAAGCTCTGACCCTGTGAGGAGCCTTTGTCTGAAGATTTGATTGTCAGCCTTGCTGTTCAGTTGGTCACCAACAGGGGGCAGGACTAGCCAGCGGGACGGAGATAAGAATGTGGAGCCGACATTGCGTGACACCGAGAGGTCTGACATGTAAGGGATGGGGCGCTGCTCTGTGAGGGGCTGCCAGGACTTGCAGGCAGTTGTAGTTCCAAAACCTGGCTGCTAAGGGTAGACTATGAACTTTACGGAATATAATGCGTCTCTGATATACGGTGCGGATCATATCGTCTGGCGCTGTATTAGGATAAGGTCTGACCAATGCCGCGCCGTTATCGCCCTCCAGCTGCGGTAAATTCACGCCATTGTACAACCAGGTGACCGTTCAGATTTCTGCCGCCATCAGGTGTGCACGCGGATTAAGGGTATGTTCAGACTGAGGATTTTGGGCGTGGGTGCCTAATCCCGTGTCGAATCTATGCTGAAACCGCCTCCCATTGGAAGGCCCCGCCGCCGGTCGTGTGGCTGAGGGTTTCGGCAGCGTGGTTTTTAAGATCATGCCAAGAGCATACAGGTCTGTTCTTGGTGTGGTTGCCACGTGGACCCCTCACAAAGCCACGGCACTGCAGCTCTGCGGGATCCACTTCAGGATTCCTCATGGTTTATTGGGTTTTTAAAACTGAAAGAAAAAAAAAAGCGCTATATGAATTAAGAAGAAGCGATTTCCCCATTTAATTCAGTGGAAACTCATTACAGGCATGTTGGGCGCAGAATCGACTCCAGAACCGCATCGAAAACACTACATGTGAACATACCCCAACTTTATTTTAATTCGGTCTGCAGCTTTTCCATACAGAAGGCATGGTGATAATAAGCGCGCTATGGGTGCGAAGATCTGCATCGTGTGCAGTTCACTTGCATTAGCCGCAGCACGTCAGCGCATCCTGTCAGAATCTTTTGCTGCAGATGCGTTTTAAAGTACGTTTTCTACTGATACATTGTAACAAACCCTCAGCCATGAGAGGTTAGGATAGAATTCAGCCTCTCAAAGTAAATCAGAATGTTCCCATGTGCTGACAGCAAGCAGAGATCTTACATCATAAGGGTTAGTGTTGCAGAACTTTTGACCATATGATGGTGAAGGGGAAGCTTTATGTTTGTGTCTAAGTATCTGGACGTAAGTCAGGATGGCAGAGCAGAATCGGGGATGCAGCTCTGGAAGTGACTGGAGTAAAAGACCTGATGTAACTCCGGCTGGTGCAGCAGTGAGATGTAGAGATTTAACCTGTGATGTCCCGGCACGGTGCTGTGCACTGTGACGCCGCTTCTCCTCGGCCGCGATGTGCTCCGCAGCAGATGCTGAATCTCACCCTCGGGGCTCTATGAGAGGGATGCTGCGATGCTCTGCGCTGTGTGCAGCACATTGTGAAGAATGTGACGAGTTCTTTTTGTTACATTGTATCAGCCGATCTGCGTGTCACCCTGATTGGAATCCGTCCCAGAGCCCCTAGGGCAGGTTTACATGTTGCTGTTGGGATGTTTTTTTTTAAAATGCTTAAAAAACATGTTTGTACCACAATTGTGGTAATTGCTGATGCAGTTCTTGCAGCTGAAATACAAAGGCAGCATAAAAACCCGGCCTCAGTCTGGGGCCCCATCAGTCTCCCTGGTTTGTATGGTCCCCATTTCCTGCAGTCCCTGTCCCCTCGGTCTCCCTGTTCCCCACAGTCCATGTCCATTTGGTCCCCCTGTTCTGTATGATCCTCATTCTCGGAAGTCCTTGTTTTCTCTGTCCCCATTCCCGGCAGTCCTCATTTATTCGGTCCCCCTGTTCTGTATGGTCCCCATTCCCGGCAGTCCTCGTTTTCTCGGTCCCCCTGGTTTGTATGGTTCCCATTCCTGGCAATCCTTGTTTTGTTGGTCCCCCTGTTCTATATGGTCCCAATTCCCGGCATTCCGCATTTTCTCGGTCCCCCTATTCTGTATGGTCCCAATTCCCGGCAGTCCTTGTTTTCTCGGTCCCCCTGTTCTGTATGGTCCCAGTTCCCGGCATTCCGCATTTTCTGGGTCCCCCTCAGTCCCCATCTGCTGCTGTTGATGCTTCTTGTCACGACTTGCATGGTTATGGCGGTCGCGGCCTCTTGTGTATTCGCTGTGAGTTATGGTAATGGACGGAGCTCAGAATGTGCAGATTTCACAGGGAATTGAGGGACCAGGCGGCGGATGTGTGAGATTCATGCGCTCGCATCTCTCGCCGCTGCCGGTAATTACTTCTCTTCTCTCCAGGTGGATAATTAAAACTCCCAAGTCTGTTTTGTTCTTGGAGAAATCTCAGCACAGATCTGCACGTATGTAACACGCCTGCTTCACAGCAGCATCCGTGCCCGGCAGACACTAAGGGGCTCATTTACAAAGAGCGGCTTTTTACGTCAGTCCTGCGCTGCCGGAGGATTTACCTACGTTATGACGAGGCATGCACCTGGAGAGAAGTTCCGCTTCCCGGTGGCGATGATGAAGTAAAAATGCCCGTGTCACAAAATATTGTTACACGGGTTTAAAAATAAATAGCAAAACACGGTCTTGCAACTTTAACTTCAAAATCTGGAGTAAAAATGTTCATAAATGACCCCCTACATGTCCTGTATACGGGGAGCTCAGTTACTATATACGGGGAGCGCAGTTACTATATACGGGGAGCTCAGTTACTACATGTCCTGTATATGGGGAGCGCAGTTACTATATGCCCTGTATACTGGGAGCTCAGTTACTATATGACCTGTATACGGGGAGCGCAGTTACTAAATGTCCTGTATACAGGGAGCGCAGTTACTATATGTCCTGTATACGGGGAGCGCAGTTACTATATGTCCTGTATACAGGGAGCACAGTTACTATATGTCCTGTATACGGGGAGCGCAGTTACTATATACTGGGAGCGCAGTTACTATATGCCCTGTATACTGGGAGCGCAGTTACTATATGTCCTGTATACAGGGAGCTCAGTTACTATATGCCCTGTATACGGGGAGCTCAGTTACTATATGTCCTGTATACTGGGAGCTCAGTTACTATATGTCCTGTATACAGGGAGCTCAGTTACTATATGTCCTGTATACGGGGAGCACAGTTACTACATGTCCTGTATACGGGGAGCGCAGTTACTATATACGGGGAGCGCAGTTACTACATGTCCTGTATACAGGGAGCTCAGTTACTATATACGGGGAGCGCAGTTACTACATGTCCTGTATACGGGGAGCGCAGTTACTATATGCCCTGTACACGGGGAGCTCAGTTACTATATATCCTGTATACGGGGAGCGCAGTTACTATATATCCTGTATACGGGGAGCGCAGTTACTATATATCCTGTATACGGGGAGCGCAGTTACTATATATCCTGTATACGGGGAGCACAGTTACTATATGCCCTGTATACGGGGAGCGCAGTTACTATATGCCCTGTATACGTGGAGCGCAGTTACTATATGCCCTGTATACGGGGAGCTCAGTTACTATATGTCCTGTATACGGGGAGCTCAGTTACTATATGTCCTGTATACGGGGAGCGCAGTTACTATATGTCCTGTATACGGGGAGCGCAGTTACGATATGTCCTGTATACGGGGAGCTCAGTTACTATATACGGGGAGTGCAGTTACTATATGTCCTGTATACGGGGAGCGCAGTTACGATATGTCCTGAATACGAGGCTCGCAAATACTATATGTCCTATATATGGGGAGCTCAGTTACTATATGTCCTGTATACGGGGATCACGAATACTATGTCCTGTATACTGGGAGCGCAGTTACTATATGTCCTGTATACTGGGAGCGCAGTTACTATATATCCTGTATACGGGGATCCCGAATACTATATGTCCTGTATACGGGGAGCGCTGTTAATATATGTCCCGTGTCCAGGGAGCACAGTTAGTATATGTCCCGTGTACGGGGAGCGCAGTTAGTATATGTCAAAATACATACGGTCGTGTGCATGAGCCCTAATAATTCAGTTTCATAAACCTAAAAAGTTACAAAACCATATTAGAGAAGTAAATCCTCTGATTCACACATGGTAACATTCTGTCTACAGTCACCACTAGGGGGGAGCTCACTACATACAGATTATACAGCCACCACTAGAGGGAGCTCACTACATATAGATTATACAGTCACCACTAGAGGGAGCTCACTACATACAGATTATACAGCCACCACTAGAGGGAGCTCACTACATATAGATTATACAGTCACCACTAGAGGGAGCTCACTACATACAGATTATACAGCCACCACTAGAGGGAGCTCACTACATACAGACTATACAGCCACCACTAGAGGGAGCTCACTACATATAGATTATACAGTCACCACTAGAGGGAGCTCACTACATACTGATTATACAGTCACCACTAGAGGGAGCTCACTACATACAGATTATATAGCCACCACTAGAGGGAGCTCACTACATACAGATTATACAGCCATCACTAGAGGGAGCTCACTACATACAGATTATACAGTTACCACTAGAGGGAGCTCAGGAGACTACTGCATACAGATATATACAGCCACTACTAGAGGGAGCTCAGAAGATTACTACATACAGATATATACAGCCACCACGAGAGGGAGCTCAGGAGATTACTGCATACAGATATATACAGCCACCACTAGAGGGAGCTCAGGAGACTACTGCATACAGATATATACAGCCACTACTAGAGGGAGCTCAGAAGATTACTACATACAGCTATATACAGCCACCACTAGAGGGAGCTCAGGAGATTACTGCATACAGATATATACAGCCACCACTAGAGGGAGCTGAGGAGATTACTGCATACAGATATATACAGCCACCACTAGAGGAAGCTCAGGAGATTACTACATACAGATATATACAGCCACCACTAGAGGGAGCTCAGGAGATTACTACATACAGATATATACAGCCACCACTAGAGGGAGCTCAGGAGATTACTACATACATATATATGCAGTCACTACTAGAGGGAGCTCAGGAGATTACTACATACAGATATATACAGCCACCACCAGAGGGAGCTCAGGAGATTACTACATACAGATATATACAGCCACCACTAGAGGGAGCTCAGGTGATTACTACATACAGATATATACAGCCACCACTAGAGGGAGCTCAGGAGATTACTACATACAGATATATACAGCCACCACTAGAGGGAGCTCAGGAGATTACTGCATACAGATATATACATCCACCACTAGAGGGAGCTCAGGAGATTACTGCATACAGATATATACAGCCACCACTAGAGGAAGCTCAGGAGATTACTACATACAGATATATACAGCCACCACTAGAACGAGTTCAGGAGATTACTAAATATAGATATATACAACCACTGCTAGAGGGAGCTCACTAAATACAGATTATACAGTTACCACTAGAGGAAGCTCACTACATACAGATTATACAGCCACCACTAGAGGGAGCTCACTACATACATTTTATACAGCCACCACTAGAGGGAGCTCACTACATACAGATTATACAGCCACCACTAGAAGGAGCTCAGGAGATTACTACATACAGATATATACAGCCACCACTAGAGGGAGCTCAGGAGATTACTGCAGACAGATATATACAGCCACCACTAGAGGGAGCTCAGGAGATTACTGCAGACAGATATATACAGCCACCACTAGAGGAAGTTCAGGAGATTACTACATACAGATATATACAGCCACCACTAGAGGGAGCTCAGGAGATTACTATATACATATATATACAGCTACCACCATAGGGAGCTCAGGAGATTACTACATACAGATATATACACCCACCACTAGAGGGAGCTCACTACATACAGATGTATATACAGTCACCACTAGAGGGAGCTCACTACATACAGATATATACAGCCACCACTAGAGGGAGCTCAGGAGATTACTACATACATATATATACAGCCACCACTAGAGGGAGCTCAGGAGATTACTATATACAGATATATACAGCCACCACTAGAGAGAGCTCAGGAGATTACTACATACAGATATATACAGCTACCACTATAGGGAGCTCAGGAGATTACTACATACAGATATATACAGCTACCACTATAGGGAGCTCAGGAGATTATTACATACAGATATATACAGCCACCACTGGAGGGAGCTCAGGAGATTACTACATACAGATATATACAGCCAGCACTAGAGGGAGCTCAGGAGATTACTACATACAGCTATATACATCCACCACTAGTGGGAGCTCAGGAGATTACTGCATACAGATATATACAGCCACCACTAGAGGGAGCTCAGGAAATTACTATATACAGATATATACAGCCTTCACCAGAGGGAGATCAGGAGATTACTGCATACAGATATATACAGCCACCACTAGAGGGAGCTCAGGAGATTACTACATAGAGATATATACAGCCACCACTAGAGGGAGCTCAGGAGATTACTACATACAGATATATACAGCCACCACTAGAGGGAGCTCAGGAGATCACTACATACAGATTATACAGCCACCATTAGAGGGAGCTCTGGAGATTACTGCATACAGATATATACAGCCACCACTAGAGGGAGCTCAGGAGATTACTACATACAGATATATACAGCCACCACTAGAGGGAGCTCAGGAGATTACTGCATACAGATATATACAGCCACTACTAGAGGGAGCTCAGGAGATTACTACATACAGATATATACAGTCACCACTAGAGGGAGCTCAGGAGATCACTACATACAGATTATACAGCCACCATTAGAGGGAGCTCACTATATACAAATCGTACAGCTACCACTAGGGGAGCACTTTGCATACAGATTTGTGCAGCTACCATTGATCTAAGTGTTGGCTGTGTAAACCTGTATACAGTGAGCTCCTCCATATATAGGGTGTGGTATTAGATTTGGTGCTTGTGGGCATGATTTGGACAGTGGGGGCCCTATTACTAGAGTCAGTTCTGGTGCCCCTGCTGTTGCTGGTACATGAGAACTCCGGACTGCAGGATCGGAAGGTCTGGGATTTGTTTACTTTTCTGTTGTCGTTGAGATGGGCATTGTGGCCCTTGAGCAGCATGTTGCAGTGCAGGTGGAGAAGGGGCCCGTGTAGAGGTGACGGGGGATGTGTATCAGTGCCAACCCTCCATATGGTATTCCCTCCGTATTCCTTGGGTTCTACCTGATGAATTCCGGCTGGGGCTCAGGGCGCTGCGCTCAGATTATAAGTTTCTCGAGGAGTTGAAGGTGACTCCGCGGAGAGGATATTAAACGCGGCGACCGGAGGGTTTAATCATAACCTGATTGCTGAATGGCAGAGATCTGCATGGTGACTCCCCGCAGCACGCGCCCACCGCCGCCGCCGTCACGCGACTCAGTTAAATTGGAATTTTTCTCTCGCTGTCGGCTGAAAGTTATTAATTGCATAACGTTCTGAGCCGGCGGTGAGCGCAGTATAATGCGCGGTCGCGAGATGGCTATATGTCAGCTGGGTGCCATCCGAAACTGAGAACGCAGCGCACCCCCTGCCCTGGCCTTGAGTTGGCGCCACATGGCACAGCTTCTGTAGGGGCGATGGGCTGCCTGGGTAGAAGTATAGGCCCCCGCGCCGCCATCTTGTGCTATTAAGTTGGTCCAGTAGCAAAATTTTTAGCAACGACCGCTAATGGCCGCCATTCCAGTATCCATTAGGGTAGTCCTCCAAAACTGCGACATGCCATGGTCCAAGGGCGTGAGAGAACGCTGAGGGGCGACGGCCGCCATTGTTAGGGTTTTATAAACATGAACTTGTAGTAATAGGAGGAGACACTTAGTTTCTTTTCAGACTTTCTTCCGGAAACATTGTTGCCGTGTTTACTATCCCTGTGGAGTCCGCCAGTTTTGAGCTTTCCAAGATGGTCTCCCCGCTCCCTCTTCTCTTTTTGCTTTGCAGTCTTCACTGTAGTTCTTTCATTCTATTCATGAACCAGGGAGCCCCGTCTGACCAAAGCTGTCTGATAGGTGAGTGCTCCGGTGTATGGATCACTGACTATAACTGATAAGTGGAATAACCCAGTGATTATCAGCAGTGACGATGACCCCCATGACTGGGATTTGTGGGGGTCCAGGAGTGACTGAATCCATCCAGTATCGGACGGGAGCGTTTCCCTTCCTGGGAGAGATTATTTCTGCATCACAGGGAATTGTGTTCTTTTACAGATAAGTCGTACCGTTGTGCCGTTCGCCATCGTGCTGCCCGGCAGGCGCGTCATCTGGCAGCGCATGGCGCGATGTTTTCAGGAGGGAGAAGATGAACTTTGGAATGAAACGTATTTCTGAATATTTGTCATGTTGCAGCTGCAGGAGCGAGCGCTGCCAGAATCGCTCATCTCCGCAGCAGCTCCAGAAACCGCTCAGCTGGGAATCGCCACCTCCCAGCGACTTGTGGTTGTAACTTTCGCCAAAACTCATAGGCGCAAAACCTCTAATAACTCGCCGCTCACCGCATCCAGTAACCTCCAGCCTGGCACAGGAGAGGTTAATGACAGAGATTCCCATGAACGCCGCCTGATGCAGAGGACACGGTGTACATGTGTCAGTGTAATACTCCAGTCACATCCAGAGCTGCACCTGCCATTCTGTCACCGGTCACCAACCATCAAGTTTCAGAACCCCACGCGTCCCGCGGGTTCCTTCTCTGCTTCCAAGTGCCCGCCGCAAATGCAGCTCTGGAGGTGACTAGAGCATGAGACGTGATGTCTTTCAATGTTGGTCCAAGAAAATAAAAAATTCCTATAGAAGAATGTGTCAGGGCTTTAGACATGGTGATCAGCCCCAGCAGCTACAGGGTTAATGGGGGCCAGTGGTCAGCCCCAGGAGCTGCGGGGTTAATGCTTCAGATGTCCTTTCTCGTTTTTCCGGTGAGGATCTGCTGTGACCCTCAGGTGGCAGATTATTGGGTTTGGCGCGGTGACGGCCTCATCTGCTCGCAGCTTCAGCCCAGAATTCCAAGGTCATTTCCTGTTCCTGCTCCGCGGTTACATCCCAGGTGCTGACGAGCTGGAAACCGTCAGTAAGAGCCGCCAGACGGGGCCTTGTGCTGACAGTAGATGTAGTTAGGCATCCCGGACACCTGGTCAGACCCCACCCACCGCGCTCCGCAGATGACACGTCGGTGAGGAGCCCGGGCGTGCCGTTTCCTCTCCTGCGCGCTGACCCTGGCCTGGCGTTTCCGCCCTCCAGTGATGGACGCTCGTTGTTGT
Organism: Bufotes viridis; assembly: GCA_033119425.1. Taxonomy (NCBI): domain Eukaryota; kingdom Metazoa; phylum Chordata; class Amphibia; order Anura; family Bufonidae; genus Bufotes; species Bufotes viridis. The sequence continues at coordinate 159,180,591 of CM065595.1, forward strand.
GACATGTTGGAGGGATTTTTTGTGGATTACCGGGCCCCGTCTGCCGCCGACTGATAAGTGAAGGGGCTGAAAGGTCGCCTCCACCCAAAGTGAATAACAAGATGATCCTGGGAGTGACCGGGAAAATAACCCCCACCCTGTCACCTTTGGAAAACATCTGGGTAGGGTTATCCTTTAATTCCATAGATCCCGGGCACAGACGAAGCGCCACACGGTCTATTATGTACTTATAGATGACATCCCTCTGTTCATCCTGTCCTTCCTGCTCCCTGAAGAGAATGCCAGAAATACAGTAAGAACTGACACACAGGCATGGCAGTAACCGATGGATGTCATTCAGGGTTGGAGGAAAGTTGAGTAGCAGCCGCCATAGACCGAAATATTGTAGCGGCCGATCACAAGCCTTTTGTATGGGAAGTGTCATGGCGGCCTCCCCCCTCTCCGGTGATGCGTGATTTCACGCTCACAGTTGGGTCTCGCACAGAATCTTCCTTTCGTTTAGTGTAGGATTCGCTTTGCGCGGCTTCTCGCCTTCCATGTATAAATCTGTTCCGCGCCGCCGGGCACAGATGGCGCTGACGCTCATAGACCATGAGTAAACGGCGAATGTTTGAGCTGGCAGTGGCGGCGCCGATAAGACATCCTCTAATAATGAAGGTGCGCCTGGCAGTGTGTACATGGCGGGCAGCGTGTTTACTTTTCTGTCCTCGGTCATTTTCTGCCTGCCGCTCCCCAGTCATTGCCGCTTCCGCGATTTCTACGGTCGACCAGACATAAATATCAGAAAATCAAAACTTGTCTTTACATCATAGATTTGTCGGCAGCTGCGAAGATGAGGAGCGCGGCGAAGCGTCTCGTACGGACCCGTATGTCTGACGTCCATTATCTGCCCTTCCTGCTGATAACAGAGAACAGCAGCTCATCATGGACGTCACCGCGGCAACAAGGACAAATGTTACATTGTAGACATTTCACTGTTATGTCTTGTAACTAGTTACTTAGTGCCAGCCACGGGTGGCGGCCACAGTGCCCCCGACGCCAGCCACGGGCGGCGGCCACAGTGCCCCCGACGCCAGCCACGGGCGGCGGCCACAGTGCCCCCGACGCCAGCCACGGGCGGCGGCCACAGTGCCCCCGACGCCAGCCACGGGCGGCGGCCACAATGCCCCCGGCGCCAGCCACGGGCGGCGGCCACAGTGCCCCGGCGCCAGGGTGCCACATTGGGACATTACAGGAGATATACCGCGGTGGAGCCCTGGCGCTGCGGTGAGAGCGCCGCAAGTCTTTGGTGTCATTCTCCAGCTTTTCTATGAATCTTGACTCCAGTTTCCGGATGATTGCGGCGACTCGACAGTCAGTGCGCTGCGCGGTCTGCGGGATGAGTAATATCACGCAGGTTGGCGGAGATAGTAATTTTCAGGCTTCATCTGTCAGCTCTGGGATGGTTCGCTGTGCCAGACAAGCTGCTGCCGCCTTACACAGCCCGGGGTGACGCTGCCAGCGAAATCACTTATGGTGGGTCTCCTGCCACAGAAGCCCATTAAGCTGTGGGCAGAGTGAGCGCGCCGGCTTCCAGGGGGCCCCTTGTTCCTATGGTGCTGCCAAACTCCTCAGCGTTCAGAAATGACTGGCAGGAAGACGAGGAGAGCGGCGAGTCCTGCTCCTCTGCCCCACGCTCCCTACGTGGAGAGCGCCCCCGAGCTGTACTCAGGATTAATACAGGAGCTGCCCAGTCATATTAGATCTGAGTTATAATAAACTCCTACACTTTATGTATCTCTGCTTCCTGTCAGTGAATGAAATTGTTCTTGAAAAACTCTCAGCACTTGTCTCATTTAACGTTTTGATTTTTGTATTGTGGTGGGAATCAGATTAGTCTCATCATTGTATCCTTACAGAGCCATAGTCACATGATAACATTCTGTCTACAACCATCACTAGAGCGAGCTCAGGAACTTGCAAACTGCATATACAAAGAACTCAATAATAACAAGTAATCTCCTGAGCTCCCTCTAGTGGTGGCTGTATATATCTGTATGTAGTAATCTGAGCTCCCTCTAGTGGTGGCTGTATATATCTGTGTGTAGTAATCTCCTGAGCTCCCTCTAGTGGTGGCTGTATATATCTGTGTGTAGTAATCTCCTGAGCTCCCTCTAGTGGTGGCTGTATATATCTGTATGTAGTAATCTCCTGAGCTCCCTCTAGTGGTGGCTGTATATATCTGTATGTAGTAATCTCCTGAGCTCCCTCTAGTGGTGGCTGTATATATATGTATGTAGTAATCTCCTGAGCTCCCTCTAGTGGTGGCTGTATATATCTGTAGGCAGTTAGCTCCTGCACTCCCTTTAGTGGTGGCTGTATATCTCTGTATGTAGTAATCTCCTGAGCTCTCTCTAGTGGTGGCTGTATATATCTGTGTGTAGTAATCTCCTGAGCTCCCTCTAGTGGTGGCTGTATATATCTGTATGTAGTAATCTCCTGAGCTCCCCCTAGTGGTGGCTGTATATATCTGTATGTAGTAATCTCCTGAGCTCCCTCTAGTGGTGGCTGTATATATCTGTATGTAGTAATCTCCTGATCTCCCTCTAGTGGTGGCTGTATATATCTGTATGCAGTAATCTCCTGAGCTCCCTCTAGTGGTAGCTGTATATATCTGTATGTAGTAATCTCCTGAGCTCCCTCTAGTGGTGGCTGTATATATCTGTATGAAGTAATCTCCTGAGCTCCCTCTAGTGGTGGCTGTATATATCTGTATGCAGTAATCTCCTGAGCTTCCTCTAGTGGTGGCTGTATATATCTGTATGTACTTATCTCCTGAGCTTCCTCTAGTGGTGGCTGTATAATCTGTATGTAGTAATCTCCTGAGTTCCCTCTAGTGGTGGCTGTATAATCTGTATGTATATAGTAATCTCTTGAGTTCCCTCTAGTGGTGGCTGTATATATCTGTATGCAGTAATCTCCTGAGCTCCCTCTAGTGGTGGCTGTATATATCTGTATGTAGTAATCTCCTGAGCTTCCTCTAGTGGTGGCTGTATATATCTGTATGCAGTAATCTCCTGAGCTCCCTCTAGTGGTGGCTGTATATATCTGTATGTAGTAATCTCCTGAGCTCCCTCTAGTGGTGGCTGTATATATCAGTATGTAGTAATCTGCTGAGCTCCCTCTAGTGGTGGCTGTATATATCTGTATGTAGTAGGCAAACAAAATGTTTAAATCTATGTCTAAGCAAGGGATTTGGGGCTCTGGATGGGGGGAGGGGGGTCACTGACTTCTGACTCTTGTAGGGGTTTTCGGATTCCCTTCACTGTACATTTTACACATTTGGGGTACAGAAAGTCACTTTCAGAAAATGACATTTGATGTTTTGGGCCCCGGTATAGTTCCTTTTTTTTTTTTTTTTATCAGGGCGCATGAGCTCCGCCCTCCAGGATCCATTTTCTTAGCCTTATCATGTTTGCACCGTACCAGATACTGCCGCTTTATATTTAGATGCCATCCCCTCCCCCTACCACGATGAGTGCCTGCTCCGTGGCCTGTGACACATCGCCGCCCCCTCCTCCGGCCCCTTGTTGCCATTTCCCAGCTTGTTTTAAATTGCATTTAATCTGAGGCTGTAATAAAACATCGGCGTCGCGGCATCCATCTTCCCGTCCCGTGTGTTGTGGGTTTTTTCCCCCTTAACTGGTAAAGCAATTTAAAAATTAAATGTAAAATGCATGAACATTAAGCGTCGCGCGTTCGCCGCTTCTCCCATTTAATTCGTGCTGAATATATTATATTTACTGTTGCAGCAGAATTTTCGTAATGAATAAAACTCGTGATTGATTCTTCTTAATGGTTCAATTAGAGGCGGCCGCCGTACAAGGATTGTACATAGTGATCGGGGCGGGGATGGGGGGGCCTCGAGCTGTGACCTTGGCGCAGCCACTTCTCCTTTATCCAGTTTGCCTCTCAGGGTGTGGGAAAGCTGGGTGCCCTCTGCTGAGTTATATGGCCCCTGATTCTTAATGTTCACAGCACGAGGCAGACTTGTTCAGCTCTCTAGGAAAGCTGACAACCCTGTGTAATTTATACAATCGTATTGGTTGTCACACAGCTTTCCCAGAAACGGATTTAACAATACAAGTAATTTTAACTTCTTGGTTTGGAAGGAAATGTTCCTTCATCCTTTAATCCGGCATGGCCGAGTCCCTGCAGTGGTTCCGGCAGTGCGATCTGTGCCGTCCTCGCCCCAGCCACCATCATCCTCTGGCAGGTGAAGCGGCGTTTGTCAGTGAGGCTTGTTATTTTCCGGAGACTTCTTCGCTGAGAGGATTGCTGTGGATATAATTTTGCTTTTTAGAAATCGGAGAGATAAAGGAGAAGACGACGTTCTATTCATTAGCGGCGCCGGACGGCGAGATAACATTAAAAGCGCGTGGCTTCACGGGCGGACGACGCGGCTCAGACGTCTGCTCCCGGACACCACCAGCCATCTGAGCGTCAGATTACAGATATGATATGGCGAATGGGCGGAGCTTCTTTAGCGTGCCCTGTCGGATTGTTATAGGTAGTTGATCAGAGCGATCTGATGAGGGTTATACACTCCAGGATCCATGTAGGGAGGCTGTCTGTACTGGAATAGGACGTGACTGATATGGACCGCTCCTCTTATAACGCTCCCGTACCCCCCCCTCTTGCCCCCCTCTCTTTCTCTCTTACCCTCTCTCTCTCGCCCCCCTCTCTCTTGTCCCCCCTCTCTAGCTCACTCTCTTGTCCCCCCTCTCTCTCTCTTGTCCCCCCTCTCTAGCGCTCTCTTGTCCCCCCTCTCTAGCACTCTCTTGTGCCCCCCTCTAGCGCTCTCTTGTCCCCCCCTCTGGCGCTCTCTCTTGTCCCCCTCTCTAGCGCTCTCTTGTGCCCCCTCTAGCGCTCTCTTGTCCCCCCCCTCTAGCGCTCTCTTGTCCCCCCTCTAGCGCTCTCTTGTCCCCCCTTTAGCGCTCTCTCTTGTCCCCCCTCTTTAGCACTCTCTCTTGTCCCCCTCTCTAGCTCTCTCTTGCCCTCTCTCTCTTGTCCCCCCTCTCTGGCTCTCGCACTCTCTTGCCCCCCTCTCTCTCTCTCTCTCTCTTGCCCCTCTCTCTCTCTTGCCCCTCTCTCTCTCTTGCCCCCTCTCTCTCTCTTGCCCCCTCTCTAGCTCTCTTGTCCCCCTCTCTGGCTCTCTCTTGTCCCCTCTCTAGCTCTCTCTTGTCCCCCTCTCTAGCTCTCTCTTGCCCCCTCTCTAGCTCTCTCTTGCCCCCTCTCTAGCTCTCTTGTCCCCTCTCTAGCTCTCTCTTGCCCCCTCTCTAGCTCTCTCTTGCCCCCTCTCTGGCTCTCTCTCTGCCCTCTCTCTCTGTCTCTCTCTTGCCCCCTCTCTAGCTCTCTCTCTTGCCCCCTCTCTGGCTCTCTCTTGCCCCCTCTCTAGCTCTCTCTCTTGCCCCCTCTCTAGCTCTCTCTTGTCCCCCCTCTCTAGCTCTCTCTTGTCCCCCCTCTCTAGCTCTCTCTTGTCCCCCTCTCTAGCTCTCGCAGCTCTTGCCCCCTCTCTCTAGCTTTCTCTTGTCCCCTCTCTCTAGCTCTCGCACTCTCTTGCCCCCCTCTCTCTAGCTTTCTCTCGCTCTCGCACTCTCTTGCCCCCTCTCTCGCTCTCGCACTCTCTTGCCCCCTCTCTAGCTCTTTCTCTTGTCCTCCCTCTCTCGCGCTCGCACTCTCTTGCCCCCGTCTCTCGCGCTCGCACTCTCTTGCCCCGTCTCTCGCACTCTCTTCCCCCCTCTCTAGCGCTCTCTTTTGTCCCCCCTCTCTCGCTCTCTCTCCTTTGTCTGTCTCCATCCTTTCAGCCCGCTGCCCCCCGTGGTCTCTGGGTACGTGGAGCCAGCACTGGGGTCGAGGTCTTCTCAGGACAGTCGGTTGGTTCCTGCATCTCGTGGACGCGCTGGAATGTGGCTGCAGATTCCCGGAGAGAGAATTTATTTAGCTGTGAATGCGCCGTTCTCCGATCCAGGAGAGTTGTCAGTGCGTTACTCTGGGCGGCCGTACATGGAGGAGAACTCCCAGCATCCTCAGGGTGGGGGAACCTCCAAGAAGCCCCCACATAAGGCCTCATGTGCACAACCGTTATTTGGGTCCGCTTCCGATCTGCGTTTTTTTTTGCATAATGTGTATGGGACCATAAAGTACGCGGATGTCACCCTTGTACCGTCCTCGTCCGTGCGGCCGCTCCGCGAATTACAGAACATTTCCTATTGTCCGTTCCGCAGACAGGAACAGGCGGTTCTATCAGGAAGATGCACTTGACCGGTATCTGGATTTTGCGGATTGGCGGTTTGCGGACCGTAAAATACATATGGTCGTGTGCACGTATCCTCAGCCGCTGCCTCTGTCCGGTTCTGCTCAGCCATTTCTCTCTTTCTGGGAAAGCTGGGTGAAAACCAATATGGCCACCATTACACCACCCACAGTGGTTTCTGTCCAGCTTTTCTGAACCAACCTCCAATATTCTGCGGGACAGAGTGACAACCCCCATGGGAGCTGTAAAGTTGACATGTTGGTTGTCGGTAGTCACTCAGCTTTCTCAGGAACAGATAAGATGAATATTCTATTCAGTTTCATGTGGATTGTGGCCGTCGCATAGATAAGGACATCAGTCCCCGTGCAGATGGGGCCCGTGGCCCCCAGGTGGGTGGTCCCTGCCGCAGCACATCTGGATTGTTCCCCCGCTCTCCGGGGTCACGGTGTAATCCGAGCTGCCCGCTCTGGTCAGCGCTATTTTTAGATGGAGGCGATGGGATTTGGCAATGTTCAGACACGTGTATAAATAGTCAGAAGTAGCGCCGAGGAGGAGCGGGCGAGGCGTTACCCCGAGATGCCCGGCACGAATCGCGTCTCTTCTGTGGAGGAGAGGTATCGTGTGAATGATGAATCTACAGATCATTATGTAGAGAAGAAGTTTCCATAATAAATATAAAAATATAAGTATCCATAATAATCGTGAAAAGAAATGTTCAGAAATTTACTTCTTTTTGTATAATTAAGCTTAAAAGAATCGCAGAAGTGACGTCCCCAGCTGTAGTAGTGGCAGCACGCCTCCCCCCCCCAGCTGTAGTGGTGACAGGACGCCTCCCCCCCAGCTGTATTAGTGACAGTACGCCTCCTCCCCCAGCTGTAGTGGTGACAGGACGCCTCCCCCCCAGCTGTAGTAGTGACAGGACGCCTCCTCCCCCAGCTGTAGTAGTGACAGGACGCCTCCCCCCCAGCTGTAGTAGTGACAGGACGCCTCCCCCAGCTGTAGTAGTGACAGGACGCCTCCCCCAGCTGTAGTAGTGACAGGACGCTCTCCTCCAGCTGTAGTAGTGACAGGACGCCTCCCCCAGCTGTATTAGTGACAGGACGCCTCCTCCCCAGCTGTAGTAGTGACAGGACGCCTCCCCAGCTGTAGTAGTGACAGTGCGCCTCCCCCAGCTGTAGTGGTGACAGTACGCCTCCTCCCCCAGCTGTAGTAGTGACAGTACGCCTCCCCCAGCTGTACTAGTGACAGTACGCCTCCTCCCCCAGCTGTAGTGGTGACAGTACGCCTCCCCCCCCCCAGCTGTAGTGGTGACAGGACGCCTCCTCCCCCAGCTGTAGTAGTGACCGGACGCCTCCTCCCCAGCTGTAGTAGTGGCAGCACGCCTCCCCCAGCTGTATTAGTGACAGGACGCCTCCCCCCCAGCTGTAGTAGTGACAGGACGCCTCCCCCCCAGCTGTAGTAGTGACCGGACGCCTCCCCCCCAGCTGTAGTAGTGACAGGACGCCTCCTCCCCAGCTGTAGTAGTGACAGACCGCCTCCCCCAGCTGTAGTAGTGACAGGACGCCTCCTCCCCAGCTGTAGTAGTGACAGGACGCCTCCTCCCCAGCTGTAGTAGTGACAGGACGCCTCCTCCCCAGCTGTAGTAGTGGCAGCACGCCTCCCCCCCAGCTGTATTAGTGACAGGACGCCTCCTCCCCCAGCTGTATTGGTGACAGGACGCCTCCCCCCCAGCTGTAGTAGTGACAGGACGCCTCCTCCCCCAGCTGTAGTAGTGACTTGACGCCTCCCCCCCAGCTGTAGTAGTGACAGGACGCCTCCCCCCCAGCTGTAGTAGTGACAGGACGCCTCCCCCCCAGCTGTAGTAGTGTCAGGATGCCTCCTCCCCCAGCTGTAGTAGTGACAGCACGCCTCCCCCCCAGCTGTATTAGTGACAGGACACCTCCCCCCCAGCTGTATTAGTGACAGGACGCCTCCCCCCCAGCTGTATTAGTGACAGGACGCCTCCCCCCCAGCTGTAGTAGTGACAGGACGCCTCCTCCCCCAGCTGTAGTAGTGACAGTACGCATCCTCCCCCAGCTGTAGTAGTGACAGTACGCATCCTCCCCAGCTGTAGTAGTGACAGTACGCCTCCTCCCCAGCTGTAGTAGTGACAGTACGCCTCCTCCCCCAGCTGTAGTAGTGACAGTACGCCTCCTCCCCCAGCTGTAGTAGTGACAGTACGCCTCCTCCCCCAGCTGTAGTAGTGACAGTGCGCCTCCTCCCCAGCTGTAGTAGTGACAGTACGCCTCCTCCCCCAGCTGTAGTAGTGACAGTACGCCTCCTCCCCCAGCTGTAGTAGTGACAGGACGCCTCCCCCCCAGCTGTAGTAGTGACAGGACGCCTCCCCCCCAGCTGTAGTAGTGACAGGACGCCTCCCCAGCTGTAGTAGTGACAGGACGCCTCCCCGAGCTGTAGTAGTGACAGACCGCCCCCCCCCAGCTGTAGTGACAGGACGCTTCCTCCCCCAGCTGTAGTAGTGACAGGACGCCTCCTCCCCCAGCTGTAGTAGTGACAGGACGCCTCCCCCAGCTGTAGTAGTGACAGGACGCCTCCCCAGCTGTGGTAGTGACAGGACGCCTCCCCCAGCTGTAGTAGTGACAGGACGCCTCCTCCCCCAGCTGTAGTAGTGACAGGACGCCTCCTCCCCAGCTGTAGTAGTGACAGACCGCCTCCCCAGCTGTAGTAGTGACAGGACGCCTCCTCCCCAGCTGTAGTAGTGACAGGACGCCTCCTCCCCAGCTGTAGTAGTGACAGGACGCCTCCCCCAGCTGTAGTAGTGACAGGACGCCTCCCCCAGCTGTAGTAGTGACAGGACGCCTCCCCAGCTGTAGTAGTGACAGGACGCCTACTCCCCAGATGTAGTAGTGACAGGATGCCTCCTCCCCCAGCTGTAGTAGTGACAGGACGCCTCCTCCCCCAGCTGTAGTAGTGACAGGACGCCTCCTCCCCCAGCTGTAGTAGTGACAGGACGCCTACCCCCCAGATGTAGTAGTGACAGGATGCCTCCTCCCCAGCTGTAGTAGTGACAGTACGCCTCCTCCCCAGCTGTAGTAGTGACAGTACGCCTCCTCCCCAGCTGTAGTAGTGACAGGACGCCTCCCCCAGCTGTAGTAGTGACAGGACGCCTCCCCAGCTGTAGTAGTGACAGGATGCCTCCCCGAGCTGTAGTAGTGACAGACCGCCCCCCCCAGCTGTAGTGACAGGACGCTTCCTCCCCCCAGCTGTAGTAGTGACAGGACGCTTCCTCCCCCCAGCTGTAGTAGTGACAGGACGCCTCCTCCCCCCCCAGCTGTAGTAGTGACAGGACGCCTCCCCCAGCTGTAGTAGTGACAGGACGCCTCCCCAGCTGTAGTAGTGACAGGACGCCTCCTCCCCCAGCTGTAGTAGTGACAGGACGCCTCCCCCAGCTGTAGTAGTGACAGGACGCCTCCCCCCCAGCTGTAGTAGTGACAGGACGCCTCCACCCAGCTGTAGTAGTGACAGGACGCCTCCTCCCCCAGCTGTAGTAGTGACAGGACGCCTCCCCCAGCTGTAGTAGTGACAGGACGCCTCCCCCAGCTGTAGTAGTGACAGGACGCCTCCCCCAGCTGTAGTAGTGACAGGACGCCTCCCCCCCAGCTGTAGTAGTGACAGGACGCCTCCCCCCCAGCTGTAGTAGTGACAGGACGCCTACCCCCCCAGATGTAGTAGTGACAGGATGCCTCCTCCCCCAGCTGTAGTAGTGACAGGACGCCTCCTCCCCCAGCTGTAGTAGTGACAGGACGCCTCCTCCCCCAGCTGTAGTAGTGACAGGACGTTTCCCCCCCAGATCTAGTGGTGACAGGACACAGTCTAACCTTCCTCCCCTCCCAATCTGTAGTTTTGGACCATGCTGTTACTTGTTACAATGTTGCCATCTTCTGCTTTTTCCTCTGTGCTGCTCAGAACTTTGTGATTTGATGTCTGGATCCCCAGTTTAGAACAGCGGATTATTACTACAATATAATTTACTGTATTCTGGGGGGATGTTGGAGAGGACGGCTCTTATATATAGTTCTGGTGTCTTGTCTTATGCTTCACTTTTTCCACTGGTTATATTTCTTAGGCCTCATGCACACGACCGTTTTTTTATGCTGTCCGCAAAAAGGGGTTCCGCTGTTCAGTGATCCGTGTCCGTTTTTTTCCTTCCGTTATGTTTCCGTGTGTCTTCCGTTTTTTTTAGCGGACATGACCCAAAAGATTTTACCAAAAGACAGGCTGACAATTTTTGCCAAGTGCCTGCCAATGGATCCGCAAAAAAAAGGAACACGGATGACACACAGATGGCCATCCGCATTTTTTCACGGTCCCATTGACTTGAATGGGTCCGTGAACCGTTTTTCACGGACAAAAATAGGACAGGTTATATTTTTTTGACGGACTGGAGTCACGGATCACGGACGCGGAGGACAAACAGTGCATTTTCCGAGTTTTTCACGGACCCATTGAAAACCAATGGGTCCGCAGAAAATCACGTAAAACGGAGCAAAAGACACGGAATCAAACAACGGTCGTGTGCATGAGGCCTTATTCCGCACATTTTCTCTGTTGTGTGTCAGTCTTTACTGTAGTTCTGTCATTCTGTTCTTGAAATCAGGAATCTGAGGATGAACATAACTCTAGAGTTGCAGACACAGGCTGCAGGATTGTGGCAGGACACTGCGGGATCTCTGGGGGGCTGTGTGGACCCTTACTCCACCTGATGCGTTCCGTTGCACTTGTGTCTTTTTCGGATACTTTGTTTCCATTCATTCACGTGTTGTTTGTATTTCAGTGAAGTGATTGACGCTCTGTCCTGTTATTTAGTAAACATTGTCTTCTCCATTGACCCGGTCCTGGATCTGTGGGGTCCGAGCCTCCTTGTTCTGTGGCTCCACCTCCCCGGCCTCTTCCTTTTTTCTGTGCCGTGGACGCTGATGGCGAACGGTCGCCGCTTCATTCCCTGCTATGCAGCGTTTCCCTTCTCACCCTGGTTGAGCAGTTAATGATCATTTGTGATGATTTCACCCCAATGTGCTCCCTGCCCCCACCCTGCGAGCGGCACCATCGGTTTAACGTGTCATTCTGGGCCTGAAGGTTGCAGGATGTTAATTTTGGAGCCGTGAGCTCCGGTCATAGGCGCTATGTGCAAGGCGATAACGAGCTCCGTCCATATGCGCATCCGACCCCATGTGGACCGCTCATCTGCTCCGCAGGCCTTGTGTTCCGGTCACTTCATGCTGAACCTTAAAGAGGAACTCCACCTGCCGAGTAGTTGCCAGTTAAGTTTGTGTTTCTCTGCTTTGGACATCAAGGCCCGGCTGGCACCTGCCCCAGTCCGGATCTGTCCGCTCAATCCCCTGTGGTTGCAGGTAAAGCAAAGCGGTCACAAGGTTTCGGCCACCGCATGGCACTCAAGTACAGGATTATACAAAGTGTGTCTGGCCCACTCAGAGGCCCAAGAGTTGGAGTTCCCCCACAAATATAAGCTTATATTCCCATTGCTAACATAAGCCATCACTTTATGACCAGTGGAGGCTCAAGCTCTGGGCACCGCACCAACCCTGTGATTGAAAGGGCCACAATGCTGATTTCACGTTGTGCTCCTTCTAATCTTTCCCTGGATAGCGACACCCTGACCACCTGGCCGCGCAGGGAATTACAGCCGCTCGCATTCACTTGCTCCAGTTCTGATGTTCATATACCAACTGCAGTCACTTTCATGGTGGACGGGTGTGGGCGTCCTGACCGCTCTGCGGGTGCGCCACCCCTGTACAGCTAGCTGTGATGCCCTGTGTGTCCTGACACCCTTGTGTCAGCAGCAGCAGCTGAGTTGTCAGTTTACTCTACAGTAGGTCTTCGGGGTCAGACCAGATGGACTCACCCCCCATCAGTGAGCCCCGAGCCCCCACAGCCCTGTCCCGGTCTCCCCCTTAGACCACTTTTGGTAGGTACTAACTCCTACATACGGGAATGCCCCACAAGACCCCATCGCTCATGTTTCCTGCTTCCGATACATCGACTCCATGAAGTGATTGTTCACCTGCTGCCCCCAACAGGCGCCAGTGTCACCAGTCAGTCAGTGGTAGTCAATGTTATGGCTGATGGGTGTTTGAGGCCAGTTTTACACTTTGCTTTTGTGTTGCTTTCTCATAACACATTGCAAAAAATGCCGGTACCCCTATAGGGGGAAAACATGTGCCAGGTGTGAACCTGCCCCTATAGGGGGAAAACATTGCCAGGTGTGAACCTGCCCCCATAGGTGGAAAACGTGCCAGGTGTGAACCTGCCCCCATAGGTGGAAAACATGTGCCAGGTGTGAACCTGCCCCTATAGGTGGAAAACATGTGCCAGGTGTGAACCTGCCCCTATAGGTGGAAAACATGTGCCAGGTGTCAACCAGCCCCTATAGGTGGAAAACATGTGCCAGGTGTGAACCTGCCCCCATAGGTGGAAAACATGTGCCAGGTGTGAACCTGCCCCTATAGGGGGAAAACATGTGCCAGGTGTGAACCTGCCCCTATAGGGGGAAAACATGTGCCAGGTGTGAACCTGCCCCTATAGGGGGAAAACATTGCCAGGTGTGAACCTGCCCCCATAGGTGGAAAACATGTGCCAGGTGTGAACCTGCCCCCATAGGTGGAAAACATGTGCCAGGTGTGAACCTGCCCCTATAGGTGGAAAACATGTGCCAGGTGTGAACCTGCCCCTATAGGGGGAAAACATGTGCCAGGTGTGAACCTGCCCCTATAGGTGGAAAACATGTGCCAGGTGTGAACCTGCCCCTATAGGGGGAAAACATGTGCCAGGTGTGAACTTGCCCCTATAGGGGGAAAACATGTGCCAGGTGTGAACCTGCCCCTATAGGTGGAAAACATGTACCAGGTGTGAACCAGCCCCTATAGGTGGAAAACATGTGCCAGGTAGATTGGATACACACCTCAGCAGACAGTATCACACAGGATAGGATTAGATACACAGCTCAGCAGGCAGTATCACACAGGATAAGATTAGATACACAGCTCAGCAGGCAATATCACATATGATAGGATTAGATACACAGCTCAGCAGACAGTATCACACAGGATAGGATTAGATACACAGCTCAGCAGACAGTATCACACAGGATAGGATTAGATACACAGCTCAGCAGGCAGTATCACACAGGATAAGATTAGATACACAGCTCAGCAGGCAATATCACATATGATAGGATTAGATACACAGCTCAGCAGACAGTATCACACAGGATAGGATTAGATACACAGCTCAGCAGACAGTATCACACAGGATAGGATTAGATACACAGCTCAGCAGACAGTATCACACAGGATAGGATTAGATACACAGCTCAGCAGACAGTATCTCACAGGAGAGGATTAGATACACAGCTCAGCAGACAGTATCATACAGGAGAGGATTAGATGCATAGCTAGCTCAGCAGACAGTATCACACAGGATAGGATTAGATACACAGCTCCGCAGGCAGTATCACACAGGATAGGATCAGATACACAGCTCAGCAGGCAGTATCACACAGAATAGGATTAGATACACAGCTCAGCAGGCAGTATCACACTGGATAGGATTAGATACACAGCTCCGCAGGCAGTATCACACAGGATAGGATCAGATACATAGCTTAGCAGGCAGTATCACACAGGATACAATTAGATACACATCTCAGCAGACAGTATCACACTGGATAGGATTGGATACACTGCTCAGCAGGTAGTATCACACATTATAGGCTTAGATACACTGGCGCAGCAGGTCCCTGGAGATTATATTATATAATGTTATGTTTTTTAGATCGTCCTCTGCGCCAATCACTCGTCGGTCCTCGGCGTCTTATTGCGGTTGCCGGGGGTTACCACATATGAGACGTGTTTTCCTTTGTTGCGGTCAGGACATGGGACACGCGGGTTCTAAAAACCCTCCTCCTATTTTGGCTTTTCCTTCTGTTCCTCGTTAACCCCTCGCTTCCCGTCGGCAGTGGTGTAATGGGCGATTAGCGGATCACTTCTCATTCGTGGAAGGTAACGGTTAATCCCGGCGAGTGCGATTCAGGAACGTGTAAAAATAAAATATACGGCGGAGCTTGCAAGCTTGCATATTTCTCCCTCGCGCTGCGGAGAGGCATTTTTATGTGCATGTTTTGGCCCCCGGGACTTGTGAAAACTTGGGCTTGTGTAGTTCTGGCATCGGATGGCGCGGCGCTCGCCAGCAGCCATTAATCAGCCGGCAGAGGTTACGTGAAGGGTGCGTTCTGTGTACAGATGTGGTGATCGGACGAGCGCCGCCGAGACTTGTGTGCAATTTATTGGGAAGACACTTAATTTCCAGAGCGGTGAGCGCGGCCGGGGCCGGGACAAGGCGCTCGCCGTTTATCTGCCGCCATCTTATTTATCACCTATTACCGCAGTCTTTCAGAAATATATATACGATTTAGCGAGACGCAGAGGATCGAACCGAAGCAGAATATATGGCGCGATATTTATTTACTGGCTCTGCGGATTCTGGGGAGGATCGTAAAACATGGATGGAAATGTTATCGGAAACATGGACCCAATCTGTCGCTGAAAACACGCCGGAGGACGGGAGCGAGCGGCGCTGCGGGGGAGGGGCTGTTAGCAGAATTCACAGGGGACGGTAATGATGCAGATAATGATGTGAGATATTTGTAAACGCTCCAGTCACACCCAGAGCTGTATTCACAGTTCTGCTGTCATGGTTTAACCTGTGGTCACATCCAGAGCTGCATTCACAGTTCTGCTGTCATGGTTTAACCTGTGGTCACACCCAAAGCTGCATTCACAATTCTGTTGTCGTTGTTTAACCTGTGGTCACACCCAGAGCTGCATTCACAGTTCTGCTGTCATGGTTTAACCTGTGGTCACACCCAGAGCTGCATTCACAGTTCTGCTGTCATGGTTTAACCTGTGGTCACATCCAGAGCTGCATTCACAGTTCTGCTGTCATGGTTTAACCTGTGGTCACACCCAGAGCTGCATTCACAATTCTGTTGTCGTTGTTTAACCTGTGGTCACACCCAGAGCTGCATTCACAATTCTGTGGTCATGGCATAACCTGTAGTCACCTCCAGAGCTGCATTCACAATTCCGTTGTCATGGTATAACCTGTAGTCACCCCCAGAGCTTCCCTGCCTCAGATAACGTGCTGCTCGCTCCTCCTCCTCTGGACATTCTCCTCTCGTGTTTCTCGGATTTTCTCCTTCCGCCAGTGACAGGTTCTCGGCGTGATGCGGTCTGAGCGGCGAATCCGCGGCCAGAAGCCATGATTCCCGGGTGATGGCTTTTCACGTGTTTCTGCCAGGAAAGGAAATATTCTATGAAAAACCAATTAACCTCCTGTTAATTACTGTTCCGTGTAATGTCGAGGAAGTGGCCGCCGCGCAAACCGATAGACGCCGTACATCACCGCGCTGCTTCCGTATAATGATACCATGTGACCATCACCGCGCCCGTATAGCGCGGCCATCGTGTAAAATCCCATTCATTACTTTGTAAGTTCCGCCATTGTGCAGCGGTGATTTAAGCGCTGAGGTCAGAGGTCGTCACTTTCATGAATTGATCGCGTCTATAACTAATGGGCGAGGGAGAATCGCCGCCCGCGACTCGCTGAGATCTGACATTGTAAGGACATTTCCCACAATGCACTGGGGCCGCTGTTAACTCATCGCTGACCGATGTGGAATCTAAAGTCTGTGTCACCAGATGGAACGAACAAAATGGCGTAAAACGTTTATACAAATTCATCAATCCCTTTAAATTGCGCATCCGTACGGTGTCCTGTCAGCGCTGAACTACTGGATGAAACTGCACCGCCAAGTGTCAGAAGAAGAAGAGAGCCCCACCCCCCTGACTCTTGGCGTACAGGGCTCTTCATGAGGGATCTGGATGGCAGGGAAGTATGTCATGTGACCGCTGCTGACTGTCCTGATTGGTTGAAAGAGCTCTGAGATGGGAGGAGCTTCCTTCTCTCCCTGAAATAGAGGCCAATTATTGGATGAAGATTCCTCCGCATACATTTAAAGGGCGTTACCCTTTATGTGACGCCCCTGAGGAGCCCACTGCATGCCCCGCCCTGTGCTAGGTCATTTGCCTCTTGTCCTGCCCGCACAGCTGAGGGTTTGTTACAATTGTATCCAGTGTAGACCGTCCTGGAGAGCTAAACACATCTGCAGCACAAATCTCCCTCCCGATGGTTACAATGTATCCGTTTGGAGGTTGTCAGGACTGGATACAATTGTAACAAACCCTCAGCTGTGAGAAGTGTTGGGTCTGGAAGTTCCAGAATTTTTCCTCCTTTATGATGTTGGATCTGTTCTTGTTTTTGATTTTTATGAAGTTTTTAGGTTCTGTGTATTTTAGGCAATGGGCGGGGGTTAGTCATGTGACCATGTTGCATGTCCCGTCCTATAGACGTGTTCACACGCCGCCGGAATCGCTGCTCTTGTGTATTATGCATGATTATGCGGCAGATGCAGAACGTAAAGTGGGAGCCGCGATATTGGGGAGGAGGCGCGAGATGGAAATCGGCTGGGAGCCGCCTCCGAGAAATCCGGGGCCCCTGTCTCTGGTTCTAATAATCTGCAGAAAAACGAGCAAAGAAAGCAGCAAGCTGACCTCTGACCTTCTAACTCGGCATGTTGTCATGTGCAGCTCTGGGTGTGACTGGAGCATGGGGCACAAAGTAAGTCGCACTACTCGACGGGCACATGTGAGATGTGAGGCTCAAAGAAAACCAGCAGAATTATGAATGGAGCTCTGGATGTGACTAGAGGATAAGATGTGGTGAAAATCAAGATATGTACTGGATACAGCAAACTAGCACAATTCAGAATGCAGCTCTGGATGTGACTGGAGCATAAGTCATAATGTTAGCAGTGATACACGAGTCCCTGCAGCCTGAGCGCTCACAGAACGGCTGAAGAATTTTGAATGCAGCTCTGGATGTGACTGGAGGACATGATATAATCGGGGTCAGTACATTGTTGAATATTTCCTGTAGGTTGTCAGGGCGAGGATCTGTGTGATACATATTTCAGCTTGTCCACGGGATGGGTCTGTACGTGGCAGCGGTGTCTCCTCCGGAGGCGACCGGACGCAGTCATTTCCATCCGCTCTGTGTACACAGAAATGAAATATTTATGATCTCAGCTCTGGAGTCACAAGTCAATTAAGCCGGACCTTGTGGAGATGAGCGCCAGTAAATGAGAGCGATCTCCTGGCGTCGGCGGGGGGGACGCCTCACGTAGAAAATAGAAAGTGCGCAAATCATTCAATCCGCTTCATCCCGTCACCAGCATCCTCGTTTCTGAGCGCGGCGATGAGACGGTTAACGTCCGTGACCAGCGCCATTACCGGATGAGATGCGAGGGCAGCCGTGCGCTCCAGGGAAGTTCATCCGGAGCCTGTTAACCCCTTCTGCGCCGTCCGCGTTACTTCACAAGGAGTTAATAAAAGCAGAAGCCGCTGATTTATCTGCATTTGGCATCGCCCTCGTCTCAGGGACGCCAATGCATCGCCGCCTGGAATCTGCAGCCGGGCGTGTACGAGGGCGAGCGCACAGTCACCCCGATGATCACCGGGGCGGACAGGTGACCGCAGACACCGGAGTCAACACCTCCGGCCTAAAGCCAACCTTTACCTTTATCTTTCAGATCTTCATCGTATTCAAGACCTCTGCTTGCTGTCATGAATGAGAACAAAGTGCATACGGGCTGAAAACTCACCGTGACTAAATACTTCTCACTTGTGCGTTGCGTGAATAATCGCAGCACGTTCTATATTCTGCCATTTTCACGCAACGCTGGCCCCATATTAGTGAATCGGGCTGCATGAAAATCACGGATGGTTGCGAAGAGATGTTTGTACACATTCAGTTTTTTATCACACGCGTGCAAAACGCAGTAAATCGCAATCGATAAAAACTGAACCTGATCGCAAACAAAACTGAGTGACCTTGTTTGCGAAATCGCGCAGTTTTCACTGAACGCATCCGCAACGCTTCTGGACATAATCCGGATACGCTCGTCTGCAAGGTGCCTAAGGCTGAGTTTACACGTCAGTGTTTGGTCAGTGATTTCCATCAGTGATTGTGACTCAAATCCTGGAGCGGCTCTAACCCCAGACGAGGTGCAGATCTCTCCCTTCTACCTGATCTCTGCGGAGGTTCCGGTCCTGGTTTTGGGTCACAATCACTGACCGAACACTGACGTGTGAATGAGGCCTTACATGTTTTTAGCATGTTCTGTGCTCTTACATGGGTGGTCAGTAGCTACCACGTACCCCCCTCCCCCGCCACGGAGCAGCAGGACCTGCGTAGACTTGTAGTTTTATCACTGTCTGCATTTTTCACGTTGCAGCGACCGTACGGGCTGATAACTGCGAGCACTGGCGAAAGGTTCCACCATCCGCGTCCGCGTGCCCACGGCGCCGATGTCGGGGGTAGCTGTGGGGGGCGCCGTCAGTCACAGGATTCAATAACGGTAAAACGGATGGTTTCTGCTATTAGAACCTGTGAGCCAATCGCGCGTGTAGCGACTCCCCTGGTTCTGCTTCCCGGGCGGTTCTAGAACAGCCGATCGGACACGGGTCACGTGATTTAACGATCTCAGCGCGAAAAAACCGCAAATACTAAAATGATTGATTTAGATCTATTTACTAGGAGGAGAAATTCTATCACTTACAGGAAATGTTCACCAGATGACTCCCCCGGGGGTCGCCCAGCTTCCCACAGACCCTGCGCTCCGACCGCCATCGCCTCCGCACATCTCTTCGTTGCTTCAGTGTGAAAACTAAAAACTAAGTGCAAGAGTCGTTTTCTGTCTGCAGCTCCGAGGCAGAGCTATGCGTCTCCATGGTTACAGTCCTGACATCTGTCCCTACATCTTGGTAATGTGCATCAGTCACATGGAAGATCAGACACCTGTGGAGACGCATAGCTCTGCACAGGGGCTGTGTACACAAAACGGTAGGAGACTCAATGAAAAGCGCAAAACAACATTTCCTAGATCCCTCTTGCCCATTGCCCTGGTGTCAGTCCTCACTGCCGTCCTAGCATTCTGTTCACCATGAAGTAGACGGTGAACCCTGGGATTATCTCTGTAATGTTTAGCGGTTTGTATTTTGCTGGCACAGAAGCGGCGTCTCCCGATACCAGCGCCGGGTCCTGGCGTTCATCTCCTGTCACTTCCAGCAGATTAGATTTTCCCAGAAATGATGAGAACGACCTGAAGAGTCTTCACTTTCTGACCCCGAACAAATCACAGAACCCCGGAGCGCAGATTACGTCCTGTCCCCGGCCGATCTCGGGGATCATTGCGGATCATTTATCTGATGCTGCGCCACCGCCGCCGACACCGGCATCGCCAGGGGACGGAGACTTCATGTAGAGCAGCTATCGCTTCCTGCTGATTCAGCCCCCAGAGACGCGGCCTCCGAGTATCCGTATTATTAGGGTGCATGCACACGACTGCTTCCGTTTTGCGGTTCACGGATCCCGGCCGAGTGCATGCTGCCATTTTTTTTGTCCGCACAGCAGACAAGAATAGGACATGTTTTGTCTTTTTTGCAGGGCCACGGAACGGGCGTGCGGATGCAGACAGCACACGGTGTGCTCCACGCAGCTTTTACGGCCTCATTGAAGTTAATGGGTCCGCATCCGACCAACCAAAAAATGCGGATTGGATGCGGCCCGAAACTACGGCCATGTGCACGGCCCTTCTTATGTGTCTTTCTTGCATCTTCAGGCCGTGTCTCTGTATTATTAATGGTGCATTCACACGACTGTGTATATTCTGCAGTCCGCAAAACTCGAATCCGCAAAAAAAAGCATGACGTTCATGTTGCATCCGTTTTTGTTATTCGGACCCTCTTGGCTATCTTGTTTGCAAAACGGACAAAAATAGGATATGTTCCTGTATGTATCTTCTTTGCTGAGCCGCTGATCGGACACGGTGTACTCGCTGCATTGTCGCGTCCACATTAAAATGAATGGGGCTGCATCCGATAAATACGGTCATGTGAATGCAGCCTTATTAGAACAGTGGGTTTTTTTTTGTCTGCATCCAGTCCGTGTTTTTTGCAGATCTGATGGGAACCAATTTGTCTTAATGTGGTCGCAAAAGATGCAGACAGAACACAGTGTGCGGTCCGTATCCGTAAGTCCATTTCACATGTCCTGTTCTTGTCTGTTTTGCGGACAGGGATAGGACCGTTCTACAGTACTCAGACCGGATCCATGTTTTGCAGATTCGCGATTTGCGGACTGCAAAACACTTCCAGCTGTGTGTATGAGCCCTTATAATTGTGTATCTATCTGCAATAATTCTGCTACGTGCGAATATATCCTTATAGTGGCCGCAGATTCGGTCACAGCTGCAGTGTTGTTACTGATGACGTTTACGGCGTCCGTGGATTCATTTTATCATTTTATACTCGTCTACAAATCCACTCGCCAGCGCTTCGCTTTCTGAGGAAGACCGATATGCCGTTCAGCTGGAGCTACCTGCTAAAAACACAGTAAAGACTGATACAGACAGGCAGAGGAATGTTCAGGAGGGGGTTTCCACCTTTTAGATATTGAGGACAGGTCATCAGTGTCTTATTGTGGGGGGGTCTGACTGTCCATCAGGACTCTAGGAAAGCTGGGTGGGCAGTAGTACAGCCGTTATCATTGGGGGGGTTTATCATTGTATACAGTGCAGACTGTCCATCAGGACTCCAGGAAAGCTGGGTGGCTGCCCCTGTCCTGGGTAGTTCTGCCTTCCACAGGTCCCTGTGTCAGTGGTGCAGCCCCCCGGGCCCCATCTTGCGCACTCTACAGACCGGATTAGCCCCCGCACTGGTTGCTCCATCTTTGCCGGAGAGCTTTGTGCAGAACATCTCAGACCTTGTCGCCGATTTAACTCTCGCTGGGCAGCGTCTCGTTGCCGGAGGCCGGGTTCTCCTCCTGCTGCTATCCTGTATACGTGTTCCAGCAGTGAGAGGGTCAATGGCAGCCAATTAGGGGGCCTGTAATAATGGCGCTGACCAGAATGACTCGGATAATCCGTTTTATTGGGTCACAGCGGGCGCAGTGGACATTGCGGCTAATTCTTCATTTGCTGCCTGGAATTTCTGTGTTTGGTTTTTGTCTGGCGCTGAGTTATTGTGCCGTATACAGACGGGTGGCGGGCGCTCGTACAAGAGGCCTTTAATCCCCCAGTACCCCCCCACATTGCAGCGCGCACACCGCGCAGGAGGTAAGGCGACTTCTGAGGCCGCTGCGTTAGCAGCTCTTGGGCAGGTGAAGATGATCCTCGACATGTGCGCCATATTCCTCCGCCTGCCCCTCCCCCAAATTCAGCCATAAGTGTATAGAAGCTGAACCGTTACAGCATGCCAGAGCTACCACCCCATATAATATCCGAGGGGGGGGGGGGTGAACCGATTGATCCGCATCGGCCGCCATCGCTCCGGTCCACACAATATCATTTTCTCCGTTTTCATTTTGATTTACTTAAATCGAAGCACAAACGCAGGAAATCGATGCGACCCGTTAATCCCGATCCTGCAAGGATGACGAGCCGATCAGCGAAACCTGAGCCTGTCGCTTTTCTCTGTCCAAAGAATGTGATAGAATCCATTTTAAATGGCGCCATCCAAAACGTGTCACTTGTCAAGAGAAATAATAAGTGAGCAAAGAGGCAGGAAAGATTAAATGGCAGTCGGGGGAATATAATCTATCGCTTTCTGTTGTCAGCCATTTCAGGCCGGGGAGCGGCTGACGGCAGGGTTCTGCTATGGGGTGTATGACGGGAAACCTCCCGGACCCTCGTGATCTCTCCTTTATGTCATGTGTCTCCTTCTATGTGCCGCTCCCGCACTCTCAGTTGGGAGGGTGACTGGCCCTTTAAGACAGGATATTTTTTTCCCTCTATAGTAGAAATAACTTTCATAAGAGCAAAGACTTTACTGCACTACAAAACACGTGCTGCGCATGGAGGACCGTGCCAGGCGAGTATGGAGGAGTCGCAGTGTCCCACGGTCGCCCATCTGTTCCTGGAGCCGTGGATCGGATCCGTTCTCTGCGCCACTCTGTACACAGGATGTTCTGATACATTGTATCTCCTCCTGTCACATTGTATCACAGCCCCCATGATGAGACCCGGGTCGTGTTCATATTGAGCGTCCAGTACCCGGCGCTGGTTTTCTGGATCTGATTCATCAGGTTTAGCGATCGACAAAACGATCCGATAGGAATGTCCAATAATCAAGAATCTGACCGACGCCGGCTCTAGATAAAGTCCCCAATAATGAGCGGTTTCTGAATATCGGGAGGAGAAGCCTCATCATCCGCCACTCGTCCGATTATAAACCCATTTAGAAATGTGGTCCTGAGGTTGGATCTTACTGGTACATTGTGTGGCGCCTTACAAACGTGCGTCTGAATAGTACCGCAAAATTGTGCCTAATATTACCACCATACAGTACGTCCTACCATACAGTGACCCCATCTTACCGCTCTCCAAAGACATAATCCTGCCCTACAGTGCACACACAATACTGTTATACACTTAATACCGCCTACTGCATATGTATTGCCTCCATAAGAATCCATCAGAATAATGCTAAACAGTGTCCACATAATGAGATGTGATAGTCTAGAAGTTACCACACAGTGCCCCCGTAATACAGCCACACAGTGCCCCCGTAATACAGCCACACAGTGCCCCCGTAATACAGCCACACAGTGCCCCCGTAATACAGCCACACAGTGCCCCCGTAATACAGCCACACAGTGCCCCCGTAATACAGCCACACAGTGCCCCCGTAATACAGCCACACAGTGCCCCCGTAATACAGCCACACAGTGCCCCCGTAATACAGCCACACAGTGCCCCCGTAATACAGCCACACAGTGCCCCCGTAATACAGCCACACAGTGCCCCTGTAATACAGCCACACAGTGCCCCTGTAATACAGCCACACAGTGCCCCTGTAATACAGCCACACAGTGCCCCCGTAATACAGCCACACAGTGCCCCGTAATACAGCCACACAGTGCCCCCGTAATACAGCCACACAGTGCCCCCGTAATACAGCCACACAGTGCCCCCGTAATACAGCCACACAGTGCCCCCGTAATACAGCCACACAGTGCCCCCGTAATACAGCCACACAGTGCCCCCGTAATACCGCCACACAGTGCCCCTATAATACAGCCCCCGTAATGCCGCCACACAGTGCCCCCGTAATGCCGCCACACAGTGCCCCCGTAATGCCGCCACACAGTGCCCCCGTAATGCCGCCACACAGTGCCCCCGTAATACCACCACAGTGCCCCTGTAATGCCGCCACAGTGCCCTATAGTGCCCCTATGCCGCAATACAGTGCCCCGTAATGCCGCCACACAGTGCCCCCGTAATGCCGCCACACAGTGCCCCCGTAATGCCGCCACACAGTGCCCCCGTAATGCCGCCACACAGTGCCCCCGTAATGCCGCCACACAGTGCCCCCGTAATGCTGCCACACAGTGCCCCCGTAGTGCCGCCACACAGTGCCCCCGTAATGCCGCCACACAGTGCCCCCGTAATGCCGCCACACAGTGCCCCCGTAATACAGCCACACGGTGCCCCCGTAATACAGCCACACAGTGCCCCTATAATACAGCCCCCGTAATACCACCACACAGTGCCCCCATAATGCCGCCACACAGTGCCCCGATAATACAGCCCCCGTAATGGAGCCACACAGTGCCCCCGTAATGCCGCCACACAGTGCCCCCGTAATGCCGCCACACAGTGCCCCCGTAATGCCGCCACACAGTGCCCCCTCGAGGTTAAGTGCGACATGCTGCTCCTACATGAGTGGAAATGGACGTGGACTAATATGACTGTGAGCGGTGTATGAGGACTGCGTGCCGCCATTGTTGTTTTGTTACTGGTTTATACTGGAGTGATATCCAGAGCTGCATTCCTAATTCTGCAGGCCTCCTCTTGGCTGCTGGATCTTTGTGCTGCTCCCTGCTGGTTCAGTGTCTGCTCTCACTCGACGTTCCTGTAACTTGTGTCTGCTGTCAGGTCGGGATGTAGTCGGTGCGTTTCTTCATCCCCCGGCGCAGAATCTGAGCTGCGCCCGCCGGCGTTTCATCTTTACAGAGCGCGGCCTCTGACGGTCGGGGTCGGTTCTTCATCTTTTCAGGATTCATCTTCAGCTTCTTGTAATATTTTTAGAAAACAAAGACGCCGTTCCCAATGCACGGAGGTAATTTCTCCTCTCAGTGAATTCTGTAATTTAAATCTGAACCTTCCTCTCCCAGGGATTCGCCGCTCAAGTGTAGTCACCGCTCAGCCGGCAGTGCAACCGACGGAGGCCGGGCTGAACCCCTGCAGGAGGAACATAACGGACCCCAAAGCTGAGCAACAGGGCAGCAGTTCCCCTTTAAGTATTGTTACACTCAGGTCCTTGAAGCGGAAGAATGTGTCATAAATACATGATGGGTGCAGGTCCCAAATCTGAGACCCTCACATGTGGGGAGAGGTCTGGGACCCCCGCCTGCTGGGAGAGAGGTGACCACACTGGTATACAGCTCTCTCAATTGATGTGTATGGGATCTGCACATGGCAATGATGGGAGTATTCCTCTGATATGTTTTATATGGAATATTATGTATGGTGAATAGATAAGTCCTCCTGTCCCAGGTTTGTGTCCCCGCACCTCCGCTCATATAGTGTATACTGACGGGTAACATGGAGCTCCTCAACCTAACCCGCCCCCCCCCCCCCAGCTAACCTGCTTAGACTCTTTTTAGTAGAGGGGGCCCCTTCAGGCTCTAGGGCCCGAGTAGAAGCCTCTGCCCCATAGTTACACCCCTGGGCATTTACAGTCTGGGCTCCTGCTGCTCCTACCGATGGGCGCTTTTTGGGGGGTGGGCTCAGATCCCCCCATCATCTTCTGGGCTGCAGTTTTATGATAATCAGCTGTGAGTGATATCCTGGACTGGATACCTTGTAACAAATGCCCAGCTGTGGGAAGTATTTGACCAGGATGGGATTTCAGCTTCCGGATATAAAGAATATTCTCGTTCACTGACAACAAGCGGAGATCTTGAAACTGGTGAAGACTGGCGGGAAAATCTAGTGAAGGCTGCAGAACCTTCACTCATAGGATTACATTTATTTACATAGGACTGCAACGGCCCGTGGCACCATTAACCCTTTGCTTACCGTATTGCTCCTGGCTCGGGCGCAGGGTGCTCGGCACATAAGGGGTTAACCCTCGGCGGCTCGCAAATCAATTGTCTGCGAGGATTGAGGAGAACAAACTCTTTGATTTTCTCGGATAATTTTCAGCCCGAGGCCTCGTCAGATGAAATAAAACCTTGTTAATCAGAAGTTCTGCATTTATCCCGATCGTTATTCCTGGCGGCTTCGTCTCGCGGCAGATGGATGCGCGGTCACCGGGGACGACGAACAATGCATCACCGTAAATAACGTGCGGACGACGCCCTGGTAAAACGTGGCGCAGGCCGAGTCCCGCCCCGTCTTGTGAATTCACTGGTGATTTTATCCTCCGCACTGCAAAGGGTTAAACCCGCAGCAACGTGAAACACTAGATTTATAGGCCGCGACGCTGTCTTAGGCCGCGTTCACATGGAGTGTTTTCAGGGCTGAGAATCCACGTTGTTTTTTTTTCAATGAGTTTTTTTTCCCCTGACGTGACTTTTAATGCGGTTTTGGTAAGATTTTTTTTCAGTGGAATTCTGGACGCGGATTCTATGGACGGAGCGCGTGGGGTTTTTAAAACTGCAAGAGGGAAAAAAAATCGCCACATGGTTTAACATGCGGACTGAAATCAATGGGGAAGTTCTGCCTGCGTTTTTGGTGAGGATTTTTGGCACAGAATCCTCGCCACAACGCTCTGTGTGAACCAAACCGTAAGGTATTCACACTCAGGATTTTGGAAATCCGCCTACAAACTTCCGTGCGGAATCCAGGTGTGTAGTTTTTAATGCGCTTTTTCGTGCATTGTAGTCCGTTTTTTTTATGCCTTTTTTATGCTTTTTTTTTAACCAATGTATGTCTCGCTTCAATAAACCGCATTTTCAGCTCGTGTTTTTTTGTGCAGATCCGTGACAAAAACGCAGAGACACAGATAGAGCAGTTTTTTTGTTCGGTGGGGAACTCGGCTCGGATTCCGCCCCAGGTTAGGCGGCGCCGCGTCCCATTGAAATGAATGAGAGGCTGTTTTCGAGAAAATGCGCCAAAAAACATACCGCACGGAGCGCGGGACACCTGGAGATGAGCGATTGTCCTCCTGGAGGCTGCGTTCTCTCGTCACGGTGCCCTCCACCTGCTGTGATTTATTTTCCCACGTTTCTGCTCATTTTGGCGTACGCGCATCTGGTGGGGGAGGCGGCTCCGTGGATCCAGTGTAATTAACGGAGGATAATCTGTGGTTCCACCAGCATCCGTTATCTGGAGATGAGGTGGATTTGACCTGTTCACCCGGGAGATAAGCGGCGCCCGGCCAGTCTGGCGGCCACTGCTCTCTGGATTGGAGAAGGTCTGAGCCCCTTACAGCCCAGTCACAGGTTTTCTTGGTCTCCTAGATGGATAATGAGCGACAACCATAATGGCTAAAGTTAACCTGCCTTAAAGGGTTGTCACACAGCTTCCTGTCAATCGTGAAGATTGTATTGTATTGAGTTACACCCGTGCACACTGCTGCGCTGCCTGTGTGACAGTCTAAACTGTAGTTCTAGCATTCTATTCATGAATCAGGAGGCGCAGAGGGCGTGGCTTTTCAGATGAATGAATGGGTGATCCAAGGTAGTCAGATTGGATTGTAAGCTTTGTGGTCAGGAGCAGATGTGATGTCACTGCTGCAGCCGTGTACCAGCCCATTGTGTATGCAGGGACTGATGACATCACTGCACCCAACACATGACCTCACCTAATGTCAGATCCCACAGTGTCCAGCAGAGTCTCTACCAAGGCTGCATTCACTGTATCAGGAGGGGGTGCAATGGGCCCCCAAATCTGACAGGCGCTCGGGCTCCGCAGTCAGCTCCTGAACTCTGTAGGACTACAAGTCCCATGTAGAAGAGTCTTTTATAGACGATTAGGTAAGTGCACGCAGCGGTCGTGTCGCACACCTCCTCTTACCTGTAGTCAGACCCCCCCCTTTCTGTGAGCAGTGGTCTTTTCCAGAGCTCTCTCCAGCTGACTGCATCATTGTGGAACAGACCACGTGACACAAATGGGGGGCTCTGACTACACTAAGGAATCCCGATACCAGGGGATTTTTAGTTTTTTTGGACGCCCAGGAGGTTGAGTTGCTCAGAGCCAAACTGCCATCCTGAGGCTGTCGGTGCTTCTAGAGCAGCATTTGGGGCAGCTCCAAACCACCCCATCTACCCAATCTGCCTCCAGATCGGCGCCGGTATCTTGCCGTTGGGGGCACATGCGTTGTATGGCATTTTTTTTTTCAGGCCTGCGGACGGCGGAGAGGGGCAGTGACATTTTCGGGTTATTCGGGCCCCTCGGAATCTTTGCGCTCGTTACTTTGTGACTTCATCCTTTGCTTGTTTTTCACCTGAATTTCCTGCTCTTTCACTGGATGGCGGCGCAGATTTGAATGATAAAGGTGCGGGAGGGGGCTGCCGCCGCAGGGGGTGGAGGGCGGCGGTTTTTTTCTATTATTGTTTTGAGGCGCCCCAATTACAGAACAAACCTGAGTGAGGTCAGCGGTAAAATCCGAACACCAAAAACGGGTCACGTTCCATTATCCGAATCCAGTGGGAATGTCGCGCCGCTTCCCACAGACCCCGAGTGGCCTCCCCATCTGGGGAGCAGCCGGTCTGTTCATGAACCAGGGAGCTCAGGATGCACAGAGCTAGGAGTACCTCCTCGGTATACGCACAGGCAGATAATCATTCCTCATCCTGATCTTCCGAGATGTTGTATATCACTCTTATTAACCCTTTATAAACTTGGCAACAAACTGTGGGATCGTTGTAACCAGAGAAATCTCCGCTGGGAATAAAACAACAGAAACGGCGAACTTCCCAGAATATATCGGAGCGAACCCAAGATAAACAGCCGGGAACGTGGGAAGGAGCAGAGGAGAGTCAGGAAATCTGTGCCGAGTGTTCACAGGGTGGAAGCAGAGGCCCCAATACCCACCTAGTGTGCACCAACCGGTATAACCCGGGCGTCTCCTGTACATCACTATATATGTACAGCCGGTATAACCCGGGCGTCTCCTGTACATCACTATATATGTACAGCCGGTATAACCCGGGCGTCTCCTCGATATCACTATATATGTACAGCCGGTATAATCCGGGCGTCTCCTCGATATCACTATATATGTACAGCCGGTATAATCCGGGCGTCTCCTGTACATCACTATATATGTACAGCCGGTATAACCCGGGCGTCTCCTGTACATCACTATATATGTACAGCCGGTATAACCCGGGCGTCTCCTCGATATCACTATATATGTACAGCCGGTATAATCCGGGCGTCTCCTCGATATCACTATATATGTACAGCCGGTATAATCCGGGCGTCTCCTGTATATCACTATATATGTACAGCCGGTATAACCCGGGCGTCTCCTGTACATCACTATATACGTACAGCCGGTATAATCCGGGCGTCTCCTGTACATCACTATATATGTACAGCCGGTATAATCCGGGCGTCTCCTGTACATCACTATATATGTACAGCCGGTATAACCCGGGCGTCTCCTGTACATCACTATATACGTACAGCCGGTATAATCCGGGCGTCTCCTGTACATCACTATATATGTACAGCCGGTATAACCCGGGCGTCTCCTGTACATCACTATATATGTACAGCTGGTATAACCCGGGCGTCTCCTGTACATCACTATATATGTACAGCCGGTATAACCCGGGCGTCTCCTGTACATCACTATATATGTACAGCCGGTATAACCCGGGCGTCTCCTCGATATCACTATATATGTACAGCCGGTATAATCCGGGCGTCTCCTGTACATCACTATATACGTACAGCCGGTATAACCCGGGCGTCTCCTGTATATCACTATATATGTACAGCCGGTATAACCCGGGCGTCTCCTGTATATAATTATATATGTACAGCTGGTATAACCCGGGCGTCTCCTGTATATAATTATATATGTACAGCCGGTATAATCCGGGCATCTCCTGTACATCACTATATATGTACAGCCGGTATAATCCGGGCGTCTCCTGTACATCACTATATACGTACAGCCGGTATAACCCGGGCGTCTCCTGTATATCACTATATATGTACAGCCGGTATAACCCGGGCGTCTCCTGTACATCACTATATATGTACAGCCAGTATAACCCGGGCGTCTCCTGTACATCACTATATATGTACAGCCGGTATAACCCGGGCGTCTCCTCGATATCACTATATATGTACAGCCGGTATAATCCGGGCGTCTCCTGTACATCACTATATACGTACAGCCGGTATAACCCGGGCGTCTCCTGTATATCACTATATATGTACAGCCGGTATAACCCGGGCGTCTCCTGTATATAATTATATATGTACAGCCGGTATAATCCGGGCATCTCCTGTACATCACTATGTACAGCCGGTATAACCCGGGCGTCTCCTGTACATCACTATATACGTACAGCCGGTATAACCCGGGCGTCTCCTGTACATCACTATATATGTACAGCCGGTATAACCCGGGCGTCTCCTCTACATCACTATATATGTACAGCCGGTATAACCCGGGCGTCTCCTGTATATCACTATATATGTACAGCCGGTATAACCCGGGCGTCTCCTGTACATTACTATATATGTACAGCCGGTATAACCCGGGCGTCTCCTCTATATCACTATATACGTACAGCCGGTATAACCCGGGCGTCTCCTGTACATTACTATATATGTACAGCCGGTATAACCTGGGCATCTCCTGTACATCACTATATACGTACAGCCGTTATAACCCGGGTGTCTCCTGTATGTATTTATATATGTACAGCCGGTATAACCCGGGCATCTCCTGTACATCACTATATACGTACAGCCGGTATAACCCAGGCATCTCCTGTACATCACTATATATGTACAGCCGGTATAACCCAGGCATCTCCTGTACATCACTATATATGTACAGCCGGTATAACCTGGGCGTCTCCTGTATATAGTTATATATGTACAGCTGGTATAAGTTATACATCTTCTTGTATATAGTAATATGGACCATGCTGGTATAACCTGGGCATCTCCTGTATATAATTATATATGTACAGCCGGTATAACCTGGGCATCTCCTATATATAATTATATATGTACAGCTGGTATAACCCGGGTATCTCCTGTATATAATTATATATGTACAGCTGGTATAACCTGGGCATCTCCTGTATATAATTATATATGTACAGCTGGTATAACCTGGGCATCTCCTGTATATAATTATATATGTACAGCTAGTATAACCTGGGCATCTCCTGTATATAATTATATATGTACAGCTAGTATAACCTGGGCTTCTCCTGTATATAATTATATATGTACAGCTGGTATAACCTGGGCTTCTCCTGTATATAATTCTATATGTACAGCTGGTATAACCTGGGCTTCTCCTGTATATAATTCTATATGTACAGCTGGTATAACCCGGGTATCTCCTGTATATAATTATATATGTACAGCTGGTATAACCTGGGCATCTCCTGTATATAATTATATATGTACAGCTAGTATAACCTGGGCATCTCCTGTATATAATTATATATGTACAGCTGGTATAACCTGGGCTTCTCCTGTATATAATTCTATATGTACAGCTGGTATAACCTGGGCTTCTCCTGTATATAATTCTATATGTACAGCTGGTATAACCTGGGCATCTCCTGTATATAATTATATATGTACAGCTGGTATAACCTGGGCATCTCCTGTATATAATTATATATGTACAGCTAGTATAACCTGGGCATCTCCTGTATATAATTATATATGTACAGCGGGTATAAGTTATACATCTTCCTGTATATAGTGATATGGACCATGCTGGTATAACCCGGGCGTCTCCTGTATATAATTATATATGTACAGCTGGTATAACCTGGGCATCTCCTGTATATCATTATATATGTACAGCTGGTATAACCTGGGCATCTCCTGTATATCATTATATATGTACAGCTGGTATAACCTGGGCGTCTCCTGTATATAATTATATATGTACAGCTGGTATAACCTGGGCATCTCCTGTATATAATTATATATGTACAGCTGGTATAACCTGGGCATCTCCTGTATATAATTATATATGTACAGCTGGTATAACCTGGGCATCTCCTGTATATAATTATATATGTACAGCTGGTATAACCTGGGCATCTCCTGTATATAATTATATATGTACAGCTGGTATAACCTGGGCATCTCCTGTATATAATTATATATGTACAGCTGGTATAACCTGGGTATCTCCGGTATATAGTTATATATGTACAGCTGGTATAACCTGGGCATCTCCTGTATATAATTATATATGTACAGCTGGTATAACCTGGGCATCTCCTGTATATAATTATATATGTACAGCTGGTATAACCCGGGCATCTCCTGTATATAATTCTATATGTACAGCTGGTATAATCTGGGCGTCTCCTGTATATAATTCTATATGTACAGCTGGTATAATGTAGGTATTTTTTACTGGTTGGGCTCTGCTGATTCGCCTTCTTCTCTCTCCTCAGGTGCCTCTGGTCCCCCCGGCGGTGGTGATGAGCGTCCAGTGATGCTGTGCTGGTAAGTGTGTTACATTGTTGCTCATCGTCTTCCTAGGATTATGTTACATTGTGACTTGTGAAGTGATTGTGAGCTCTGAGGTTCATGGATTTCTCAGATATTGGCTCGTCTGTTTTTATCTCTGGTGACTGGCAATAAGACTTTGGAGGTGACCATTGTCTTCAGGCTGATGTCCTGCAGGTCTTGTTCCGTCACTCGGTGATGAGATCGCAGCGTTTTGGGTATTTTATGTTCTGGTTTCTACCCCCGGTCGTGTGGTGTGAGGTCTGGGGTGTTCTACCGACCGTCATGTCACCGTCATTGCCTGTGTGGCTTCCCTTCAGGACTGTAGGAACGCCGGCTAATACTCTGCACATTGTGAGACTGATCGCAGCGGCTGTCACCCAGCTTTCCCAGAAACGGATACAATTAGAAAAGAGGCCAATGGATTGTGGACGCGGTCACAGGACGGCAATGGCTTTAGGCCTGGACTGCAGTATGTGATGTCCCAGGGCCACATGTCAGGGATGTCCCGTGTGTATGCCGCTCTACTGAGGGTTACACGTTTCTGCAGAAATCCCAGTTAGGCTCTGTTCACACTCGCATTTGGCTCAGTCATGAATCTGCAAAAACGCTTCCGCTACCATAATACAACCGCATGCATCCGCCATGAACGGATCCGGTTGTATTATGTCTTCTATAGCCATGACGGATCCGATTTCTATTGTGTCAGAGAAAACGGATTGACTTGCGTTGTGTGTCAGGACGGATCCGTTTTGCTCCGCACCACATCGCGGACAGAAAAACTCTGCTTGCAGCATTGCTCTCTCCGCGATGGGAGCGCAACTGAACCGAATGCCTTCTGGTGACTCCGTTTCGTTCAGTTTCGTCCCCAATGACAACGAATGTGGACAAAACTGAAGCGTTTTCTTTCGCTATTTCCATAACGGATCTCAATAGCGGAATTGAAAACGCTAATGTGAAAGTAGCCTTACTTACAACTCCTGCAAACCCCTTTAATTAATTATTGCCTGCTGAACCTACTACCCTAATTCATGTTTCAGTTTCCACAAGATCTCTGCTTGCTGTCATTTTCATTGCTGACTTTCAGAACTGTCCTGACCCGGTCCGGCTCTCGCTGCTGAGGACCTTGTCCCAGTGTATCAGTGCAGGAGAGAGATTTGTGCTGCTGTTGTGTTTAGCGCTGATACATTGTAACAAACACAGAGGAGAAGGATTAGGTCAGGAGGGGTCTTCAGTCTCTCTGGATACAAAGTCACCTGTTCTAATTCTCTAGCAGCAAGCAGAGATCTTGAAAAGGGTAAAAATTGAAAGACAAGGTGTGTTGGGACAGTGACGTGTGTCGCGCAACATTTATAATGATAGTCTATGGTGTCGCACTGCGACTGCGACTCGGCAGTCGTAAAAAATCCATCCAGTCAGTGCGACACCGTGGACGCGTTGCGGTGTAGCCCTGGCCTTAGAGGGTTGCAGCACTTTTTATTGTGCAGTTGATTGTTGCTGTTTGTCCGTTCCTTGCGTCATGCCCAGGACTGTTAGAAGGACACGCCCTCCTGTAAGTCGCCTCCAGTGCCCCTTTCTGTTCTGTCCTCTGGGATTGACACAGTTAATGTATATTTACAAACATTAGAAAAGTGAGCAGCCTGGGAAAGAGTTAATGAAGCGAGGCCCCCCTCCCCCGAATAATTAAGAGGGACACATTATGAAGTTCCTCTATGGACCCTGCACGGTGCATTAGGGACCCGGGATCCTCTGCCACGACTCGCCCCATTGTCCTGCAAATTGGGGCCTCATTGGCAATTCTTTGGCTTGTCAAACACAGGGAGCGTTGAAGGACAGGGTGGGTCACCTACCTCCGCGGTGCATCCTGGGTAGGGGAGTCCAGAACAAAGGCGCCTGGACCTTGTTTGCGGTTCTATAAGAAATCTACAATGTTTAGGAATTTGGAATGTGACTCGTTTTGTGCACGCAGCTCCACGCGAAGATGAATGAGCTGCAGGGGCCGCCCAACCATGAAGATTCCCATCCCTGTAACTTCTTACGGGGTCACAGATGCAGATGTACCCCAATCACCCCCCTATAGATCAGCCGAAAACTACGTAGGAGGGGTCCAAAGCTCATCCAGAGCCCCCTGATGCATGAATGGGATTCTGTCTGGGCCGCAGGGAGTAAGGCCTCCGGGTGCTTCTCCTCACTGGCGCCAACTGTTCCCCAGATCTCGGTCGGAAGGGCCCGGGCTGTCATGTTGGTCTCCCCGGTGGATCCCCCAGAGGTCCGTGGCCGCTTAGGCAGGCGCTTCTGTACAGTGGCGGCTTCGTCTTCCATTGACACATTCATCTCCTGGTAGAGTGTAAGCTTCTGTGCCCAGGAATCATTTGCTCCAGATTAGATTCTCTGTAATAAGTGGAGATAGAATTCCCCTTTAATCCGCCATATTGGATAGAGAGGAGATTTCCGGGGGTCTCTGTACATCCGTAATCGGCCTCCCCGTCTGTTATCTGTGCGCGGCGGCTGCAGTACTGAGATGATGGCCACGTTAAGCGCTCGCTCCTCCTTATCCGAGGCGTAATGGCGACCTCCGAAGCTGCGCTGACCCACGGTTAGGGTGACCCAATCCTTTATGAAATCCAATTTTTTCGTTTGCGCGGCGATGTGATGGCGGCTCAGATGGGATTCGTGAAGACGCTGTGATTGTCTCCTGTAATACCGGGGGCTTGTACTTAATGCTGCTATTAAAGAAGCAATCTGAAATAATGGCGCCGCTCGCAGGACGCTTCTCCCGCGTGATAAATAAAAGATGTATTACTATGGAAATGGCGCCGGATTATCGTGAAATTGTATTTCTGGGATTATCTCTGTAATTGAAGCAGTAAAAAAGACAAAGTATATCATGAAAAGGAAAACGACTGTGGCCGAGCGGGGAGAGGGCAGACCGCCGAGCCACCAAGCCACCGCCGCGAGGGGCAGAATATCCGTGAAGATTGTCCCCGTGCCTTATTATCCATCATTGGGAAAAGGCAAGAGGAGAAGCAAATAGTCCTATCTGAGGGAGGGGCCGAAACTAATAATCTGAGGGGCGGACACTAATAATCTGAGGGAGGGGCCGATACTAATAATCTGAGGGAGGGGCCGAAACTAATAATCTGAGGGGGGCGGACACTAATAATCCGAGGGAGGGGCCGATACTAATAATCTGAGGGAGGGGCCGGATACCAATAATCTGAGGGAGGGGCCCGGATACTAATAATCTGAGGGGGTCTTGGATACATTGAATATGGTGAGGGGGGGGGGGGGCTGGATACTAATAATCTGAGATGGGTGGATACTAATAATCTGAGGGATGGGCCCGGATACTAATAATCTGAGGGAGGGGCCCGGATACTAATAATCTGAGGGGTTTTGGATACATTGAATATGGTGAGAGGGACCCGGATACTAATAATCTGAGGGAGGGGCCGGATACTAATAATCTGAGGGAGGGGCCGGATACTAATAATCTGAGGGGGTTTTGGATACATTGAATATGGTGAGGGGGGGGCTGGATACTAATAATCTGAGGGGTGCGTATGTAAGTAGATTACAGAGTGGGCACTCAGTATCAGGACCGGATGCAAGGAAACGCAAATAGTAAAGTAAAAGTTATTTTAATAAAATGACAGAAAATCTACAACATACTGAAATATAAACATGAACATGAGCCCCACGCTGAAACGTTACCAGTAGATGGCGTAAAAATGCGGATGTAACATTCATGGAGTAACAGAATAAAGATACTGACATAAACGGCAGTGGAGTCTCCTCGGTGGGTGTAAATTGCTGTAATGGTGTTTGCCGAGGTCCAATAAGCCCCAAGCTCTCACTTGGAGAATATAGTGGAGTACCACAGTATAAAGAAGAGGTGAATAGAGTATTAGTGGTACTAATGTGCAGGAAACGTTACCGCTCCAGTGGTGCATAGAGTATTAGTGGTATTAATGTGCAGGAAACGTTACCGCTCCAGTGGTGCATAGAGTATTAGTGGTATTAATGTGCAGGAAACGTTACCGCTCCAGTGGTGCATAGAGTATTAGTGGTATTAATGTGCAGGAAACGTTACCGCTCCAGTGGTGAATAGAGTATTAGTGGTATTAATGTGCAGGAAACGTTACCGCTCCAGTGGTGAATAGAGTATTAGTGGTATTAATGTGCAGGAAACGTTACCGCTCCAGTGGTGAATAGAGTATTAGTGGTGTTAATGTGCAGGAAACGTTACCGCTCCAGTGGTGAATAGAGTATTAGTGGTATTAATGTGCAGGAAACGTTACCGCTACAGTGGTGAATAGAGTATTAGTGGTGTTAATGTGCAGGAAACGTTACCGCTCCAGTGGTGCATAGAGTATTAGTGGTATTAATGTGCAGGAAACGTTACCGCTCCAGTGGTGAATAGAGTATTAGTGGTATTAATGTGCAGGAAATGTTACCGCTCCAGTGGTGAATAGAGTATTAGTGGTATTAATGTGCAGGAAACGTTACCGCTCCAGTGGTGAATAGAGTATTAGTGGTATTAATGTGCAGGAAACGTTACCGCTCCAGTGGTGAATAGAGTATTAGTGGTATTAATGTGCAGGAAACGTTACCGCTCCAGTGGTGCATAGAGTATTAGTGGTATTAATGTGCAGGAAACGTTACCGCTCCAGTGGTGAATGTTGCAGATGGCGGCTGGGCCTCCACATGTGGCTATAGATGGCATCCACTTTCCTGTAATGCTTCAGACACAGTTGCATGCAGCGTCCCACATGTGGAACAACTGTGTCTGAAGCAGGGTATCAGGGGCCCGGATCTGACATTTTGCCGCGGCCTCCCTCCGTCTATTACCGCAGAATAATCTGCTGATCCGTATCCAGAGCCGCAGAAGTGTTTCATGTTTCTGTCAGAGGCGCTGGAAGTTTTGGATTCGGGGGAGGGAGATAAATGGCTGTACAAGCGGCATTAGTCGCGATCCGCGGCCGGCCAGGATTGTTTTGCCGATAGCTGGATGCTGTAATACGTTTTAATTTAGCTTCCTTCTCCTGGGCGGCACGTGGATAACACCCATAAAATATCATTTGCAACAAATTGACGTTCGAAATTGAAGCCGTTGCCTTTCAGAGTCTGTCTGCAGTCGCGAGATTTATGGCGTCTTTCGGGAAAGTCTCTGACAGGCGGCTGCAGCAGATCTGCGAGAATTAAAAAAAATATAAAAAAATGAAAGCGGGCGTGCAAGCGGGGGCAGCAGAGGGCACAGCGCCATCTTGTCAGTGCACTGAACGGTCCGACTGTATTCTGAATCAAACCTTTCCCAGTACGGCTGGAATCCGAAATCCGCACTTGGATTCCGTGTATGTGTTTGCTGCAGAATTACCGTCGCAGATTTCGGGACCTTTAAGTCTGGGTGCTCCTTCATACTCCTCTAGGTAAGGCCTTATGCACACAACCGTTTTTTTATGCTGTCCGCAAAAAGGGGTTCCGTTGTTCAGTGATCCGTGTCCGTTTTTGCCTTCCGTTGTGTTTCCGTGTGTCTTCCGTTTTTTTTAGCGGACATGACCCAAAAGATTTTACCAAAAGACAGGCTGACAATTTTTGCCAAGTGCCTGCCAATGGATCCGCAAAAAAAACGGACACTGAACACGGATGGCCATCCGCATTTTTTCACGGTCCCATTGACTTGAATGGGTCCGTGAACCGTTGTTCACGGACAAGAATAGGACAGGTTATATTTTTTTGACGGACTGGAATCACGGATCACTGACGCGGAGGACAAACGGTGCATTCTCCGAGTTTTCCACGGACCCATTGAAAACCAATGGGTCCGCAGAAAATCACGAAAAACGGAGCAACGGACACGGAATCAAACAACGGTCGTGTGCATGAGGCCTAAGTTGGCTTTTAGCTGGTGCCAGTTTTCTGTCCCTTTCCACCTTGGGACCCAACATTCCAGTATAGTTCCCTATAAGGCGCCGCTCCAATACAATGCGTTCATTTAGTAATCCCCCTGGAAATAGCGCCTTCTGCAGGGGCGGACTGGGAATTTAAAGTGGCCCTGGAAAAAATACTAAAAGTGGCCCTGTTTTGTAGTCGGGTCTAAATTGCTGGAAGGCGGGGCCAACACAAGTAGGCGGGGCCAGCTACACCATATTGCGGCATATTATACCACCCCAACAGAGCCAAATAACACAGTCCATCACAAAATACATTCCGAAAAACTTCCACTGGCCGGCCACGAGGAGGGCTCAGGCGGCCCCCTGGGCATCAAACCACCGGGTAACCCCTGTAAGCTCTATGGCCAAGCCGCCCGGCCTCCGTGTTATTACTTTACAGCGACGTTTCAGGCCTGTTGGTTATTGGGTCCTTTTTCAAGCTGAAATTAGATCATAAAAAGAGAGCGATCTGCAGCAGATCTGCCGTATATTACACTCGGAGAGGACGTCTTGGATGTACGGTATTGTTTTTATATATACGTTGGTGAAAGGACACGGTGTGAATCTAATACTGTACAATACGAGCCACGTTATCATTATGGCTGGGTGCAGTAGTCCGCTGAGGTTCTTAAATCATGATGCTACAAAAGTACGAGATGTGCCAAACTTACAAAAAGTAATAAAAAGGATCAGAAGACCCCAAATAATCCTTAATCCTATAACTCGCTGGCGTTCCTGGGGGCGGCCGAATGTTAGAAGAAGGGACGGCAGATACAAGCCCTGAAGTATACAGAACCGAGGACGTGTATTATGTGTCCGCACGTCTCCCAGAGGGGGAGGGGGGCATTGCTGACATACATGGGAACAGGTCCATATAACAGCCGAAATAAAGGTTATGGACAACTTTGGGGGCATTTTTTTTTTTATTACTGCATTGTACTTATTTTGAGCTAATCTTTTTGATCTTTATTAAAACTATGGAGCCCTTATTTCTGTACAGAGCTGAGATGCTCTACTAGCTGCCTGTGGATCTTCTGTCTTTTCCATCAGACCAGGTGCTGACGGCTCCTTATCTCTGATCTCTGACATTATAAACACTCTTATAGCTCAGTCCTTATCTTGCTGATAAGAATGTGGCTTCAGTAAGTGTTTGCGACCTCTCGGTGGTTTACAGATAAGGGTTATTAGCACACAGTGAAAGTACCATTCACAGAGCTAGACAAACGGTTTACCCTTTGTGACAGAACGGCTCAATATTTGTAATAAAGGCCAATTAATAATATGGTTTTTAGCCAAAATGGAGTAAAATGCAATCATAAAAATTGCTAAAGCGCTAAAAGGCGTGTCCTAGTCTGATGGTAACCAATGAAGCGTACAGAGCAAGACCGCTGGGGGCAGTGGGCAGTGGGTACCAGACGTGCCTTTGACATTATGGTGGGCGCACGGTATGGGTAGGACCGGGCGATGTAAGATGCTGGGCTGGGGCAAAGTGGACACTAGTAAAGCTGCGGCCATATTAGACATACTCCTATACTACATGTAGTTATACTATTATATATTACATCTACTTATACTATTATATATTACATGCACTTATACTGTTATATATTACATGCACTTATACTGTTATATATTACATGCACTTATACTGTTATATATTACATGCAGTTATACTGTTATATATTACATGTAGTTATACTGTTATATATTACATGTAGTTATACTGTTATATATTACATGCACTTATACTGGTATATATTACATGCACTTATACTGTTATATATTACATGTAGTTATACTGTTATATATTACATGTACTTATACTATTACCGTATATATTACATATACTTATACTGGTATATATTACATGTACTTATACTGTTATATATTACATGTACTTATACTGTTATATATTACATGCACTTATACTGTTATATATTACATGCACTTATACTGTTATATATTACATATACTTATACTGTTATATATTACATGCACTTATACTGTTATATATTACATGCACTTATACTGTTATATATTACATGCACTTATACTGTTATATATTACATGCACTTATACTGTTATATATTACATGCACTTATACTGTTATATATTACATGCACTTATACTGTTATATATTACATGCACTTATACTGTTATATATTACATGCACTTATACTGTTATATATTACATGCACTTATACTGTTATATATTACATGCACTTATACTGTTATATATTACATGCACTTATACTGTTATATATTACATGCACTTATACTGTTATATATTACATGCACTTATACTGTTATATATTACATGCACTTATACTGTTATATATTACATGCACTTATACTGTTATATATTACATGTAGTTATACTGTTATATATTACATGCACTTATACTGTTATATATTACATGCACTTATACTGTTATATATTACATGTACTTATACTGTTATATATTACATGCACTTATACTGTTATATATTACATGCACTTATACTGTTATATATTACATGCACTTATACTGTTATATATTACATGCACTTATACTGTTATATATTACATGCACTTATACTGTTATATATTACATGCACTTATACTGTTATATATTACATGCACTTATACTGTTATATATTACATGCACTTATACTGTTATATATTACATGCACTTATACTGTTATATATTACATGCACTTATACTGTTATATATTACATGCACTTATACTGTTATATATTACATGCAGTTATACTGTTATATATTACATGCACTTATACTGTTATATATTACATGCAGTTATACTGTTATATATTACATGCACTTATACTGTTATATATTACATGCACTTATACTGTTATATATTACATGC
Source organism: Bufotes viridis (assembly GCA_033119425.1). Classification (NCBI taxonomy): domain Eukaryota; kingdom Metazoa; phylum Chordata; class Amphibia; order Anura; family Bufonidae; genus Bufotes; species Bufotes viridis. The sequence goes on from CM065595.1 coordinate 159,221,566, forward strand.
ACTTATACTGTTATATATTACATGCACTTATACTATTATATATTACATGCACTTATACTGTTATATATTACATGCACTTATACTGGTATATATTACATGTACTTATACTGTTATATATTACATGTAGTTATAATCATATCTTGCATGTACACTTATACTCCTTATTTAGCTCATGTGGATATCGCGTCACATTCGGTCGCCCCCATTATCACTGAGCCCCCATCGCGGTCACATTCGGTCGCCCCCATTATCACTGCTCATAATACTCCTGACAGGAATGGGGCATTAGAACCAAGGTTTGGCCGGGAACGCCAGCGAGCTTTAGGATTACGGATAATCTGGGGTCTTCTGATTTGTAATCTTTGTAAGTTTCGCACATCTCGTATTTTTGTAGCACCAAGAGTTAGGACCCTCGGCGGACCACTGCACCCAGCCATAACGATGATGGCGTGGCTCATGTACAGTTCTTCGTATCTTCCGGATGCGCTACGGACGGGTCTTTTCTTAAAATCTAACTTAGGCTTTAAAAAGGGCCCAATAACCGATAGGCCTGAAATGTCGCTGTAACCTGTGATGATACAGGAGGAGCTTTTTCCGGCTGGATTAATAACGTAACGCATTGTATTACGGCGCTGTCTGAGACCACCTGCACACGGGTGCGGCTGGACGCACATAAGATCCACATGAATTTCTCGACTTATTTGCATTTTCGCAGCATAACTGCGCCAAAATCCGCAATGTCTAACAGCTGTTTTTGGTGCAGTTTTGATGCGGTTTTGCCGCGGATCTCGCCCTTCCATTGAAAAGGGTGAAGTCTGCAACTAAAACCGCAAACGTAATTGACATGCTATTAAATTTGAAAACCGCAATGCAGGTCAAATTCTGCACAGAAACAACCCGCAAAGTGTACGTGAGATTAGTGTAATCTTATACCCTCTGCCGGTGCTGTATGACGCTGCGGTTTTTCCACGCGGGAATCCTCACGTATTCTGCAATGTGTGCAGGTGGCCTTATCGTGAACTAATTCTGAATGGTTCAGCGTCAGACGCCCGTCCGTGATGTGTCCGCTTATCAGAAAATGGCGATTTCTCATCAAGGCTTCGTCTCTATAACAAGACTTTAGACCCCAGGGATTTTTCCGTAACTCTGAATTCGCTGACCTCATCTGCGCCCTGGTCAGTCTCAAATCCGTCACTTTCTTTGTTTCTTTTAATAAAGCTTTTAAATATAGTGACCCCCAAAAAAGCTTGTGCCCCCCTCCCCCCGGCATTGATGGATTATTCTCTCCTTTCCCTTGTGTTGGACTAAGGATGTGGGGGAGGGGATCATAACCCTGAGAAATCTGTCCAAAATCCCATCCCCCAGGGATCTTCATTCACAGGTATCGTCTCCGCTCCCATAATATTGGCGGGATCACGTGCTCGTCATTCCAGGTAGGACCCTAGAATAGAAAGGGCCCCCCATAATACAAGTAAATCTATAGAAGATACTTGCCGTGTTATGTGATCATCCGGATAGCCGCCATCTGCTGCCCGTTGGAGTGGCCTGATTACAAGTGTTTGTTACTCTCTCAGCCTCATTTATAGGACCGTATATTTTTTCCACTCCCAACCTGTATTTTTGGTGGATGGCGTGCGGATCCATTCACTTTAGTGGGGCCACAAAAAATGCAGACATCACACCGTGTACCGTCCACGTCTGTATGTCCATTCCGTGGCCCCGCAAAAAAAATCATGTCCTAGACTAGATGGCTTACTGTGTAATGTTACTTTACTATGGGGTGTTTGTTACTGGGCCGCGTTACTTTGTTACTGGGCCGCGTTACTTTGTTACTGGGCCGCGTTACTTTGTTACTGGGCCGCGTTACTTTGTTACTGGGCCGCGTTACTTTGTTACTGGGCCGCGTTACTTTGTTACTGGGCCGCGTTACTTTGTTACCGGGCCGCGTTACTTTGTTACTGGGCGCGTTACTTTGTTACTGGGTCGCGTTACTTTGTTACTGGGCGCGTTACTTTGTTACTGGGCGCGTTACTTTGTTACTGGGCCGCGTTACTTTGTTACTGGGCCGCGTTACTTTGTTACTGGGCCGCGTTACTTTGTTACCGGGCCGCGTTACTTTGTTACCGGGCCGCGTTACTTTGTTACCGGGCCGCGTTACTAACCCTTATGTATGCTATACGCTGCGCTCTGTGCAGTTTGCAGGTTGTGTTCCATACGGAAGACGTTTATCACATAAGAGCGACACCAGCTGCTCGCACACGTCTCCGGGGACAATTCACTATATAAATGGTGACGTATCGCCTTCTGGAAATCGTAAGGAAATTACAAGTCACTGAGGATTTCTGAAGGCTGAATACAGATCAAAGCGAGTGCCGGAGTCCTAAAAGGCAGGAACGAGGGCGAAGATGTGAGAGCCGCCCGTCCAGGTAGAACGTCCCGGGGTTTATAGGTCTCGCTGTCACTTGTGAGGATATTGAGTGTTTGGGGCCTTCATCTGGGAGGAGCGGGGGCTACATATGGTTCGGATATCCCTGTGCTTTGTCTGTGACGGGGTCCGGTCCCTTCTGAAGTCTCCGAGAACAAAGGAAAAGATTATGGAGACCAAATAATAAAGCGCAGAAAAGCTGCACAAGAGCAGAGGCTCGTTACAACCTCATAATCACTTCCATTCTTCTGCTTTTGTGCATTGATATTGCTGCCTGGGAAAGTGGGGCGACGATGGCGGGCGAATACCGGACCCCCATCCCCCGGCCTATCGTCTGCACACAAAACTTAGTCAGATTCTTTTTTTGTTTTGTTTTGCTTCCTTTATTCCCAGGATTGTTGGACGCTCCGCTTGGGTTTTGTTCTCATAGGGAGAATTTAAAAAAGGAAAAAATGAAAAAAAAAAAATAATGAAATTAAGCAGAAGATAAATGTTTGTGTGCAGAGCGGAGACGCGCGGTGAATGTACAAGGCCGAGTCTTTTCGATCTGTGATGTGCTCTTTTCAGAGGCAACCAGCTGCACACAGATTCCTGCGAGATGACATCATGGGGGGGTGAGAATGGGAATCGGGACCAGGCTTCCTCTTGGTACATCGGACAAAACAAGAGAAAGGAACATTGCGCTATTTTCTGCTTTTTACGTGTCGCTGACGCCGCCGGAGAGGACCCCGCACTCAATAACTTGCTTCCTCTTGGGGAAATGAAGTATTAAATAAAATATTGTCATTTTATTATTATTTATTATTAAAGCGCCATTCATTCCATGGCGCTGTAGATATAATTTGTATTACATGATATTTTGCTTTTCGGATATTTCATATTTATATTTTGCGTTGTATCATTTGAATTCATATTTTATGTATTGTAACCATTATGTCTCCATCATTGCTATATTACAATCTTTTATCTATTTCTGCCTCTTTCTTGTGTTGTTTCTTTTATTTCCTATGTTTTACCATTTTTATGCGATGCCCTCTTGCTACGTTTTTCCTGTAAGCCTGAAGCATTTAATGTGACTTTATGTCGCCGAGTGACGGTTTTGTAACGTATGCATAATGATGATGAAATGTTAAAAATGTAAAAATAATACATTTCCTATCGCACAAAAAGAAAATTTAATTTCCAATCAATTTCTGGAAGTCTTATTTGGCCTGCAATGATGGAAGCCATTATAATAAATGATTAAGTTCATTAAGAAATCAGATGTTTCCTGTGTCTTTTATAACGTCCGAGAATCCACCAGAGGCGTCCAATATGTAATATGAGATAATATAAGACCCTTTATGTACACAGAGACTCTGTGCAAAACTGATGATTGTGGTTATTCTAACCCAAAAACTACAACCCTAACCCTCCTCTATGACCACGTTGTACAGCCCGCACCTACAACTCTAATCTGATCTACAACCTTACCCCAGGTCTTCAGCATTTACTTACAACCCTAAGCTTAAACTACAACCCTTACCCTGGTCTACAGCCCCTTACCTACAGCCCCTTACCTACAGCCCCTTACCTACAGCCCCTTAACCTACAGCCCCTTAACCTACAGCCCCTTAACCTACAGCCCCTTAACCTACAGCCCCTTAACCTACAGCCCCTTAACCTACAGCCCCTTAACCTACAGCCCCTTAACCTACAGCCCTTAACCTACAGCCCCTTACCCTACAGCCCCTTAACCTACAGCCCTTAACCTACAGCCCTTAACCTACAGCCCTTAACCTACAGCCCCTTAACCTCAGCCCTAGCCCCCTACAGCCCTACCTACAGCCCTACCTACAGCCCTTACCCTACAGCCCCTTACCCTACAGCCCCCTACCTACCCTACAGCCCTTAACCTACAGCCCCTTACACCCTAGCCCATAGCCCTACTACGCCCTACCACGCCCTTACCCTACAGCCCTTACCCTACAGCCCTTACCCTACAGCCCTTACCCTACAGCCCTTACCCTACAGCCCTTACCCTACAGCCCTTACCCTACAGCCCTTACCCTACAGCCCTTACCCTACAGCCCTTACCCTACAGCCCTTACCCTACAGCCCTTACCCTACAGCCCTTACCCTACAGCCCTTACCCTACAGCCCCTTAACCTACAGCCCCTTAACCTACAGCCCCTTAACCTACAGCCCCTACCTACAGTAACCTACAGCCCTTAACCTATAGCCCTTTCCTACAGCCCCTACCTACAGCGTTAACCTACAGCCGTTACCTACAGCACCTACCTACAGTAACCTACAGCCCCTACCTACAGTAACCTACAGCCTTAATCTACATCCCTAACTTAGAACTTATAACATTTTTTATATATATATATAATTCACAGGGCCCTATAGCCGAATAGGATTAGGCCTCACCACCTAATGTAAGAAAATAAAAATGGCAGCATTGTGAGCAGTAATTAAAGGTATGAATAATGGCACAATACATTAGAAAACACAATATAGCAATAAGCTGCCATATTGGTATCCCCTCTCCCCATCCAATACTCTGGGGCCCATAGCAATTGCTGTGGCTATAGGTGCACCTCTGGATATGGCCCTCAGAGCCCTGATCTCAGCATCATCCAGTCTGTCTGGGATTACATGAAGGCACAGAAGGATCTGAGCGAGCCTACATCCACAGAAGGTCCGGGCTTAGTTCTCCAAGATGTCAGGAGCAACTTCCCTGCCGAGTTCCTTCACTGTGTGCAGGTGTATACATGTACCAAGAAGAGCGGATGCTATATACTGGTGGATGCTGTATGTATACTATAGATCTACCAAGAGGCGGAGGGCGGTCGCACCAGATACTGACTGTATTTTCTCTTTTCTTTCACGACGCATGTTTTCCATTCATAAAGATAAACCATTAATGCGTCGTTTTGAACATTTTCTTACGTGTAGAATTTTTCCAACCCTGCCTAAAACTTTTGCGCAGTACTGTAATATTGTGTGTGTATTTATATACCAGGTTCCTGAGATCTCACTGACACCGGCTACCAGAGGAGGTTATCAGGGCCCTTGAAGCAGTTATTTGGAGCCTCTTGACTCGGGGTTGGAGGGACACCTCTCAGGGTTCTGGCTCAGATTGCTTTGCTAAAAATACTTGGCGTCTTTGCTCCTGAGAGTTACAGAAGGCAATGGCTGCGGGGGCACAATGGTTAAAGAGACAGGAATAACTGTTGGGGCTGCAGGAAGAGTTACACTTTAAAATTTCAGCAAGATTAGAAATTCTAGACTCTGCTGTAGGTAAGAAGCCGTCATCTGCTGGTGACAATCCTCCGTCTGGTAAATACTGAAGTATGCAGCCTACCAGCCCTCTCTTCTATTAGCATGACTCCCCATTTCCTGTATTAATGTGAGCTACTGACTTCCTGTTTCCTGTATTGCTGTGGGCGGCTGACTTCCTGTATTGCTGTGGGCGGTGGGCTTCCTGTATTGCTGTGGGCGGCTGACTTCCTGTATTGCTGTGGGCGGCTGACTTCCTGTATTGCTGTGGGCGGCTGACTTCCTGTATTGCTGTGGGCTTCCTGTTTCCTGTATTGCTGTGGGCTTCCTGTTTCCTGTATTGCTGAGGGCGGCAGGCCCTCCTGTATTGCTGTGGGTGGCTGACTTCCTGTATTGCTGTGGGTCGGCTGACTTCCTGTATTGCTGTGGGTGGCTGACTTCCTGTATTGCTGTGGGCGGCTGACTTCCTGTATTGCTGTGGGCTTCCTGTTTCCTGTATTGCTGTGGGCGGCGGGCTTCCTGTATTGCTGTGGGCTTCCTGTATTGCTGTGGGCGGTTGACTTCCTGTATTGCTGTGGGCGGTGGGCTTCCTGTATTGCGGTGGGCTTCCTGTATTGCTGTGGACGGCTGGCTTCCTGTATTGCTGTGGGCGGTGGGCTTCCTGTATTGCTGTGGGCGGTGGGCTTCCTGTATTGCTGTGGGCGGGGGCTTCCTGTATTGCTGTGGGCGGCGGGCTTCCTGTATTGCTGTGGGCGGTGGGCTTCCTGTATTGCTGTGGGCGGTGGGCTTCCTGTATTGCTGTGGGCGGTGGGCTTCCTGTATTGCGGTGGGCTTCCTGTATTGCTGTGGTCGGCTGACTTCCTGTATTGCTGTGGACGGCTGACTTCCTGTATTGCTGTGGGCGGCTGACTTCCTGCATTGCTGTGGGCGGCTGGCTTCCTGCATTGCTGTGGGCGGCTGGCTTCCTGCATTGCTGTGGGCGGCTGATTTCCTGTTTTCTGTATTGCTGTGGGCGGCTGACTTCTTGTATTGCTGTGGGCGGCGGGCTTCCTGTATTGCTGTGGGCGGCGGGCTTCCTGTATTGCTGTGGGCGGCGGGCTTCCTGTATTGCTGTGGGCGGCGGGCTTCCTGTATTGCTGTGGGCGGCGGGCTTCCTGTATTGCTGTGGGCGGCGGGCTTCCTGTATTGCTGTGGGCGGCGGGCTTCCTGTATTGCTGTGGGCGGCGGGCTTCCTGTATTGCTGTGGGCGGCGGGCTTCCTGTATTGCTGTGGGCGGCGGGCTTCCTGTATTGCTGTGGACGGCGGGCTTCCTGTATTGCTGTGGGCAGTGGGCTTCCTGTATTGCTGTGGACGGCTGACTTCTTGTTTCCTGTATTGCTGTGGGCGGCTGACTTCTTGCTTCTGGTATTGCTGTGGGCGGCGGGCTTCCTGTATTGCTGTGGGCGGCGGGCTTCCGGTATTGCTGTGGGCGGCGGGCTTCCTGTATTGCTGTGGGCGGCTGACTTCTTGTATTGCTGTGGGCGGCGAGCTTCCGGTATTGCTGTGGGCGGCGGGCTTCCTGTTTCCTGCATTGCTGTGGGCGGCTGACTTCCTGCATTGCTGTGGGCGGCGGGCTTCCTGCATTGCTGTGGGCGGCAGGCTTCCTGCATTGCTGTGGGCGGCGGGCTTCCTGCATTGCTGTGGGCGGCGGACTTCCTGTATTGCTGTGGGCGGCGGACTTCCTGTATTGCTGTGGGCGGCGGGCTTCCTGTATTGCTGTCGGTGGCGGGTTTCCTGTATTTTTATGCAGAATATGTTTTTATTTTTGTTTTCTGCGCTGTGACTTTTATTACTGTCTCGCTCTTGTTTTTCGCAGCCCTGGAAACATTCTGTTCTTGTAGCTTTAGAATTGCGTGGCGGAGGATTCTCGCCTTCTCATTTATTTTTTTCAGGTTAATGAGACAAATTGGTTTTACAGAACTTCATAAAACCTCGTTGATTGCGTGTAAATATTACCCTGCGCCGGCCCCACGAATCCTGCCGCGCTCCCCTTTTATTTCTATTATAATTGGCTGCTCAGTAAGGCGTGCGTTGTTTAATTGAGGTTCTGAGCACATTGTGTGCGGCGGCGGCTTCCTGCATAATACAGCATTGACTATGGGGTGCCCTGCTCCCTCCCCGGCGGTGCCCTGCACCTCTTAGAACCAGTGCCCTGTAGCTCTCCCCGACGGTGCCCTGCACCCTTTAGAACCAGTGCCCTGTAGCTCTCCCCGGTGGTGCCCTGCACCTCTTAGAACCAGTGCCCTGCACCCTTTAGAACCGGTGCCCTGCAGCCCTCCCAGATGGTGCCCTGCACGTCTTGGAACCAGTGCCCTGCATCCCGTTGGTAGAGCTCCGATCCCCCCCCCCATAGAGGAGCACCCCCTGAGCCCCTCTGTCCTGTGGCGGCAGCAGGTTATGATGTCCTGCAGATATTCATTTCCAGATGATGGCGGGTGGTGCGGGGCCGTCATCCTGTGAACTGCCGCATCCTGCTGTGCCTGCCGCCTGCTCCTGCCTGCAAGTAATGGCTGTTTAAGTGTAATTTTTCCTGTTCAGATGCGGTGGAGATGCTGCGTCCCCGAAATCAGCTTAGGTCGGGTTCACATCACTGTTTCACTTTCTATTCTTCTGATCCGTGAGAAGAACTGGAAAAAAATGGATCCTACTTTGTGCATCGGTTGTGCTCGTTTTGCATCCACCTGAGATCCGTTATTTTAGACGAAAGAAAAAGTCGTCCATTAAGGACTCGATCTCAGATGGAAATGAGCCTGGGTGCGTCGGGCGGAAGAGCCGTGTTCCCGTGGGGCGTCGGGCGGAAGAGCCGTGTTCCCGGGGGCGTCGGGCAGAAGAGCCGTGTTCCTGGGGGCTTCGGGCGGGGGAGCCGCGTTCCGTATTGGGTGGAGCTCAATGGTCCACTCCAGGGTTATATTTCACCTCTTCCTTTATATTCTACATTTGTGGTTGTGGGTGACGAGAACTGTCCGTCCACTCGTGATTTTGGCGTCTGGATTGTTAAGATTTATAGGACACCCATCACCCAAATGCCCCGGACCCCACCTCTCATTGACTCTGTCGCCTCTGTCCACAATTCCCTGCTCGGCATGAATAGAATGCTAGAGTGGAAGCAGAATAGAGAGCCTGGCGGAGCGGGACCTGGGTATGACAATGCTGGTAAGCTATTCCGGGCTGTGGAAAGCTGGGTGACCCATGTAGACTAGGAGAACTCCAAGATGGCGGAAGAGAAGGAGACTTGGATAAGGCAGCAGCAGCAACAAACATTGACATGCCACATAGGCCTCCATTACTTTCTTTACGTAGATGCGCTGATCATCCTGATCCTTCTGGTTCATGACAAAGAAATCACTAATTAGTCTGGCATAGTCCTGGAGGTAAAGATGGTGCTCGGGGCGAGTGGAAAGCTGGGTGACTTGCTCTATGGGCACCATAATGGCAGAGTCTGATGGGTTAGATCTCGTTAGGACCGTTTAGGGTATTTTTGCAGGTTGCTCTGGTTTTGGGGCGCTCCTCAGTTCCTGGTATCTGGGGAGCAGTAGGTTATTGCGCTGATGGTGGCGGCACTCTGGAGCGGTTTCTCGTGGATTCTGCTGCGCATCCAGAATACATTTTTCCTCATTAGCGGCTTCAGTTTAAGATCTGCATAAAACGCGGCTGAAGCTTCGTGTGGGTTTTGATTAATGTGCAATTATCCTAAAAATAGCGGCTCCGTCACAGCGCGATGTGCCTACAGTTTGGGGAACAGAAATTCGGATGCAGCGGCACAGGCGGGAGACAGTGACTGTACGGGAGAGTATTGGGGTGTCTAAACCGCAGGGCAGGGGTCTCAGCCAGTGAATGGCTACACCCAGAGACTGAAAACACATCCTGATCTCATGTTTCTCACAGCTGAGGGTTTGTTACAATTGTATCCAGTCTAGACAATCCTCTGGGAGGTAAACCTCCTCCAGACTGATACGGTTTACCTGCACTGATACATTGTAGCGAATTATCAGGACAGGAGAGAGATTTGTGCTGCTGCTGTGTGTAGGACACACTGTAACAAACCTTCAACAGTTTTTTTCAGCCTCTAGATGTAAATAAGATTGTTCTCATTCAGTGGCAGCAAGCAGAGATCTTGAAAATGTTGAAGGATTGAAGCACAAAGTGTATTAAAAAAAGTTTCAGAAATGACCTGTATGTTTGTAACTCCCTGAGGTTTCGGGTTCTTGATTTTGAGCACGGCATTTTGGCGGCAGCGCTGTCTGCTCCCCGTGCCGCCGCCTCCCGCTGTCGCTCGGCCCCTCCCCCTTTGTGCTGCTCTTTCCCGATCCTCTGTGTTATGTTATTGTTCTCTCTGAACGTACAATAATTGGCGCAAATGGAAGAGAAAAGCTTCGGCATCAAAGGAAGAGCCGAGAAGTCTCATGATGCCTCTCATCATCTGCACCGCCTGAGATGTGTGCGTCACATATACCGTAAATGTCATGTGGCCCTGAGGGCTGGGGCGCGGGACGACATTAATGTGAATGGTGCCAGAAGCGGATGCGTTGTACGTCACCATCCCGTGAACCTGCCGCGTGTTTCTCGCCCGCTGCGCCATTTGAAGTCATTTTTCCAACAGTGTTATGAACAGCGCAGAATTGTGAGCAGAGAGGAGTCACTTATTGTCTCCATCATTCTGTCCGCCATGTTTTCTTCCTCCGTTATCATACATTATAAACATCCGGAGTACTTCTTTATCGTATCTCGCTGGCGTTCTGCTCACATTCTTCTTTCTGATTGGCGGCTGAACAGATCCGCTTATGTCTAAGCACAAAGAGCGGACCCTCTGCAGCATCCTCTGTCGGACGCAGTGGTCCTACATTAATAATTCACGTTACAATTCACTGACATGTAGCAAGTTTAGCGACATTTCAGCTGGAGGTTCACGTAGATCATGATAACAAGTGACCGTGGCGGTGCGGCTGTTACATTGGATTTCTCTTTAGCTGAGGGACGGTTTCCTGAGGATTAGTGTTTGCTCCTCTCGGCTGTAAAGTGCCGAGGTCTGCGCAGCGGTCGTGACGGATCCGAGGGGTCGCTCTCTCTTATAATATGGCCGTGTGGCCCTGTGTGTTCCGTGGAGAGGCTCGGACGTGTGTCGCATGAAATAATGACAGTCTCGTTCTATCAGAGGGGGATTTCACACCGGGAAAGTGGCTTTAAGGTTTCAATTACGCAGCGCGGCAGAACATCGCCGCTGACCCGGGGCTGATGGATTTGCAGCACGGTTATCTGTCACCAGCCGGGATTAATGTCATTTGCTGTAAGACACGATCGGCTATTAGTCACCTGTCCGGCTTCTCTCCGCTTCAGGGAGAACACGTCCGTCTGCCGAGATCTCTATCTGTCCCTCAGGACGCTCGGCAGCATGGCGGCGGTGGCTTTTCTGTTGGTACCCATCACCTGGTGTCTTAAAACGTTGCATCATTCGGTGATGTCCATTTGTTACTTTGTATCACCTTGTGACATTGATTTGTTACTTTGTATCACCTTGTGACATTGATTTGTTACTTTGTATCATTAGGTGTTTTGATTCATTTCTATTTTCATTTTTACATTTTTGCCTAAATTTAAATAAACAATCGTGATTTTGCAGCAGTAATCCGTCTCCCCTACAGGATCTCTGTACAGTTAGGAGATTTTTACATCTAAAATGAAAACATTTTGTATTGCAGTTCCTTTTCAAGATCTCCGCTTGCCATCAGTGAATGGAACTTTTTTTATTTAAAAATCTGACCTGATCATTTCTCACAGCTGAGAGTTTGTTACAGTTGTATCCAGTCCTGACAATTCTCTGAGCTGAACAGTCCAGACTGATACTTCGTAAAGTATTTACAGATCTCCTCTGGCCCCGTATTACGTGATAGAAAACCTCAGGGGCCCGGCTTCGTGCGTGTAATTGAAGGTCAGCCGGAGACTGGAGGACAGGACTTATCTGCTTTCTGTTGGCGTCTGTGCCGGTGATTGGCGCGTCCTGATTTCGGGGCTCCAGGATGATGAATCCCTCTGCTCGGGGATTCCTCTGACATTTGATTTCTTTAATTAGCAGAAAGTAAAGTCGAGGCCTTGAGTTTTAGGGGAGAATGTGCGATGTGCAGAATGATAACGGTCTTATTACAGCCGCGATCCTAACGGCGAGCGAATAAAAGACGAGCTGCAGATGGCGAATCTCGAGGTCTTTATAGGACAGACACTGAACGGTGCATCGGAGAAGTAACATCTCTGAGCCTAACAACTGGCGGATCCAAGATACAGACGGTGAAAACAAACCGCAACATCATCCTCCCCCCCCCCCCCCCCCGACCGGACGAGTGGCGGATACAAGATACAGACGGTGAAAACAAACCGCAACATCATCCTCCCCCCCCCCCCCTCCGACCGGACGAGTGGCAGATACAAGATACAGACGGTGAAAACAAACCGCAACATCATCCCTCGACGGGATAAGTGGCGGATACAAGATACGGACAGTGAAAACAAACCGCAACATCATTCCCCCGACCGGACGAGTGGCGGATACAAGATACAGGCGGTAAATACTGACCGTAACATCCGCCCCCCACCCCCTCCAGCCAGATAAGTGGCGGATACAAGATGCAGGCGGTGAAAACTGACCGCAACATCCCCCTCCGACTGGACGGCCGGTGGATGCAAGATACAGGCGGTGAAAACTGACCGCAACATACGCCTCACCCCCCCCCCTCCCGACCGGACGAGTGGCGGATACAAGATACAGGCGGTGAAAACTGACCGCAACATACGCCTTGACCCTCGCCCCGACCGGACGAGTGGCGGATACAAGATACAGGCGGTGAAAACTGACCGCAACATCCCCCCCCCCCCCCGACCGGACGACCTGTGGATACAAGATACAGGCGGTGAAAACTTACCGCAATATACGCTTCCTTCCCCGACCGGACGAGTGGCGGATACAAGATACAGGCGGTGAAAACTGACCGTGACATCCCTCGACCGGACGAGTGGCGGATACAAGATACAGGCGGTGAAAACTGACCGTAACATCCCCCCCGACCGGACGAGTGGCGGATACAAGATACAGGCGGTGAAAACTGACCGTAACATCCCTCCCCGACCGGATGACCTGTGGATACAGGCGGTGACAACTGACCGCAACATTTCTACCCCCCCTTCCCCCGACCGGATGAGCGACAGATACAAGATACAGGCGGTGAGAACTGACATTTCGCCCCCCCCCGACCGGATGAGTGACAGATGTGACAGATACAAGATACAGGCGGTGAGAACTGACATTTCGCCCCCTCCCCGACCGGATGAGTGACAGATGTGACAGATACAAGATACAGGCGGTGAGAACTGACTGATATGACCACCTGCCCCCCAAACTGGACAAGCGGAACTATAACATCCCTCTGACCGGATGAGCGGCGGATACTTCACTGGAAATCATGAGGTTAGGACTGATGGCATGGCCAGTTCTCCCTGTCACCCATATTGTAGGAAATCGCGACCGCCTTGCATCGCCCCTCACGTGCGCTGTCTGATGCATTTCATGTCTGAGGTCCCTTAAACAGGATTTCCAATGTCGGGTAAACAGCCATGAAAGGCTGTTTGTTTGGGGGCCAAAAATAGGGCCCCCAAAATCCAGAGAATGAAGGAGCATGTTCAGCCGTTTCCATTTTCCCTATCACATTCAATGGAACCAATCTCCTCTCTGTCGAGAACAGGGGCCCCTCATCTAGGAATCCCAAGGGCCCCACTAGTTTGATCCAGGAAAAAAACTTTTAATGCTGAAGAGGTCCAGAAAACCTCTCAGCACCTCTGTGTTATCTGCGGCTTTCTGTTCCCCTGCTGGACATTGAGCTCACAGTCTGATAAGCAATAAGCGGTGCCTCCGTGGATTGCATTGGATCACCCCTCTCGATCTGCGTTGCACTCATCGTTGGATTTGGTGACTCTCCGAATGATCACATTCCAATAGAACAGAAGAAGAACCGTCGCCATTCCCATCTTCAGGAGAAACTTGTGCGACACGGATCTTGTTATATACGCTTAGTGACCTTGTCTTCCAAATTTTATGCTTCTGCAGTATCTCTGCTTGCTGTCAGTGATTGTTGTGGCACTCGGTATGGTGGACGGCTGAGTGCTTTGTCCTGTCAAGGTTTTGTCACTGAGGCGGCCGGATGATGGCCCATTACTTGGCAGTAATAGCTGCTTCTTGTCACCGGGGATGATGGCTTCTCCGACCTTCCTTTGGCCGTGAAGGATATAAAAGCGAATTCGCTGTTTTTTGGCCATATTGTGCGAGCACTGGGCAGGGGCCGCGGGTGACATATGGGGCGTCATGCGGAAGAAGGATGCGTCTCCTGGGCACAGCGCAGAGATTCATCTGTCTTCTGGAAGTGGCACATTACAGGTTCTATGGAACCTCAGGGAAAGGACAATGGACAAACCCGCCATTAAGGGCTGAGCTTTATAACCCCAGAGCCAACGCCGCCGGCGCCACGCTACGAGTGCCGCTGTTTAGCCGCTGATTGTCTGTGCAGACAGGGGCGCAACATGGAGGGTTAAAGGGAGACACGTAATATGAAGAAAAAGGCAGCAGCGATGAATCCCCCGGATCTGGGGTCAGGAGAGACTTCAGTAACGTTTTCTATCGGTCCAGCGCCTTGGAATTTAAACTAAAACTTAACTTCAGCGCTCGATGAAGTGCGATCTGCGTGAAACGTGTCTCCCGAGGACACCATGGAGGTTTTATTTATTTATGTAAATGAAAGTTACGTTTTAGTTTAAATTCCAAGGCGCTGGACCTATGAACAGTTGATTAGATACAATGTTTCACGATTAACTGTTATTTCTTAAGATCCCTGAGGAGCAGGATTCTCGGCTTCATGAAAAGCAGCAAAGCAAATCCGTCCGCTGTGATGAGGATTTCTGCCCGACCACTTTGTGAGAAATGACTCCTTTGATGGGACGGGTTAAGACTGTTTGGGGGTCATTTATTTATTTTTTGGCTCTTTCATTAACCCCTGGCAGAGAGTAATTGATGTCGGCTGTAAAAATCAATCATAGCTGATCTAATAGCCCCAAAAATGGCCACCCTAGGGTGGTGGGCGAGATCTTCTGTGGGGGTGTCATCTGCTCATTGCTGCTGTGATTTATATTGAGACCATAAATAAAATTCATATTACCCCCCCAGCATCACACAATGTGGCGTCTGAGCCCCCTCGTCCTCCGCTCGCAGCCCCTTCCCTTGTCCCCACAATCAGTTGCCATTATCCCCGGCCGTAGCGGTGGCGAGGGAAATTATACAGAGTGAGTTAATGAAGGCCGCTGGCCCCATTCTTATGTGTGAATACACATGACACCGAAATTAATGGCCGCAGCTTGCGAGATCCATCCGCACTTAACCCCTTAAGGCCATTCCTGGGCCAGCGAAATGCGCCTCTCTCAATGCTCTGAGGTTCACTCCGGCTTCTCGGGGGTTAAGCGATTGTCAGACGTTGGGAATTTGAATGCTTTTTGTCCTGATCCCTGCAGATTATCTATGGCGGCGTCCCCTCGGGTTACACAAGGGATTCAGACCCCTAGGGCCGTACAGCAGAGCCGGGAGAGCGCAGCAGCGTGCACAAGGTAACTTAGTTTCTGGAATGCGGTTGTTTGTGGAAGGATTTTATTCTGCGGCGTCCCTGATATTTGTCTGTCACACGTGAGGGGTGCAGGGGTTCAGCTACAAAACCCGGAGGGGATTACAGCTCCGAGCGCTGAATCATTATTTGTGTCGGAGATTTGCGAAGCAGATTTTGCTCGTCATCAGGAAATCGGTGGCGGCTGAACTTTCCTTCAGTTTTCCTTCAGTTTTGAGTTTTAAATTAATGTCTCCCAATAGAAATGTCATTACTTACAGGACGGGGTGTGGGGTGACTGTCGCCCTGCACCCCCAGAAAACCAGTCTCCTCTGTTGTGCCTCAGGCAGCAAGCTCAAATGGTTAATACCAGAGAGGTCTGTGGTGCGTCTGATGGGGGTTATACTCTCTTGTCATCTCTTAGGTTTGCAGTGCTTAAAGCTGCCGGTTTTGTCTGGACTTTGTTTCTTTTGGGATAAAAGTTCAGATCATTGCCCAGTATCTAAATACACGAAACAAAGCAAAGTGACATTTTAATAAGGTCCTGACACCTCACTACACTACAAGAAAATTTAGCCTAGAACATTCAGAATGACAGGTGCATATCCATCAAGCAAACATGGTTAATAAAAAAATGGCTGCACACCATTATACATGCAAACAATGGAACTGAGAAATGGGGATCATTCTAAATTAAAGTGATATTATACCTCCTATAAATGAGTCAATGGAAGCTCTTAGCGAACATTTATGATCGAACGTGTGTCGGGCCCATCTACCAGGCGTCAAGGTGGCTTCCGCAGATGGGTCCCTAACACTAATATGATGACTCTTTTGGACTTGCCTAAGCCTACAATTTTCAGGGCGGTGTAGGAATCAGCTACATCAATACTCTGCTCAGAAGTCCCAGATAGATGGGCGTTGTTCAGTCTAAAAGAGGCCGCTACCCTCAAGAAAACTTAGACTTCTGAGAAGAGTATTAATGTAGCTGATTCCTACACTGCCCTGAAAATTGTAGACTTAGTTAAGTCCAAAAGAGGCATTATATTAGTGTTAGGGACCCATCTACGGAAGCCACCTTGACGCCTGGTAGATGGGCCCGACACACGATTGATCAAAAATGTGCGCAAAGAGCTTCCATTGACTCATTTATAGTAGGTATAATACCACTTTAATTTATAATGATCCCCATTTCTCTGTTCTATTATTTGCATGTATAATGGTGTGCAGCCATTTTTTTTTATCAACCTAACTACAATACCACAGTCATCCTCTCCCTGAAATGGCTGATAACAGGGGGCAATAGACTGTATTCTCCTGTCCTACAGTCATCCTCTCCCCTGAAATGGCTGATAACAGGGAGCAATAGACTGTATTCTCCTGTCCTACAGTCATCCTCTCCCCTGAAATGGCTGATAACAGGGGCAATAGACTGTATTCTCCTGTCCTACAGTCATCCTCTCCCCTGAAATGGCTGATAACAGGGGCAATAGACTGTATTCTCCTGTCCTACAGTCATCCTCTCCCCTGAAATGGCTGATAACAGGGGCAATAGACTGTATTCTCCTGTCCTACAGTCATCCTCTCCCTGAAATGGCTGATAACAGGGGCAATAGACTGTATTCTCCTGTCCTACAGTCATCCTCTCCCTGAAATGGCTGATAACAGGGGGCAATAGACTGTATTCTCCTGTCCTACAGTCATCCTCTCCCCTGAAATGGCTGATAACAGGGGCAATAGACTGTATTCTCCTGTCCTACAGTCATCCTCTCCCCTGAAATGGCTGATAACAGGGGCAATAGACTGTATTCTCCTGTCCTACAGTCATCCTCTCCCCTGAAATGGCTGATAACAGGGGCAATAGACTGTATTCTCCTGTCCTACAGTCATCCTCTCCCCTGAAATGGCTGATAACAGGGGGCAATAGACTGTATTCTCCTGTCCTACAGTCATCCTCTCCCCTGAAATGGCTGATAACAGGGGGCAATAGACTGTATTCTCCTGTCCTACAGTCATCCTCTCCCCTGAAATGGCTGATAACAGGGGCAATAGACTGTATTCTCCTGTCCTACAGTCATCCTCTCCCTGAAATGGCTGATAACAGGGGGCAATAGACTGTATTCTCCTGTCCTACAGTCATCCTCTCCCCTGAAATGGCTGATAACAGGGGCAATAGACTGTATTCTCCTGTCCTACAGTCATCCTCTCCCCTGAAATGGCTGATAACAGGGGCAATAGACTGTATTCTCCTGTCCTACAGTCATCCTCTCCCCTGAAATGGCTGATAACAGGGGGCAATAGACTGTATTCTCCTGTCCTACAGTCATCCTCTCCCCTGAAATGGCTGATAACAGGGGGCAATAGACTGTATTCTCCTGTCCTACAGTCATCCTCTCCCCTGAAATGGCTGATAACAGGGGGCAATAGACTGTATTCTCCTGTCCTACAGTCATCCTCTCCCTGAAATGGCTGATAACAGGGGCAATAGACTGTATTCTCCTGTCCTACAGTCATCCTCTCCCTGAAATGGCTGATAACAGGGGGCAATAGACTGTATTCTCCTGTCCTACAGTCATCCTCTCCCCTGAAATGGCTGATAACAGGGGCAATAGACTGTATTCTCCTGTCCTACAGTCATCCTCTCCCCTGAAATGGCTGATAACAGGGGCAATAGACTGTATTCTCCTGTCCTACAGTCATCCTCTCCCCTGAAATGGCTGATAACAGGGGGCAATAGACTGTATTCTCCTGTCCTACAGTCATCCTCTCCCCTGAAATGGCTGATAACAGGGGCAATAGACTGTATTCTCCTGTCCTACAGTCATCCTCTCCCTGAAATGGCTGATAACAGGGGGCAATAGACTGTATTCTCCTGTCCTACAGTCATCCTCTCCCCTGAAATGGCTGATAACAGGGGGCAATAGACTGTATTCTCCTGTCCTACAGTCATCCTCTCCCTGAAATGGCTGATAACAGGGGGCAATAGACTGTATTCTCCTGTCCTACAGTCATCCTCTCCCCTGAAATGGCTGATAACAGGGGCAATAGACTGTATTCTCCTGTCCTACAGTCATCCTCTCCCCTGAAATGGCTGATAACAGGGGGCAATAGACTGTATTCTCCTGTCCTACAGTCATCCTCTCCCTGAAATGGCTGATAACAGGGGGCAATAGACTGTATTCTCCTGTCCTACAGTCATCCTCTCCCCTGAAATGGCTGATAACAGGGGGCAATAGACTGTATTCTCCTGTCCTACAGTCATCCTCTCCCCTGAAATGGCTGATAACAGGGGCAATAGACTGTATTCTCCTGTCCTACAGTCATCCTCTCCCCTGAAATGGCTGATAACAGGGGGCAATAGACTGTATTCTCCTGTCCTACAGTCATCCTCTCCCCTGAAATGGCTGATAACAGGAGGCAATAGACTGTATTCTCCTGTCCTACAGTCATCCTCTCCCCTGAAATGGCTGATAACAGGGGCAATAGACTGTATTCTCCTGTCCTACAGTCATCCTCTCCCCTGAAATGGCTGATAACAGGGGGCAATAGACTGTATTCTCCTGTCCTACAGTCATCCTCTCCCCTGAAATGGCTGATAACAGGGGGCAATAGACTGTATTCTCCTGTCCTACAGTCATCCTCTCCCCTGAAATGGCTGATAACAGGGAGCAATAGACTGTATTCTCCTGTCCTACAGTCATCCTCTCCCCTGAAATGGCTGATAACAGGGGGCAATAGACTGTATTCTCCTGTCCTACAGTCATCCTCTCCCCTGAAATGGCTGATAACAGGGGGCAATAGACTGTATTCTCCTGTCCTACAGTCATCCTCTCCCCTGAAATGGCTGATAACAGGGGCAATAGACTGTATTCTCCTGTCCTACAGTCATCCTCCCCCCTGAAATGGCTGATAACAGGGGGCAATAGACTGTATTCTCCTGTCCTACAGTCATCCTCTCCCCTGAAATGGCTGATAACAGGGGGCAATAGCTCACATGTTCAGTCAAGGAGAGACAGAATGCAGGTTTGGCTCCATTTCCTTCACGTTACGTTGCGCTGTATCACGTTGTGAGATTTGTCGTTTTCTGCTCCTTCCACCAGAAGCTTTTTGATCTGACGTCACACCATATGTCATCAGTAATCTCTTGGATTAATCACCCCTCCCCCGCTGTTGACAAATTTTCATAAATCCCTTATTTGCGCGGTGCGTTTTCCTGTCTTGCCTTTTAATTGACAGTTAACCCCTCTGCTTCTGATCTGGAGATTCTCCGTACGGCGAAGACTTAGTCGCGGTTTCATTCGCATCATTTGCTTTTATATATTTTAAAAATGAAGAAAAAAGAAATGAAATCTAATAAGAATTTACTGCGTCGCAAAAGCGAAAATAAACCTGGCAGTAAAGTGTTGTATAAGTTACGAGCGCGTCTCCTGAAGCCTCCGAAATTGTTCTGCAAATTACTGCCAGTGGGTGGGAAGTACAGAAGCCATTATGGGTCAGGTGACTGCGCCGAGCCGAGCAGCTCACGCTTCTTCACACGTCTGGAGCTTTATTTGTGGGGGATCTCCGGGTCCAGAGTCTCCTCCCTTGTAGTATGAGCCCCTGCAGGGTCTGTTACAGTTTGGTTTAATACAGGCATGCTCAATCTGCGGCCCTCCAGCTGTTGCAAAACTACAACTCCCAGCATGCCTGAACAACCTACAGCTATCAGCCTACAGTAGGGCATGGTGGGAGTTGTAGTTTTGCAACAGCTGGAGGGGCGCAGGTTGAGCATCCCTGGTTTAATACATTGTAACAACTTGAGGCTTTTATCTCCGTGACAACCATTATCCCACTCCAGCACATGGGTGTCGGACTCCACCCTCTCACCTTCTTCCTCCTCAAGATGATTTCGAAGACAGTAGCTGAACTGATGCATCATGGGAAAAGACACATTAAGGGTTCATTTTTGGGGGTCAATCGGATTCTGATATTTAAAGGAATATCCTGGTTTCATCAAATTAACGATATTCTGTGTATTTCGGAAAGTTTTGTGTCATTTCTTTATCAATTTATGATCTCTGCTTGCTGTCAGTTTATTATGATCAGTTATTTACTAAAAATATCATCACTAAGCCCCTCCCCCATCAGAAGGTGACCCAAGGTCAGGAAGGGGTCAAAGGACCCGCTCACATGTGGCCACGGTTTCACAGTCCGTTAACTTGTTGGCTGAGGATGAGTGAGAGCAGACAGAGCGCAGCCGCCAGCGCCCTCGCCTCGCTCGTACTGAATAACGTAATTATCTTTGTTTTACCCTGAGGTTGTTTTCACCGTTAATGTGTAATTTTATTGTATTGCCGATATAAGTAAATGGCGTCCTGGAAAATTAATGTTTTAATCAATTAACTGTCAATCAAGTAAATTAACTCTGCGCTGCCTGGGCTATATGCCGGAATGAAGACCTTCTGGTGGTTAATTATGTCCCGCTCCTTTAAATGTCATCCCGGTCACAAAGATCCATTGTTCGGTAATATTTCCGCCTCTTGGCGTGCGGTTACGTCGACCTGTGGATCTGAAGAAATGATATCTGGCCGCACCATCGCCTTTGCCGTTTTGGTGTTCTGCGCCAAAGTAGTTGAAAGTTACTTGATGTGAAAGATTTATGCGGCGGCGCTACGCTGGGATGGCGCGCTCCGACATTGTGCCGTACCAGCGCAGCGTCGCCGCATAAATCTTGCAAAGGCAATAGTGCGGCCAGATATCATTTATTCAGATCCGTAGGTCAACGTAACCGCGCGCCAAGGGGCGGAAATATTACTGAACAATGGATCTTTATTTATTTATTTTTATTTACAAAAGGCACTGAATTATTGAAGAGCCGCTCGTTCCCGGTTCACAGGGCGCCGCTGATCGAGAGCAGCGTGATAAATCACAGCAAACGTAATCCTTAAAATCATAATAAACCGGAATATATCTTCTCTGCTCCTGGGAAAGCTGGGTGACCTGTGGTGGATCTATGAGCAGAGATTCCAGGCCTGTCCCTATGATAGTGCTTCCTGGAAGCTCCTGCGCTCCAGCAGTGTTATCACAGGAACCTCAGAGCAGCCGATCAGCACAGCGCGCCATTGTTTTGGAGTTGACAGAACCCTGGTGATTGGCTGTTCCCAGGCCCCGGGTTATTGTAATATGTTGGCAGGAAGTGTTGTCATGGGGGCGCAGCCAGGAGGGGGTTTCTAACCAGCAGTAAAATAAATTCAAGCAATATCAGCTGTGTTCTTGGGTATAATTTCCACTAATTAGACTAATATAAACCTCCGTGCTGCCCCCCCCCCTAAAGTTTCCATATCCGCTGGTTTGGACGCCGTGCGGGTGCTGCCGGGGGGAGGGGCAGGGACTGAGGTTATTTGTTTTATTAACATCTTATAAACCACAACTCCCCCCATCCTCAGGTTTTCCCTTTATCTGAGGGTCTCTAGCCTATGTCTCTATCGGCTATTGCAGGGGGGGGGGGCAAAACATCTATAATTTATATCATCCATTAAACCCGGGCCCTCTGCCGCGCCTGCGCAGGATTCTGGGAGCCGAACTCAGACAAGTGTTCACCATATGAGGATGCTGCTCACACGTGTCATCTGGCGGCAGAAGAGCTGGAATCACTTCACGGATCTTGTATGTTTGTTTTTTGTATTTAGATTTTTACTGAGATTATTTTGTCTTCATTTCCTGTTTACAAATAAATGATAATGAACCGGATTGTAATAAATAACTGCCCCGAATACATCGGATGTCCGCAATCCGCCACATCATACAGAATACTGGGGGAATGAATCTCCATTACATCCTGTTATACTCCAGAGCTGCACTCACTATTCTGCTGGTGCAGTCACTGTGTACATACATTACTTATCCTGTACTGATCCTGAGTTACATCCTGTATTATACTCCAGAGCTGCACTCACTATTCTGCTGGTGCAGTCACTGTGTACATACATTACTTATCCTGTACTGATCCTGAGTTACATCCTGTATTATACTCCAGAGCTGCACTCACTATTCTGCTGGTGCAGTCACTGTGTACATTACATTACTTATCCTGTACTGATCCTGAGTTACATCCTGTATTATACTCCAGAGCTGCACTCACTATTCTGCTGGTGCAGTCACTGTGTACATACATTACTTATCCTGTACTGATCCTGAGTTACAGCCTGTATTATACTCCAGAGCTGCACTCACTATTCTGCTGGTGCAGTCACTGTGTACATACATTACTTATCCTGTACTGATCCTGAGTTACATCCTGTATTATACTCCAGAGCTGCACTCACTATTCTGCTGGTGCAGTCACTGTGTACATACATTACTTATCCTGTACTGATCCTGAGTTACATCCTGTATTATACTCCAGAGCTGCACTCACTATTCTGCTGGTGCAGTCACTGTGTACATACATTACTTATCCTGTACTGATCCTGAGTTACATCCTGTATTATACTCCAGAGCTGCACTCACTATTCTGCTGGTGGAGTCACTGTGTACATACATTACTTATCCTGTACTGATCCTGAGTTACATCCTGTATTATACTCCAGAGCTGCACTCACTATTCTGCTGGTGCAGTCACTGTGTACATACATTACTTATCCTGTACTGATCCTGAGTTACATCCTGTATTATACTCCAGAGCTGCACTCACTATTCTGCTGGTGCAGTCACTGTGTACTTACATTACTTATCCTGTACTGATCCTGAGTTACATCCTGTATTATACTCCAGAGCTGCGCTCACTATTCTGCTGGTGCAGTCACTGTGTACATACATTACTTATCCTGTACTGATCCTGAGTTACATCCTGTATTATACTCCAGAGCTGCAATCACTATTCTGCTGGTGGAGTCACTGTGCACATACATTACTTATCCTGTACTGATCCTGAGTTACATCCTGTATTATACTCCAGAGCTGCGCTCACTATTCTGCTGGTGCAGTCACTGTGTACATACATTACTTCTCCTGTACTGATCCTGAGTTACATCCTGTATTATACCCCAGAGCTGCACTCACTATTCTGCTGGTGCAGTCACTGTGTACATACATTACTTATCCTGTACTGATCCTGAGTTACATCCTGTATTATACTCCAGAGCTGCACTCACTATTCTGCTGGTGCAGTCACTGTGTACTTACATTACTTATCCTGTACTGATCCTGAGTTACATCCTGTATTATACTCCAGAGCTGCACTCACTATTCTGCTGGTGGTCACAGAGTACATCCTCCAGCTTTTCCAGAACTTTTATCAGAATAGGATGTGTAATCCCGGTAGAGGAGCCGCTCAGTCCCATGTAATGAAGCCCGATCCCTGCAGAGCAGAACTCTCTGCAACTTTCCAATAGAAAGTGTGTCCCAATGCAGTCCCCCTCCGGCCGCCATGGTTGCTGCCTGCGCAGTGTTGTACTTTCATGTCCCTGTAAGGCGCTGTCGCTAGGCGCTACTCTCCGTCTCTCGGTTCGTCCATCTCTCTTAATCTATATTGTCAATAAATACGGCGGGAAATAAATAAATAGCGCGCGGTGTGCAGAGAATCGGGAGCGGACATCGATATCTGCAGCGCCGCGCACCGCGTGGTCACAATCCATATTCCAGACTGCACAGCTCTGGAGGATAATACAGGATAAGTATGAAGACATTGACTCTACTTTTAGGATTTGATTCATCAGTGATTGATTAGTAAAGATCTGGATTATTGATTGTTTGCGCTGAATGTGTCGGTGATTACTGACAGTAATGGTTTATCATTATTGATGACATTGATCGTCTTTCGGCCGCAGCATTATACTGTTATAATCGGCCAGTAGTTTGTGCGCTGTGTTCAGAGCGGATTCTTGAAAACAGTCTTAAAATGTACCTGATGCCTTTGCATAAGTATTGACGCCCTGTGACTGTGGCCGCGCGGCTTCTTCGTCCCTAGCAGAGTTTTCTGGTTGCTGTTGGCACCAGAGCTGCTGCATTGTGGGTGATATGTGGCTGCTCGTTGCCCCCGGGATCCCTGCACGTTGTATGATTGCTGAGCTGGGAATTCGTCCTTATTAACGTGAGAAATGTCCTCTGCAACAAAGCAGAACAAAGCGTCGCTGTGCCAAGTGCTCCTGGGAGAGCTACGAGCCGGGTCTGTGATCTGGAAAACGTGGCGGCACCTGAGACGATTCATTGTCCCCTGCAGAGCAGATGCTGCCACCAGGACACGCCGTCAATGTCATGGAAGATGGAGCCACGCCGCCGCCATCCTTAAAGGGCACCTGCATGCCTGAACGCCGCACTACTCCTTGTAATCTTCAGTTTACGGATTGTCTGCGGCACTTATCGGGCTCTGATCTTGAATCGCATGTTTTATTCTCTAGCCGCCTCCAGAGCAGCAATCACAGTTCTTGTGTTTTGTTTTTTTTTGATGCTCCCTGTTGGTTTTGTACTTGCTCTGTATCTGCCACTTTGTGGAGGATGCCGCATGTCGCATCGCGAGGAACTGTGAACGCAGCTTTGGATGTGGCCGGAGTATAAGCCATGGTGTGTCTTTGGGTCGGTATAAGATAAGCTGGGCTTTATTATTTAGGGTTTTATTGGGGACCGTGTGCCTCCTGATTTGGGTCTTCATCCCTCCCGAGGCTATTTACCTTCAGCATTGCAGCTCCTCCACCTTTCTCATCTGAGGCTCAGCCTTCTGCTCTGTCCCTCCCCTATGCTTAACACTACAGCTCTGCTCCATTAGGGCACAGCAAAGTGTCTCTAGCTCTGCTGCTCTGTCTGTTAGAGCCTAAAGTAGTCTGAACGCCACCTCCTGTCTCATTAGAGGATTAGACTGCTGCTTTCCATCACTCATGCTTTACACTGCATCTCTGCTCCATTAAAACGCTGTAATCATTGACTACAGCTCAGCTACACTGTCTGTTGGAGCCCTTGGTAGTCTGGACATCATCTCCTGCCTCATCAGATACTCAGACTCCTGCTCAGTTCTTCCTCCATACTTTACAGCGCAGCTCTGCTTCTTCTGATTGTCTGCTGTGTAGATAGAAGCACAAGCTCATGAGAAAGCCGGTACACGGAGAAATGGTTTCCATTACCAAATGATGTTAAACTCCAAGGGGGTGGAGCCTCAACAAGGGGGTGGAGCCTGGAGAGATCTTTCAGAAAGGTCCATGTAGTCGGTAGGTGTCGGGCAGCGGAGACCAGTGCGGGGTCAGAATACTGATCCGATCCAGTCTGGGCGGCCCGAGTAACGCATCGGTATTCTTCCTGTGCAGGAATTCCGCTGCTTGCGGCTTTATTGATGAGACCAGAGCAGATTAATTGGCCTTAAAAATCCAGATCTGATTTTGGGAGCGGGAGGCGCTGGCAGGTGCAGGGGCGCAGCGCGGAGCCCAGTGGAAGCAATTTATATTCTCTCCTCTGAAGTCCCCTCCCCCGCTGCCTGGAAATCTCTGGTTTAGTTAACAGCAAAGAGTCTACAAATCATACAAGTCGCGTCGGAATAAACATTTACCTCTAAAATGTAAAAAAATAAGTGTCCCCCCTCATCCTGTACATGGGGGCCCTGGTGCTGTCCTCGAATGTCCAACTCTTTTGGGTGATGGCCAATATGGCCACCGTTACAGCTCCCTCGGGGGTTGAGGGGCCCCACAGCTCACTTCCAGCCTAGTCCTACAGCGATACTTTCCTCCATGCGTCATTGAATAGCAGTCGCTGCAGTAGTAATAATGTATCATTGCTGAGATCTCTGTTATATCCCTGTCATGTAATTGGCCCCTGGTGCACTCGGGCCCCTAGCAATGACTTGCTGGATAATGCTGAGTGATAACCTCCCGACCCAGCTTTCCCCATTCCTGTAACTTGGGAATAGCAGAGTTGAGTATGCAGTGATTCATGTCT
Organism: Bufotes viridis; assembly: GCA_033119425.1. NCBI lineage: Eukaryota > Metazoa > Chordata > Amphibia > Anura > Bufonidae > Bufotes > Bufotes viridis. Next base: position 159,247,819 of record CM065595.1, read on the forward strand.
GATTTATGGGGAACCTTTATTTTGGTGGGAATTCTTTGAACCCAGTAAAATGACATTTTCTGGTAACTGGTGGTGTTTTGGGGCCCCCGGTCTCGGAGATGGGGGTGTTTGTGTAGACTATGGTAATGTTCACCTTCTCGGTGACATTTGGCTCCTCTTCTTCATCTCTTCTGGGAGCGTTAAAGGTCGAGATGCTGAAAGTTGCTCTTCTGTAAAGTTCAGTCCTGGGCGAGGAATGTGAACCCTCGTCCTGCCGATGGGATCAGCGCCGGAATCCTGGTCCGGTGCCCGGGTCTCCAGGCATCTCAGTCTACACATTATCCAGTCCAACCTGGTGGGGCACAACAGACAGAGTAAGGTCCCTACTGTGGCCCCCAGGCAGCGTGGTCCCCGACCATGACTGCAGATTGAACTGTCCTGCCCTACTGCCAGGGGTAGAGCGACAAATGACTGGGCCCCACAAGGACAGCTTCATAGGGCCCCTGTTACCACCTACGAGATTGCAGGCTCCAGCCAGATGTGAGTAGATTGTACATTACATCTCAGTCCTTTGATTGGCCCCTGGTAATTCTGGGGCCCATAGCAATGACTTGCAGGACCAGGTCAGACCATAATATCAGGATGAATGAACCTGTGGCCTCCAGTGCGCCCGTTCTGCTCTGAGGGCGTCTCACATGTTCAGTTTTAGAATATTTTCTATTTTAGACGTTTGCACTTTAATTACTGGGGACTGGATTTAACCCTCAGCGTCCTGACCACGACGGCGGCTCTGAGCTCTGGACGTGAAAGTGTCACAGATCCGAGCTCAGCGGCCGAGGGGATTACATGGAGGCCTCCCCGGGGTACATTGTTACATCGCTGTCTTTTATATTGTTACATTTCTATCTTCTCTGTTACAGCTCTGTTGTCTTTGTTACATTGTTGCCTCTCATCCTCTCTGTTACATTGTTACATTTCTATCTTCTCTGTTACAGCTCTGTCGTCTTTGTTACATTGTTGCCTCTCATCCTTCTGTTACATTGTTACATCTCTGTCTTTTATATTGTTACATTTCTATCTTCTCTGTTACAGCTCTGTCTTCTTTGTTACATTGTTGCCTCTCATCCTCTCTGTTACATTGTTACATTTCTATCTTCTCTGTTACAGCTGTCTTCTTTGTTACATTGTTGCCTCTCATCCTTCTGTTACATTGTTACATGTCTATTTTCTCTGTTGCATCTCCGTCTTCTCCTCTCACCTCTCATAAGCTGTGATACATTTTGGGTTTCACACTGTCCTCACATTGTCCTCTCTGTTACATTGTTACCGCCTCTCTCTGCTATATTTGGCAGCATTCTTTTTGTTACATTGTTACATCTGTCTCCTCCATGTGTTGCTTCTCATTGCCTGTTACACTTTGTGACATTGTTACTCTGCTGTTCTCGGTTACATTGTTGTCTTGTATTTATCCTTCTAGGCTGCAGTCACTTTGTTCAAAAGGTGGCAATAACATATGACAATCTGTTACATTGTTTCCTGCTTATATCGCTGTGTTACCTTGTTTTCTGAAAAGACAAGCACAACGCAAACGCACAATGTGAACATAAATGTATGAACTGATGCTGGAGTCACTAAGTAAATGAATTTGTGCCCTGGTCTATAGAACACCTTGTGCCTTGGGGCCTCAGATTGATTCCTGCTTTTTCTGCTCTGTTACATTGTTTCCTGCCTATAGTGCTGTGTTACATTGTTACCTCCCTGATTTGCTCTCTTACAATGATTTGCGCTTGTTTTCCAGGACTTGCCCCGGAGCATCCCTTGGCAGATAGACGCGTGGCGTTCCTCCATCATGACCAGACTATGGGCGCTCCTCTTCTCGCTTCCGAGCGTCTTCGTTCTCCTGCTCCACCGAATAACTCTCACGGTCCGAGCGGATTATCCAGAGATGGAGGAGCAATGTCTGAAGAGAGAGCACCCCATACTTACCTTCCAGGGTGAGTTCTGGAAATATCTACGAGACGTTAGGGGTGCTCCATCCGTAGTCCTAGTGTAACCCTCTCAACACCCTTCATCACGTGTGTGCAGCCCACAAACTCCAGTCGCCTCTAGAGCTGCAGTCCCAATTCTGCTGGTTAGCTGTGAGCTCTAAGGAGCCTACTTTCAAGTCCTCCTGCAGGTCCCTGCTGGTTCAGTGTCTGTACGAGGTCCAGCTGGTGCATTGCTGGAGGTCTGCGCCTCATACCGGGCATGGAGTAATACCCTATCTGCTATCGTGCAGGGCATTGCAGGCAGCAGCGAGCAGAATTGTGAATGCAGCCCTGGAAGTGACTGCAGTATAAGATGTTCTATGCAGATAGACCGGGCAGAGACTCGGAGGGGTGTCCGGGCCCCCCGTGGACTCATCATGTGGTCTCATCCCCTCACTAATATGTTCAGCTATGACAGTAGCATATCCGCGCGGTACAATGAATGCAGCTGTCCGATCCGAATTTATGTAAATGAACCTTGGATGCGGATTATTAGCGAAAGTAATTTATTTAATCAATTTGACGAGTTCTCTGAGATCTTCGGATTACAAATGAATTCATCAGAACTGGACGCGGCGGCCATTAATATTCAGCGCTGACTATGAGGCCAATCAAGCCTTAATGGGAAGAGCCGCCATGTATCTCTATTTACTGCGGCCCGAACAGCGCTGTAAATGATGGCGGGACGGGCGCGCGATTAGCAGCAATGAATATTATAGTAAAATGTCGCTGCCCACACAGCGCGCCGCAATCATTAACCCTGCGATGATTCATTACATTATAAAGCTGGTTACAAACCATGAAGAGGTTCACGGGTCTACACCACAGGACGCGGCGCGGGGTCTCAAAACGTGGATTGGGGTCCCCAGTAATGACACACTGACACCAGGGGCCACGAACAATGGCACACTGACACCAGGGGCCCCGAACAATGGCACACTGACACCAGGGGCCCCTAACAATGGTATACTGACACCAGGGGCCCCAGACAATGGCACACTGACACCCGGGGCCCCGAACAATGGCACACTGACACCAGGGGCCCCGAACAATGGCACACTGACACCAGGGGCCCCTAACAATGGCACACTGACATCGGTGGCCCCTAACAATGGCACACTGACATCGGTGGCCCCTTAACAATGGCACACTGACATCGGTGGCCCCTAACAATGGCACACTGACATCGGTGGCCCCTAACAATGGCACACTGACATCGGTGGCCCCTAACAATGGCACACTGACATCGGTGGCCCCTAACAATGGCACACTGACATCGGTGGCCCCTAACAATGGCACACTGACACCGGTGGCCCCTAACAATGGCACACTGACACCGGTGGCCCCTAACAATGGCACACTGACATCGGTGGCCCCTAACAATGGCACACTGACATCGGTGGCCCCTAACAATGGCACACTGACACCTGGGGCACTTTTGAGTTCCTAATGACAGCACCCCACCCCTTCTAACCGGTTATCAGCGGGAGTCTCGCACTCTGGGGGTTATACTGCGCCGCTTCATTGTGTTTGGAAGATAAAAATGAAAAAATAAGAAAAAATCAATTCTTCTTTCTGCCGCTGATCGCTATGGAGGGGATGACGGGGCAGTGTCCAGCCACTTGTCCAGGGCAGGAGTCACACTTGCAGTTTTTGGTGCAGTTTTTCTTCACTAAAGGCTGAAGTGGTTTCCAAAGGAATGAGAAATATAAAGGAGGCATGTCGTCGTCTTCTTCTGCTGGACCCACGTCTGGCTTTGGCTCAAAAACTGCATGTGTGACCCCTGCCTTATTGAGACTCTCATCTCTTGTGCAGGTCTTCAGCCAGGTATGGATGTCATCAAAAGTTTATGTTCACTGACAGCAAGCAGAGATACTGAACATTGTACATTTAAAAAAGGGACATTTTCTACATCTTAGATTTTCAGTCATTTCTCTTGCTCCCGTCACAGAGATTGTTGCCCCTGCAGCTCCGCTCCGCAGATTTTACCCCCTTCTAGATGTTCTCCATACGGTTTCCACTTTTATGTAAATGAAGCTTAGAGGGTCTTGTTTAGGAATCCGCCTCGGTGAATTCTGAGGTGATAGGGGGGCCGCCATCAATTAGCCGGAGCAGGGAGCGGCTGCAGCGTCCGAGCGTCCATTGAGCTCCGTGAGAGCTGTGCAATTCCTCATTTCTCCTGTGGGGGTGCTGATGGGCAGCGGGGGTCCCCAACACTCTGATTTCTAGGGGTCCCATTAGAGCTTACTGTCGGGGACCCTTCTAACGAACACTAAATCGCCGGTTATATCGGGGGATAATGTTCCGCAGGTTTTTGATAAACTTTGTGTTTCCTCAAAACTCCATTCAGACCTAATCCTTCAAATGGATTTGTTGCAGTGTATCAGTAAAGAAAAATCAGTGCTCTCAGTCAGGGATGGCCAACCTGCGGCTCTCCAGCTGTTGCAAAACTACAACTCCCATCATTCCCTGACAGCCTACAGCAGGGCATGGTGGGAGTTGTAGTTTTACAACAGCTGGAGAGCCGCAGGTTGGCCATCCCTGCTCTAGGTCATCGGCAGCACAAGTCTCCACTCCTGTCACAATGTATCAGCGCAGGTAAAATGTGTCCAGGATGTTTTGTCAGGATTGGATACAATGTAACAGATCGCTGTATGGCTCAGACTTCTACAGGGTCCTAGTGCACGTCTCTGTACCTCCTATCACCTGTGGAACAATGCGGCACGTCCTATTGCCATACTTGTGGGGGTATTGTAGCTACTACCCCCCATGTAAGCTTTAGGAGTAATGAAGAGTCCAGACAGTGATGGGGGCGCAGGGACATCGGCGCAGGGGTCATGCCTGTAATGTACCCTGGGGTTGTAATACTTTTGGAGGGGGCTCTTAGATGACTGACTCTATATTAGACCCTGCTGCTCCGTTATTCTCACATTCCTGTCTTTGCTCTGATTCTTGCACTGAACATTAGTTTTTTAGTTTTTTCACGTCTTGCTGATGAATAAGCCGATCCCGCCGCTTTCTCGCCCGGGACTTTGTAGTCTGATGCACTAAAGACTGAGCGCAGGAGATCAGTGGGTTTAGCCCGAGGACGTCCGGGAACTTTGAGTCATCCCAAAATACCGCTCTTCTTGTTCTCAGCATGTGAGTGATTTACCGCCCCCCGGATCATGGTAACGGCGGCGCCGACAGATGAAGCAACTGGATGAAAGTATCAGAACTTCGCTGAGGAACCGATGGATGTGGATCACAAGTCATCAGCTGGATGATCGTCTGTCAGATTACAGGGGGACATTAACCATTTCATTGTGGGGGCGGAAATGACACCAAAACCTTCATCACTGCCCCTTGTCTGACAAGATGAGTGCACCACCGAACTGGCGTATCTAAGCCTATCATGTGTGATACTGTCTGATGAGCCCTGTATCTAAGCCTGTCTTGTGTGATACTGTCTGCTGAGCCGCTGTATCTAAGCCTGTCATGTGTGATACTGTCTTCTGAGCAGCTGTATCTAAGCCTGTCATGTGTGATACTGTCTGCTGAGCCCCGTATCTAAGCCTGTCTGATACTGTCTGCTGAGCCCTGTATCTAAGCCTGCCATGTGTGATACTGTCTGCTGAGCCCCTGTATCTAAGCCTGTCCTGTGTGATACTGTCTGCTGAGCCCCTGTATCTAAGCCTGTCATGTGTGATACTGTCTGCTGAGCCCCGTATCTAAGCCTGTCTGATACTGTCTGCTGAGCCCTGTATCTAAGCCTGCCATGTGTGATACTGTCTGCTGAGCCCCTGTATCTAAGCCTGTCCTGTGTGATACTGTCTGCTGAGCCCCTGTATCTAAGCCTGTCCTGTGTGATACTGTCTGCTGAGCCCCTGTATCTAAGCCTGTCCTGTGTGATACTGTCTGATGAGCCACTGTATCTAAGCCTGCCATTTGTGATTCTGTCTGCTGAGCCGCTGTATCTGAGCCCGTATATGTGATACACCCTAGAGGACCAGCCTCTTCTTCCTTCCCGCCATCATACCGGTCATTACTATAGATCAGTCAGGAGGCGCGAGGCTCTGCACCTTCATGCCTCCCCCCCCCCACCCCGAGCTCTTACAGGGCCAACAATTTGTAATTCTGAGACGGTTTTGAGTTTGTTTTTTGCGGCTTATCCTTAATTAAATCTCAGCCGTTCTTACGACTCTAAAGCCAGACTAATTGGTTGAAACTCGGGAGTGACGCCTCTGGATCGCGGGCGTGTAATGGCCGCACGGGCCTGACTAATAGATTCAGACGCCATTAAAGCGCCTCGTTCTGTGTCACAACAGACGCCGCGCAATAAACCATGAGAGATCTGTGACTGCAGCTCTGGATGTGACTGGAGGAGAATACGGACGTCACCCAATGTGACTGCAAGAGAAGCAAATCTGAAAATAATCAAATGACCCCCCCAAATCAGGAAACCGAGGAAGAGGGGCTCCAAATCCAGATCTGTAGGAAATAATTCAGAGAGGGTCCTTGCTGGAATAATGAAGATTGAAACTTGGGGTACAGGGCAGTGACACTTGGGGTACAGGGCAGAGACACTTGGGGTACAGGGCAGAGACACTTGGGGTACAGGGCAGGGACACTTGGGGTACAGGGCAGAGACACTTGGGGTACAGGGCAGGGACACTTGGGGTACAGGGCAGGGACACTTGGGGTACAGGGCAGGGACACTTGGGGTACAGGGCAGGGACACTTGGGGTACAGGGCAGTGACACTTGGGGTACAGGGCAGTGACACTTGGGGTACAGGGCAGTGACACTTGGGGTACAGGGCAGGGACACTTGGGGTACAGGGCAGGGACACTTGGGGTACAGGGCAGGGACACTTGGGGTACAGGGCAGGGACACTTGGGGTACAGGGCAGGGACACTTGGGGTACAGGGCAGGGACACTTGGGGTACAGGGCAGGGACACTTGGGGTACAGGGCAGGGACACTTGGGGTACAGGGTAACTGTTCTCATTGTCGCAGTTTTGTCGCTGACTGTTTCTTTCATCTTTTTTGCGCTGTGGAATTTTCGGACGTCCTTTGCCGCTCTCCTGTGTGCACTCGGCGTTGCTCCATTGTAATCCCCTCCTCCGTTTTCCCGGTGCCAGGCAAAGGGTTAACCGCTGGCAGAACGGCTGATGAATTTTCAGGCTCCCAGTGATTCTTTGTGATTTATTTTCCTGACATTTCACCCATCAGCTCCGCTGGTTTGAACTGGTGAAATATTACACATCCATCATGGGTCGGCCAGGGCCTCCCTGCCTGCGAGGCTCAGGCGCACAATGGAGGCCGCGGTTACGGTTGTCTCAGCGGGGATTGGCTGTTTGCGATTTCACCTTTGGCGGTGTAACTGAGTGGAATGAGATTTCTGCATCTAAACATTGATTATTCCTCCGACGCCTTCTGCATCAATGAAGCATCTAAGAAACGGATTAGAAGATGGAGGCTCGCGCCTCGCGATGTTCCTGAGCGTTCCGGCTCTGAGCAACCCACAGGACATCGCATTTGGGAATTTACACGGAAGGTTTCATTCCATGTTCTCTTCCTATAAGTGCAACGAATGGTCGAACGTCAATCAATGGAAATCTCTATTCATGAGTATTTATAAAGAATCGTGAGGGCACATCACCAACATGGCAGCTGTACCCGCCCTGATAGCGCCCAGATCCAAAGAGCGTTACCCGAGAATGGTTTATCATGTATTATACTCCAGAGCTGCCCTCACTATTCTGCTGGTGCAGTCACTGTGTACATACATTACTTATCCTGTACTGATCCTGAGTTACATCCTGTATTATACTCCAGAGCTGCACTCACTATTCTGCTGGTGCAGTCACTGTGTACGTACATTACTTATCCTGTACTGATCCTGAGTTACATCCTGTATTATACTCCAGAGCTGCACTCACTATTCTGCTGGTGCAGTCACTGTGTACATACATTACTTATCCTGTACTGATCCTGAGTTACATCCTATATTATACTCCAGAGCTGCACTCACTATTCTGCTGGTGCAGTCACTGTGTACGTACATTACTTATCCTGTACTGATCCTGAGTTACATCCTGTAATATACTCCAGAGCTGCACTCACTATTCTGCTGGTGCAGTCACTGTGTACATACATTACTTATCCTGTACTGATCCTGAGTTACATCCTGTATTATACTCCAGAGCTGCACTCACTATTCTGCTGGTGCAGTCACTGTGTACATACATTACTTATCCTGTACTGATCCTGAGTTACATCCTGTATTATACTCCAGAGCTGCACTCACTATTCTGCTATTGCAGTCACTGTGTACATACATTACTTATCCTGTACTGATCCTGAGTTACATCCTGTATTATACTTCAGAGCTGTACTCACTATTCTGCTGGTGCACACTTTTGGCCCTAAAGGTTTAATTCGCACAGATTTGTTTCCATCTTCATGTGGTAAGAGCCTGCAGGATTCCCTTCCCCAATATGGGGGCTAGCTCATGGTCGGGGGTCGCGCTTCGGTCTGTGCTCGAGGTGCAGTCCCTGCTTTCCTTGTCGGGGTGGTGCTAGGTGCGGCCCCATTCTGATTTTCTCTCTGGGGTCCCTCTGCTTTAGCTTTGCCCCTTTTTTGATACATTGTATTTCTTACAGATTTCTAAAGATAAAATTTCCTTGTGTCCCCTCAGTCGTGTTAATAAAAGGTGATGATTTTTCGGCCCCTGGTTCCCCGGCCGCCTCTTCTCTGCAGCTCCCAGTCCTGTGATTTCTGAGAAGTATTACATTTAATAGCCGCCGGTCGGAGCTCGCTGTCCTTCCCTCTGATCGTCTTCCTGCAGTGGGTGGACGGGGATTCGGGATCTGCTCTGCATACAGAATATGTCTGCTCCACGCTCTTCATCATCCTGCAGAAATTCTGAGATCGGCGCCGTTCATGGGGGATGTGGCTGGATGATTGACAGCGCGGACCCTGCATTCACCTGTGTAATGGGGGAGGGGCAGGGGTGGCCCAGACCCCCCACAGTGCACTGGAGATGAGTGCTGTACACAGAGGAGCGGGGACCCCATTATGCAGTGGGGTCTTGTTTTCCAGGGTCAGGTGTTTGCTCCCCCTCCGGGCCCTTTCGATAACCTTCGGCCAGTCCCCCTCTTGGTTGTTAACCAGGCAGCTCCTCTGGGGAGGGGCATCCTGCAAATCCATGCCCCTCATCTCAGTCTGGACACTACAAGTCCCAGCATGCAGTCCGCCACCTGGAGAGTGAGGATCTGCACCTTCTGATTTCTTGTGCTTTCCTCGCTGTGAAGATGTTAAACGCTGCGGGATCGACGAGGACAAGATGGTCAGAAAGAAGCCGTGAGCGCTGCCCGCCGCCATCTACGTGATTAATATTCCCATACAGATAACACCCTGGAACCAGCACCTCATGCAAGTTTACCCATCCGGCTCTAGGAAAGCTGGGTGACGGCCGGAGGTCATTACAGCCGCACCAGGGCAGTCACTCAGCTTTCCCGGACGCCTGTCTGTGGCTCACCTTCCTTACTATGTGCGAGGAGTCTGGGAGAGTTGTGGGAGCCATACTGCCTGTCACCCAGCTTTCCCAGGCACTGATGAATCGATAAAGCAGCGCCAAGATTTACTGGACGATGGGGCAAAAGCAGATTCCGGGAGAAGCCCCTGCGCCCGCCCCGGTCATGGCGTCGAGGGGGAGCTTCATTACCCAGAACCCCCTTCTCCCCCATAGTCATGTCTGACTTGAGAACAACGCAGCAGCTCAACGTTATCTGCCAGTCTTATCGCCCTGATATATACTCCCACCAGCTGCCTCCCAGTGCCGGATGATGGGGGTTATACTGTTTCAGGGGTAACCAGTTTAGAAATAAGTATAAATGACAGACATATTGCTAAGATCTCTTTTTGCTTTCAGTAAAAGGAAACGCTGTCTACATCCAGATGACCCATTACTTCTCATGGCTGAGGGCCTGTTACAATGTATCAGTCCTGACAATCAGACTTCAGACTGACACATTTCCCCTCCACTGATACTAATTTGTAGCAATCAGGACAGGAGAGAGATTCCTGCTGCCGCTGTACTCACATGGGATTAGAGGATTGTCTAGGCTGGATGTTTTGTAACAAACCCTCAGCTGTGACAAGATGATGATCATTTTAGGGATTGATTATAATGTTTGCTGCTGAAGTTGGTTATTGCCAGGATTAGTAGCGAATAATCGTCGGCGCCATTGATCAGCACGTCCGGGCCCCGGGATGTGGGCGATGGGGGGGGTTACGATGAAATGTATTAATTCTGCTCTTTTTCCTCCTCTAGACCTCAGGCCTTGGTTGTCCAACTTCTCTTATGGCGACGTGCAGGATTTCTCGCAGCTCGCGCTCGATGTCAACAGGAATCAGCTGATCGTGGGCGCCAGGTAATATATACAAGCAGATGAAGCAGAGCTGAATGTGTCATCGAAGTGGCTTCTATGCCAAATATCTGCTCATATATTCAGTGCCTTAATGTCACGATTCCTCCAAGGGAGGCCAATAAGTAAGGAGAGCCCAGCAAAATCATCCCTGCAGTCCTATGTAACACCCCAGATAGTACATTGTGCCGGCTCCTATCAAACTACCTGCCCTGTGTGACCCGAGGTGATTGGCGCTGTCTGTGTATTTTCTGGGGTTGTCGCGGTTTCTGGACGTTGATGCCCTTTCTTCCTGCGGTTCTGGTGTCCCCCCCCCCCCCCGAGGGCTGTCATGTGGCGGTGCGCTGCTGCTGGGTGAGGCCCCCCTTATGGGCACCATTGGCTTTTAGTACATGAATGGAGCCTGTTCTGTGTGATCTCTGGTTACAGAATGTTTTACGGACACTCGGCGCCCATGTCACCTCCGTCCTGCGGGTGTCCCTGGTGCTGCCACCCTCAGCTGCTGCAGATTACCCTGAGTCTCATGAGGAGCGGAGCTCGGGGTCTCCTGTGACTTGAGCTTAATCTCATAATCTTCACTCTGCTGAATCAGCTCAGAACAGGATCCAGACACAGAGAGGTGCGCGGCGCCCGGGCAGTGCTGCCATCTCTGGAGCGCGGTCTGCTTCGTCAGTTTATGGGATTTAGGGACTTCTGCAGTGAGGAGCAATCTAATGGTAGGACAGGAGGAACCAGGCTTCACCTGCAGTCCTATGTAACACCACAGATAACACAGTGATAACTCTCTGAGTACAGATAATGTAGTAGATGTCACCTGCAGTCCTAGGTAACACCACAGATAACACAGGGATAACTCTCTGAGTACAGATAATGTAGTAGATGTCACCTGCAGTCCTATGTAACACCACAGATGACACAGTGATAGCTCTCTGAGTACATATAATGTAGTAGATGTCACCTGCAGTCCTATGTAACACCACAGATAACACAGTGATATCTTTCTGAGTACAGATAATGTAGTAGATGTCACCTGCAGTCCCATGTAACACCACAGATAACACAGTGATAACTCTCTGAGTACAGATAATGTAGTAGATGTCACCTGCAGTCCTATGTAACACCACAGATAACACAGTGATAACTCTCTGAGTACAGATAATGTAGTAGATGTCACCTGCAGTCCTATGTAACACCACAGATAACACAGTGATATCTCTCTGAGTACAGATAATGTAGTAGATGTCACCTGCAGTCCTATGTAACACCACAGATAACACAGTGATAACTCTCTGAGTACAGATAATGTAGTAGATGTCACCTGCAGTCCTATGTAACACCACAGATAACACAGTGATAACTCTCTGAGTACAGATAATGTAGTAGATGTCACCTGCAGTCCTATGTAACACCACAGATAACACAGTGATATCTCTCTGAGTACAGATAATGTAGTAGATGTCACCTGCAGTCCTATGTAACACCACAGATAACACAGTGATAACTCTCTGAGTACAGATAATGTAGTAGATGTCACCTGCAGTCCTATGTAACACCACAGATAACACAGTGATAACTCTCTGAGTACAGATAATGTAGTAGATGTCACCTGCAGTCCTATGTAACACCACAGATAACACAGTGATAACTCTCTGAGTACAGATAATGTAGTAGATGTCACCTGCAGTCCTATGTAACACCACAGATAACACAGTGATAACTCTCTGAGTACAGATAATGTAGTAGATGTCACCTGCAGTCCTATGTAACACCACAGATAACACAGTGATAGCTCTCTGAGTACAGATAATGTAGTAGATGTCACCTGCAGTCCTATGTAACACCACAGATAACACAGTGATAACTCTCTGAGTACAGATAATGTAGTAGATGTCACCTGCAGTCCTATGTAACACCACAGATAACACAGTGATAACTCTCTGAGTACAGATAATGTAGTAGATGTTACCTGCAGTCCTATGTAACACCACAGATAACACAGTGATAACTCTCTGAGTACAGATAATGTAGTAGATGTCCCCTGCAGTCCTATGTAACACCACAGATAACACAGTGATAACTCTCTGAGTACAGATAATGTAGTAGATGTCACCTGCAGTCCTATGTAACACCACAGATAACACAGTGATAACTCTCTGAGTACAGATAATGTAGTAGATGTCACCTGCAGTCCTATGTAAAATTTAGATTTTTTTGGGCATGCATCTTCACACGTAGCTACCCACGCCCAGTTTAACGCCTGGTTTTTTGCTCAGAAATCTTGTGCTGTGATATTGGCGTCCTATTTTCATGTTGAGGTTTTGCCTCTTCGTGTTCTGTCCGTTTTCGGCTCCGCTGATCGTTTTTCACCTGTGTAGATGAGGGGTCACCGGATGCGCTAGATCCATTCATGCCGTGCGCCTCCATTAGCCCTCGCATTCTCTCAGGTGACTGATCGCGGGGCTGCGTGGATTCCCCGGTCGCGGCTTCAGTCTGATAACAGCCGGCACCTCACGAGGAGACAGGAGATCAGAGTCGGGAAATTGCTCTGTAAAATATTCATGGTCCCGCGGGGCTTGTTCCTGCTTTATTATACATCACGTTAAACGCTGCGTCCTAATGAATGATCAGATGCACGGCTGCAGCCGCTCCGCCACTAGGCGAATCCTCCACTTTTAAGCTGCAAATGGGGGGGTCAGATATTTTCATTGCCTCCTCCAGAATTAAAGATCCTCAGTCATCCGCGATTCTCCTCTTCCAGTTGTCTCTGTATTCAGGACAGCTGGGAGCCGACCAATATGGCTGCCAGCACAGCTCCACTGTCCGACCCGGCAGCATCTTGTAGTTAGCGGTAACATAACCTGCAGGAGTGAGACAGGAGACCCCGGCGGTGTGGATGGGGAAGGCTACAGGGCTGTACACAGGGTTTATTCTTTTATTTATTTATCAATATTGATCGTTTACAGCAGTTACAGTGATACATTGTATCACAAACAATTGTCAAAAAGAAAAGATCAATTTCCGCATTGTCCTTACTGACCGTTTGTAAGACATTAAAGATGCCAGAAAAAAATGTTATCGGCTGTATTCTTCCCAATAAAATACATTTAAGTCTGTGGGTATAAGGTGAAAAAATGTGGAAATGTTCAAGGGGCATGAATACATTTTCAAGGCACTATGTATATGTATGTGTGTGTGTCTATGTATATATTATCTACAGAGGGAATGTGGGCTGTGTGACATTAATCTGAGGTTCCCTCCATCATGTAAACTCATATTCCTATCACATTACCATATATTAGGGAATAGTTCAATCCAGATAACTCCCTGGAATATCCCCTTCTCGGGTAATTATAACCTGTAATATTATTATATCCAGGCTCCTATTCCATTAGAACGTCCTGTGGTAGAGAATCCAATAGTCTCACTGCTCTTACAGTATAGAGTCCATAGTCTCACTGCTCTTACCGTATAGAGTCCATAGTCTCACTGCTCTTACAGTATAGAGTCCATAGTCTCACTGCTCTTACAGTATAGAGTCCATAGTCTCACTGCTCTTACAGTAAAGAGTCCATAGTATCACTGCTCTTACAGTAAAGAGTCCATAGTCTCACTGCTCTTACAGTAAAGAGTCCATAGTCTCACTGCTCTTACAGTAAAGAGTCCATAGTCTCACTGCTCTTACAGTAGAGTCCATAGTCTCACTGCTCTTACAGTATAGAGTCCATAGTCTCACTGCTCTTACAGTAAAGAGTCCATAGTCTCACTGCTCTTACAGTATAGAGTCCATAGTCTCACTGCTCTTACAGTATAGAGTCCATAGTCTCACTGTTCTTACAGTAAAGAGTCCATAGTCTCACTGCTCTTACAGTAAAGAGCCCATAGTTTCACTGCTCTTACAGTAAAGAGTCCATAGTCTCACTGCTCTTACAGTATAGAGTCTATAGTCTCACTGTTCTTACAGTATAGAGTCCATAGTCTCACTGCTCTTACAGTAAAGAGTCCATAGTCTCACTGCTCTTACAGTATAGAGTCCATAGTCTCACTGCTCTTACAGTAAAGGGTCCATAGTCTCACTGCTCTTACAGTAAAGAGTCCATAGTCTCACTGCTCTTATAGTAAAGAGTCCATAGTCTCACTGCTCTTACAGTATAGAGTCCATAGTCTCACTGCTCTTACAGTATAGAGTCCATAGTCTCACTGCTCTTACAGTATAGAGTCCATAGTCTCACTGCTCTTACAGTATAGAGTCCATAGTCTCACTGCTCTTACAGTAAAGAGTCCATAGTCTCACTGTTCTTACAGTATAGAGTCCATAGTCTCACTGCTCTTACAGTATAGAGTCCATAGTCTCACTGCTCTTACAGTACAGAGTCCATAGTCTCACTGCTCTTACAGTAAAGAGTCCATAGTCTCACTGCTCTTACAGTATAGAGCCCATAGTCTCACTGCTCTTACAGTAAAGAGTCCATAGTCTCACTGCTCTTACAGTATAGAGTCCATAGTCTCACTGCTCTTACAGTATAGAGTCCATAGTCTCACTGCTCTTACAGTAAGAGTCCATAGTCTCACTGCTCTTACAGTAAAGAGCCCATAGTCTCACTGCTCTTACAGTATAGAGTCCATAGTCTCACTGCTCTTACAGTATAGAGTCCATAGTCTCACTGCTCTTACAGTATAGAGTCCATAGTCTCACTGCTCTTACAGTAAAGAGTCCATAGTCTCACTGCTCTTACAGTATAGAGTCCATAGTCTCACTGCTCTTACAGTAAAGAGTCCATAGTCTCACTGCTCTTACAGTATAGAGTCCATAGTCTCACTGCTCTTACAGTAAAGAGTCCATAGTCTCACTGCTCTTACAGTAAAGAGTCCATAGTCTCACTGCTCTTACAGTATAGAGTCCATAGTCTCACTGCTCTTACAGTAAAGAGTCCATAGTCTCACTGCTCTTACAGTATAGAGTCCATAGTCTCACTGCTCTTACAGTAAGAGTCCATAGTCTCACTGCTCTTACAGTATAGAGTCCATAGTCTCACTGCTCTTACAGTAAAGAGTCCATAGTCTCACTGCTCTTACAGTATAGAGTCCATAGTCTCACTGCTCTTACAGTAAAGAGTCCATAGTCTCACTGCTCTTACAGTAAAGAGTCCATAGTCTCACTGCTCTTACAGTAAAGAGTCCATAGTCTCACTGCTCTTACAGTATAGAGTCCATAGTCTCACTGCTCTTACAGTAAAGAGTCCATAGTCTCACTGCTCTTACAGTAAAGAGTCCATAGTCTCACTGCTCTTACAGTAAAGAGTCCATAGTCTCACTGCTCTTACAGTATAGAGTCCATAGTCTCACTGCTCTTACAGTAAAGAGTCCATAGTCTCACTGCTCTTACAGTAAAGAATCCATAGTCTCACTGCTCTTACAGTAAGGAGTCCATAGTCTCACTGCTCTTACAGTAAAGAGTCCATAGTCTCACTGCTCTTACAGTAAAGAGTCCATAGTCTCACTGCTCTTGCAGTAAAGAATCCATAGTCTCACTGCTCTTACAGTAAAGAGTCCATAGTCTCACTGCTCTTACAGTAAAGAGTCCATAGTCTCACTGCTCTTACAGTAAAGAGTCCATAGTCTCACTGCTCTTACAGTAAAGAGTCCATAGTCTCACTGCTCTTACAGTAAAGAGTCCATAGTCTCACTGCTCTTACAGTAAAGAGTCCATAGTCTCACTGCTCTTACAGTAAAGAGTCCATAGTCTCACTGCTCTTACAGTAAGAGTCCATAGTCTCACTGCTCTTACAGTAAAGAGTCCATAGTCTCACTGCTCTTACAGTAAAGAGTCCATAGTCTCACTGCTCTTACAGTATAGAGTCCATAGTCTCACTGCTCTTACAGTAAAGAGTCCATAGTCTCACTGCTCTTACAGTAAAGAGTCCATAGTCTCACTGCTCTTACAGTAAAGAGTCCATAGTCTCACTGCTCTTACAGTAAAGAGTCCATAGTCTCACTGCTCTTACAGTAAAGAGTCCATAGTCTCACTGCTCTTACAGTAAAGAGTCCATAGTCTCACTGCTCTTACAGTAAAGAGTCCATAGTCTCACTGCTCTTACAGTATAGAGTCCATAGTCTCACTGCTCTTACAGTAAAGAGTCCATAGTCTCACTGCTCTTACAGTAAAGAGTCCATAGTCTCACTGCTCTTACAGTATAGAGTCCATAGTCTCACTGCTCTTACAGTAAAGAGTCCATAGTCTCACTGCTCTTACAGTAAAG
Source organism: Bufotes viridis (assembly GCA_033119425.1). Lineage (NCBI taxonomy): Eukaryota > Metazoa > Chordata > Amphibia > Anura > Bufonidae > Bufotes > Bufotes viridis. The sequence goes on from CM065595.1 coordinate 159,264,494, forward strand.
AGTCCATAGTCTCACTGCTCTTACAGTAAAGAGTCCATAGTCTCACTGCTCTTACAGTAAAGAGTCCATAGTCTCACTGCTCTTACAGTAAAGAGTCCATAGTCTCACTGCTCTTACAGTAAAGAGTCCATAGTCTCACTGCTCTTACAGTAAAGAGTCCATAGTCTCACTGCTCTTACAGTAAAGAGTCCATAGTCTCACTGCTCTTACAGTATAGAGTCCATAGTCTCACTGCTCTTACAGTAAAGAGTCCATAGTCTCACTGCTCTTACAGTAAAGAGTCCATAGTCTCACTGCTCTTACAGTAAAGAGTCCATAGTCTCACTGCTCTTACAGTAAAGAGTCCATAGTCTCACTGCTCTTACAGTAAAGAGTCCATAGTCTCACTGCTCTTACAGTATAGAGTCCATAGTCTCACTGCTCTTACAGTAAAGAGTCCATAGTCTCACTGCTCTTACAGTAAAGAGTCCATAGTCTCACTGCTCTTACAGTAAAGAGTCCATAGTCTCACTGCTCTTACAGTAAAGAGTCCATAGTCTCACTGCTCTTACAGTAAAGAGTCCATAGTCTCACTGCTCTTACAGTAAAGAGTCCATAGTCTCACTGCTCTTACAGTAAAGAGTCCATAGTCTCACTGCTCTTACAGTATAGAGTCCATAGTCTCACTGCTCTTACAGTAAAGAGTCCATAGTCTCACTGCTCTTACAGTATAGAGTCCATAGTCTCACTGCTCTTACAGTATAGAGTCCATAGTCTCACTGCTCTTACAGTAAAGAGTCCATAGTCTCACTGCTCTTACAGTAAAGAGTCCATAGTCTCACTGCTCTTACAGTATAGAGTCCATAGTCTCACTGCTCTTACAGTATAGAGTCCATAGTCTCACTGCTCTTACAGTATAGAGTCCATAGTCTCACTGCTCTTACAGTAAAGAGTCCATAGTCTCACTGCTCTTACAGTAAAGAGTCCATAGTCTCACTGCTCTTACAGTAAAGAGTCCATAGTCTCACTGCTCTTACAGTATAGAGTCCATAGTCTCACTGCTCTTACAGTATAGAGTCCATAGTCTCACTGCTCTTACAGTATAGAGTCCATAGTCTCACTGCTCTTACAGTAAAGAGTCCATAGTCTCACTGCTCTTACAGTAAAGAGTCCATAGTCTCACTGCTCTTACAGTAAAGAGTCCATAGTCTCACTGCTCTTACAGTATAGAGTCCATAGTCTCACTGCTCTTACAGTATAGAGTCCATAGTCTCACTGCTCTTACAGTAAAGAGTCCATAGTCTCACTGCTCTTACAGTGTAGAGTCCATAGTCTCACTGCTCTTACAGTACAGAGTCCATAGTCTCACTGCTCTTACAGTACAGAGTCCATAGTCTCACTGCTCTTACAGTAAAGAGTCCATAGTCTCACTGCTCTTACAGTATAGAGTCCATAGTCTCACTGCTCTTACAGTACAGAGTCCATAGTCTCACTGCTCTTACAGTAGAGAGTCCATAGTCTCACTGCTCTTACAGTGCCCTCATGCCTGGTACTGTACACAATACTCCATGTGCGGTCTGACTAGTGTTGTGTAAAGTGGTAGAACTCTGTTCTCGTCATCTCTGCCGCTTTTGATGCACCCATGATCTCTTTAGCCTTGGCGGCAGCTTCCTGACGCTGATTGAACAGCTAAGTTTATGGTCAAGTAAATTTCCTAAATATGGATGAGCGAACTTCTGTTTTCAAGTTCGGCGTACAAAGTTTGGGTTCGGATTATCTAAGAATTCCATTATGGATTCCGCTACCACGGACCATAAGTTATAAATGATGCTCTATGGTAGCGGAATCCATAACTGAATTCTTAGTTAACCCGAACCTTGTACGCCGAACTTGAAAACAGAAGTTCGCTCATCCCTATTCCTAAATCCTTTTCCATGTCAGTGTTTCCTAATAATATGTAAACCTTTATCATCTGTGATACATAATATCTGATATTTAATGTAATCTGTGATAATCTGGGGTATATACCGGTAATATAATCTGTGATAATCTGGGGTATATACCGGTAATATAATCTCTAAAGCATGATATATAATCTGTGATAATCTGGGGTATATACCGGTAATATAATCTGTGATAATCTGGGGTATATACCGGTAATATAATCTCTGATGCATGATATATAATCTGTGATAATCTGGGGTATATACCGGTAATATAATCTGTGACACAATGTATTTATTACTGAGCTTCATCAGGTTTTTCTTTCTCTCCTGTTGCAGGAACTACCTCTTCAGGCTCAGTCTGTACAATGTCTCCCTCCTCCAGGTACGTCCCGTCCGTCCTCATGACGCAGAACTGTGGAATTCATCCTGAAAATTTCCTGATTTGCAAAAAATTTGTTTCTGGATAATCCCTGAAGCGAATGACGCTGACAAAAAATCGCTCTCCATGGAAAAGTTCCATGGTTGGTAAAAGGAAATTTGCCTTACAGTCCCCCAGGTTCCTCGGATGTGGCCTGTGCACTGCTGGGATTCTGCTACAATCTCTTCACACAAGTCTGTCCCGACCTTCACAGATTTCTCATGTGTCCTGTGGTAACACTGTCGGGGTCCATAATGCAGGATTCCTCCATTTTTTGCTATTTGAGGGGCCGCGAAGCTCAATAATGTGTACAGTCCCTATAGATTTCCATTACACAGACTTGTGCTGGTGTCAGCTGTGCGGGCCTCATCGGTGTGGAATGAAAAGTCTTTTCTAATAGACGTTGACCCTCAATTACTAAGACTGGCATTTCATAAACAAGTCTTACAATTCCGGTTGGCTTGTTTAGGATGCCCCAAGTTCATTTGCATCGCCGATCGTGGCCTGGGCTGGACTCTGACATCGGCGTTGGCTCGGAGCCGGAGGAGATTTCAGATAGATTTTATGCCAGGTTTTAGCTTAATTATAGTAAATATGTCAGGCTGCCGTAGCCGACCCCATCTCAGCCACGCAAAGCCCATGTTCTAACTGATGCGCCTGGTATAATAAGGGAAAAATCGTAATTAATGTAAGTTTTGACTTCCAAAAGTCGCCAAAACATGACTTGCGCCACTTTTTTTCAAAGAAAAGAATGGACGAATAGCCCACGGTACAGCGGCTCTCACCATTTGGATGATCTTCGGTTTCTGTCAGTAAATATAATTATTAAAGGGGTTGTGCACCTTTTAGGGAGGTTTTGGCAAACCCACATCATGGCCAGATCTGTATTTTCAAGATGTCTACTTGCTGTCAGTGAATGGAGGCCTAAAAATCCTCACAATTTACAATATAAGCATCAGTGCAGACAATCCTCTGAGTGCAGCTCAATCTCTCCTCTGTCCTGTCGTTACAATGTATCAGCCTGAAGGATGTTTACCTGATTATCAGGACTGGAAACAATTGTGGACATTTTCAGGACAGGCTTTTAACAGCTGGATATAGACCTTAAGGGGTGGGCCACCTTTCAGGGGGGGGGGGGGATGTTTGACACCCCCTCCCCTGCCCAGACCTGCAATAATGAATTGTACTTGCTTGCTTTGGATTCCGGTTCTTTAGCTCCTCAGCCTCGGCTCCCTTACTTCGGGTGACCACTGAAAACATCTGCTTTCACGCCACTGCGGTGGCGGCCTGACCCTTCGCGTCATGTCAATTGGTCGCATAATGCAAGGGGGTCAAGTAACTGGCAGCAGCGTCAAAGTGGATGTTTACAGTGGGGAACCCGAGCAAGGCCGAGCGAAGGATTTGGGACCCAGCAGTAGGGAGCAGGTCAGTAGTCTTCCGTTTTACAGGTCTGCCCAAAAATATCCCAGAAAGTAACTAAGGCAACTTTCACACTAGCGTTTAAGTTTTCCGGTATTAAGATTCGTCATAGGGGCTCAATACCGGAAGAAGACGCTTCAGTTTTGTCCCTATTCTTTGTCAAGCGGGACAAAACTGAACTGAACAACGGAGTCACCAGAATGCATTCCCTTCCGTTTAGTTGCGTTCCCATACCGGAGAGCAAACCGTAGTTTGCTTTCCGTCCTGGGGACGGATCCGTTTTCTCTGCCTCAATAGAAAACGGATCCGTCCCCATTGACTTTCAATTGAGTTCATGACGGATCCGTCTTGGCAATGTTACAGATAATACAACCAGATCCGTTCAAGTGGGTGCAGACGGTTGTATTATCAGTAACGGAAGTTGCCCTTCCGGATCCAGTAAAAACGTTAGTGTGAAAGGGTACTTATACACTAGCGTTAGAAAAATCTGGCAGGCAGTTCCATTTGCGGAACTGCCTGCCGGACCCGGAAATCCGTATACAAACCAATTATCATTTGTTTCCGGATCTGGATGCGGATCCGTCTGAAAAAATGCACTGAAATACCGGATCCATCTTTCCGTTGTCTTCCGGAAAAACGGATCTGGTATTTATTTTTTTCACATTTTGAAAGGTCTGCGCATGCGCACACCAGAAAACCGGATCTGAAAAATCGCGGCAATTTCCTGAACACTTGGTACCGGATCCGGCATTAATACATTTCAATGGAAAATAATGCCGGATCCGGCCAAATACCGTAAAAGGGTCGGAACGGAAGACATCCTGATGCATAGTGAACGGATTGCTTTCCATTCAGAATGCATTAGGACATTGGGCCCCTAGGATGGAACTTTAACGCTAGTATGAAAGTACCTTAACCCCTTGAATCCCGCTGCCGAAAACCTGTCCTGAACGTTGTCAGACTTCAGGTTTCCAGTCCTGATAATCGGGTAAACATCCTCCAGACTGATACATTGTAACGACAGGACAGCAGAGAGGGTAAACTGTGGGGCTTTTTAGGCCTTCATTCACTGACAGCAAGGAGAGATCTTGGAAATGGTGACAAATGGAATCAGTAAGTCTTAGAAAGTTGCAGAGTGTTTCATTGTGCGGTGATAAGACTTCATTAAGCTAAAACCAGAAAACCGCTGTCACATCCGAGGTTTTATAAAGTGATAGCGGCGGAGCGTCCGCGGTGCGCCATTTGTGTGATCGATCGTCCTGCCCCTGTGTGGGATTGTTTGATGTGAGGACTCTGCGTGCTCGGATTGTGGCTTGACTTATTTTCCAGCTGCTTTCTTGTGTTTAGAGGAGCGGCAGCAGCGGATAATCCGTAACATACAGGCCACCGAGGGGGTTTATATAATAGACTCACCACTAATTGGCCCAGGAAGATTAAGGGACGGCGCGGCGGCCTCATAAATATGCGCAGAGTCCGCCGCGCTGCACAGATACTGGGAGCAGCGTCATAAATTGACTGGTGCTTTTGTTACTGGAACCTTTGAAATGATTCACAAAAGCTGAAATGTCACAGCGGAACGACTTCAGAAATGAGGCGGAGAGCGCCAATAGGCCATGCCAGCAGTGGGGTGCAGCCGCCTCATGGGCCCCGGAGCCCGCACACATGCACCGCTCTCTGCAGCCGCTGCATTTCCATTCCAGATATGGAGAGCCAGCTCCCGGGGGCTTTACTTTGCATTTCAAGCTCTTGCTGACCCGACTGTTCCTGCCATGAAGCCCCATAGATCTTCCCAGAGCAGCCGCCTGACATGTAAACAGAGCAGAGGACTGTGGGAGCAGCGCAGAGGAATGCAGCAAACCCTCAGCTCTGCACAGTCCACACAGGGGACAGACCGGGGGAGAGGGGGCGCTGCTATATACCGAAACCAGGAGAGGACACCGACTGTGACCGCACATCCCCAGACAAAATCATTGGCTGCGCCTCATCCCTGCAGTAAACCGCCATATACTCCATGGCCTGGCCATATTATAGCTGTCATTATATTCCTGTACATAGGAGCAGTATTATAGTAGTTATATTCTTGTACATAGGAGCAGTATTATAGTAGTTATATTCTTGTACATAGGAGCAGTATTATAGTAGTTATATTCCTGTACATAGGAGGCAGTATTATAGTAGTTGTATTCTTGTACATAGGAGCAGTATTATAGTAGTTATATTCCTGTACATAGGAGCAGTATTATAGTAGTTATATTCTTGTACATAGGAGCAGTATTATAGTAGTTATATTCTTGTACATAGGAGCAGTATTATAGTAGTTATATTCTTGTACATAGGAGCAGTATTATAGTAGTTATATTCCTGTACATAGGAGCAGTATTATAGTAGTTATATTCTTGTACATAGGAGCAGTATTATAGTAGTTATATTCTTGTACATAGGAGGCAGTATTATAGTAGTTATATTCTTGTACATAGGAGCAGTATTATAGTAGTTATATTCTTGTACATAGGAGCAGTATTATAGTAGTTATATTCTTGTACATAGGAGCAGTATTATAGTAGTTATATTCTTGTACATAGGAGCAGTATTATAGTAGTTATATTCCTGTACATAGGAGCAGTATTATAGTAGTTATATTCTTGTACATAGGAGGCAGTATTATAGTAGTTATATTCTTGTACATAGGAGGCAGTATTATAGTAGTTATATTCTTGTACATAGGAGCAGTATTATAGTAGTTATATTCTTGTACATAGGAGCAGTATTATAGTAGTTATATTCTTGTACATAGGAGCAGTATTATAGTAGTTATATTCTTGTAAATAGGAGCAGTATTATAGTAGTTATATTCCTGTACATAGGAGCAGTATTATAGTAGTTAAATTCCTGTACATAGGAGCAGTATTATAGTAGTTATATTCTTGTACATAGGAGCAGTATTATAGTAGTTATATTCCTGTACATAGGAGCAGTATTATAGTAGTTATATTCTTGTACATAGGAGGCAGTATTATAGTAGTTATATTCTTGTACACAGGAGCAGTATTATAGTAGTTATATTCCTGTACATAGGAGCAGTATTATAGTAGTTCTATTCTTGTACATAGGAGGCAGTATTATAGTAGTTATATTCCTGTACATAGAAGCAGTATTATAGTAGTTATATTCTTATACATAGGAGCAGTATTATAGTAGTTATATTCCTGTACATAGAAGCAGTATTATAGTAGTTATATTCTTGTACATAGGAGCAGTATTATAGTAGTTATATTCTTGTACACAGGAGCAGTATTATAGTAGTTATATTCCTGTACATAGGAGCAGTATTATAGTAGTTATATTCTTGTACATAGGAGCAGTATTATAATAGATATATTCTTGTACATAGGAGGCAGTATTATGGTAGTTATATTCTTGTACATAGGAGGCAGTATTATAGTAGTTATATTCTTGTACATAGGAGCAGTATTATAGTAGTTATATTCTTGTACATAGGAGGCAGTATTATAGTATTTATATTCTTGTACATAGGAGGCTGTATTATAGTAGTTATATTCCTGTACATAGGAGCAGTATTATAGTAGTTATATTCTTGTACATAGGAGGCAGTATTATAGTAGTTATATTCTTGTACATAGGAGGCAGTATTATAGTAGTTATATTCTTGTACATAGGTGGCAGTATTATAGTAGTTCTATTCCTGTACATAGGAGCAGTATTATAGTAGTTATATTCTTGTACATAGGAGGCAGTATTATAGTAGTTATATTCTTGTACATAGGGGGCAGTATTATAGTAGTTATATTCTTGTACATAGGAGGCAGTATATAGTAGTTATATTATTGTATATAGGAGCAGTATTATAGTAGATATATTCTTGTACATAGGAGCAGTATTATAGTAGTTATATTCTTGTACATAGGAGCAGTATTATAGTAGTTATATTCTTGTACATAGGAGGCAGTATTATAGTAGTTATATTCCTGTACATAGGAGCAGTATTATAGTAGTTATATTCTTGTACATAGGAGCAGTATTATAGTAGTTATATTCTTGTATATAGGTGGCAGTATTATAGTAGTTATATTCTTGTACATAGGAGCAGTATTATAGTAGTTATATTCCTGTACATAGGAGCAGGATTATAGTAGTTATATTCTTGTATATAGGAGCAGTATTATAGCAGTTATATTCTTGTACATAGGAGCAGTATTATAGTAGTTATATTCTTGTATATAGGAGCAGTATTATAGTAGTTATATTCTTGTACATAGGAGGCAGTATTATAGTAGTTATATTCTTGTACATAGGAGCAGTATTATAGTAGTTATATTCCTGTACATAGGAGCAGTATTATAGTAGTTATATTCTTGTACATAGGAGCAGGATTATAGTAGTTATATTCTTGTATATAGGAGCAGTACGATAGTAATTATGTTAATGTTTACGTGTTTAATTCTAGTATTTGTGTTTCCTTGGGTTATTCGGGTTATTGCCGCTGGTTCGGTGTGTGGGGGATGTTTGGGGTCTCGCACACCTGGATGTGGCTGTTTCATGTTAGTTCTTGTACTGTATGTAGGACATGGGTCATAGCTGGATGTGGGATGCAGGTGACTCATCTTCTCAGGTTGTGTATCTATCATATTGGAGATGATCGTCAGTTCTTTCGTGATGTCCTTTATGTTCATCTGACATTTTGGAATTTAGACATTTGCCTTCAGGTGATCCTTGGCTGCGGCTTAGGACGTGGAAGAGTCAGAGGCCGGGTGATGAGATGATGGGGCTTCTTACTGATCCCGTGACTGATGTTTAGTGACTCTGGTCACCGGCAGGCTGGAGCACGTCTTACCTGCAGACCCTGGCCACCCCTCCCCTGGAAGATCTGTCAGTAGATCAGTGCTGAGCTCTGCTGCCAGGTGATTGTACAGATTTTCTGAGCAAGACACAGCATGTGGCGTCTGCAAGAGCACAAACAAGGGGTCAACATCCCGGCCGGGGAGGGGGAGGAATGGATTTTATAGAATGTGTGACAGGAGGAGCTATAGAGGTGCATGGAGCCAGACTTTGTGCTCTCCTCTGCAGCATACAGATGCATCACCTTTAATGTTACATGAGGTCAACGTTTCTGCTCAGTTTTTCGTGATTTCCATTTATTTAACAGAAAGCGTAAAATGCGACGTGTCGCGGCACCTTTATTGTGATGATGGTCGATGGTGTCGCACTGCGATAAACTGCCAACTTGGATGGATTTTTGTTTGACTGTTGCGTTGCAGTCGCAGTATGTAGTGACACCGTCGGCGTGTAGCCGTTCCCATATTGTTACATTGTGATATTCCGCATCGTTCTTCTGTTTGGATTCTTTCTCTGTTATGTGGGAATTTATTTCTCATCTTAACCCCCCAGTATTGGAGCGGCCCTCTTAAACAAAGGCCTGCCCCTCCCCCGCTACAGTGTCTGCGCTGCGTGCCTGATGGGGGCAGTGGTCTGTATACAATGATGCCATGGGGAATTGATTATATTCTGGTACCCGGTTTTATTGTGAGTGCGGCTCTGTGAACCTCAGTTACTGGGCGTAGGGGTTATACCAGGGCCTGCTTGTCAATGGACAGAATGATGGGGGTTGGAATCCAAAGATTTTCTTCAGTGCGGTCTGGAGTAATGAGCGCGGAGCGGGAATACACGGTGGGGGGAATCCTACCAATTATTCGCAGTCTTCTTTTCATGGACCAATGTAACAACTATCCAACTATAAGTGTCCTCAATTATTCATATCTAGAAAAAGAGGCTGGGGGTGGGGGTGTCCTCTGAGCTTCTCCAGAAAGATGAGAACTGAGATAAAAATAAGTACAAATAAAATCTATCTATCTATCTATCTATCTATCTATATCCTATCTATCTATTATCTATCCTCCTCTGTTATGTAGAGGTGTTTTCTGCCCTCGTCCTCTGTCCGGTCGGTCACCGCAGTTTATCTCTGTTCTGGAATCGCATTCTCTCCCGGTGCCAGGTGAACCATCTGCTGGGGGGGGGGACATCACTGATATAAGCCATCATCTACCAAACGGATGCCGTCTGCACTGGGAAAGGGTCCAGATGCACCTGGTACAGACTCTGTATCTAATCCTATCCTGTGTGATACTGCCTGCTGAGCTGTGTATCTAATCCTTTACTGTGTAATACTGTCTGCTGAGCTGTGTATCTAATCCTATGTGATACTGCCTGCTGAGCTGTGTATCTAATCCTTTCCTGTGTGATACTGCCTGCTGAGCTGTGTATCTAATCCTTTCCTGTGTGATACTGCCTGCTGAGCTGTGTATCTAATCCATTCATGTGTGATACTGTCTGCTGAGCTGTGTATCTAAGCATATAATGTGAAATACAGTCTGCTGAGCTGTGTATCTAATCCTATCATGTGTGATAAAGGCTGCTGAGCTGTGTATCTAAGCTTATAATGTGCAGTACAGTCTTCTGAGCTGTGTATCTAAGCCAGCTGTGTATGATATAGTCTGCGGAGCTGTGTATCTAAGCCGGTTATGTGTGATACATTCTGCAGACCTGCTGTATCATTACATTGCTTGCAGGTTATTATTATCCCAAAGAATCAATACTTTTATAATATTAATTCTCAGAGTTTATATTTTTCTTTATTATTAGCATTTTCTATCTATCAGTCAGTGTTATCTGATAGATGCAGCCTGCAGTGTAAAGAATGGAGGAGGCCACTCATTTTTGGATATTTTAGATTCTGGTTTTCCATTATGTAACCTTTTCTGATCTTTTTGTGTCTTTTAGATGGCAGAGTGGAGTTCTGATGAAGACACCCGCCGATCGTGTCAGAGTAAGGGGAAGACAGAGGTAAGAGCCCCCCGTGACGGGAATGTGTCCTCATTGGGTCACTATACGCAGCGCAGGCGGTGGGACGAGTTTCATCCTGAGAATTTTGGATTAGTGAGGTCCTAGAATACCACAAATCAGCCGCCTGGTTGCCCCCTCCCCGGGTCACACAGGGGGCTGCCTCGCTGCAGGCACCTCACTTAAAGGAGCACTCCACCAACGCTACACCATTATCAGAGGGGGCGGAGCATGACAAGAGGATTTTCTGTTTCTGGTGTCACGGCACAGGGGTCTTCATTTTGGGGCATGTTCCTTGTACAGTGATGGACGCCTCCATAGGATGGCACCTGGGGTACAGAGGCCGCAGTCACCCCAAGACCCCGCTACCTGAGGGGCTATGACCCTTCGGCCACATTGGTGGTCTGCTCGGTATAGATTAGCCCCTGGGTAAGAATCTGCGCTGTCTCACTGTGCAGGAAGGTCAGCAGTGAGTCTAGCCTTGCATCCGGAGCATTCAGCACCTGCAGAGCATCGCTCTGTGTACGGCGCAGCAGCAGAAGAGTTAATGGCTGCTTTGGACGTGTTCCAGCTCTTGGGCGCAGCCCCCTCAGCGCCGCTTATCACTGGGGTCCTGAGATGTATAATTTGAGGCTTTGTGATATTGTTCCTGCCGGGATCTGGACCGCAGCCACCTCTGCTCTGCGCCGAGAGCTAATTGCAGAGAAGAGCAACTGTTGCATAAAACACTTTAATAATTGCGTTGCTCTGGTGAGCGCTCCCTGCGGGGTGGGGGGCTGCAGAGGATAAGGGGGGCCTCTGTGTACAAGCTGCCGACACCTGAAGACCCTACACAGCAACAATACCGGATGAACTCCGCTGTACGACGCTAATATGTCTCAAGATCTGTGCTTGCTGGCGGTGACTGGGAACATCCTACTTTACACCTGAAAAGTGCATACCTAATGCTTCTCACAGCTGAGGGTTTGTTACAATGTTTGTCTAGATAATCCCCTGTGACCTAAACAGCACAAGCCTCCCCTGTCCTGGCAGTTTGCTACAGTGTGTCAGTGCAGGTATCAACCACCGGCAGGCATCTTTGGTCACGGACATCCTGTTTAGTTTGCGCTTGGATTTCATTATTTCCAGGAATTTGACGTTTCGGAGCGGAGGGAAGTTTGGGGCTTGGCAGACGGTCTCCTTTAAGAAATGAGCGGCGGTATACTGTCAGCTTCTGTCAGATTCTCGCCACTTCCTATTTATTGGATTAAAACAAAGGAGACGTGTGAGGAGAGCGCTGACCGCCCCCCCCAGCTCCATTCTGGAGGGGGGATTGTACTGGGGGACCTGGAGCGCCACCTTGTGTCTGTCCCCTGGCACTGCAAACCACTGCGAACTGGTCGCCCACATGGGTGTAACCATAGCCATAGCCGCCGTAGCACCTGCTGTGGGGCCCAAAGGTTGGGAGATACGACGATAGTGTGACTTTTTGTGGGGAATAATGATATGGCGACTTTTTTTTTTTTAATGATATATTGTTCTGTTATACTTCTAATTATTGCTAATTACACTGGTTTTACGGTAATTTTCTTACACTAGTTGGCGGGAGCTGCTTCTTATTTTGGAAAATGGGCTCCGTGAAATATAGTTACGCCCCGGGTCGTCCAGTCTAATGGAAATAATCGTATATTGAAAAGTTCTAAAACTATATAATATAAAATGTGTTAAAGTTCCTGCGTGCTGTCAGTGAATGAAAACATACCCTGACCAAGCCGTTGTTCATGCAGCTGAGGTTTGGTTGCAGTGTGTCAGTGCGGACAATCTTCTGTGAACTAGACTCCTCAGCACAAATGTCTCTCCTTTCCTGATACATTTGTTACAATGTATCAGTCTAGAGTACACAATGTTTATCTCTACACTGAATACAACTGTAACAAACCCTCAGCTCTGATAAGGTTGGCTTTTTCCTTCTGGATGTAAATAATGACTGTTCCAGGTCACCGTAAGAAAGCAGAGATTTTGAGTATGAGGAGGACCTGAAACTGCATTGTTACTCCGGCCCTTTAATGCCGCCTCGTTATTATCGGTATTGTCGGACCGGCTCCAGGACGTAGCGTGGAGGGTGAGGCAGATTTACAGTAATTTATACATTCCCTCCCGCGGTGATAACGGGGGCGTTGTATGCAGCGGCGGGGGGCGACAGCTGGAGAAGACGCTAAAAGCTGCCATTCTGCTTGTAAATGTCTTATTTGTGCGGCGCAGTCGCCGTATTGACGTCGCGAGCAGACACAGATGGATTTCCGATGGTTATTGGCTTATTTGCAAGTTGTAAAGAACGAGGCGGAGGAGGCGCCGCTTCTCTGGAGGAGTCTGCAGCCATTTAAAATGGTGAATGTGGGGGACACGCGGCTGCCCGGACACTGCAGAGTCATGTGCGCTGTATCTATCAGTCTCTACTGTTCTCCCTCTGTGTCAGTCTTCACTCTCATTTTAGCATTCTGTTCATCAATCAGGAAGCTCAGGATGGACAAAGCTTATTTGTGAGTGAGATTTTGTCCTGAACCTGTGATTATCGGGAGTCTGTGTATCAGGACTGTTGGGGTCTCGGCCATCACCCCGACAGATGCTGCTCCTACATCGGGGGCCCCATGGATCACACAGATACAGAGCTGTTCAGGGTAGGCAAAGGTCTTATAAAATAACTGTCACCCTAATTCCCTTTAAAGGGATACTCCAAGCATTTGCGTTGTGAGCGGGAGTAAAGCTAGTCCTTCTTCAATATTTTTAGGGGTCTCATTGGTCTTATCCCCCCAAATGAATGTTTTATGACCTATGAGAAAAGCCTTTTCAATTAACATTCTTCATCCTGAGCTTCCTGGTGCATGAAAGAAATAACAGTGATGACTGACACAGAAGCCGGGGTATGATGGAAAGCTCTGTACCTGAGTTTCCCGGGAAAGCTGGGCACCGGCCTCTGTGGGCGCTGCAATGGCCGCTACCCCACAAACTAGAAGACGTCACATGACCCAGGGAATGCCTCACATTTTATTTTTGGGGGAAGGTGCCCTTTAATTTGGGGTGATGTTTTTCTGCCTGACGGTTGCGGCTGCGCCCGGCGCTCGCCCCCCCCTCCTGTCTGCTTGTAAACGGCCTCTTCATTTCCTCTCTATAAACCGCAGGTCCAGAAAACGTGAAGAAGGCGCGCAGCGGTAATTAATTGCTTGACTACGGTTTAGGTGCCAGTGAAGCGTTTAATTGTCGCGCTTCTTGGAATGTGGCGAGAGATCCGATAAAAAAAATACATTTTCCTGTTTGTGGTAGACGGTGATTTGGTGCGAGCGCTCCCGGGGGGTGAGGGGCGGTGAAGCATGGCACAGATTTTAGGGCAATATTAGTATCGCTACACAGATCTCGTCCTCGGCCAGAAGTCGATAAAGTATGTGTTCAGCGCTGTATCTGCTTCTAGGGGGGGACAACCAATATGGCCGCCATGATGGGGTTTGCAGCTATTCCAAGGGTTGTCCCACTTCCCTAACACGATATCACGTGCAGTGACCACATATTGAAAAGTGCTGCAGCTTTCTGACAGATCTTGTGTCTGAATTTCCAAAGCCTCTGCTTGCTGTCCATGAATGGGAACATACTTGCTGAGATTCCGATACATAGTTACAATTGTATCTGTGCAAACAATCCTCTGAGAGCGAAGTGTCCGAACCGCCCTGATACAGTTTGCTACATTTTCCCTGCACTGATACATTGTATCAAAGTCCAGGACTCACAAAGGATTGCCTAGACTAGATACATTGTAACAAACCCTCAGCTTTGAGAGGTATTAGGTCTGCCCAGGAATTTAGCTTCATGATAAAATCAAGACTGATCTCAGTCACTGACAGGAAGCAGAGATTTTGAAAATGGTGACGAATTGAACCATAAACTCAATTAGAACACTGGGGGACATTTCACGATTAACGTTTATTTGCTGTAATTGGCGACGATTTGAACCATTTGATGCTATGAGGGGTCTTTAACATTCAAAATGGCGGTTTGTGTTCGTGACCTGACCTTGCAGCGCATCCGTTCACATCAGGTCCTGTGGTGGTGGTACAGCTGTTAGCCAGTGATGCAATTCACTGCACCGCGCAGCTGCACTCTGGGAGAAGTCAGTGTAAATGCGTTTGCCCGCAGCCGCACATTGCGCCAAAGTAATCTTGTGCGCCGTGCTGGGAATGTGGCGTTTCTCAGACTTTAGGACCCATATAGAGGCTGATCGAACCTTACCTGCCGCTATACTGAGAAGTCACGCTTTACGTCACGTGTATTCACGACCACACAGAATACGCTCCGTGTACAGATATTGCGTAAATCGTAGAGGCTTCTTTACGGACAATAATGATCGCAATCCCCCTCCTCCCCCCGTTGTGTTGGCGTCAGATCTGTCCGGCAATTAGAAGTCATTTTCTTGTATTTCATTGCGTGTGGCGAACACCAAAAGCAAACAGAAATACGGAGAAGAATTAGAGGGAAGTAAGCGGCGGCGTAATAACGTCCTCACAGTGACAGTAAAATTACCGGGAGTGAAGCAAACGCCATTTGACGGCTTTTATAGGCAAACGCCGCATTTATTCTGGGTCACCGCAGCTGAATCGTTACAGTGTGAATAACTGGATCTAAATGAGGCTTCTCTGACGCCTGCAGGAAGCAGATGTGTTAAGTGGGGCCCACACCGCTACCGGCGTGAATCCCACCCGCGCCAATCTAAGCACCGTACAGCGAGGAAGCGGCTGGTATCGGCGCCATAAACTGCGCCCACAACATTCCTCAAGACGCTAATCCGGGATAGTTTTTAAAAATTCCGTCAAATGACCTCAGATGTGATTTACAGGAAAACCATTGGAAGTTTGTGTCTCACCATTTTCAAGATCTCTTCTTGCTGTCAATTGTTGCTTCCTGCTTGGAACATTTGTTACAATGTATCAATGTGTTACAAACTCCTCTCCTGTCCTAGCTGCTACAGTGTATCAGTGCAGGTAAAATGCACCAAGATAGAAGAAAGATTTCTGCTGCCGATATTCTTAGTTTGAGTTCCCATCCACTGACAGCAAGCAGAGGGGTTACAGAACATGTTTTACAAGGATGAAGCTGTATATAGGGGTTCGCCGTGTGGCCTGTGCTGCCTCCGCCGTCCTTTCATCTCTCACCTGCTCCATATATGGTCCCCGGCGCTGCATGACGCGTAAACACGTCTGATCCCAGATTACAGGAAACTGAGCAGATCCCTGACACTTCGGAGGGACAGGGTGTAAATCACAGAAGAGCCTGGAGGATGACCCCCACCCTCCGTACACGCCTGCCGGACTACACATCATGAATCACACGTGTAGCAGGTGGTGGTTTAGGTTATACATCACAGAGATGGTGGCTGAAGCAGGGGGTGTACTAAGATTTAAAGGGCTAGTAACCCTACAGTCCAGAGCTTATAGTACTACTGGAGCGGCTGATATCGGTCACATATGATGTAATGTCTCTGGAGGTTATATCAGCCCTGGAGCGTTATAAGAGGAGCGGCTGATATCAGTCACATATGATGTAATGTCTCTGGAGGTTATATCAGTGCTGGAGCGTTATAAGAGGAGCGTCTGATATCAGTCACATATAATATAATGTCTCTGGAGGTTATATCAGTGCTGGAGCGTTATAAGAGGAGAGGCTGATATCAGTCACATATAATATAATGTCTCTGGAGGTTATATCAGCACTGGAGAGTTATAAGAGGAGCGGCTGATATCAGTCACATGTTATGTAATGTCTCTGGAGGTTATATCAGCACTGGAGCGTTATAAGAGGAGCGGCTGATATCAGTCACCTATAATATAATGTCTCTGTAGGTTATATCAGAGCTGGAGCGTTATAAGAGGAGCAGCTGATATCAGTCACATATGCTGTAATGTCTCTGGAGGTTATATCAGCGCTGGAGCGTTATAAGAGGAGCGGCTGATATCAGTCACATGTGATGTAATGTCTCTGGAGGTTATATCAGTACTGGAGCGTTATAAGAGGAGCGGCTGATATCAGTCACATGTTATGTAATGTCTCTGGAGGTTATATCAGCACTGGAGCGTTATAAGAGGAGCGGCTGATATCAGTCACATGTGATGTAATGTCTCTGGAGGTTATATCAGTGCTGGAGCGTTATAAGAGGAGCGGCTGATATTAGTCACATATGATGTAATGTCTCTGGAGGTTATATCAGTACTGGAGCGTTATAAGAGGAGCGGCTGATATCAGTCACATGTGATGTAATGTCTCTGGAGGTTATATCAGTATTGGAGTGTTATAAGAGGAGCGGCTGATATCAGTCACATGTGATGTAATGTCTCTGGAGGTTATATCAGTGCTGGAGCGTTATAAGAGGAGCGGCTGATATCAGTCACATGTGATGTAATGTCTCTGGAGGTTATATCAGTGCTGGAGCGTTATAAGAGGAGCGGCTGATATCAGTCACATGTGATGTAATGTCTCTGGAGGTTATATCAGTGCTGGAGCGTTATAAGAGGAGCGGCTGATATCAGTCACATATGATGTAATGTCTCTGGAGGTTATATCAGTGCTGGAGCGTTATAAGGGGAGCAGCTGATATCAGTCACATATGATGTAATGTCTCTGGAGGTTATATCAGTACTGGAGCGTTATAAGGGGAGCAGCTGATATCAGTCACATATGATGTAATGTCTCTGGAGGTTATATCAGTGCTGGAGCGTTATAAGAGGAGCGGCTGATATCAGTCACATATGATGTAATGTCTCTGGAGGTTATATCAGCGCTGGAGCGTTATAAGAGGAGCAGCTGATATCAGTCACATATGATGTAATGTCTCTGGAGGTTATATCAGTGCTGGAGCGTTATAAGAGGAGCAGCTGATATCAGTCACATATGATGTAATGTCTCTGGAGATATTGTGAGATTAGATTGTGAGCTTCTTGGGTCAGGGAGGATGGGAGTGAAACATTGTGCACGTCACTGTTACGTGAAGTAGTTATGGAGGAGGCTGCACATATAACTGAAGAGGTTCTGTTACACTGTCATTGTTGCATAAGTCTTCACGTCCGCCTCACTTTCGGGGTCTTTGTGTTCTAGGAGGAATGCCAGAATTACATCCGAGTCCTGATCATGACTGGGAAGAGGGTCTTTACCTGCGGGACGAACGCCTTCTCACCTGTGTGCACCAGCCGCCAGGTATGTGACCTGTGAGTGGGTTCATGTGTTCTGTGATCTGTGTCTGGGAAAGCTGGGTGACATCAGATATGCTCCCTGTTATAGTTCTCATAGTTCAGGTGACCCAGCTTACTCAGACTTCTGACAGTGGCGGTCCCCCACCGGGCTTGTTTACTGTTCACAGGCCACGGACAGCTGGGTGAGGGCTCGTCTGTGGGGTCCAGGCCTCGCCTGTGGGGACTAGGCCTCGCCTGTGGGGTCCAGGCCTCGCCTGTGGGGACTAGGCCTCGCCTGTGGGGTCCAGGCCTCGCCTGTGGGGTCCTGTGGGGTCCAGGCCTCGCCTGTGGGGTCCAGGCCTCGCCTGTGGGGTCCAGGCCTCGCCTGTGGGGTCCAGGCCTCGCCTGTGGGGTCCAGGCCTCGCCTGTGGGGTCCAGGCCTCGCCTGTGGGGTCCAGGCCTCGCCTGTGGGGTCCAGGCCTCGCCTGTGGGGTCCAGGCCTCGCCTGTGGGGTCCAGGCCTCGCCTGTGGGGTCCAGGCCTCGCCTGTGGGGTCCAGGCCTCGCCTGTGGGGTCCAGGCCTCGCCTGTGGGGTCCAGGCCTCGCCTGTGGGGTCCAGGCCTCGCCTGTGGGGTCCAGGCCTCGCCTGTGGGGTCCAGGCTTCGCTTGTGGCGTCCATGCCTCGCCTGTGGTGTCAGACCTGGGGGGGATTCATTAAACTCTCAGTTTCCCATAACAAGCAATCACAGCACAGCTTTCATTTTTCACATGCACTGTAAGAAATGAAAGCCGTGCTCTGATTGGTTGCTATGGGCAACAGAGAGTTCTTTTAATAAATCCGCCCTGTAGAATCCTGTGGAGCCCTTGGAAGATTCCTGATGATTCCGGGATGTTTCTAGGGATCCGCCTCATGCTGCAAAACGCTGTGTATTGGCTCTGAGCTCTGCGTTGTGACCAGTGCAACCCATGGAGCCTCCGCGCGATTCATATCTTACATCTGTTTCCATTTAGACGCCCAGAGCGCTTTATGTTCTATAAGCAGATCCGTGATATGAGAGGCTGCGGAGACGAGACCCTCTGAGACCCCCGAGTCCTCGCCCCGCAGCCTCCTGGACTCGACAGCCTCTATTAAATGAAATCCTGTCGTGTCCTGAGGGAAATGTCCGATTATTTTCATAGTTTCCCTGACCCCGGGTCACTAAAGGGTTAATGGTAAGGTCAGTCAAAGATGGCAGTGACTGCAGGGGATAAATCTGAGCTCGGGCCCCAGAACAGCCCCTGCTGGGATCTCGCCTGCGTCCCCTGAACTGACCATAATATGTACAGCTTATTCTGCATCGCCGTCCCGCTCCCCACAAGAGCTCGCAATCTCTGGTGGCTGTGGTCACCATTCTGTCACAGGGTCACCTCGACCTTATGAAATGCACGACCCCTGCCCCCCCTTCCCCTTTACACGCCAAAATCCGGTTCACAGGAAGCGCAGGGAAAATAACGTAGATGTGGCGCTTCATCGACTCAGACCGGTTTGACCCCTTCATTGCTGCACCTTCCTCCTCTCAGAAGTTTTGTACTCGGTATTTCAGGTCGGGAACATCAGTAGAGTCTTGGAGAAGATAAATGGAGTGGCCCGATGTCCGTACGATCCCCGTCACAACTCCACCGCCGTCATCACGGCCCGCGGCGAGCTCTACGCTGCCACCGTCATAGACTTCTCTGGTCGGGACCCCGCCATCTACCGCAGCCTGGGCAGTATCCCCCCGCTCCGCACCGCACAGTACAACTCCAAGTGGCTGAATGGTAGGGACCAGCGGTGTAGAAGAACCGGCCTCAACTCAGAGATAACTCTGAGTACAGATGTCACCTGCAGTCCTATGTAACACCACAGATAACACAGTGATAGCTCTCTGAGTACAGATAATGTAGTAGATGTCACCTGCAGTCCTATGTAACACCACAGATAGGACAGTGATAGCTCTCTGAGTACATATAATGTAGTAGATGTCACCTGCAGTCCTATGTAACACCAGAGATAACACAGTGATAACTCTGAGTACAGATAATGTAGTAGATGTCACCTGCAGTCCTATGTAACACCACAGATAACACAGTGATATCTATCAGAGTACAGATAATGTAGTAGATGTCACCTGCAGTCCTATGTAACACCACAGATAACACAGTGATAACTCTCTGAGTACAGATAATGTAGTAGATGTCACCTGCAGTCCTATGTAACACCACAGATAACACAGTGATATCTCTCTGAGTACAGATAATGTAGTAGAAGTCACCTGCAGTCCTATGTAACACCACAGATATAACACAGTGATGACTCTCTGAGTACAGATAATGTAGTAGATGTCACCTGCAGTCCTATGTAACACCACAGATAACACAGTGATAACTCTCTGAGTACAGATAATGTAGTAGATGTCACCTGCAGTCCTATGTAACACCACAGATAACACAGTGATAACTCTCTGAGTACAGATAATGTAGTAGATGTCACCTGCAGTCCTATGTAACACCACAGATAACACAGTGATAACTCTCTGAGTACAGATAATGTAGTAGATGTCACCTGCAGTCCTATGTAACACCACAGATAACACAGTGATAGCTCTCTGAGTACAGATAATGTAGTAGATGTCACCTGCAGTCCTATGTAACACCACAGATAACACAGTGATAACTCTCTGAGTACAGATAATGTAGTAGATGTCACCTGCAGTCCTATGTAACACCACAGATAACAGTGATAACTCTCTGAATACAGATAATGTAGTAGATGTCACCTGCAGTCCTATGTAACACCACAGATAACACAGTGATAACTCTCTGAATACAGATAATGTAGTAGATGTCACCTGCAGTCCTATGTAACACCACAGATAACACAGTGATAACTCTCTGAGTACAGATAATGTAGTAGATGTCACCTGCAGTCCTATGTAACACCACAGATAACACAGTGATAACTCTCTGAGTACAGATAATGTAGTAGATGTCACCTGCAGTCCTATGTAACACCACAGATAACACAGTGATAACTCTCTGAGTACAGATAATGTAGTAGATGTCACCTGCAGTCCTATGTAACACCACAGATAACACAGTGATAACTCTCTGAGTACAGATAATGTAGTAGATGTCACCTGCAGTCCTATGTAACACCACAGATAACACAGTGATAACTCTCTGAGTACAGATAATGTAGTAGATGTCACCTGCAGTCCTATGTAACACCACAGATAACACAGTGATAACTCTCTGAGTACAGATAATGTAGTAGATGTCACCTGCAGTCCTATGTAACACCACAGATAACACAGTGATAACTCTCTGAGTACAGATAATGTAGTAGATGTCACCTGCAGTCCTATGTAACACCACAGATAACACAGTGATAACTCTCTGAGTACAGATAATGTAGTAGATGTCACCTGCAGTCCTATGTAACACCACAGATAACACAGTGATAACTCTCTGAGTACAGATAATGTAGTAGATGTCACCTGCAGTCCTATGTAACACCACAGATAATACAGTGATAACTTTCTGAGTACAGATAATGTAGTAGATGTCACCTGCAGTCCTATGTAACACCACAGATAACACAGTGATATCTCTCTGAGTACAGATAATGTAGTAGATGTCACCTGCAGTCCTATGTAACACCACAGATAACACAGTGATAGCTCTCTGAGTACAGATAATGTAGTAGATGTCACCTGCAGTCCTATGTAACACCACAGATAACACAGTGATAGCTCTCTGATTACAGATAATGTAGTAGATGTCACCTGCAGTCCTATGTAACACCACAGATAACACAGTGATAGCTCTCTGAGTACATATAATGTAGTAGATGTAACCTGCAGTCCTATGTAACACCTTAGATAACACAGTGATATCTCTGAGTACAGATAATGTAGTAGATGTCACCTGCAGTCCTATGTAACACCACAGATAACACAGTGATAACTCTCTGAGTACAGATAATGTAGTAGATGTCACCTGCAGTCCTATGTAACACCACAGATAACACAGTGATAGCTCTCTGAGTACAGATAATGTAGTAGATGTCACCTGCAGTCCTATGTAACACCACAGATAACATAGTGATATCTCTGAGTACAGATAATGTAGTAGATGTCACCTGCAGTCCTATGTAACACCACAGATAACACAGTGATAACTCTCTGAGTACAGATAATGTAGTAGATGTCACCTGCAGTCCTATGTAACACCACAGATAACACAGTGATAGCTCTCTGAGTACAGATAATGTAGTAGATGTCACCTGCAGTCCTATGTAACACCACAGATAACACAGTGATATCTCTCTGAGTACAGATAATGTAGTAGATGACACCTGCAGTCCTATGATAACTCTCTGAGTACAGATAATGTAGGAGATGTCACCTGCAGTCCTATGTAACACCACAGATAACATAGTGATATCTCTCTGAGTACAGATAATGTAGTAGATGTCACCTGCAGTCCTATGTAACACCACAGATAACACGGTGATAACTCTCTGAGTACAGATAATGTAGTAGATGTCACCTGCAGTCCTATGTAACACCACAGATAACACAGTGATAGCTCTCTGAGTACAGATAATGTAGTAGATGTCACCTGCAGTCCTATGTAACACCACAGGTAACACAGTGATAACTCTCTGAGTACAGATAATGCAGTAGATGTCACCTGCAGTCCTATGTAACACCACAGATAACACAGTGATATCTCTGAGTACAGATAATGTAGTAGATGTCACCTGCAGTCCTATGTAACACCACAGATAACACAGTGATAACTCTCTGAGTACAGATAATGTAGTAGATGTCACCTGCAGTCCTATGTAACACCACAGATAAAACAGTGATAGCTCTCTGAGTACAGATAATGTAGTAGATGTCACCTGCAGTCCTATGTAACACCACAGATAACACAGTGATCACTCTCTGAGTACAGATAATGTAGTAGATGTCACCTGCAGTCCTATGTAACACCACAGATAACACAGTGATAACTCCCTGAATACAGATAATGTAGTAGATGTCACCTGCAGTCCTATGTAACACCACAGATAATACAGTGATAACTTTCTGAGTACAGATAATGTAGTAGATGTCACCTGCAGTCCTATGTAACACCACACATAACACAGTGATAACTCTCTGAGTACAGATAATGTAGTAGATGTCACCTGCAGTCCTATGTAACACCACAGATAACACAGTGATAACTCTCTGAGTACAGATAATATAGTAGATGTCACCTGCAGTCCTATGTAACACCACAGATAACACAGTGATAACTCTCTGAGTACAGATAATGCCATAGATGTCACCTGCAGTCCTATGTAACACCACAGATAACACAGTGATAACTCCCTGAGTACAGATAATGTAGTAGATGTCACCTGCAGTCCTATGTAACACCACAGATAACACAGTGATAACTCTCTGAGTACAGATAATGTAGTAGATGTCACCTGCAGTCCTATGTAACACCACAGATAACACAGTGATAACTCCCTGAGTACAGATAATGTAGTAGATGTCACCTGCAGTCCTATGTAACACCACAGATAACATAGTGATATCTCTCTGAGTACAGATAATGTAGTAGATGTCACCTGCAGTCCTATGTAACACCACAGATAACACAGTGATATCTCTGAGTACAGATAATGTAGTAGATGTCACCTGCAGTCCTATGTAAGATCACAGATAACAGTGATATCTCTCTGAGTACAGATAATGTAGTAGAGGTCACCTGCAGTCCTATGTAACACCACAGATAACACAGTGATTACTCTCTGAGTACAGATAATGTAGTAGATGTCACCTGCAGTCCTATGTAACACCACAGATAACACAGTGATATCTCTGAGTACAGATAATGTAGTAGATGTCACCTGCAGTCCTATGTAACACCACAGATAAGACAGTGATAGCTCTGAGTACATATAATGTAGTAGATGTCACCTGCAGTCCTATGTAACACCACAGATAACACAGTGATAACTCTGAGTACAGATAATGTAGTAGATGTCACCTGCAGTCCTATGTAACACCACAGATAACACAGTGATATCTCTCTGAGTACAGATAATGTAGTAGATGTCACCTGCAGTCCTATGTAACACCACAGATAACACAGTGATATCTCTCTGAGTACAGATAATGTAGTAGATGTCACCTGCAGTCCTATGTAACACCACAGATAACACAGTGATAACTCTCTGAGTACAGATAATGTAGTAGATGTCACCTGCAGTCCTATGTAACACCACAGATAACACAGTGATAACTCTCTGAGTACAGATAATGTAGTAGATGTCACCTGCAGTCCTATGTAACACCACAGATAACACAGTGATAACTCTCTGAGTACAGATAATGTAGTAGATGTCACCTGCAGTCCTATGTAACACCACAGATAACACAGTGATAACTCTGAGTACAGATAATGTAGTAGATGTCACCTGCAGTCCTATGTAACACCACAGATAACACAGTGATAACTCTCTGAGTACAGATAATATAGTAGATGTCACCTGCAGTCCTATGTAACACCACAGATAACACAGTGATGACTCTCTGAGTACAGATAATGTGGTAGATGTCACCTGCAGTCCTATGTAACACCACAGATAACACAGTGATAACTCCCTGAGTACAGATAATGTAGTAGATGTCACCTGCAGTCCTATGTAACACCACAGATAACACAGTGATAACTCTCTGAGTACAGATAATGTAGTAGATGTCACCTGCAGTCCTATGTAACACCACAGATTACATTACCAAGACTTGGGAAAATAAGAAACTCAGCTCTGCTACATCTGACGCTCTCGGCTCTGCTACCTCAGTGTATACTTTATGGCTGATGTGCTGTAGACACTGTAGAGCTGTCAGGTTCGTTACAATGTATCAGTCATTGTCCTTGTTTCTTCTGCAGTTTAACCCTTTCTCTCTTTTTTTTTTCAGAACCCAATTTTGTGGCCGCCTATGACATTGGTCTGTTCACGTATTTCTTCTTCCGGGAGAACGCGGTGGAGCACGACTGCGGGAAGACGGTGTACTCGCGGGTGGCCAGGGTCTGCAAGAACGATTTTGGGGGTCGCTTTTTGCTGGAGGACACGTGGACGACCTTCATGAAGGCGAGGCTGAACTGCTCGCGCTCCGGGGAGGTCCCCTTCTACTACAACGAGCTGCAGAGCACCTTCCTCCTCCCGGAGCAGGATCTCATCTACGGCGTCTTCACCACCAACGTGTAAGTTGTATCCGCATGCTGCCCCACCTTGGCTGGGGAACTACAAGTCCCAGGAGGCCCTGCTGGGGATTATGTGATGAGCGCGTCCCACAGCTCATGGCAGCCATTGCTGCCCCTGAGATCTCGGCAGCCGGCACTTTGCTGTCCAGCAGGCGTGATGTGGCGTCCTGTAAACGGACATGACTTTCCTGACCGTTTCTCTCGGTTCTGGCCCCTCCCCCTTTCCGACATCTTCCCTGAATGTAAATCTGTGATTCATGAGCTGGAAACTTTTTCCGAGCAGCACTTGAAGTTGTACCAGATTGTGCCGGGGCCGTAATGGATGTATTAAGGTTTACGACGTTGAGCATCGCACTCATTATACGCCGCGCGTTACGATGTGATGTGTCAGGAGAGTTCGCCGCGGCAGGAGGAGACGTGCGGCGAGTGTTAATGTGAAGGATCCTAAATAATCTGGGTAACGAGGACTCCACCGCACGTAGCGCCCCCGGCCCCTCCCCCACTGTCTCATACTTAACGTCTCCGCCGCTAGAAATTGGCCTCACTGGGAGTTACACAGCGCGGCGGAGGCGGGCGCAAGGGGACCCTGCGGCCGCCATTAAAGATGCAGGCTCCGTATAGATGTCGGGGGATGCACCTCAACCAACGGGTCCGGGTGATGGGGTGGAAGATGGCGCACTCCTCCGCTGACTTCAGGTTTCATTGCTTTACACTTCTGGCTCAGATTTAACGTTTTTTTAGTGTGAGATGAAGGGTTAATTCTTAAAGGGGGTGATAACTGCTATAAAGTAGTGATTAGTGGTGGCCGCAGGTGGAACCGTGAGAATAGGGCCATTTCCATCCAGTCATGATTGGAGGAGCGGCGGTGGCGGTCCAGAAAAGTTCTGTAAGTTCTGATAAACTTTGCCTTTCATTTCCTCACCGTTCTCTGCTTGCTGTCTCTGAATGAAAATCTTCTTGTTTATATTAAGAGATGGAAAACACAACTGACCTTTTGCTTCTCACGGCTGAGGGTTTGCTACATTATGTCAGTGTAATCACTTGTCTATGAGCTAAACTCAGCAGCAGCGTGCTCAGAGGTTTCCCTGCACTGATACATTGTAACAAACTGCAGCTCTGTGCGCCAGTTGGTTCCATCTGTCAGTACAGAGCTGTTCGGGTGCCGTGCCCCGTTTTCTGCCCGGTTTTTGGGGTACCGCGTAGGTGAGGGGTTATGAATAAGTTGCCGTGCTCAGCTCTGGTTTAATCGCGGTGTTAGTGCGGTTTCCGTCTGGCGGTCACATGGTCCAGCCGGTGACTCTTGCCAGTCTCAGGTGCAGTCACTTTGAGTGGGTTTGAAGCCCCTCAGAGCTGTCATTCGTGACTGATAGTCTGCCTCGTTACGCACGGTCGGACGCCCCACGGCGGTTTTACCAGCCAATGACATGCAGCCAAGAATAAAGGGTCCTGTCTTCTCTGTTATAACGGGAGGCAATTAACGTGACGACAGGCGGACAGGCACCGCCGCGCTAATGCCGGTGCGGCGATGTTTGCCGCAGTCATTCCTGACACGTACCTTGTGCAAATCTTGATCGTGGGTTCAGATTTAGAACATTTGACTTAACCAGACGCCTCTCAGGACTCAGCTGCCATCTTGCCTCATGGATGGCGCCCGCCGGTTTGTGCCAATTGCTGCCAACTCCTTGACATATTGAGGTCATTGGTGCTGCGGGCTCCGGGGTTCTCTGTTCAGGGCGCTGCTTCTTTCTAGATTGTCAGCTCAGAGGACGCCTTAAGGTGAAGAGCAGAGTAAATGTAATGTCTTATGCTCTAGTCACATCCAGAGCTGCGCTCATAATTCTTCTGGTCGCTGCACGGCATCCATCAGTCCTTGTTGCATAGTTGGCATCCTGTAATCCACTGCACGGTGGTACCTGGATGTTGGGAGTATTGGGGGTTATCAAGGTGTGCCCATGGTTTCCTTATGTGCATCATTAATCCACCATGATTTGTCTTATCTGTTCCCAGGAATAGCATCGCTGCCTCCGCGGTCTGTGCCTTCAACCTCAGCGCCATCACTCAGGCCTTTAATGGCCCCTTTAGATACCAGGAGAATCCGCGCTCCGCCTGGCTGCCAACGCTCAACCCCATACCCAACTTTCAGGTGAGCGCAGTGGGCGGAGCCTAGAGACCGCTTACCATGACGGCATTATAAATTCTGGATCCAAAACAGACAGCATGTATCTAATCCTGTCTTGTGGTGCTGCCTGCTGAGCTGTGTATCTAATCCTGTCTTGCGGTACTGCCTGCTGAGCTGTGTATCTAATCCTGTCTTGTGGTACTGCCTGCTGAGCTGTGTATCTGATCCTGTTTTGTGATACTGTCTGCTGAGCTGTGTATCTAAACTTCTCATGTGTGATACTGTCTGCTGAGCTTTGTATCTAATCCTCTCATGTGTGATACTGTCTGCTGAGCTGTGTATCTAATCCTCTCATGTGTGGTACTGTCTGCTGAGCTGCGTATCTAATCCTATTATGTGTGATACTGTCTGCTGAGCTGTGTATCTAATCCTGTCATGTATAATATTATCTGCTGAGCTGTGTATCTAATCCTCTCCTGTGTGATACTGTCTGCTGAGCTGTGTATCTAATCCTCTCATGTGTGATACTGTCTGCTGAGCTGTGTATCTAATCCTCTCATGTGTGGTCCTGTCTGCTGAGCTGTGTATCTAATCCTATTATGTGTGATACTGTCTGCTGAGCTGTGTATCTAATCCTGTCATGTATAATATTATCTGCTGAGCTGTGTATCTAATCCTATTATGTGTGATACTGTCTGCTGAGCTGTGTATCTAATCCTGTCATGTATAATATTATCTGCTGAGCTGTGTATCTAATCCTCTCATGTGTGATACTGTCTCCAGAGATGTGTATCTAATCTTCTTATGTGTGATACTGTCTGCTGAGCTTTGTATCTAATCCTCTCATGTTTGATACTGTCTGCTGAGCTTTGTATCTAATCCTCTCATGTGTGATACTGTCTGCTGAGCTGCGAATCTAATCCTCTTCTTTGTGGTACTGTCTGCTGAGCTTTGTATCTAATCTTCTCATGTATGATAGGCTGCTGAGCTGTGTATCTAATTCTGTCTTGTACGATACAGTCTTCCTAACGGTGTCTAATCCTGTGATGTGTGATACTGCTTGTTGAGCGGTGTATCTAAGCGGCTCATGTGTCTTTCCTTGTTTTGCAGTGTGGTATTCTGAACGATGACAGTCCGAATGAGAACCTGACGGAGCGGAGCCTGCAGGACGCTCAGCGCCTCTTCCTGATGAATGACGTGGTGCAGCCGGTGTCGGTGGATCCGCTGGTGACGCAGGACAGCGTGCGCTTCTCCAAGTTGGTGGTGGATATTGTGCAGGGGAAGGACACCTTGTATCACGTCATGTATATAGGGACCGGTACGTGACCGCAGAGTCAGGACTGCAGCTGTCATTGCCATTCAGATAAAGTTTCAGGAAATGCTACACAAGTTCAATCAGATGATCACTTCATATTACAGGCTGCTGTTTTGCTTCTGGGTCAGGATTACTGCAGATTACAGGCTACCGTCTCATTTATGGGCCAGGATTACTGCAGATTACAGGCTGCTGTTAGTTTATAGGTTGCAGACAGATGTTTGAGCCAAGAATGCTTGGTATTTTCGGCCAGAGTCAGATGTATGGGTACATCAGGAGTACTGCAGATTACAGGCTGCCGTCTCATTTATGGATCAGTGGTACTGCAGATTACAGGCTGCCATCTCATTTATATATCAGGAGTATTGCAGATTACAGGTTGCAGTCTCATTTATGGATCCAGAGAATTGCAGATTACAGGCCTCCGTCTCATTTATGGGTCAGGAGTATTGCAGGTTACAGGCTGCCGTCTCATTTATATATCAGGAGTATTGCAGATTACAGGTTGCAGTCTCATTTATGGGTCAGGAGTATTGCAGATTACAGGTTGCAGTCTCATTTATGGGTCAGGAGTATTGCAGATTACAGGCTGCAGTCTTATTTATGGGTGCAGGTTACAGGCTGCTGTCTCATTTATGGGTCGGGGTTTCTATTAGCCCTTGAGTTCTCTCTTCACTTTTGCTCTGCAGAGCGCGGCACGATCCTCAAGGCTCTGTCCACGGCCAATCGCAGCCTGCGGAGCTGCTACCTGGAGGAGATGCACATCCTCCCGAGCGGCCAGCAGCAGCCCATCCTCAGCCTGCAGATCCTGCACAGCAACCGCTCTCTATTTGTGGGACTGAACAACGGCGTCCTGAAGGTTCCTCTGGAGCGCTGCACCATGTACAGGACCGAGGGGTAAGTGTGAACTGAGGGGGTGGGGGGGAATGATAGTGTCATTTGTCTGATGGTGGTTGTTGTATCGGTGATTATATCTGCAGGCTGAATGTGAAGGAGGCCTCCCTTGTGTTACCCTGTAGCCATGGCTGAAGGTTTGGTGGCCCCTTTGGCTGGTGTGGCACACGTGGGCATCGGGGGTTATTGGGGGGGTGAGGAAGTGACAGCATTAGGAGGTGGTACGGCAGGCAGCGGGTTAGGGGGTCAGGGCCTTCCTGTGGCTGATGAGTTGCAGGAGGGTGCATTAGAGCCTTTCATCTGAATCCGCGGTGACTAATGCTGTAATCCAGTGATGGGCGGGGGTCCGCAGCCTGGTTCATACTACACTGGTCTCACACTGGGATGAGGCCATTCAGCACCAGTAAAGTATCAGTGTCACCACTGTAATTGTCACTTTGCGGTGTCCGTTACCTCCGCTGATGAATCCTCCTTTGTCTGCTCACGTCCCATCGCCCTTTCTGCAGCAATCTAAAATCCATTTGTGGAGCAGGTTTTTGGCGGCCGATGATTGTGCGGGAGCCGGAGACGCTGCAGGGATTTCTCTGCTGTTCTACACAAAAAAACATTAGTTTTCAGTGCTAGACGGTCTGTGCCGGTGTGAGAAGCATCCTGTCTGATAACTGTACTGTCAGCTGGAGCTCCACTGTCACCAGTACTGTCAGCTGGGACTTCACTGTCCCCGGTACTATCAGCTGGGGCTTCACTGTCCCCGGTACTGTCAGCTGGGGCTTCACTGTCCCCGGTGCTGTCAGCTGGAGCTCCACTGTCCCCGGTGCTGTCAGCTGGAGCTCCACTGTCCCCGGTGCTGTCAGCTGGAGCTCCACTGTCCCCGGTGCTGTCAGCTGGAGCTCCACTGTCACCGTTGCTGTCAGCTGGAGCTTTACTATCCCCGATACTGTCAGCTGGAGCTTCACTGTCCCCGGTACTGTCAGCTGGGGCTTCACTGTCCCCGGTACTGTCAGCTGGGGCTTCACTGTCCCCGGTACTGTCAGCTGTTGCTTCACTGTCCCCGGTACTGTCAGCTGGGGCTTCACTGTCCCCGGTACTGTCAGCTGGGGCTTCACTGTCCCCGGTACTGTCAGCTGGGGCTTCACTGTCCCCGGTACTGTCAGCTGGGGCTTCACTGTCCCCGGTACTGTCAGCTGGGGCTTCACTGTCCCCGGTACTGTCAGCTGGGGCTTCACTGTCCCCGGTACTGTCAGCTGGGGCTTCACTGTCCCCGGTACTGTCAGCTGGGGCTTCACTGTCCCCGGTACTGTCAGCTGGGGCTTCACTGTCCCCGGTACTGTCAGCTGGGGCTTCACTGTCCCCGGTACTGTCAGCTGGGGCTTCACTGTCCCCGGTACTGTCAGCTGGGGCTTCACTGTCCCCGGTACTGTCAGCTGGGGCTTCACTGTCCCCGGTACTGTCAGCTGGGGCTTCACTGTCCCCGGTACTGTCAGCTGGGGCTTCACTGTCCCCGGTACTGTCAGCTGGGGCTTCACTGTCCCCGGTACTGTCAGCTGGGGCTTCACTGTCCCCGGTACTGTCAGCTGGGGCTTCACTGTCCCCGGTACTGTCAGCTGGGGCTTCACTGTCCCCGGTACTGTCAGCTGGGGCTTCGCTGTCCCCGGTACTGTCAGCTGGGGCTTCGCTGTCCCCGGTACTGTCAGCTGGGGCTCGCTGTCCCGGTACTGTCAGCTGGGGCTTCGCTGTCCCCGGTACTGTCAGCTGGGGCTTCGCTGTCCCCGGTACTGTCAGCTGGGGCTTCGCTGTCCCCGGTACTGTCAGCTGGGGCTTCGCTGTCCCCGGTACTGTCAGCTGGGGCTTCGCTGTCCCGGTACTGTCAGCTGGGGCTTCGCTGTCCCGGTACTGTCAGCTGGGGCTTCGCTGTCCCCGGTACTGTCAGCTGGGGCTCCGCTGTCCCGGTACTGTCAGCTGGGGCTCCGCTGTCCCCGGTACTGTCAGCTGGGGCTCCGCTGTCCCCGGTACTGTCAGCTGGGGCTCCGCTGTCCCCGGTACTGTCAGCTGGGGCTCCGCTGTCCCCGGTACTGTCAGCTGGGGCTCCGCTGTCCCCGGTACTGTCAGCTGGGGCTCCGCTGTCCCCGGTACTGTCAGCTGGGGCTCCGCTGTCCCCGGTACTGTCAGCTGGGGCTTCGCTGTCCCCGGTACTGTCAGCTGGGGCTTCGCTGTCCCCGGTACTGTCAGCTGGGGCTTCGCTGTCCCCGGTACTGTCAGCTGGGGCTTCGCTGTCCCCAATACTGTCAGCGGGAGCTTCGCTGTCCCCGGTACTGTCAGCTGGGGCTTCGCTGTCCCCGGTACTGTCAGCTGGGGCTTCGCTGTCCCCAATACTGTCAGCGGGAGCTTCGCTGTCACCGGTGCTGTCAGCCGTAGATTGACTGTCAAGGGTGGTGTCAGCTGTAGATAGACTGTTACCGGTGGTGTCAGCCGTAGATAGACTGTTACCGGTGGTGTCAGCCGTAGATAGACTGTTACCGGTGGTGTCAGCCGTAGATAGACTGTTACCGGTGGTGTCAGCCGTAGATAGACTGTTACCGGTGGTGTCAGCCGTAGATAGACTGTCACCGGTGGTGTCAGCCGTAGATAGACTGTTACCGGTGGTGTCAGCCGTAGATAGACTGTCACCGGTGGTGTCAGCCGTAGATAGACTGTCACCGGTGGTGTCAGCCGTAGATAGACTGTCACTGGTGGTGTCAGCCGTAGATAGACTGTCACCGGTGGTGTCAGCCGTAGATAGACTGTCACCGGTGCTGTCAGCCGTAGATAGACTGTCACCGGTGCTGTCAGCCGTAGATAGACTGTCACCGGTGCTGTCAGCCGTAGATAGACTGTCACCGGTGCTGTCAGCCGTAGATAGACTGTCACCGGTGCTGTCAGCCGTAGATAGACTGTCACCGGTGCTGTCAGCCGTAGATAGACTGTCACCGGTGCTGTCAGCCGTAGATAGACTGTCACCGGTGCTGTCAGCCGTAGACACTGCTACCTGTAAATGTGCTCTCAGGTGTTGGGGGTCATGGACAGTGATTAGTTATAGTCTGGTCTTCACGCCCTGTACTTTTGGGGTGCACATTATATCCCACCTTCACTGTTACTTGGATGCACCCCACTTTTCAGGTCTTGG
The DNA here is from genome assembly GCA_033119425.1 of Bufotes viridis. Classification (NCBI taxonomy): domain Eukaryota; kingdom Metazoa; phylum Chordata; class Amphibia; order Anura; family Bufonidae; genus Bufotes; species Bufotes viridis. The sequence continues at coordinate 159,297,078 of CM065595.1, forward strand.
GGGACTCCCCATGGCAGCGCCTCCTGTGTACTGATTTCATGTCTCTTAGTATAAGGACTGGAGACCCCGGACCCCAGTGGTCTATCTGCTGCCGGTGCCTCAATATTTAGGTTGTTTTGCAGGGTTCTTCCCCAGGAACCATCATAATGATTTTGCCCAGGAGGGGGTCACCACGGCAGATAGCGGGACCCCCTCTTTTCCCTCCAGGTCGTCTTCTGTTTTCTGGCCTTTACTGTTTTGTGATTTGTCTACCCCTCGTATAATCACAAGACCCCCTCCCTGGTACAAAGACAAAGCAGCAGGAATTTCCCACCCAGTCACTCGGAGGACATGAATGGGAATCGGCTCGGCTCGGCACCGTGACCCCCAGGATCCCCCATTGATTGTGCAGCCTCTTTAGTCAGAGCCGGGTTCTTATCTCTGTAATGTGTGCGCTCTCACGCTGCCCTCCTGGCACTGAGGCCCCTGTTTACTGGAGCTACCCAAACCAGGAGCATTGTGCTCGCCCTGATTGAGAGCTCGCCCTAATTGAGAGCTCGCCCTGCAGAGCTGAGTTTGTCGCCTTACACCCCCCTCCATGGTTACACAACTTTCCAGACATTTAAAGGTCACCCCAGAAACTTACACCAAGGACAGAAGTCCCTTCCCAGCGGCTGTGACTTTGTCCCCGTTATTGTCCTCTGTTGTCTGTGACTGACACTTGTCCCGTTGCTGGGGTCAGGTTGTCAGATTCCGTCTCATTTTGCCGTGTCGTTGTGTGATATAAGATGTGGCGGAGCTCCGGTTCTATGGCCGGTGGTCCCTTTACCGTTCTCTTCAGGGCCCCGTCCGTCTGCTCCTGGTGATGCCATAGAACTAGCTGTCACTGAGACCCTCTCCTGTATACCCGCTATCATTTTTCCGTAGAGGAATATTAACGGATCGGGCAGACGCGGGGCTGTCAGGGAGACAATAGACTGCTCAGAGCTTGGCAGGCGGCTCGCAGCAGATGAAGGGAGCGTTTTCCTTAAATTATCATTTATTGCATCTGAGCGGCTGGAATCCATTCATGGGAAGCCAGGAGGCCGCGAAACGTGAATCCGAGGCGCGGGAGGATCAACCGTTATATCTGCTGTGAGCTATAGGAGTATTACTTATAGAGGTCACAGCAGTGCTCTGCACGTAATACTACTACCACCATCATCCTACAGCCTAACAAGACTATTCTGCACTTACTGCTGCCCCCTTTATCATCCTACAGCCTCATACAATACCCTGCACTTACTGCTAGTACCCCCATCATCCAACAGCCTCACATAAGTACACTGTAGTTAGTACTACTACCCCCACTATCTTCTAACAGCCACACATGACCACTCTGCACTAACTGCTACTACCCCTTTATCATCCTACTGCCTCACTTCACTACTTTGCTCTTACTATCACTACCCCCACTATCATCCTACAGCCTCACAAGACTACTCTTCACTTACTACTACTACCCCCACTGTCTTCCTTCAGAATCATAAGACTACTCTGTACTTACTACTACTAACCCCTTTATCATCCTACGGCCTCACAGAATTATCCCTACTTCTACTACTCCACCACCATCCTGTTGTCATATCACTACCCTTCACTTGCTACTACTACCCCTATCATTAGGGGAGTCCCTTTAACTAGGACTCGAGCCCCTCTCTGATGAGGCAGTTTTATCTGGGCTGGGGATTAACCCTTGCGTCCCAGTGTCCATGGCCTATCTGCTGGGGACCCCGGGTGTCTGTGACCCCAATGCTTATCACTGGAGTAATGAATGGCAGACTGTTAACCCCCTGTGTCCCGCTGCGCCCTGATGCCAGTCATGCCCATCCCCACAGAACACCCGCCTGACTGTGGTTCACGAATCCCCGGCCAGTCATGTGACCCTGCACAATGGACGCTGCTGAATCGTCTCCTTTGATCTGTGACACAATTTCCACTAAATTGTGCTGAACAGAAACTGGAGACCTGAGGGATAACCGACACTAGAATGTCCCTGTCACTGTGCGGGAGGCGCCGCTGAGCCGGACCGGCGCCAGGTCTGATGTGAATAAAACCCACTAATGTATGATGAAAAGCTCGGCAGCTTTCTAATAGACTTTGTGTTGAGGCCTAAAACCTATACAAGCAAAATACTTGTCAGAGCTGAGGGTTCGTTACAATGTAACCAGTGTATAGACACTTCTCTGTGAGCACAGTCTCTCTCCTAGCCTGATACTTTGTTACAATGTTTCAGTCTGCGGCCCAGTTGTGATTGTCCAGAATGGATACAACTGTAACAAAAAGTATTAGATCAGAACAGGTTTTCAGCTTTCGGATGTATGCGACAGTGTTCTCATTCACTGACAGCAAGCGGAGATCTGGGAAATAGTGAAGAATTTAAACACAAAGGGAGTGATTTACTAATACCGGCTTTTTCCGCCTGTCTTAGACTGACCCCTGGGCCAGTCCTTGCGTCACTCTAGTCCCAGGCTGGAGTAGTTTTTCTCCGACATTTACGCCTCTTTCCAGTTCGTGAATTTGCTGGGGCAGCAGTCCGCAGCCCCCGACACGCCCCCGTCCCGCCCTACTGCCGAACATGGGGTATAACCGGCTGTGCGACAAAATATTGTCACCCAGGCGGTAAAATAGTCACCAGTCCCTTAATAAGTGATCCTCCAAAATCTGAAAGTTGTAGAAGTTTTGATTAGACGGTGCCATGCAGGCGCTAGTTCTATACTCTAGTCACACCCAGAGCTGCATAATTAAAGAACCACCACCCAGGAGCAATGTGTGGCCCATAGAGCGGGAGCCCCGGCACTTTGGCCCTATTCCTCCTTCGCCAGTCCCTCTCCCTTTGGATAGCTAGCAGTCAGTAAATGTCAGGAGCAGAGGAGAGATGGACCTGCCTGGCTGCTCCGCGCGGCTCCTGTGCCAGGAAGAGCTAACATGTGAACTCACAGAAAGTGTGTCCTGAGATCTGCAGACGGGCAGAAGCTTCCAGGAGGTAAATTACCCCAGACGCCCCTCCAGTTTAGCTTTTGCCTCCAAGGGTTGATTTCCAATGGAGAAGATGTTTCTGAACAGAGATGTGTTATCTGTGCATACAGGACCGGGCCTGCCAGGAGGAGCAAACCGGGGTCAGGAGGGCAGCCAAAACCCTGCAGTGCACAGTGCCAGCCTAACTCCCTCCCAGTGACAGAGGAAAGTGAGAATCCGCACACAGCAAACCCTCTTATAATGCTGCAGCCCTGATATAACCTCCAGAGACATTACATCATATGTGACTGATATCAGCCGCTCCTCTTATAACGCTCCAGCACTGATATAACCTCCAGAGACATTACATCACATGTGACTGATATCAGCCGCTCCTCTTATAACGCTCCAGCGCTGATATAACCTGCAGAGACATTACATTATATGTGACTGATATCAGCCGCTCCTCTTATAACGCTCCAGCGCTGATATAACCTCCAGAGACATTACATCACATGTGACTGATATCAGCCGCTCCTCTTATAACGCTCCAGCACTGATATAACCTCCAGAGACATTACATCACATGTGACTGATATCAGCCGCTCCTCTTATAACGCTCCAGCACTGATATAACCTCCAGAGACATTACATAATATGTAACTGATATCAGCTGCTCCTCTTATAACGCTCCAGCACTGATATAACCTCCAGAGACATTACATCACATGTGACTGATATCAGCCGCTCCTCTTATAACGCTCCAGCGCTGATATAACCTCCAGAGACATTACATCATATGTGACTGATATCAGCCACTCCTCTTATAACCCTCCAGCACTGATATAACCTGCAGACTGGGAGGATTACCAGAAGGGTGAGTAATATGCAGGAAGTTGAGTGGTAATTGCAGCTATATCTCTGATGAGACTGGGCGGTCTGATGTCCGCTGTACCCGCAGACGCTAGGGCCGGGTCTTCTCTGTAGTCTCAGGAGTCGGGGCAGCTCTGAATGTTGGGCATTATATGTAGATTATTATATAGGCGGCAGGTCTGTCCCTGTCCCTCATCTGCTCATTGCTCATGATTGCTGGAGACAATAACCCCCATTATCCGGGCGGCTGCTCCGTGGTGCTGGTAGAGGCAGATATCAGGATTTATCGTTAGAAGTTTTCTCGTTTTTTGTATTTGTAAATATGTAAATTTTCTCTATAAATCAGACGATTCTGCGCGTGCTCGGGGAGCGCACAAATCACCGCGGTAAAGAATGGTCCCAGACTATGGTGGAGGATGGGGGTATTAGAAGATCCTTCCCTGCAGATCGTCACTGAATATTCTGCCCGTTGTGAATGGGATGATGGGGGTCATTGTGTCCCTTGTAGATGTGCTGATTTGCAGGCCTCTGTCCGGGCTGATGCCGCTGCTCTCCGGCTGCCGCCGCTGACCTTGCTCTCTGCATTGTCTTTATATTTCCGTGTCTTGTGCTTGTAAATGTTTAACGGCGGATATAAAGCGGCCGTCCCCCCTGTTTGATGATATTTTGGCGCTCCCCTCCTTGGCCGGTCCGGCGCTTGTCCCCGAGCAGCAGGGAGAGGACGCTGCTGATTTATTGGCGCAGTTTTGTCGAGTGCTCGTCGTCTCTGGATGTTTTCACTCGTGTCATTAAAGTGATAAAATGGCCTCTTATAGGAGAAGCTCTTCACATCAGTCCATCAACCTGCGCAGTTGTCAGGGGGGGGGGGGTGTCGGTGAAGTTGGCAGCAGACGGCGATGCTCCGATGGAGAGTGACTACATTCTGCTTTATTGTGCCCGCTTGGTCTCTGCTGTGTATTAGCGAGAAGATTAACCCATTACTGCCTTATGGAACCCAGTAGGAAAAAGCATGGGTACCATAGAGGCAGCTGTTATGGGGCCCAGGAGCAAGAGGCTGCACACAGTGACTGCACAGGAGCAAGAGGCTGCACACAGTAACTACACAGGAGCAAGATGCTGCACACAGTGACTGTACAGGAGCAAGAGGCTGCACACAGTGACTGCACAGGAGCAAGAGGCTGCACACAGTGACTGCACAGGTAGCAAGAGGCTGCACACAGTGACTACACAGGAGCAGGAGGCTGCACACAGTGACTGCACAGGAGCAAGAGGCTGCACACAGTGACTGCGCAGGAGCAAGAGGCTGCACACAGTGACTGCACAGGAGCAAGAGGCTGCACACAGTGACTGCACAGGAGCAAGAGGCTGCACACAGTGACTGCACAGGAGCAAGAGGCTGCACACAGTGACTGCACAGGGCAAGAGGCTGCACACAGTGACTACACAGGAGCAAGAGGCTGCACACAGTGACTGTGCAGGAGCAAGAGGCTGCACACAGTGACTGCACAGGAGCAAGAGGCTGCACACAGTAACTACACAGGAGCAAAAGGCTGCACACAGTGACTGCGCAGGAGCAAGAGACTGCGCACAGTGACTGCACAGGAGCAAGAGGCTGCACACAGTGACTGCACAGGAGCAAGAGGCTGCACACAGTGACTGCACAGGAGCAAGAGGCTGCACACAGTGACTGCACAGGAGCAGGAGGCTGCACACAGTGACTGCACAGGAGCAAGAGGCTGCACACAGTAACTACACAGGAGCAAGAGGCTACACACAGTGACTGCACAGGGCAAGAGGCTGCACACAGTGACTACACAGGAGCAAGAGGCTGCACACAGTGACTGCGCATGAGCAAGAGACTGCACACAGTGACTGCACAGGAGCAAGAGGCTGCACACAGTGACTACACAGGAGCAAAAGGCTGCACACAGTGACTGTGCAGGAGCAAGAGACTGCGCACAGTGACTGCGCAGGAGCAAGAGGCTGCGCACAGTGACTGCGCAGGAGCAAGAGGCTGCGCACAGTGACTGCGCAGGAGCAAGAGGCTGCGCGCAGTGACTGCGCAGGAGCAAGAGGCTGCGCGCAGTGACTGCGCAGGAGCAAGAGGCTGTGCGCAGTGACTGCGCAGGAGCAAGAGGCTGCGCGCAGTGACTGCGCAGGAGCAAGAGGCTGCACACAGTGACTACACAGGAGCAAGAGGCTGCACACAGTGGCTATACAGGAGCAAGAGGCTGCGCACAGTGACTGCGCAGGAGCAAGAGACTGCGCGCAGTGACTGCACAGGATCAATAGACTGCGCGCAGTGACTGCACAGGAGCAAGAGACTGCACACAGTGGCTATACAGGAGCAAGAGGCTGCGCACAGTGACTGCACAGGAGGAAGAGACTGCTCACGTGGACTGCGCAGGAGGAAGGGACTGCACACAGTGACTGCACAGGATCAATAGACTGCATGCAGTGATGGGAGAGAAAGTCTTATTTCATGTGCCAGGTGCACATGTATCTGGATTTTTCTGTACAGTTGGGGGTGGAAGGAGTTAATTCCTGTCATTTGCTTCTTTGTGTCATCAGGATGTGATTTATTTTTTTTAGTTCTTTTCCGTTTTTTCTTGCAATTTTTTGGCAGGGTGGGGGTCTCTGATGATTTTATACTGTACAATAGTCCTGAGTGCTGTAATGAGCGGTGGGGGCAGTACGGCGGCAATGTGATCGGCTGCGGTATCTGCTTCTTGACACCTCTTGAGCCTCCACCGTGTTATTACACCTCATGATGACTGAGAGGCGAAAATCCATTTCTCGTCCTGTAAGACCTCGCTGTCCCAATAACGATCCGTGTCAAGTGGTGGAATTCTGATTAATGAGATTCTTCCAGTGCCTGAGATGGGTAAGAAGGCCGGGGCACCGGCCAGGGCGCAGGGAATGGGCGCCGGGGTGTTATTATGTATCCAGCCTTACAAGGAGCAGCCATTAAGTAATGCAAAATACTCTAGTCACATCCAAAGATGTTTCATTGTCTATAGAGATCATGCTGTCTGTGTTGTATTATGGGCCATGTAGTATGTGATTGCAGTGCATTATAGTTGTGTGTGTGTCAGACAGGCTGATTCCCGATGTCAGTCAGCAGAATCTTGATTGCTGCTCTGAAGACATTTAGATGACCTAGTACACGGCTTGCTCTTGGCTCTGCTGCACTGTATGTTGCTGTGTTCCATGTGCACATAAGCCCCAGACATTTTGTGAACTCCAGGCCGTACCCCTTGGCACATCATGTAGGATAATTTACCCATCCGTGGAGCTGAATGACTGCCACTGGCAGCGGTGCAGGGGACGGAGTGCTGGAGCGGTGCTGGCAGGAACCCACAATGTTAGGATTTTGTTTCCATGGAGAAATCTGTCGGGGAGCGTGTGTAGTTTGACCACAAATTGCAGCCTGGATACCCCATTCCTGCGCCGGTCTTCAGCCTGGTAATAACTGTGGCCTGAGCGTGACCCTGAATCAGAGCAAAACCTGCTACATTGCGGCGCAGTCTGATCCTCTGCTGTAGAACACTCTGCTCCCAGATTACATGGTGACTCTGTATATGTAATCTGCTCAGCTCCTCCTGCTCTATAACACACTGCCTGCAGATTACATGGTGACAGGTTCTCTTTATATATAATCTGCTCAGCTCCTCCTGCTCTATAACACACTGCCTGCAGATTACATGGTGACAGGTTCTGTGTATATAATCTGCTCAGCTCCTCCTGCTCTATAACACGCTGCCTGCAGATTACATGGTGACAGGTTCTCTATATATAATCTGCACAGCTCCTCCTGCTCTATAACACACTGCCTGCAGATTACATGGTGACAGGTTCTCTGTATATATAATCTGCTCAGCTCCTCCTGCTCTATAACACGCTGCCTGCAGATTACATGGTGACAGGTTCTCTGTATATATAATCTGCTCAGCTCCTCCTGCTCTATAACACGCTGCCTGCAGATTACATGGTGACAGGTTCTCTGTATATATAATCTGCTCAGCTCCTCCTGCTCTATAACACGCTGCCTGCAGATTACATGGTGACAGGTTCTCTATATATAATCTGCTCAGCTCCTCCTGCTCTATAACACGCTGCCTGCAGATTACATGGTGACAGGTTCTCTGTATATATAATCTGCTCAGCTCCTCCTGCTCTATAACACGCTGCCTGCAGATTACATGGTGACAGGTTCTCTTTATATATAATCTGCTCAGCTCCTCCTGCTCTATAACACACTGCCTGCAGATTACATGGTGACAGGTTCTCTGTATATATAATCTGCTCAGCTCCTCCTGCTCTATAACACACTGCCTGCAGATTACATGGTGACAGGTTCTCTATATATAATCTGCTCAGCTCCTCCTGCTCTATAACACACTGCCTGCAGATTACATGGTGACAGGTTCTCTGTATATATAATCTGCTCAGCTCCTCCTGCTCTATAACACACTGCCTGCAGATTACATGGTGACAGGTTCTCTGTATATATAATCTGCTCAGCTCCTCCTGCTCTATAACACACTGCCTGCAGATTACATGGTGACAGGTTCTCTGTATATATAATCTGCTCAGCTCCTCCTGCTCTATAACACGCTGCCTGCAGATTACATGGTGACAGGTTCTCTATATATAATCTGCTCAGCTCCTCCTGCTCTATAACACACTGCCTGCAGATTACATGGTGACAGGTTCTCTTTATATATAATCTGCTCAGCTCCTCCTGCTCTATAACACACTGCCTGCAGATTACATGGTGACAGGTTCTCTGTATATATAATCTGCTCAGCTCCTCCTGCTCTATAACACGCTGCCTGCAGATTACATGGTGACAGGTTCTCTTATATATAATCTGCTCAGCTCCTCCTGCTCTATAACACACTGCCTGCAGATTACATGGTGACAGGTTCTCTATATATAATCTGCTCAGCTCCTCCTGCTCTATAACACACTGCCTGCAGATTACATGGTGACAGGTTCTCTCTATATATAATCTGCTCAGCTCCTCCTGCTCTATAACACGCTGCCTGCAGATTACATGGTGACAGGTTCTCTGTATATATAATCTGCTCAGCTCCTCCTGCTCTATAACACACTGCCTGCAGATTACATGGTGACAGGTTCTCTGTATATATAATCTGCTCAGCTCCTCCTGCTCTATAACACGCTGCCTGCAGATTACATGGTGACAGGTTCTCTTTATATATAATCTGCTCAGCTCCTCCTGCTCTATAACACACTGCCTGCAGATTACATGGTGACAGGTTCTCTTTATATATAATCTGCTCAGCTCCTCCTGCTCTATAACACGCTGCCTGCAGATTACATGGTGACAGGTTCTCTGTATATATAATCTGCTCAGCTCCTCCTGCTCTATAACACGCTGCCTGCAGATTACATGGTGACAGGTTCTCTGTATATATAATCTGCTCAGCTCCTCCTGCTCTATAACACGCTGCCTGCAGATTACATGGTGACAGGTTCTCTGTATATATAATCTGCTCAGCTCCTCCTGCTCTATAACACGCTGCCTGCAGATTACATGGTGACAGGTTCTCTTATATATAATCTGCTCAGCTCCTCCTGCTCTATAACACGCTGCCTGCAGATTACATGGTGACAGGTTCTCTATATATAATCTGCTCAGCTCCTCCTGCTCTATAACACGCTGCCTGCAGATTACATGGTGACAGGTTCTCTTTATATATAATCTGCTCAGCTCCTCCTGCTCTATAACACGCTGCCTGCAGATTACATGGTGACAGGTTCTGTGTATATATAATCTGCTCAGCTCCTCCTGCTCTATAACACGCTGCCTGCAGATTACATGGTGACAGGTTCTCTGTATATATAATCTGCTCAGCTCCTCCTGCTCTATAACACGCTGCCTGCAGATTACATGGTGACAGGTTCTCTTTATATATAATCTGCTCAGCTCCTCCTGCTCTATAACACGCTGCCTGCAGATTACACGGTGACAGGTTCTCTGTATATATAATCTGCTCAGCTCCTCCTGCTCTATAACACACTGCCTGCAGATTACATGGTGACAGGTTCTCTGTATATATAATCTGCTCAGCTCCTCCTGCTCTATAACACACTGCCTGCAGATTACATGGTGACAGGTTCTCTGTATATATAATCTGCTCAGCTCCTCCTGCTCTATAACACGCTGCCTGCAGATTACATGGTGACAGGTTCTCTGTATATATAATCTGCTCAGCTCCTCCTGCTCTATAACACGCTGCCTGCAGATTACATGGTGACAGGTTCTCTGTATATATAATCTGCTCAGCTCCTCCTGCTCTATAACACGCTGCCTGCAGATTACATGGTGACAGGTTCTCTGTATATATAATCTGCTCAGCTCCTCCTGCTCTATAACACGCTGCCTGCAGATTACATGGTGACAGGTTCTGTATATATAATCTGCTCAGCTCCTCCTGCTCTATAACACGCTGCCTGCAGATTACATGGTGACAGGTTCTCTTTATATATAATCTGCTCAGCTCCTCCTGCTCTATAACACGCTGCCTGCAGATTACATGGTGACAGGTTCTCTGTATATATAATCTGCTCAGCTCCTCCTGCTCTATAACACACTGCCTGCAGATTACATGGTGACAGGTTCTCTTTATATATAATCTGCTCAGCTCCTCCTGCTCTATAACACGCTGCCTGCAGATTACATGGTGACAGGTTCTCTGTATATATAATCTGCTCAGCTCCTCCTGCTCTATAACACACTGCCTGCAGATTACATGGTGACAGGTTCTCTTTATATATAATCTGCTCAGCTCCTCCTGCTCTATAACACGCTGCCTGCAGATTACATGGTGACAGGTTCTCTTTATATATAATCTGCTCAGCTCCTCCTGCTCTATAACACGCTGCCTGCAGATTACATGGTGACAGGTTCTCTGTATATATAATCTGCTCAGCTCCTCCTGCTCTATAACACGCTGCCTGCAGATTACATGGTGACAGGTTCTCTGTATATATAATCTGCTCAGCTCCTCCTGCTCTATAACACGCTGCCTGCAGATTACATGGTGACAGGTTCTCTTTATATATAATCTGCTCAGCTCCTCCTGCTCTATAACACGCTGCCTGCAGATTACATGGTGACAGGTTCTCTGTATATATAATCTGCTCAGCTCCTCCTGCTCTATAACACGCTGCCTGCAGATTACATGGTGACAGGTTCTCTTATATATAATCTGCTCAGCTCCTCCTGCTCTATAACACGCTGCCTGCAGATTACATGGTGACAGGTTCTCTGTATATATAATCTGCTCAGCTCCTCCTGCTCTATAACACACTGCCTGCAGATTACATGGTGACAGGTTCTCTGTATATATAATCTGCTCAGCTCCTCCTGCTCTATAACACGCTGCCTGCAGATTACATGGTGACAGGTTCTCTGTATATATAATCTGCTCAGCTCCTCCTGCTCTATAACACACTGCCTGCAGATTACATGGTGACAGGTTCTGTATATATAATCTGCTCAGCTCCTCCTGCTCTATAACACACTGCCTGCAGATTACATGGTGACAGGTTCTCTGTATATATAATCTGCTCAGCTCCTCCTGCTCTATAACACACTGCCTGCAGATTACATGGTGACAGGTTCTCTTTATATATAATCTGCTCAGCTCCTCCTGCTCTATAACACGCTGCCTGCAGATTACATGGTGACAGGTTCTCTGTATATATAATCTGCTCAGCTCCTCCTGCTCTATAACACGCTGCCTGCAGATTACATGGTGACAGGTTCTCTATATATAATCTGCTCAGCTCCTCCTGCTCTATAACACACTGCCTGCAGATTACATGGTGACAGGTTCTCTGTATATATAATCTGCTCAGCTCCTCCTGCTCTATAACACACTGCCTGCAGATTACATGGTGACAGGTTCTCTGTATATATAATCTGCTCAGCTCCTCCTGCTCTATAACACACTGCCTGCAGATTACATGGTGACAGGTTCTCTGTATATATAATCTGCTCAGCTCCTCCTGCTCTATAACACGCTGCCTGCAGATTACATGGTGACAGGTTCTGTGTATATATAATCTGCTCAGCTCCTCCTGCTCTATAACACGCTGCCTGCAGATTACATGGTGACAGGTTCTCTTATATATAATCTGCTCAGCTCCTCCTGCTCTATAACACGCTGCCTGCAGATTACATGGTGACAGGTTCTCTGTATATATAATCTGCTCAGCTCCTCCTGCTCTATAACACGCTGCCTGCAGATTACATGGTGACAGGTTCTCTGTATATATAATCTGCTCAGCTCCTCCTGCTCTATAACACGCTGCCTGCAGATTACATGGTGACAGGTTCTCTGTATATATAATCTGCTCAGCTCCTCCTGCTCTATAACACACTGCCTGCAGATTACATGGTGACAGGTTCTCTGTATATATAATCTGCTCAGCTCCTCCTGCTCTATAACACACTGCCTGCAGATTACATGGTGACAGGTTCTCTGTATATATAATCTGCTCAGCTCCTCCTGCTCTATAACACACTGCCTGCAGATTACATGGTGACAGGTTCTCTGTATATATAATCTGCTCAGCTCCTCCTGCTCTATAACACGCTGCCTGCAGATTACATGGTGACAGGTTCTCTGTATATATAATCTGCTCAGCTCCTCCTGCTCTATAACACACTGCCTGCAGATTACACGGTGACAGGTTCTCTGTATATATAATCTGCTCAGCTCCTCCTGCTCTATAACACACTGCCTGCAGATTACATGGTGACAGGTTCTCTGTATATATAATCTGCTCAGCTCCTCCTGCTCTATAACACGCTGCCTGCAGATTACATGGTGACAGGTTCTGTGTATATATAATCTGCTCAGCTCCTCCTGCTCTATAACACGCTGCCTGCAGATTACATGGTGACAGGTTCTGTATATATATAATCTGCTCAGCTCCTCCTGCTCTATAACACGCTGCCTGCAGATTACATGGTGACAGGTTCTCTTTATATATAATCTGCTCAGCTCCTCCTGCTCTATAACACGCTGCCTGCAGATTACATGGTGACAGGTTCTCTGTATATATAATCTGCTCAGCTCCTCCTGCTCTATAACACGCTGCCTGCAGATTACATGGTGACAGGTTCTGTGTATATATAATCTGCTCAGCTCCTCCTGCTCTATAACACGCTGCCTGCAGATTACATGGTGACAGGTTCTCTGTATATATAATCTGCTCAGCTCCTCCTGCTCTATAACACACTGCCTGCAGATTACATGGTGACAGGTTCTCTGTATATATAATCTGCTCAGCTCCTCCTGCTCTATAACACGCTGCCTGCAGATTACATGGTGACAGGTTCTCTTTATATATAATCTGCTCAGCTCCTCCTGCTCTATAACACGCTGCCTGCAGATTACATGGTGACAGGTTCTCTGTATATATAATCTGCTCAGCTCCTCCTGCTCTATAACACGCTGCCTGCAGATTACATGGTGACAGGTTCTCTGTATATATAATCTGCTCAGCTCCTCCTGCTCTATAACACACTGCCTGCAGATTACATGGTGACAGGTTCTCTGTATATATAATCTGCTCAGCTCCTCCTGCTCTATAACACACTGCCTGCAGATTACATGGTGACAGGTTCTGTATATATAATCTGCTCAGCTCCTCCTGCTCTATAACACGCTGCCTGCAGATTACATGGTGACAGGTTCTCTGTATATATAATCTGCTCAGCTCCTCCTGCTCTATAACACGCTGCCTGCAGATTACATGGTGACAGGTTCTCTGTATATATAATCTGCTCAGCTCCTCCTGCTCTATAACACGCTGCCTGCAGATTACATGGTGACAGGTTCTCTGTATATATAATCTGCTCAGCTCCTCCTGCTCTATAACACACTGCCTGCAGATTACATGGTGACAGGTTCTGTGTATATATAATCTGCTCAGCTCCTCCTGCTCTATAACACACTGCCTGCAGATTACATGGTGACAGGTTCTGTGTATATATAATCTGCTCAGCTCCTCCTGCTCTATAACACGCTGCCTGCAGATTACATGGTGACAGGTTCTCTGTATATATAATCTGCTCAGCTCCTCCTGCTCTATAACACGCTGCCTGCAGATTACATGGTGACAGGTTCTGTGTATATATAATCTGCTCAGCTCCTCCTGCTCTATAACACGCTGCCTGCAGATTACATGGTGACAGGTTCTGTGTATATATAATCTGCTCAGCTCCTCCTGCTCTATAACACGCTGCCTGCAGATTACATGGTGACAGGTTCTCTGTATATATAATCTGCTCAGCTCCTCCTGCTCTATAACACGCTGCCTGCAGATTACATGGTGACAGGTTCTGTGTATATATAATCTGCTCAGCTCCTCCTGCTCTATAACACGCTGCCTGCAGATTACATGGTGACAGGTTCTCTGTATATATAATCTGCTCAGCTCCTCCTGCTCTATAACACGCTGCCTGCAGATTACATGGTGACAGGTTCTCTGTATATATAATCTGCTCAGCTCCTCCTGCTCTATAACACGCTGCCTGCAGATTACATGGTGACAGGTTCTCTGTATATATAATCTGCTCAGCTCCTCCTGCTCTATAACACGCTGCCTGCAGATTACATGGTGACAGGTTCTCTTTATATATAATCTGCTCAGCTCCTCCTGCTCTATAACACACTGCCTGCAGATTACATGGTGACAGGTTCTCTTTATATATAATCTGCTCAGCTCCTCCTGCTCTATAACACGCTGCCTGCAGATTACATGGTGACAGGTTCTCTTTATATATAATCTGCTCAGCTCCTCCTGCTCTATAACACGCTGCCTGCAGATTACATGGTGACAGGTTCTGTATATATATAATCTGCTCAGCTCCTCCTGCTCTATAACACGCTGCCTGCAGATTACATGGTGACAGGTTCTCTGTATATATAATCTGCTCAGCTCCTCCTGCTCTATAACACACTGCCTGCAGATTACACGGTGACAGGTTCTCTTTATATATAATCTGCTCAGCTCCTCCTGCTCTATAACACGCTGCCTGCAGATTACACGGTGACAGGTTCTCTGTATATATAATCTGCTCAGCTCCTCCTGCTCTATAACACGCTGCCTGCAGATTACACGGTGACACTTATGGTTATGGCGGCGTCCCCTGGCCCCGGTCAGGTCAGATACCGGCCGATATTTGGCGAAGAATCCATTTGTTTTCTCAATCAGCGCCAATACTCTTCCTGTCCTCCTCGCGGTAGCGCAGCTTTCGTAGATGCTCAGCCTGTTGCGTTCCTGTGTGTCAGTATAGTGGAGCGTCTCTCACACGCTGGAGATCCTCCTGTAATTAGTGTGCTCTTCTCCCCAAGGACTGCGACTCTCATCATTGCAGTAATTGGAGTCTACAGGTCGCCGTCTGCTCTGATTCCTTCTTCAAAGCCGCGGTAGCCCCCACTCAGCGCACATCTTGTTCTATCTGCTCCGTTATACCCGATGCTTTTCATCTTCACTTCTAGATTATCGGCAGCCATTGACGGGAGACGGGTTTTTTGGAGGGGGTGCAATGTGGTCGCCACCTAAAATGAGAAATGTGTGAAGACCGCACTCAGCTGAAAAGACAGCTGGGAACGCACGATGATGGCGACAACCACAGGAATCTTTCTGATCATGGGGTTGTCGGGTTCAGGACCAGGGGATTTAGGGCACCACTGGGGAGGGTCCTTCCGCATCCGGTAATTCGGACCCTGCGTCTGATGACGCTTAATGACGTGGTCATACATACATACGTGATACACGCACACATAACATGCATTCTCATCTGGCGGAAACTCATGGAAATGCAGAAATGTGACCACAAACCCCATAGAATCAATGGAGGCCGCGATCGGTGAGTCCGGCGGGATTCGTGACCGCGGCGCCTGCTTTTTAAAGGGACAGGACGTTAGTAATTAAGGCGGGGGCTCGCTGATTTGTCTCCTTTGCTTGACACGTAGCCCCCCTAGCGAGCAGATTATGGATTGCCTCTCGTCTTGGAACATCTTCGGGTCTTGGGAGCGTTTAAAGTTATTTTATTTTCAGATGAAATGAATGAATAAGAACATGAAAACCGCCGCAATGAAAAGCGGAATCTGTAAATGGGCCCCCTCCGCTCCCCCCACCGGCCCCGCACACTCATTACAGAAAAATAAGAGCTGATTGTAAATTACAGCCATTCTGCCGACGGCGGGATTGTAAAGATCGACTACGGATTTCACAGCGCACGGTTCATCTCCTGATCGCCAGCCTGTGTCCGTTCTATGCTACATTACCGCCAGAGCGCGACATTCCTGACATTTAAGCCGCGGCGCGATTTTATAAATGCTTCCCCTTTTATTTCATCTATACTTCAGACCTTTTTAACCCCCAAGTTTGTTGCTCTTCAGCGGTTGTTGAACCACAGGTCTCAGCATGTCCGGATTCCTAGGCCGTCACGGAGGGGATAGTATGGTTTGGGGGGGACAGAAGGTTGTGACCCCCTAAAAAGGATAAAATCTTTACAGTATAGCAGGGGTCTGGCTCCCCCGCTGTTGTGAAACTACAGCTCCCAGCATGGTTCTCAGAACATCTATAGAAGTGACTGGAGCATGCTGAGGGTTGTAGTCTCACAGCAGCTGAAGTGCCGCAGCCTGCTGTCCCTTTAGAGTTTTCTGATGGCGGCTGTGTACATGAAGTCTTCATACAGAACCGCGTATCGGGCTCCTGGACATTCGTTGTAAGGCTGCATTCACACACAACAGGCAGACATTTCTGCAGCTGAGCCGTCCACTTGAACAGGACTTGACGAAATTCCTTCACCTGCAGCAGAATCAACCTCCTTCACATGTATGATAGTGGCAGTGTGAATACAGCTCTGAGGCTCCGGATATATTGTACGCTGTGCTGAGGCCATAACATTGGCTGCAGATCCCAAAGTAGCCATGAAAAGGGGAAATTCCTTCCAGGACTGACCGCGGGTCCGGAGGATAATTGGGAACATGAAGACGATTTAATATTTTGGGCTGAATGTGAAGTCACTGGAGCCTGGTGCCATATAACGCCGCGCTCTCTATATCTCCGCCGTAATGTTCCTCTGAGCAGAGAACAAAGCAATTACCGGGCGGCTACGTGAGCGATTCTCCTCCGCCTGGATTGCACTATTTGTCACCCCCAGTAATGGCTGCCGAGCCGGGTGATTGCGGGCGTATTTATGGCTCCTGCAGAAGAGGGGCCGGGGGCTCTGCTGCCCTGGGCGCTAAATTATAGGGATCTGCAGCCTCACTCTCCTGGGCCTAAAGGGTTAACAGTGCCGGTAGTGGACTCTGGGATATGAGTCTGGACTCGGGTTTGGGTGACTTTTGTCACATCCCGATCCTATCAGAGTGTGATGCGACATTCTACAACGCTGCGGCTGCGGAGGGCGATATTGTGCCTCGTCTGCCTTCATACATTACATTATTAATAACTGGAGAACAAATAAAATCCGAGCGGCTCATGGTGAGAGCCCGGACCCTCCTCCAGGTGGGATTATCGCCTCCCCCGGGGTGTACAGCACGGCGCACATTATTGGATTACGGTGGATGTGAGCGGATTACAGGCTAATAGGATTGCACTGCTCACTGCGACTCCATATCCGGGACTGCGGCCTCGTTTCCCCTGCGTTACCGTCCTGTGATACCCCGTCCTGCGGAGCGCCGTTGCATCACTCTGTCTGTCCAGATGTTACGTCTGCGAAGAGCTCCTGCTCTGGAGGTCGGAGACTGACCTGGGAGTAGTCCATCAAGGGTCCACCGGGTCTGATCGAATGCCAGCGGCGCCAGGAACAGAACCTGTAAATGGGCACAGCTTATCCCCGCACTATTTCATTGAATAGTCCCCCTATAATTGAGCCCCTGGCATCTTTTTCCCCATAATTGCTCCTTCACCGCCATGCTCAGTTTTAACCCTTGCTCTCCCACCTCATGCTGCCTGCCATCTTCCAGCAGCAGTTCTCTGCCCCTTGGAGAGGATGCGGCTGCGGGGCTCGTATCTGCTGCTATCCACATTGAGCTTACCGTCTGTGGCAGTACTCCGGCCCTTCAGCCGTTCTGTGGGGTTGGGTTTTCCTATTAATTTGGCCTGACGGTCTGATTGGATCATGTTGGGCACTTGCCCCCGTTATGGGTTCTGCTCGTGGTCTGGATGGTTCATGTTGGGCACCTGCCCCCCATTATGGGTTCTGCTCGTGGTCTGGATGGTTCATGTTGGGCACCTGCCCCCCATTATGGGTTCTGCTAGTGGTCTGGATGGGTCATGTTGGGCACTTGCCCCCCGTTATGAGTTCTGCTTCCGTGTCTGAATGAGTCATATCGGGCATTTGCCCCCGATTATGGGTTCTGCTCGTGGTCTGGATGAGTCATATCGGGCATTTGCCCCCCGTTATGGGTTCTGCTCAGTGGTCTGAATGAGTCATATCGGGCATTTGCCCCCCGTTATGGGTTCTGCTCGTGGTCTGGATGGGTCATGTTGGGCACTTGCCCCCCGTTATGGGTTCTGCTAGTGGTCTGGATGAGTCATATCGGGCATTTGCCCCCCGTTATGGGTTCTGCTCGTGGTCTGGATGAGTCATGTTGGGCACTTGCCCCCGATTATGGGTTCTGCTTGGTCCTTGAACAGTTTTACGTGTGGATGTTTCATGATTCCATTACATATGGCGTTTACACGGGAGATCCATTTTGGCGCTCCTTGTCGCTATCGTTGCCCCTTATTGGAGGGGAGGGGGGTCCTTGCAGTTGATTTTCCGGTCCTTTGCCTTATTTCTGCAGCCTCATACTAATAATATGCAGTGATCTGCCAGCCTCGGTGCCAGCGCTCATGGAGTGACTGCCCCTGGGGTACAATACCTTCTAATCTCTCAGTCCATTGTCTCCTCCACTATTCACCGTATGTTCTAGTCCATAGATGGATTTTATACCATCCCTGGAATTTTGGAAATTCCTCCGGAGCTGGAGGCGATGCTACCTGCGAGATGGAGGAGCCATTTCCTCCCCTGCCGCCTGCCAACTATTCATGTTCTGCTGCTGCAGGCGACGTCTATGTGCATCCTAGGATAAGAGGGGTGGGGGGCTCAGCACCTGGACCCAGGGGGCGAGGGGGGATAATACTTTTATTGTTTTTCTGAAATTCCATTTTTGCGGCACACTCTGGCTGAATGCCTGTTATATGCCGAATTTGTGAGCGAACGTTTCCAGGCGGCTGCCATGTTCCGCTATATGTGCATAGTGGTGCTGTCGCCGGGTCTCTGTATACCGCACAAGTCACCAGTACCAGTCCCCAGCATGTCAACAGTTCTGATTATACTGGTGTACACCAGTAACCATCGTGCTAACAGTCACTGCCAGTATAAGTAATATATCGCCATATACCATCCACTGTTATAGAGCAGTCACTACTGGGCACCATACACAGTGCCCGCCCTCATGATATCACCATAGACAAGTCATAACTGTACCGCCATATATCAGTCACCATTATACTGCCCTATCCAGTACCACCCATTACCGGACTCCACGTACAGTGCCCGTCCTGATGATATCACTATAGGCAAGTCATAACTGTACCGCCATATATCAGTCCCTATAATACTGCCCTGTCCAGTACCAATCATTACCGGGCTCTACGTACAGTGCCCGACCTGATGATATCACCATAGGGAAGTCATAAGTGTACCGCCATATATCAGTCACCATTATACTGAGTGACACTCATAGTACCCGTCCTCATTAGATCACTGCAGACAAGTTATAACTGTACCGCCATATATCAGTCCCTATAATACTGCCCTGTCCAGTACCACCCATTACCGGGTGCCACGTATAGTACCCGTCCTCATTAGATCACTGCAGACAAGTTATAACTGTACCGCCATATATCAGTCCCTATAATACTGCCCTGTCCAGTACCACCCATTACCGGGCGCCATGTATAGTGCCCGTCCTGATTAGATCACTGCAGACAAGTTATAACTGTACCGCCATATATCAGTCCCTATAATACTGCCCTGTCCAGTACCACCCATTACCGGGCGCCACGTACAGTGCCCGTCCTGATGATATCACCGTAGGTAAGTCATTATTACTGGTGAGCCACTATACACCTCACCAGTATCGGCCCTATGGTCTTCCCATGTGCCGCACATCATGTGTATTTCCGCCATGTCTGTGTATTTCGGCCATATGTCATCTTGTTTGAATCTCTATGAAGAGGCAACAAATTCCGCTCCTCCTGATCTGCCGCTGTCACGCGGTTAATAATTCATCGCTCGTCAGGAGCGGCGCAGAGATTTTTAGTTCTTCTTGAAGTTCCCGCTCGCTCCATCTCGTGCGCGGCTTCCTGTCTGTTTTTCCGGCGCTCCAGCGTTTGACATTCTGTGTGTGTTTCCTAATCACATCTGAGGCAGAATCCTCGCCCTGAGAAATGGCGCCACTTTACCCGCCGTGTTATTTTTCACACTTGACTAAATCACATTAAAACTGAACAGGAGGACAAACTAGATGCAAAGGCTGCGCTGCACGGACCCCCTCAGACTACGCCAATTAGACGCTATTCACATCTATTACCGCCAGCGACAGACATGACATTAACCCCTCCGGTGCCTGGGCAGCTCAGATCAAATGCGTCATTAACCCCTTCAATTCCCCGGGGGGGCCCAAATCAGCCATTCTGTTGACCTCATTTGTTCCGCAGGTGACGTTAACACTAATTGCGGGCACAGACGCTTCGCCCTAGGGCCCGGACTCGCTGCGGGTGGCCCCCGCCAGGTTTCATTACTCACTTTCCCAGCTTCCTTTATATTTGGTAAAACTGGTGACGTTCTGGAGGTTGCACGTTTCGTAGGTATGATCCCACCACATCCCAAAGGGCTGGGATCGTATCCTGCGCGGCTTCCTCTGTGCCCAGGCTCGGAGACCTCGCCTCTGAAAGGAGCCATTGTTCAAAGTTTTCTAGCAAAACACTGTCCAAGCGCAGCCGCCGTCTACTGCTGCCTGTGAAAACTGTATAGACAGACAGACAGACAGCGGCGTCCGAACAGAGAAAGCTTTGTGTAACATTTGGCCTGATAAACCCACAGCGGAAAGCCCGAGGGCATCTCTGGGACTCCGAAGATTCGGAGAATGATTCTTCCTCGGAAGGGAGATCGCGCCTCCATAATGCTCCATTTACTTTGTTGTTCGGGCCCCGGAGATCCTCATGAAGCAGTGCTGTGTGCGCGGGATGAGACGCTGCTTTGTATTCGTGGCCATGTTTAATGTCACGCCGCCTTTGAACGTGAGCTTGAGGCGTCGGAGAGCGAGATAAGCTATGGCTCCCATCTGGGCAAGAATTGAGCTTCTATTAATACGCATCTGATTAAGCCGCCATTGTGATGGTGACCGCCGCAAATTGCTGCCTAGTGAGGTCAGAGGTGGAGATATATGAGGGAACCCCAGCATACTGCCTGTTTTCCTGGACATAAACCCTCAGATATGTCCTTGCTGCAGCCCAGGGGGTGAGGGGTGGCGGTAGCACCAGGGCTCTAGAACCGGGGGCCACACATGAGGACAGCAGTGCTCTAGATGGCAGAGATTTCGGGCCTGGGAGCTTTATATGACGCCTCTGGGGATTGCGCTGATATCATGCGCCGGCCGATGATTGTGTAAAGTAACAGGTCAGCTGTCACATGACCCCAGAGGATGTTGTTGTTTTGGAGGAGATACAATGTATCAGCAGAAGTGATCGAGGGTCATGTGGTGAAAATACTGGATGATTCTCGCCTCTTGTCTTCACATCAGGTCGCGTCCCGGCCACTTTGCAGCTTTTCGGTTTTCCTTATGAGTTTTTTTTAACCCTTTGATTTTCTCCAGAATAATCTTGTGTGTTGTGTGAATGTCTGCACGGGTGCCAATACTTATGAAGAGCGAGAACTTGAGCATCATAGCTCCTGGTGTAAGTTCATCGCGTGGACCCGAAATGCGAATGAAGAACAGGCATGAGGATTACAAGAGGGAATGAATGTGAGTGAGGAGGAAAGCGAATGGCGAGCGAATGACATGAGAGAATAAACAAGAGAAGAATGAGAGTCCGTGATGGAGACTCCATGAAGAATGGGAGTCGATAAGATTATCTGAAGGGTCAGCGGCTGAGACCTGAGTGAAGGTGAATGAAAAGAGATTGAATGGATGATATCAATGAAGAGGAATGAATGAGCGACATGTGACAGAGCGGAGAATGGGGGTTATTACAAATGAGTGAAGAAGAGAGTCCGCGAGGAATAGGAATGAAAAGTAAATGTGAATGGAATGACCCCCACCCCTCGCTCGGTCAGTGACCCTACTCACCTCTCTCTCTCCAGGACGTGCCTTGGCGCCAGAGACCCGTACTGCGGCTGGGACAGTAAGAAGAAGCGCTGCACCACCCTGGAGGACAGCTCCAACATGAGCCTGTGGTTCCAGAACATCACCGACTGCCCGGTGAGTAGAGGTGGCGCCCCCTGCTGCTCAGGGGTGGAGAACGCTAGTCACATGCTTCCTCCCATTACTCCTCAGGGGAAGTGCGTAACTGGAATCTCCTTCTCTGATTGGACGGCACTTGAGCTGTAGTGTCCAATCAGAGAAGATGATTTCATCCTTGTAAGGATCTGCACAGTATGGAGTCTTCCTCGCTGTCAACAGGTGAAATCAGAACAGAAGCGCTTACTCGTTTCAGTCTAAAACGTCTCTTAGCACCATGTGATGACTCGAGATGCGTCAGGGTCTCTTTTCCAATGTAGCTTTTTATTATTGCAGGGGTTTGAGATTAGAAAAACACGGCTGCTTCCTTCCAGTTCCATTACGCTCAATAATCGGTATTAGCGGCGCCGCATTTCAAGGCACTTCTGCCTCTGATCAGACGCTGCAGTGTAAAATCTTCATAAGTGCAGCTCATAATGTTCAGTCAGCAGGTAGATGCTAAAAATACAGACGTTCAAAAGGATTATTAGTGTGAGAAGTATGGCTTTCACGCTCCCAGCTGGAGGTTGTGCTCATACACAAAGCGTCTGAGAGGATTTCTATGTGTCTTATTTTCATGCTGGGGCCGCACGTAATATGGGGCACACCTGATATAATGGGGTCTGGACGGCGGCTGCATACGCCTACAGTCCATGTCTGAAGTGATATTCACAGTCATCTGCAGCTTCCTGGGGTCTTTGTATCATCATCGCCCCCTGTGATTTTGTTTTTGATCATCTTCCAGGTTCGCAACTTGACAGTTAATGGAGGATTGGGGGCATGGTCAGCCTGGCAGCCGTGCCAGCACTCAGATGGGGACTCCTCGTGTCTATGCCGCTCCAGGATCTGCAATAATCCTGCCCCTCGCTGCGGAGGTCGTGACTGTGACGGATCCCGCATAGAGATAGCCAACTGCTCACGGTGAGTAGAAATGTAGTCGTGTGCACCCAGATAATTCAGACAACGCCTTTTCTGTCTGATCACCGACAGTGTAATCCGAGAAAACAACCTCACACGTCTGCCACCCCTGAACCCCATTATACACTGCACTGATCCTGAGTTACATCCTGTATTATACTCCAGAGCTGCACTCACTATTCTGCTGGCGCAGTCACTGTGTACATTCATTACTTATCCTGTACTGATCCTGAGTTACATCCTGTATTATACTCCAGAGCCGCACTCACTATTCTGCTGGTGCAGTCACTGTGTACATACATTACTTATCCTGTACTGATCCTGGGTTACATCCTGTATTATACTCCAGAGCTGCACTCACTATTCTGCTGGTGCAGTCACTGTGTACATACATTACTTATCCTGTACTGATCCTGAGTTACATCCTGTATTATACTCCAGAGCTGCACTCACTATTCTGCTGGTGGAGTCACTGTGTACATACATTACTTATCCTGTACTGATCCTGAGATTCACCCTGTATTATACCCCAGAGCTGCACTCACTATTCTTCTGGTGCAGTCACTGTGTACATACATTACTTATCCTGTACTGATCCTGAGATTCACCCTGTATTATACTCCAGAGCTGCACTCACTATTCTTCTGGTGCAGTCACTGTGTACATATATTATTTATCCAGCACTGATCCTGAGTTACATCCTGTATTATACTCCAGAGCTGCACTCACTATTCTGCTGGTGGAGTCACTGTGTACATACATTACTTATCCTGTACTGATCCTGAGTCACATCCTGTATTATACTCCAGAGCTGCACTCACTATTCTGCTGGTGGAGTCACTGTGTACATACATTACTTATCCTGTACTGATCCTGAGTTACATCCTGTATTATACTCCAGAGCTGCACTCACTATTCTGCCGGTGCAGTCACTCTGTACATACATTACTTATCCTGTACTGATCCTGAATTACATCCTGTGTTATACTCCAGAGCTGCACTCTCTATTCTGCTGGTGCAGTCACTGTGTACATACATTACTTATCCTGTACTGATTCTGAGGTACATCCTGTATTATACTCCAGAGCTGCACTCACTATTCTGCTGGTGCAGTCACTGTGTACATACATTACTTATCCTGTACTGATCCTGAGTTACAGCCTGTATTATACTCCAGAGCTGCACTCACCATTCTGCTGGTGCAGTCACTGTGCACATACATTAGTTATCCTGTACTGATCCTGAGTTACATCCTGTATTATCCTCCAGAGCTGCACTCACTATTCTGCTGGTGCAGTCACTGTGCACATACATTACTTATCCTGTACTGATCCTGAGTTACCCCCTGTATTATACTCCAGAGCTGCACTCACTATTCTGCTGGTGCAGTCACTGTGTACATACATTAGTTATCCTGTACTGATCCTGAGTTACATCCTGTATTATCCTCCAGAGCTGCACTCACTATTCTGCTGGTGCAGTCACTGTGCACATACATTACTTATCCTGTACTGATCCTGAGTTACATCCTGTATTATACTCCAGAGCTGCACTCACTATTCTGCTAGTGCAGTCACTGTGTACATACATTACTTATCCTGTACTGATCCTGAGTTACCCCCTGTATTATACTCCAGAGCTGCACTCACTATTCTGCTGGTGCAGTCACTGTGTATATACATTACTTATCCTATACTGATCCTGAGTTACATCCTGTATTATACTCCAGAGCTGCACTCACTATTCTGCTGGTGCAGTCACTGTGCACATACATTACTTATCCTATACTGATCCTGAGTTACATCCTGTATTATACCCCAGAGCTGCACTCACTATTCTGCTGGTGGAGTCACTGTGCACATACATTACTTATCCTGTACTGATCCTGAGTTACATCATGTATTATACTCCAGAGCTGCACTCACTATTCTGCTGGTGCAGTCACTGTGTCCATACATTACTTATCCTGTACTGATCCTGAGTTACATCCTGAATTATACTCCAGAGCTGCACTCACTATTCTGCTGGTGCAGTCACTGTGTACATACATTACTTATCATGTACTAATCCTGAGTTACTCCAGAGCTGCACTCACTATTCTGCACAATGAGATATGTAATTTATTTGCATGGTGATTGATGAGAGCACATTTGCTGTGGAGTCAGTTCACACCTTGATGAAAACAACCCTTTGTCCCTTTGCAGACGTTGATGCTCCTGTTTTCAGGCTCGGCTTTGGTGATGCACAGACAGCGGGTTTATTACATCTTGTATTATCTTTTTGGCGACGGGTCATTCTCGGTTGGCTTTACAGTTTTGCAGTCGTTCTGCACTCGCTTCGTGTCTCGCCCTTTTGAAGACCCGCTATCAGGAGTGAGAGGAGAGTGGCGGTCGGCGAGAAGCGATGTGTCAGCATTCATTTTCCAGGCATGATGTGATTCGGGGCCTTTTTCTATTTGCATTGGATTTGCGCAGAGCGATGGCCGATAGTCGCCGCTCTGGAGCTGACATTACTGATGACTTTGACGTGTTGAATTCCTTGCTCAGTATAAGCCGCTCATTAGCAGGCAGCGGGCCGCAGCATACACCGCCATATAAAGTACAGATATAAGGAGAGCGGCTGATACCAGCGACATATAGCGGTGTAATAGTCACTGACAGCCGGCTGATAACAGAGAGCAATAGACTGAATTCACCTGCGACAGTTCTCGTCAGGGCTGCAGATAGTGGGCAGGTAGGCGGTTGTGGTGGATTCCTTCTTCCTGACTGTTCGCTGCTGAGGTTTTGGTGCAGTGCTCGGCCAGCGGAGCAGTGCACTGGAATGTAAACATCAACCGCTGCCAAGACAAACTGCCCCGGACTCCCATATGGAGCGAGTTACGAGAAGCTGCAGCTCAGGAAATGAGGCCTTTTTTTCTAGTTTTCTCTATTCGCAGCCTGACACCTCAGAGCAGCGAGCGCCAGACACGATACTACAGACCTGGTGCTGTGAACAAAGACTGCGCTGATATGGTAACGCCCTGCTGCGCAGATCTCCGTATGTGTCTGTTCTCCTCCATGACTGGTGCACATGAGCTTACAATCTAAACCTTGTACACTGCCGAGAGCTGTCATGGAGTTTATACGGAGGGAGACCAGTTAGATAAGAACTGGGGGGATGGAGGGAGATATGAGCGGGGATTGCAGATTATTTCTGCAGTGTGTGAATGGCGTCTTGAAGATCCTGGTCTCTTGCATTGCAGTGTAATGTCAAATCTGTGTAGATAAGAAATGGAAGTGCAGAGAAGACTGGACCTAAGAGCTTACAGTCTATTCCATCAGTGCGATGCAGCTGATCATGGTGGACGGTGCCATGTAATTATTAACATGAGCTTCACAAAGCTTGACACCTAGATTTACAGCAGAAGCCGGAGAGACAGACCGTCCGCCTGTGATCGCCTCCCCCATGATGTTGGTGGTCTCAGAATTAGGGGGGCTCAGCTGACATTCCCCGGTTTTCTCTTGGACTGGGGGGCTGCAGTTGCAGCTTTCATGACTTTATTTTTTTTCTTTTCTCTTTACTTTGTGCACATTTACAAGCTGCCGGCTCCCTGGGACCTTCTTCCAAATGTGACTAGCGTCCTCTAGCTGCAGTGCTGGGCGTTACATGTGCACCCTGATGACCGGGACAGCTCGGTGTAGTCCCTGTCACCGGCCTCCGTGCCGTCCCTGTCACCGGCCTCCGTGCCGTCCCTGTCACCGGCCTCCGTGCCGTCCCTGTCACCGGCCTCCGTGCCGTCCCTGTCACCGGCCTCCGTGCCGTCCCTGTCACCGGCCTCCGTGCCGTCCCTGTCACCGGCCTCCGCGCCGCCCCTGTCACCGGCCTCCGTGCCGTCCCTGTCACCGGCCTCCGTGCCGTCCCTGTCACCGGCCTCCGCTGCCGTCCCTGTCACCGGCCTCCGTGCCGTCCCTGTCACCGGCCTCCCGTGCCGTCCCTGTCACCGGCCTCCGTGCCGTCCCTGTCACCGGCCTCCGTGCCGTCCCTGTCACCGGCCTCCGTGCCGTCCCTGTCACCGGCCTCCGCGCCGTCCCTGTCACCGGCCTCCGTGCCGTCCCTGTCACCGGCCTCCGCGCCGTCCCTGTCACCGGCCTCCGCGCCGTCCCTGTCACCGGCCTCCGCGCCGTCCCTGTCACCGGCCTCCGCGCCGTCCCTGTCATCCGACTCACAATCGTGCAGCTTTTATGTTTGTCACCAAGAACTGCACAGCGAAAGATTTCCCAGCAGATTGAGTGGATTTCTCCGATAGAATGAAATCCTCTGTTGCGTTGCTTCTCCTGCGCTTTATCTGAGGTTTTGATCCGTTTTCACACTGAGGTGAATGCGGCAGCGGGTGAATACACGGATGAAGGAGTTGTATTTTTTATAAGAAGCTGAGGAAAAGCCCAGAATATGTCAGCGCTATGAGAGACCAAAATACGGAGACAGGTTAGAGGTCACCGACCCCCATAGACGCAGGGTCAGTGTCTGAAGATGCTGCAGGAGGTTTATCATAAGAAGTTTTAAGGTCAGGTTTGCAGGAATCGGTGTTGCCGTAATGTGCTGCATATTTATCAGATTTTGCACCATATTTGATAAAGAGTACATAAGACTGCAGATTTTCTGCCCGATCGTTAACGAACGTTCCCGGGGAAGGACCGCTTCCCTCCTGACAGTCGCTTGCAGCACGGGGGCGTCTAGTACTCCCTTTACACTTCTATTCCACCGCTTACACCACCGCTTTACTGGGGAAAAGATTGAGACCATTTTTTTGCAACTTTTTAAAATGCAATGGATATTTTTGGCTAAAATCAGGCTAACTCTGCCGAAACTGGAGGGAGTAGTGGAAAGAGCAAAATGTTACAAAATGCCTGTGCAAATAAGCCCAAAAAGTCACAGTGCCGTATTCTGCAACATACTGCAGCCAGAGTTCTGGGGTCCGGGTCGGGTAAATGCCCCCCTTTGTATCTCTAGCTCTTAGAAATATGTGATCAGAATGTGACCTAGTGTGTGACAATCTAACAGCACGGTGTAGCGGTGTAACGCTCCGTGACCACATGCTCTCCACGCTAAACTGTGGCCGGGTTCAGGGCTGTCGCATCTAGACGTTCGCTTACTGCGCTAATTTTATGCTAATTACATGCTAATCTGGTGCTAATGAGTCTCTCAGCACCTTTGCCTGTCTGATATCCCCCTCCCCGTCCCTTCTATCACTGCATTAATGGCGCCACTTCCTGTTCTTAATAACTGGGGATAATTTATTTACAAAGGTGTCAGTTATTCTGCATTTTTCAGAAACACAGATGCGGCGAATACAAGATTTTCCAGGGACGTGTTTCACTTTTCTTTGTAAATTACTGCAGATGAAAAATGCTCCATTCAGAGGTCCGGTTCATTAATCTGACCGCAGCCGCTCTGGCCGCACCCTTCACATAGGCTCACTGCATTGGCACCATTTTCTTTTCTGCCGACGGTTAGTTAATTCTTGCATCTTGGGCTACGTGCTCGTGACAGTGAAAAAAATCACCCGGTAAAAACGGACACTCAGTTTTTCTTGGTCGTTTTGCATCACTGGGTATATCCATTTTCTGCTTGTGCATCCATTGTTACCAACATTAAAAACAAATGCATTAAAATTGGGTTTTTAGTTAACCCCCTGCAGTGCGCTCAGTATATATTACTGCCCCAGTATAAATAATGCATTCCTTTGTGCCCCCAGTATAGACGATGGCCCCTTAATGCCTCCCAGTAGCTGTAATAGCCCCCAGTTGTGCCCCAGTATAGCTACTAGCCCCCAGTTGTGCGCCTATGTATAAAGCGCTGCCTTTCCCCCAACCCCCGATAGTCCTGACAATAAATAATAAAACACTCCTCTCATCCACCGGCACCTGGGAGGACACTCGCTCTGCACTGGAGGCAGCAGGACCTGACACTCCCAGCGTTGTGATGTCACATATATGACGTCATGATGCTGTGAGCGTGCGTCCTGCTGTCTCCAGGGTGGAGCGAGTCTTCCTTCACGTGCATTTATTATGTTAGGTGGGTGCCTGTCTAGACGGCCCTTAAATAGGGGCCAATTCACCGTGAAAACTGTCAAAAATAGGACATGTGAACAGCTGCACAGACTTCAGTTAGTTGTAATAATGGCCGCGTCCCATTACTTAAACAACCGCCACACGGCCATTTTTCCCATTCATGTGCATGAGACCTTATTGTATTTCGGTTTCTGATTTAGTGTTACAATATGTTGGCCCCATCCCAATCATTGGCGCCTTGCCCCGCCCTATCCCAATGATTGGCGCCTTGCCCCGCCCCATCCTAATCATTGGCGCCTTGCCCCTCCCCATCCTAATCATTGGCGCCTTGCCCCGCCCCATCCCAATCATTGGTGCCTTGCCCCGCCCCATCCCAATCATTGGCGCCTTGCCCCGCCCCATCCCAATCATTGGCGCCTTGCCCCGCCCCATCCTAATCATTGGCGCCTTGCCCCGCCCCATCCTAATCATCAGCACCTTGCCCTGCCCCATCCTAATCATCAGCACCTTGCCCTGCCCCATCCTAATCATCAGCACCTTGCCCCGCCCCATCCTAATCATCAGCACCTTGCCCTGCTCCATCCTAATCATCAGCACCTTGCCCTGCTCCATCCTAATCATCAGCACCTTGCCCTGCTCCATCCTAATCATTGGCGCCTTGCCCCGCCCCACCCAAATCATTGGCGCCTTGGCCCGCCCCATCCCAATCATTGGCGCCTTGCCCCGCCCCATCCTAATCATTGGTGCCTTGCCCCGCCCCATCCTAATCATCAGCACCTTGCCCTGCTCCATCCTAATCATTGGCGCCTTGCCCCGCCCCACCCAAATCATTGGCGCCTTGGCCCGCCCCATCCCAATCATTGGCGCCTTGCCCCGCCCCATCCTAATCATTGGTGCCTTGCCCCGCCCCATCCTAATCATCAGCACCTTGCCCTGTCCCATCCTAATCATCAGCACCTTGCCCTGCCCCATCCCAATCATCGGTGCCTTGCCCCGCCCCATCCCAATCATTGGCGCTTTGCCCCGCCCCATCCTAATCATTGGCGCTTTGCTCCGCCCCATCCCAATCATCGGCACCTTGCCCCGCCCCCTCCATCCATGGGCATCTACATCATTAAAGTTACTGGTAAGAATGTCGAAAGTTTCAAAGTTCTTCAGTGAAATGTTCAAAGGGAAGGAAAGATTTCTACTCCCATCAAATAATCCATGACATGATAAAAGTTTCAGTCACCGGCGAATTTCCCGCGGTCTGACAAGGATCTGCTGTTCCTGCTGATTGGCAAAGTTTACAAACCTTCCCAGAGAGAAGAGACTGAGCTGCGGCGGGACCGGCCCAACACCTCAACATTACGTTGGCTCTCTATACTTTTGTGGGATGGATGAAGTGATTGATCATGTGACCTGCCATAGATAAAGTACGGTTCATCTGGAAAGTCCTCACGCCCCTCACTGTCCTCACATTCTGTTCTCTTGCACCTTGTGCCATCAGTCCCCAGAATAAGAAAGCGAACAGAAAGTTAGAAAACTTTAATAATTTACTGAAAAGGAAAAATTAAAATCTTACATTGATATAAATCTTCAGCCCCTTTACTCAGGACATAAGTCTTCAGCCCCTTTACTCAGGACATAAGTCTTCAGCCCCTTTACTCAGGACATAACTCTATAGCCCCTTTACTCGGGACATAAGTCTTCAGCCCCTTTACTCAGGACATAAGTCTTCAGCCCCTTTACCCGGGACATAAGTCTTCGGCCCCTTTACTCGGGACATAAGTCTATAGCCCCTTTACTCAGGACATAAGTCTTCAGCCCTTTACTCGGGACATAAGTATTCAGCCCCTTTACTCGGGACATAAGTCTTTGGCCCCTTTACTCGGGACATAAGTCTTCAGCCCCTTTACTCGGGACATAAGTCTTCGGCCCCTTTACTCTGGACATAAGTCTTCAGCCCCTTTACCCGGGACATAAGTCTTCGGCCCCTTTACCCGGGACATAAGTCTTCAGCCCCTTTACTCGGGACATAAGTCCTCGGCCCCTTTACTCGGGACATAAGTCTTCGGCCCCTTTACTCGGGACATAAGTCTTCAGCCCCTTTACTCGGGACATAAGTCTTCGGCCCCTTTACCCGGGACATAAGTCTTCAGCCCCTTTACTCGGGACATAAGTCCTCGGCCCCTTTACTCGGGACATAAGTCTTCGGCCCCTTTACTCGGGACATAAGTCCTCGGCCCCTTTACTCGGGACATAAGTCTTCGGCCCCTTTACTCGGGACATAAGTCTTCAGCCCCTTTACTCGGGACATAAGTCTTCAGCCCCTTTGGCAGGGATTTCAGCCTCCAGTCTTCTTGGAGATGATGCCCCGAGGTTTACACCTGGTTTGGGGGAGTTTCGGATGTTCTCCTCGGCCGATCCCCTCCAGCTCTGTCAGGTTGGACGGGGGCCGTCGGTGGACAGCCATTTTCTGGTCTCTCCAGAGATGTTCCATTGGGTTCAGGGCTCTGGCTGTGGCCCTTCAAGGACATTCCCAGAGTTGTCCCTCAGCCGCCCCTGTGTTGTCCTGGCCGTGAGCTTAGGGTCATTGTCTTGTTAGAAGGTGAACCTTCGGCCCAGTCTGAGGTCCAGAGCTCCGGATTAGAACCTTCAGCCTGGATCGGTGGAGGCTGCAGTGACGGTCGACCTTCTGGAAGTTTCTCTCATCTGCACACAGGATCTCTGGAGCTCGGCCACAGGGACCATTGGGTTCTTGGTCTCAAGGCCCTTCTTCCTGATCACTCAGTTGGGGGCGGCCGCTCTAGGAAGAGTCCGGGTTCTTTTTCTTCTATGTAAGAATGTCTCTGTCCCCTTCCCCAGATCTGAGCCCCACACAATCCTGTCTCTGAGCTCTACAGGCAGTTCTCTCCTCCTCGTGGCTTGGTTTTGGCTCTGATGCACTGTCAGCTATGAGATCTTCTATAGACAGGGCTGAGTCCTTCCACATCATGTCCAATCCACAGAATTTACCACTGGTGACTCCAATCAAGGTGTAGAACGTCTCAGAGATCCAGAGAGATGGAGGCACCAGAGCTGAATGTCAAGTGTCAGAGCAAAGGGGCTGAAGACTTATGTCCATGTGAAGGGGGCTGAAGACTTATGTCCATGTGAAGGGGGCTGAAGACTTATGTCCATGTGAAGGGGGCTGAATTCTTATGTTCAGATTTCTCACCTTCTGTTTTCGCTTTCTTATTATGGGGGGTGAGGGCAGAATGATGGGGGGACTGATGACACAATGAGCGAGACAACAGAGGACAGTGAGAGGGTGTGAAGACTTTCCAGAATATAACGTTGGTCCACTACAGTGACTTGCTGCTTCATTCTGTTATCCTCTGACATTTGCGTTTCTCTTTTCCTGCAGGAATGGCGGCTGGACTCCGTGGTCGTCCTGGGCGCAGTGCAGCACGTCCTGTGGGATCGGCTTCCAGGTGCGGCAGAGGACATGCAGTAACCCCGCTCCACGGTTTGGGGGCAGAGTGTGCGTAGGGCAAAGCAGAGAGGAACGGTAAGAACCCCTTATAGAAGCAACTCACCACTCAACAGCAGCTCAGTGGCAGCTAGAGGGTTAATACCATAGAGGTAGCGGCACATTGAATGAGTGTCTGTCACTTTGTTGCTCCTGCAGACGTTCTGATAGCGGCCTGTGCCATTAATAATTCACTACTCCCCGAACTGCGCAGATTGTATCATTACCTCCATCTCGCCGCGGTTCCTTATAGTTACAAGATCAAATCTGCTCCTGGAATCTCACTTAGTAAACAAGCAGCACTTCATTAATATTGTATTTCAGTAAAGTACCCCCCCCCCCCCCCTGTAATAACAGAGCAATGGCGGGAGAGTGTTTAATCATGAGATCCGCCAGCGGGGGCGCAAGAGTAGAGCAAGTAATCACCTCCAGGACCCACTCCTGGGGGCCACGGCTGCTTTTCAACTTAGATAATGGGGGTCATTTACTACCCAGAAATATGTCAATATTAGGTGTATTTCTGGTGCAGATTACAGCACAAAGGGTTGATGTTCCTGGAGGGATGCACCAAATGGAAAAGGATTTAGGAAAACTAGAGGAATGGTCAAAAATCTGGCAACTAAAATTTAATGTCGATAAGTGCAAGATAATGCACCGGGGGCGTAAAAACCCAAGAGCAGAATATAAAATCAGTGATACAGTACTAACCTCAGTATCTGAGGAAAGGGATTTAGGTTTCATTATATCAGACGACCTAAAGGTGGGCAGACAATGTCATAGAGCAGCAGGTAATGCCAGCAGAATGCTTGGGTGTATAGGGAGAGGCAGTAACAGTAGGGCGATGCTCGTGCCGCTCTACAGAGCACTAGGGAGACCTCATTGGGAGTATTGTGTGCAGTACTGGAGACCAGATCTGCAGAAGGATATTCAGAGAAGAGCTACTAAACTAGTACATGGACTGCAGGACAAAACTTACCAGGAAAGGTTAAAGGACCTTAACATGTATAGCTTGGAAGTAAGAAGAGACAGAGGGGATATGATAGAAACTGTTAAATACATAAAGGGAATCATCACGGTAAAAGAGGAGAGAATATTTAAAAGAAGACAAACTGCTACAAGAGGACATAGTTTTTAAATTAGAGGGGCAAAGGTTTAACAGTAATATCAGGAAGAATTACTTTACTGAGAGAGTAGTGGACGCATGGAATAGCCTTCCTGCAGAAGTGGTAGCTGCAAATACAGTGAAGGAGTTTAAGCATGCATGGGATAGGCATAAGGCCATCCTTCATATAAGATAGGGCCGGGGCTAGTCATAGTATTCAGTATATTGGGCATAAGGCCATCCTTCATATAAGATAGGGCCGGGGCTAGTCATAGTATTCAGTATATTGGGCATAAGGCCATCCTTCATATAAGATAGGGCCGAGGGCTAGTCATAGTATTCAGTATATTGGACATAAGGCCATCCTTCATATAAGATAGGGCCGGGGCTAGTCATAGTATTCAGTATATTGGGCATAAGGCCATCCTTCATATAAGATAGGGCTGGGGGCTACTCATAGTATTCAGTATATTGGGCATAAGGCCGTCCTTCATATAAGATAGGGCCGGGGCTAGTCATAGTATTCAGTATATTGGGCATAAGGCCATCCTTCATATAAGATAGGGCCGGGGCTAGTCATAGTATTCAGTATATTGGGCATAAGGCCATCCTTCATATAAGATAGGGCCGGGGCTAGTCATAGTATTCAGTATATTGGGCATAAGGCCATCCTTCATATAAGATAGGGCCGGGGGCTAGTCATAGTATTCAGTATATTGGGCATAAGGCCATCCTTCATATAAGATAGGGCCGGGGCTAGTCATAGTATTCAGTATATTGGGCATAAGGCCATCCTTCATATAAGATAGGGCCGGGGGCTAGTCCATAGTATTCAGTATATTGGGCATAAGGCCATCCTTCATATAAGATAGGGCCGGGGCTATCCATAGTATTCAGTATATTGGGCATAAGGCCATCCTTCATATAAGATAGGGCCGGGGCTAGTCATAGGATTCAGTATATTGGGCATAAGGCCATCCTTCATATAAGATAGGGCCGGGGCTATCCATAGTATTCAGTATATTGGGCATAAGGCTATCCTTCATATAAGATAGGGCCGGGGCTAGTCATAGTATTCAGTATATTGGGCATAAGGCCATCCTTCATATAAGATAGGGCCGGGGCTATCCATAGTATTCAGTATATTGGGCATAAGGCCATCCTTCATATAAGATAGGGCCGGGGCTAGTCCATAGTATTCAGTATATTGGGCATAAGGCCATCCTTCATATAAGATAGGGCCGGGGCTATTCATAGGATTCAGTATATTGGGCATAAGGCCATCCTTCATATAAGATAGGGCCGGGGCTAGTCATAGTATTCAGTATATTGGGCATAAGGCCATCCTTCATATAAGATAGGGCCGGGGCTAGTCATAGTATTCAGTATATTGGGCATAAGGCCATCCTTCATATAAGATAGGGCCGGAGCTATTCATAGTATTCAGTATATTGGGCATAAGGCCATCCTTCATATAAGATAGGGCCGGGGGCTAGTCATAGTATTCAGTATATTGGGCATAAGGCCATCCTTCATATAAGATAGGGCCGGGGGCTAGTCATAGTATTCAGTATATTGGGCAGACTAGATGGGCCAAATGGTTCTTATCTGCCGACACATTCTATGTTTCTATGTTTCTATGTGCGCCACAATCTGCAACTATTCCCGGCTCGTGCCAGGTTTATAAAGTGGGCGTGGAAAGGGGCGGCCCAGCAGGCCCCCATCACTCATCATGTTCTACGCCTGATTAAGTCTAAATGTAATACAGCTCGGAAGCTCTTACATTTAGACTGGCGCCTATTCAGAACTTCGAAGGATCCACCACCATCTACAGGGTTTATTAAGACACTTTAAAGCTGCACTCACTATTCTGCTGGTGCAGTCACTATGTCCATACATTACTTATCCTGAGGTACATCCTGTATAATACTCCAGAGCTGCACTCACTATTCTGCTGGTGCAGTCACTGTGTATATACATTACTTATCCTGTACTGATCCTAAGTTACATCCTGTATTATACTGCAGAGCTGCACTCACTATTCTGCTGGTGCAGTCACTGTGTACATACATTACTTATCCTGTACTGATCCTGAGTTACATCCTGTATAATACTCCAGAGCTGCACTCACTATTCTGCTGGTGGAGTCACTGTGTACATACATTACTTATCCTGTACTGATCCTGAGTTACATCCTGTATTATACTCCAGAGCTGCACTCACTATTCTACTGGTGCAGTCACTGTGTACATACATTACTTCTCCTGTACTGATCCTGAGTTACATCCTGTATTATACTCCAGAGCTGCACTCACTATTCTGCTGGTGCAGTCACTGTGTACATACATTACTTCTCCTGTACTGATCCTGAGTTACATCCTGTATTATACTCCAGAGCTGCACTCACTATTCTGCTGGTGCAGTCACTGTGTACATACATTACTTCTCCTGTACTGATCCTGAGTTACATCCTGTATTATACTCCAGAGCTGCACTCACTATTCTGCTGGTGCAGTCACTGTATACATACATTACTTATCCTGTACTGATCCTGAGTTACATCCTGTATTATACTCCAGAGCTGCACTCACTATTCTGCTGGTGCAGTCACTGTGTACATACATTACTTATCCTGTACTGATCCTGAGTTACATCCTGTATTATACTCCAGAGCTGCACTCACTATTCTGCTGGTGCAGTCACTGTGTACATACATTACTTATCCTGGCCTGATCCTCAGTTACATCCTGTATTATACTCCAGAGCTGCACTCACTATTCTGCTGGTGCAGTCACTGTGTACATACATTACTTATCCTGTACTGATCCTGAGTTACATCCTGTATTATACTCCAGAGCTGCACTCACTATTCTGCTGGTGCAGTCACTGTGTACATACATTACTTATCCTGTACTGATCCTGAGTTACATCCTGTATAATACTCCAGAGCTGCACTCACTATTCTGCTGGTGCAGTCACTGTGTACATACATTACTTATCCTGTACTGATCCTGAGTTACATCCTGTATTATACTCCAGAGCTGCACTCACTATTCTGCTGGTGCAGTCACTGTGTACATACATTACTTATCCTGTATTATACTCCAGAGCTGCGCTCACTATTCTGCTGGTGCAGTCTCTGTGCTGATCCACCTGCAGACGGTGGGGTGGGAGGTAGATATTTGATCTCTCATCAGATGACTGTACAATGTCCGGTATGGAGATGAAACTTTCCGCTCACCAGAACAAGCAGTGCAGACACTGAACCAGCAGCGGTGAGTGGCTCGTTGGGGGACAGTACATTGCGTGCGGTGTTTTGTCCTCCTGTTACAATGTGTCTAATGTATTGGTGACACAGAGACGCCGTTCATGTCGCTCTTACGCCGGCGGTGATTAAGACGCTGGCGCGGTCTCATGTAATATTGACATAAAATGCTAATGTCGCGCGGTCCAGCGGCTCCTGGCTCCTCACATCTGGTAATGGACACAATTAATTTGCTTCTGCTGTTGATTCTATTTTCCTAATTAGACATTTTCGGGGGGTGTGACCCGGGCGGACAGCGCAGCCGGTCTGACCTTTTACTGGATTTCACATGGAAAGCAGAAAGGGCGTCGGGTTCATCAATATTCTGTTAATTGTGCTAATCGGCGTCTCTCCGGCGTCCTGCCCTCTGCCCTTTCTCATTAGACCGTCTCACGGAGTTGTTATATATTAGCCGGTAATGGCCGCACTGTTACTTTCTCGATGACTCAGTTATTTAGCGTTTCGTTCACATAATCCGGATGATAATTAGATTTAGTTCTGTGCG
Source organism: Bufotes viridis (assembly GCA_033119425.1). NCBI lineage: Eukaryota > Metazoa > Chordata > Amphibia > Anura > Bufonidae > Bufotes > Bufotes viridis. The sequence continues at coordinate 159,334,853 of CM065595.1, forward strand.
GAGCTCCCGCTGCGTCTGTGAATAGCGCACGTCTTGTGGATGGATTGTCATTTCCTAGAACAGAGAGGATTACTGATTGTTTGGTTGTTCTTGCAGCAGTTTGCATCTGGTCAGTTTAGCGCTGTGCGGCGGTTTCTGTTTGTTTAGTTTAGCACAGCGCAGTGGTTTGCATTTGGTTGGTTTAGCGCTGTGCAGCAGTTTTCCGTCTGGTCAGTATAATGCTGTGCGGCGGTTCCCACGTGGTCGGTTTAGCGCTGTGCAGCAGTCTTCGATCTGGTCAGTATAATGCGGTGCGGCGGTTCCCACGTGGTAGGTTTAGCGCTGTGCAGCAGTTTTCCGTCTGGTCAGTATAATGCTGTGCGGCGGTTCCCATGTGGTCGGTTTAGCGCTGTGCAGCAGTTTTCTGTCTGGTCAGTATAATGCTGTGCGGCGGTTCCCATGTGGTAGGTTTAGCGCTGTGCAGCAGTTTCCGTCTGGTCAGTATAATGCTGTGCGGCGGTTCCCATGTGGTCGGTTTAGCACTGTGCAGCAGTTTTCTGTCTGGTCAGTATAATGCGGTGCGGCAGTTCCCTCGTGGTCGGTTTAGCGCTGTGCAGCAGTTTTCAGTCTGGTCAGTATAATACTGTGCGGCGGTTCCCATGTGGTCGGTTTAGCGCTGTGCAGCAGTCTTCCATCTGGTCAGTATAATACTGTGCGGCGGTTCCCATGTGGTCGGTTTAGCGCTGTGCAGTAGTTTTCGTCTGGTCAGTATAATGCTGTGCGGCGGTTCCCATGTGGTCGGTTTAGTGCTGTGCAGTATTTTTCGTCTGGTCAGTATAATGCTGTGCAGCGGTTCCCACGTGGTCGGTTTAGTGCTGTGCAGTAATTTCCGTCTGGTCAGTATAATGCGGTGCGGCGGTTCCCACGTGGTCGGTTTAGCGCTGTGCAGCAGTTTCCGTCTGGTCAGTATAATGCTGTGCGGCGGTTCCCTCGTGGTCGGTTTAGCGCTGTGCAGCCGTTTTCCGTCTGGTCAGTATAATGCTGTGCGGCGGGTCCCACGTGGTCGGTTTAGCGCTGTGCAGTAGTTTCCGTCTGGTCAGTATAATGCTGTGCGGCGGTTCCCACGTGGTCGGTTTAGCGCTGTGCAGCAGTCTTCCATCTGGTCAGTATAATGCTGTGCGGCGGTTCCCACGTGGTCGGTTTAGCGCTGTGCAGCAGTTTTCCGTCTGGTCAGTATAATGCGGTGCGGCGGTTCCCACGTGGTCGGTTTAGCGCTGTGCAGCAGTCTTCCATCTGGTCAGTATAATGCTGTGCGGCGGTTCCCACGTGGTCGGTTTAGCGCTGTGCAGCAGTCTTCTATCTGGACAGTATAATGCTGTGCGGCGGTTCCCTCGTGGTCGGTTTAGCGCTGTGCAGCAGTCTTCCGTCTAGTCAGTATAATGCGGTGCAGCGGTTCCCACGTGGTCAGTTTAGCGCTGTGCAGCAGTCTTCCATCTGGTCAGTATAATGCTGTGCGGCGGTTCCCACGTGGTCGGTTTAGCGCTGTGCAGCAGTCTTCCATCTGGTCAGTATAATGCTGTGCGGCGGCTCCCACGTGGTCGGTTTAGTGCTGTGCAGCCGTTTTCCGTCTAGTCAGTATAATGCTGTGCGGCGGTTCCCACGTGGTCGGTTTAGCGCTGTGCAGCAGTCTTCCGTCTGGTCAGTATAATGCGGTGCGGCGGTTCCCTCGTGGTCGGTTTAGCGCTGTCCGTTGACCTGTTTTATGTTCGGTCTCTTGACTCCTCTCCATCTTGTCTCCTCCCTCAGGTTCTGCAATGAGAACAGTCCCTGTCCGGTCCCCATATTCTGGTCTTCATGGGGTTCATGGAGCAAATGCAGTGCGGATTGTGGAGGGGGCGTCCACTCCAGACAGCGCACCTGTGAGAACGGGAACACCTGCCCCGGTTGCGCTCAGGTAATTCTCGCCCCGCTCACCCTACAGCCAAAATGAACAAAAACTGCAACAAAAGCAATGTTACTCTGTCAGTCTTGCTTCTCGAGGCGGAGGCCATTTTGAGGGACAGACGTTCTTATCTTGCCTAGTCACATTGCCGCAGTGATGTCATCAGGTGCTTGCAGCACGATGGCGGTCTGCGATGAATTGTGCCGTCATATCACGCTCAGTAACATCAGGTGGAAATCTTTCCTTGCAGGAATTCAGGATCTGTAACTCGGAGGCGTGTCCTGAGGTGCGCAGAAATACTCCTTGGACGCCATGGATGACGGTTAATATCACACAGGGCGGAGCTCGTCAGGAACAGAGATTCCGCTACACCTGTCGCGCTCAACTCTCTGACCCACACGAGCTTCAGTTCGGGAGGAAAAAAACGGAGACGCGATTCTGTCCCAATGATGGTTCTGCGGCCTGCGAGACCGACTGTGAGTGTTAGCACATTATTAACCTGGGGGGTGACCAGACTCATCCGGTACAGATTGAGAAGTTCTTGAACTTTCTGCCTTTGCTTGCTGTCAGTGAATCAGGAAGGCTTCTTATCTAGAATAAGCCTTCCTCATCTAACACTTGTCATAGCTGAGTGTTTGTTACAATGTATCCAGCCTAGACAGTGCTCTGTGAGTAATGCCATGATAAGTCGCCTCTCAATAAAGTTATTTTTTACTGCAGCTCTGGTGGACGACATGATGCGGAGCGGGAAGTCGCCGGCTCGTATCGTCAGCGGTGGATGGAGTCCGTGGGGCCCGTGGTCGGTCTGTTCTCGGGACTGTGAATTAGGATTCCGCTCTAGAAAAAGAACTTGCAGTAATCCCGAACCTCGGAACGGTGGTCAACCCTGCACGGGGTCTGCCACAGAGTTCCAGGATTGTAACCCACAGCTTTGCCCAGGTGAGGACAAAATAACGTTCCGTGGCTCCATTCAAGTCAATGGGGCTGTTAAAAAAAACGGAATGCATATAGAATTCATCCGTATGTCTTCAGTATCCGTTGCGTTTTTACAGAAGCATCTATTTAAAATTTTATGCCCGGCCCAATTTTTCAATGTACTTACTGTTAAAACATTATTATATGCTTATATGGAACAGAAACGGAAACACTACTGAAACCAAAAACGGAAAAACGGATCCGTTAAAATTGGACCGCAAAACCATACGGTTGTGTGAACGAGCCCTTATACTGTGGTGCGGGTCCAACAAAAGGTTACTTTGCATGTGGCCTCTGGGGGCGCTGTTTGACTCTTACCTCATGACACATTCTAATCACAACGATCCAGAGCTCTGATGATCCGGATGGTCCTAGATGTGATTTGGGAGTCCTTCCCCTTTAAATATTCCATTCAGGGAATAAATGAATTGTGATGTGGATGATTCTGCCCCCTGCAGGATGTAAGAGACTTTACACGTAACATTAACCCTTTGAAATCAGCCAAATAACAAGAGAGAGTTGGATTCATAAAGTGTCAGAGGGGTATTCCGGTTACAAAAAGTTATCCCTTATCCACAGGTTAGAGAATAACTATTAGATTGGCGTGGGCCCTATACTGGGACCCCTAACCATTACAAGAATGGGGCTGTGGAGCCCCCTACAAATATACGGAGCGGCTGGTTGGAATTGCACGTCTCCGCTCCATTAATATCTATGGGAGTGCTGGAAATAGTGGCGCACTAGGCTGTCTCCATAGAAATGAATGGAGCAGCGACACGCATTTCCAACCAACCGCTCCGTTCATTTCAGGGGGCTCCACAGGGTATGCTCAGTGGGAGTCCCAGGGGCAGGACCCCCACCGGTCTAATAGTTATCTGCGGATAGGGGATAACTTTTTGTAATCCCTTTAATCGGCGTGGCTCCCTGGATCACTTAGGTGGTTACTCTCCGGGGACATATTCGCGCTCTGTACGTGACATCGATCTCTGTGGTCGCGCTCTGCTCATTAGTGAATATCCCGGCTCAGCTTTGTCGCGCCGCCTCCCACCGTCCCCGGTAGTATAATCTTTACGAGGAGTCTGACTGAAAGTGAACGTGAGGAAAACACAATTACGTCTTAATTGAAAACAACAAGGTGCTTTCTGCCGCTCGGCGCGGCTTTATTGGGTAATTGTTTTCTTGCCGTCATAATCTCAGACTTTATTCCCCCGTAAACTGCGCCGGATCCGGCAATGAATAATAAAAATGGCACCGGCACCAGCAATAAATAGGTTTTATACAGGTGCTTGGGCTAAAGTCTGCTTTACTTTTACTGCGTTCCTCAATCACTGACCCTATAACCCGTGCGGGGACCAGGCTGGGCTGCAGAGCTCACAATCTGATATTCACATTGCTTTTTGGGGAACTATTTTGACGTATCGTTGTGCTATGTGGTTACATGATTGGGCAGGTTTTGGAAAAGCGCCACCTACTGGAGAAGGTTCGGAAGAGAACCGGTTTTTACATTGGGTCCCCCCTGAGGTCCCGTACAGTACCTGCTGCGTCTGTGTAGTCGGACATTCATCACCCCCAAACCACTTTTTTTATAATTTTGAGTTACCAGCGCGTTTCGCTGCTGAAGAGAAGACTTTTCCATTTCTGATGGTTTCAACTTTCAGGATTTTGGAAAAAATCACTTGGCAATCATTGTTAAAGTCACAAAATCGCCAGATTTTATTATTTTTAGTACAAATATCGTTCATGTTCAGAAATACTTGAGTGTTTGTTAATGGTTTTGTATTTGATTTCTTACCCCTTTCCGGATCTCTGATTGCTGTCAGGGAACAGGAGCAGTCTTGTTTACATCTAGAGGCTGGAAACCTGAACTACATGTGAGAGTAGAGGGTTTGTTACAGTGCTTCTGTGGAGGTACAAGCCATCAGCCTGGAGTAAGACATCTCAAGGAGCACTGATCCACTGTAACAAACCCAGCAGATTGGAGTCAATGTAAGGAATTGTTGCGATTGTTTCTTCGCTGTTACATTTGGGTATTTTGAAGCCATTGATGGATACGATTCTTGGGTGGAGATTTTCTACTTTTCCTGGGTTCACAGCTTCTTTGCAATTAAACACATTGGCGTCTGCCTGTTAAATATGCATGACCAGGCCGACATGAGAGAAGCATTTAATTAACACTACGTTACTTGATTATGTTAATTTTTTATACATAGAAGTTTATAAATAGTTTGTTAAATAAAATGTATATAATGTTCTGTAAATCTCAATAACTCTGCATGAACGAGCAGAGAAGCGTCCCGAGATATAATATGCAGCTTCACACTGACTGCACCACGAGCCAATGCTATGTCGGCCCCCCTTACACACCAGTCTCATCTTCACCCTCCAGCGACTTTGATCTTAAGTGATTAAAGGTTTGCAGTGAGCGCAGTTTAACATCCTCTGAATCAACCACTTCAGGTTACATTAATCACCTTAGTGGACGTATAGCCCAGTATTCACCCACCTCCTCCAAAAATGAATGACTGGTAACGAACTGTCAGTATAGAGTACAGTTGCTGAATGTCCCTTCCATTATCACTCAGAGCGAAGCACAGATTTCATGTTCTCTTTTCCCTGTCCTGTGCCAAGTACTAGGAGATGTCTGACTCCAAGAAGGGAAAAGAAAGTGAACATTTCTACATCTTAAAGGGTCACTGCTCCCACCCATTCAGCATCTGCTTAGGAAACAAAGCTTTACACTGACATCAACTACTAAAGAATAGATACTATATTTAACACTGCCTCCTATGTACAAGAATATAACTGCTATAATACTGCCTCCTATGTATAAGAATATAACTACTATAATACTGCCACTATGTGCAAGAATATAACTGCTATAATACTGCCCCCCTATGTACAATAATATAACTACTATAATACTGCTCCTATGTACAATAATATAACTACTATAATACTGCCCCCCTATGTACAATAATATAACTACTATAATACTGCCTCCTATGTACAAGAATATAACTGCTATAATACTGCCCCCCTATGTACAAGAATATAACTGCTATAATACTGCCTCCTATGTATAAGAATATAACTACTATAAGGGTCCATTCACACGTCCGTTGTTTAGTTCCGCATCTGATCCCGATTTTTCGGACTAGTCACGAAATAGTTGCGGACAGAATTCAGACCCATTGATTTTCAATGGGTCTATAAAATATGCGGACAGCACAAAGTGTGCTGTCCGCATAATTTTCTCAGTACATAGTGTCCGTAAAAAAAATAAAACATGTCCTATTCTAATCCGAAAATTGCGGATAAAACTTTATTAGAATAGGAAAATGTATTCTTCTATCCGTTTTTTTTTGCGGATCCGCAAAAAACGGATGACAAACGGAAAGAATTCTTGGAAAATAAGATCCGCAAAAAACGGTCCTATTTTCGGATTATAGAAAAACAACGGACGTGTGAATGGACCCTAATACTGCCACTATGTGCAAGAATATAACTGCTATAATACTGCCCCCCTATGTACAATAATATAACTACTATAATACTGCTCCTATGTACAATAATATAACTACTATAATACTGCTCCTATGTATAAGAATGTAACTACTATAATACTTCTCCTATGTACAGGAATATAACTACTATAATACTGCCTCCCATGTACAAGAATATAACTACTATAATACTGCTCCTATGTACAAGAATATAACTACTATAATACTGCTCCTATGTACAAGAATATAACTACTATAATACAGACTCCTATGTACAAGGATATAACTACTATAATACAGACTCCTATGTACAAGAATATAACTACTATAATACTGCTCCTATGTACAAGAATATAACTACTATAATACTGCCTCCTATGTACAAGAATATAACTACTATAATACTGCTCCTATATACATGAATATACCTACTATAATACTGCCCCTATGTATAAGAATATAACTACTATAATACTGCTCCTATGTACAAGAATATATCTACTATAATACTGCCTCCTATGTACAAGAATATAACTACTATAATATGGCTCCTATGTACAGGAATATAACTACTATAATACTGCCTCCTATGTACAAGAATATAACTACTATAATACTGCTCCTATGTACAGGAATATAACTACTATAATACTGCTCATCTATGTACAAGAATATATCTACTATAATACTGCTCATCTATGTACAAGAATATAACTCCTATAATACTGCGCCCTATGTGCAAAAATATAACTGCTATAATACTGCCCCCCTATGTACAAGAATATAACTACTATAATACTGCCTCCTATGTATAAGAATATAACTACTATAGTACTTCTCCTATGTACACGAATATAACTACTATATTACTTCCCCCTATGTGCAAGAATATTACTAATATAATACTGCTTCCATGTGCAAGAATATAACTACTATAATACTGCTCCTATGTACAGGAATATATCTACTATAATACTGCCTCCTATGTACAAGAATATAACTACTATAATACTGCTCCTATGTACAGGAATATAACTACTATAATACTGCCTCCTATGTACAAGAATATAACTACTATAATAATACTGCTCGTATGTGCAAGAATATAACTACTATAATACTGCTCCTATGTACAGGAATATAACTGCTATAATACTGTTCCTATGTACAGGAATATAACTACTATAATACTGCCTCCTATGTACAGGAATATAACTACTATAATACTGCTTCTATGTATGAGAATATAACTACTATAATACTGCTCCTATGTACAAGAATATAACTACTATAATACTGCTCCTATGTACAAGAATATAACTACTATAATACTGCTCCTATGTACAAGAATATAACTACTATAATACTGCTCCTATGTACAAGAATATAACTACTATAATACTGCTCCTATGTACAGGAATATAACTACTATAATACTGCTCCTATGTACAGGAATATAACTACTATAATACTGCTCCTATGTACAAGAATATAACTACTATAATACTGCCTCCTATGTACAAGAATATAACTACTATAATACTGCTCCTATGTACAAGAATATAACTACTATAATACTGCCTCCTATGTACAAGAATATAACTACTATAATACTGCTCCTATGTACAAGAATATAACTACTATAATACTGCCTCCTATGTACAAGAATATAACTACTATAATACTGCTCCTATGTACAAGAATATAACTACTATAATACTGCCTCCTATGTACAAGAATATAACTACTATAATACTGCTCCTATGTACAGGAATATAACTACTATAATACTGCCTCCTATGTACAGGAATATAACTACTATAATACTGCTCCTATGTACAAGAATATAACTACTATAATACTGCCTCCTATGTACAAGAATATAACTACTATAATACTGCTCCTATGTACAAGAATATAACTACTATAATACTGCTCCTATGTACAAGAATATAACTACTATAATACTGCTCCTATGTACAAGAATATAACTACTATAATACTGCCTCCTATGTACAAGAATATAACTACTATAATACTGCTCCTATGTACAAGAATATAACTACTATAATACTGCTCCTATGTACAAGAATATAACTACTATAATACTGCTCCTATGTACAAGAATATAACTACTATAATACTGCCTCCTATGTACAAGAATATAACTACTATAATACTGCTCCTATGTACAAGAATATAACTACTATAATACTGCTCCTATGTACAAGAATATAACTACTATAATACTGCCTCCTATGTACAGGAATATAACTACTATAATACTGCTCCTATGTACAAGAATATAACTACTATAATACTGCTCCTATGTACAAGAATATAACTACTATAATACTGCTCCTATGTACAGGAATATAACTACTATAATACTGCTCCTATGTACAGGAATATAACTACTATAATACTGCTCCTATGTACAAGAATATAACTACTATAATACTGCTCCTATGTACAAGAATATAACTACTATAATACTGCTCCTATGTACAGGAATATAACTACTATAATACTGCCTCCTATGTACAGGAATATAACTACTATAATACTGCTTCCTATGTACAAGAATATAACTACTATAATACTGCTCCTATGTACAAGAATATAACTACTATAATACTGCTCCTATGTACAGGAATATAACTACTATAATACTGCTCCTATGTACAGGAATATAACTACTATAATACTGCTCCTATGTACAAGAATATAACTACTATAATACTGCTCCTATGTACAGGAATATAACTACTATAATACTGCCTTCTATGTACAGAGAATATAACTACTATAATACTTAGCATGTCTTATGTTCACAGAATATAACTACTATAATACTGCTTCTATGTACAAGAATATAACTACTATAATACTGCTCTATGGTACAGGTAATTATATGCTACTTGCTTAATACATGAACATTATGTACAAGAATATAACTACTATAACACTGCTCCTATGTACAAGAATATAACTACTATAATACTGCTCCTATGTACAAGAATATAACTACTATAATACTGGCTCCTATGTACAAGAATATAACTACTATAATACTGCCCCAATGTACAAGAATATAACTACCATAATACTGCCTCCTATGTACAAGAATATAACTACTATAATACTGCTCCTATGTACAAGAATATAACTACTATAATACTGCCCCAATGTACAGGAATATAACTACTATAATACTGCTCCTATGTACAAGAATATAACTACTATAATACTGCTCCTATGTACAAGAATATAACTACTATAATACTGCCTGCTATGTACAAGAATATAATTACTATAATACTGCTCCTATGTACAGGAATATAACTACTATCATACTGCTCCTATGTACAAGAATAGAACTACTATAATACTGCTCCTATGTACAATAATATGACTACTATAATACTGCCTGCTATGTACAAGAATATAATTACTATAATACTGCTCCTATGTACAGGAATATAACTACTATAATACTGCTCCTATGTACAAGAATAGAACTACTATAATACTGCTCCTATGTACAAGAATATAACTACTATAATACTGCTCCTATGTACAGGAATATAACTACTATAATACTGATCCTATGTACAGGAATATAACTACTATAATACTGCCCCTATGTGCAAGAATATAACTACTATAATACTGCTACTATGTACAGGAATATAACTTCTATAATACTGCCTCCTATGTACAAGAATATAACTACTATAATACTGCTCCTATGTACAGGAATATAACTTCTATAATACTGCCTCCTATGTACAAGAATATAACTACTATAATACTGCTCCTATGTACAGGAATATAACTGCTATAATACTGCTCCTATGTATAAGAATATAACCACTATAATACTGCTCCTATGTACAGGAATATAACTTCTATAATACTGCTCCTTATAGACAGGACTGTATCTACCGCCCTGTCAGACTATACGATGAGCAGGTTGATACCGCCCTGACATTTGCACACGGTGAGGAGTCTTGTATCTGTCGGTGATATTTCCTATTTGCCGTCCGTTTTATGTTGAGAGTTTGACGTGTACATTCTCCTTTTTGGCAGCTCTCTGGATCTTTCACTTTCTGCTCAGAACATTCCCTGATTATCTTCTATTCTCTGCTTTGACCTTTGTGTCCTTTGTACGTTGCAGTGAAGGGCTCGTGGTCATGTTGGTCATCATGGACGCAGTGTTCTGCCACATGTGGCGGTGGACATTACCAGCGCACACGTACCTGCACCAACCCGGCCCCATCTAATGGTGGTGACATCTGCATTGGTCTACACACAGAGGAGGCGCTGTGTAATACTTACCCGTGTGAAGGTATGGATTGTAAGTGGCTTCATCACATCTGAATAACATAGTACATGTGACGGTTTAGATGGGTGAGCGTCCGTGTGTCCTCCTGTCCGCTCTACTCTGGAGACCTCATAACCTCTCTAGTTATTCTATGGGTGCCCCACTGTGCAGAATGCACTCGTCCGCGGACTGCACGGTATCCCCCCACCCCACCCTATCTCCATACACTGAGACGACCCTTGTGCCCCCTGTAAACTCCATGTAGCAGGTTTATCTCTCACCGTCAGTCATTGTGGAAGGTTTTGGACACACGTGGTCTACACTTTTATGGTTTATAGATCCTGCACAGAGGAACAGCAGCTCTTGAGGTGGAACACTTTCTAGCAGGGAACCTGGGCACTGCGTCCGCACTGAGGTCCAGGAGCTTCAGGCTTATGCTGGTTTCTTCGGAGTCCTGCCATAAGGTTCACGCTGCGGTCTTGGTTTAAGAACCGTTTTACCTTATTCTTCATTTGGGTAGAAAATGAACCCGAGCTAAGAATACAGCAGGCTTCTAATGAGAAGCGGGAGATGCATTCGGAATCGGAGTCGCTGCCGTCAAGGCTTCGTCTTCCAGCACATGAATTCTGAGTGCAGTCTCGGCATATGGCTCATGTCAGCGGTAATTGCCTGTGCGCTGATTTCCATAGACAAGCTGTATAAACACACAAAGGGATTTATTTAACGTGGAGCCCGGCCAGGATATTGCGGTGCGGAGGGGATGTCTCTCCACCCGGTACAACTTGGTTTGCAAACATTTAGCTGGTTTGGAAGTCGATCAGGATCGCGGTGATTATCCTCTCTGTGAAATTATTTCTGAGCAGACACGGGGCAATCGCTGCGGACGTCAGGCAGATGCGCCATGAATAATTGATGTGATATCTGGGGCTGGAGTGAAGTTGTGGCGGTAAACCTGCGACTCGGCGCACACAGCAGTGTTTGATTAGTGCCTCGTAACACTCCAGGTTCCTGTCACATTTTATCTGAGTCGGAATCATCTGCAGCCAACGGAGGGGTGAAAATTAAATGACTACCTGTAGGGATCTGGAGAAAAGACGCCAGGTGACTGTCAGCTCCCTCTGCACCTGGAGGGCGCAGGAATGTATGGAGATTATATAATAAGGTTCACCACAAAAAACTCTGTCCCGGACCCCACAGAAGGTCCCCCCCCCTGCAGGATTAATAGCACTGAGGCCGTGCGGGAGCGCTGGGACCGAATCGCCCATTTGTCATTCACCTTACGTGATGTATTTTTATTTAGTTTACAGGTTGGTAATAAATTCATATTTTAGAAGCTGCTGCATTAAATCATCCGCTGATGCCCGACTCTGCAAGCTACAAGTTATGTTAATTGAATTCAGGGTGTCAGGGAGCTGCCATGACGTCTCTGGGGTGGGAGGGGGGTTATTTACATGTCGGGAGCTGTGTTTCCTGCTGGCATAACTAATCGTCCTCTAACCCTGGCTTGTTCCTTTCCTTCTGCTCGGTGTTACATTGAGTCCTCTGAGAAGCCGGTGAAGTCATTGTAGATAGGTTGATGGAGATGCTGTGACACTAGAAAGGGTGTGCACTGAGCGGCAGGGCCCTCCAACCCTAGAGCGGCAGGGCCCTCCACCCCTAGAGCGGCAGGGCCCTCCACCCCTAGAGCGGCAGGGCCCTCCACCCCTAGAGCGGCAGGGCCCTCCACCCCTAGAGCGGCAGGGCCCTCCACCCCTAGAGCGGCAGGGCCCTCCACCCCTAGAGCGGGAGGGCCCTCAAACCCTAGAGCGGCAGGCCCCTTCCCCCCTAGAGCGGGAGGGCCCTCCACCCCTAGAGCGGGAGGGCCCTCCACCCCTAGAGCGGCAGGGCCCTCCACCCCTAGAGCGGCAGGGCCCTCCACCCCTAGAGCGGCAGGGCCCTCAAACCCTAGAGCGGGAGGCCCCTTCACCCCTAGAGCGGGAGGGCCCTCCACCCCTAGAGCGGGAGGGCCCTCCACCCCTAGAGCGGGAGGGCCCTCCACCCCTAGAGCGGCAGGGCCCTCCACCCCTAGAGCGGGAGGGCCCTCAAACCCTAAAGCGGCAGGCCCCTTCACCCCTAGAGCGGGAAGGCCCTCCACCCCTAGAGCGGGAGGGCCCTCCGCCCCTAGAGCGGCAGGGCCCTCCGCCCCTAGAGCGGCAGGGCCCTCCGCCCCTAGAGCGGCAGGCCCCTCCGCCCCTAGAGGGGCAAGGCCCTCCGCCCCTAGAGCGGCAGGGCCCTCCGCCCCTAGAGCGGCAGGCCCCTCCGCCCCTAGAGCGGCAGGCCCCTCCGCCCCTAGAGCGGCAGGCCCCTCCGCCCCTAGAGCGGCAGGCCCCTCCGCCCCTAGAGCGGCAGGCCCTCCGCCCCTAGAGCGGCAGGCCCCTCCGCCCCTAGAGCGGCAGGCCCCTCCAACCCTAGAGCGGCAGGCCCCTCCGCCCCTAGAGGGGCAAGGCCCTCCGCCCCTAGAGGGCAGGGCCCTCCGCCCCTAGAGCGGCAGGCCCCTCCGCCCCTAGAACGGCAGGGCCCTCCGCCCCTAGAGCGGGAGGGACTCTAGAGCTAAGTCAGTATTGGGTAAAACGGCTGGTTTTGGTTCTTTACCGTTATGGGTTTGTAGAGGTTTTGATGAATAGACGTCTGTAGGTGTATATGATGTATCTCTAGATGTCCGCCTAGAAGCAGTGTTGCCTCAGTCACTGTCTCTGAGGAATGAGGACTGTGGGTCTCTGCTGACATTTTGGTGGAGCAGATGTACGAGGATGTGGTGACTTGTTTGGTTTCTTTGCTGCAGGTGGTTGGGCAGAGTGGTCTGAATGGAGCATGTGTCATGAAGATGGGACACAATACCGAAACCGCTACTGCGACATACACAACCCTGGACCCACACAGTGTGTTGGAAATAGCACTCAATACAGAGACTGTATATACAATGAGATTCCAGGTAGGCCTCCGACCTTCCTCACCACCTCCGCTCCTCTGACATTAGTGATCCGGCGTCATTCTGCTGGAATTCTCTCGAATGATGCAAGGAATAGTCATCCGGATATTTTAAAGGGTCACATCATTTCCTTGCAGATTGCGGGTTTCATACGTTCTTAGCAGTTCTCCTTCTTTCTATTTGCAGTCATTCTGCCAGCCTCAAGCATTGATGAAAATAAAGAGTGTGGAGGTAAGAGAGACCTGTTTGACGGGCGTCTCATTGTCTGAGGGATGGACGCTCGGTGGACGTTATTAGGTAGCGTGTGGTTGTCGCGTCGTCGTCCCATCTTGACGAGCCTTTTCGTGTTTCCTACAGGTTTCAGCCTTATTCATCTGATCGCCACTGGTGTGTCTTGTTTCTTTGGCTCCAGCCTCCTGACATTTGTAATCTACGTTTATTGCCAACGGTGCCAGAGACAGTCCCAGGAGTCCACCGTGATTCACCCCGCAACCCCCAACCATCTCCACTACAAGGGAAACTCTACTCCCAAGAATGAGAAGTATACTCCCATGGAGTTCAAGGTAGGAGTCTCTGCACTGGGAGGAGCGGTGCATGTGATACAGCATGGGGCATGTGCATAATGTGCTGGAGAAGGAGACCTCCGAGAAGGTGGGAGTGAATGGGGCTGGTTGGGGCATGTGCATAATGTGCTGGAGAAGGAGACCTCCGAGAAGGCGGGGAGTGAATGGGACTGGTTGGGGCATGCTGAAGCATTCCATCTGGTGGAGATGTTCCATGATTGCATGCTGTGTCATCAGGTCATATCTGTGAGTAAAGCAGAATTTTCGGCAGATGATCGCTAATGAGCGTCCATGTGAATGCTAATTAGCGATCATCTTGCAGTGTAATACCGCCGCTGATTGCCCGATGCCCGATCATTGGACAATCCAAATCTTTTCACTTGTTAAAAAATAATTGTTTGCAGGCGGCAAATCGTGGTGTCTAATAATGATCTGCCGCCGGCAAACCACTAGACAGTATGGCGATGAGTGACGGCCTAGTGATCGCTCCTCCCCATGCTGCGGAGGAGATTGCTGCATGTAATAGCAGCGGTCTCCTCCACTAGTGAGCAGGCGATCCCTCCCGACAATCGTCTGCCACATCGGGCTGTCTAATACAGCCCTTAACCCTTCACCTCAAGCATCGAACCCCGCCAGAAGATCCAGTCCTATCTGTTCAGGTCGTCTTCCCACAGTCTTGTCTATTAATGACCCATTAGTCCTATAGTACGTGTCCGGGAGGGGAGCCTCGTTCAGATCCCGTTAACGCTCGGGTTCTGACGCCCGCTCCTCTTAGCTTCTTGGAGAGACAAGAATTAATGTTTGGTTCTCGCTAACCTGCCACAGAAATAAATCAGCCCCGCTGCTTCCTGTTAGGGCTATTGATCCGGTCGCTTTGATTTACTTTTATGGAGTCTTGTAAGAAGCCGCTTTAGATCGTGAAGCTGAACTCTGCGGAGGCCGTTACTGGCACCGACTGTTCCGCTGGAGGGAGCATAGTCCATCGTCAGCTGGGAGCAATGGAGGAGTCCAGTGCTCTTAAGGGCCCTTCTCAGCGGCTGAGAATCGCACAGATTATCGCTGGCGAGCGCTCATAGTAATGCTTGTCGAAGCGATGACCTGGTGGTGTAAACGCTCGTTCATCAGGTAATCCGATAGTTTCTGTGCACCCAAAAATGATTGGTTAGAGGCAGCAGGTTATGCCGTGTAAACACCGTCTCCTGCCGGCAAACAAGGAGTCTGTATGGGGAAGAGCGATGGCATTCGGGATCACTGCTCCCTATTCTGTGGAGGAGATCGCTGCACGTAGCGATCAGCAGATTGTCAGGAAGGAACACTTCGTTCCTGACTATCTGCTGTAAAATCATCTCATGTAAAGGGACCTTAAAGAGGACCTCTCCCCTCTCCTGACACGCCACATTCACTCCCCGAGTAATAACAATTCTGCAGCCTCTATTCTTATGGCTCTACGTTGTGCCGTTCCTTTATTATTCCTACTAGTAGTTATGAATGAATTGCCAGCAGTCTGCAGTAAGGGTACACAGGGGTGGTAACAAGTTGGGGGCGTGTACCTGCACAGACTCACTCTATCCAATCAGTGCTGTCATTATTGTAGATAATGGCCGGCACTGCGTTGGATGATGGCGGTGCGCGTGTCAGCGGGCGGGCATCCCAACGAACAATATGCAGAAAGAAGACCGGCACTCGCTGTAGATTTGCAGAATAGGATTTATTCCAACTGGAATAAATCCTATTCTGCAAATCTACAGCGAGTGCCGGTCTTCTTTCTGCATATCAGTGCTGTCATTGTCAGACTGTGCAGGGACACACTCCTAACTTGTTACCACCCCTCTGTACCCTTACTGCAGACTGCTAGCAATTCATTCATAACTTCTAGTAGAAATAATAGAGGAACGGCACAACATAGAGCCATAGGAATCGATGCTCCAGAATGGTTATTACATAGGGAATGAATGACGGAGAGGAGACAGGTCCTCTTTCAGACAAGATGGCCCTAATACTCCCAGAAATGTACAGACATAAAGGCCACGTGAAGGAGGCAGATTTACTAAGACTGGAGATTCCTAAAATCCATTAGAGAAATGCAACAAATTTTTCAAGAGGGCTCCTCATAAATTGGGCGCATCTTTGGCAGTCTGGGTGCCAGAAACTCCAATCTGTGCCGATCATCAGCTGTCGTAGATGTGAGCTTATAACGGCTTCCGGTAAAAATCTGCAGCGATGTGACTAGCCCCGCCTCCTGGGCTAAGCCCCACCCCTTTGAGAAAGAAGCAAAAGGTCTCCAGTTATAGGGCAAATGGGGCCTACTCCATCATCTCTGACTTCTACATATCTGTGCGATGGATTGTGGACCCCATAGTCCAGAGCGTCATAAAGCAAAGCCCCCGCCCTGGAACTATACAGCGTGTCAGGGAGAAGCCCCCCTCTGGTCTCTGTGCATGGCTGCATGTCACTGTGCATGCTCATCACTGTCCATGACATCAGCACATAGCACTGCCAGGAACACACGTGACCCTCGTCTGTGGAGTCCATCAGATGG
The DNA here is from genome assembly GCA_033119425.1 of Bufotes viridis. Lineage (NCBI taxonomy): Eukaryota > Metazoa > Chordata > Amphibia > Anura > Bufonidae > Bufotes > Bufotes viridis. The sequence goes on from CM065595.1 coordinate 159,351,649, forward strand.
CTCAGGGCAGGCTGCGTCTGTCAGTGTGAGATTCATCCCCGTCAGCGACGCGACATGAACCTCACACTGCGACACCTGTCACTGCAGAGCCTGTAAGTGTACCGGTACACGGAGGATGATGGGAGGGTCCGTAATTACGTGCGGCTGCTCTGTGCAATCTGCGGAGCCGCCAGCGGTTACACGTCAGACATTTCTGTATCATTACTGGGATAATGAGACGCATCACACCGGCGGGCCACAGATACAGGTTACACCCCACCAGAGCCAACCTGCCGCAACTGTACTCGGTATGACCACAGGACAAACGGGCTGTTCTGTGTAATAAAGGCCCTGGGATTCTCTACTATCATTTAATGGCTAAAATCTCTGCTTGCTGTCATTGGATGGGGATTTTCAGAGTCTGCCACCTGTTACACCCGGCACGCTGCCTTGTAGGCCTAGCTCAGCTGAATGTAATGATACTTTACACTTAGAGAAAAGTAAAGTATTTTCAATCCATATGCAAATGAGCAGTTAAGTGCCCTGAGGGCGGGTCCAATCCATTCTGTGCACCCGTGCTGCTTCTGCCAGCCCTTCGTCTCCCTCCGGATTGACAGGACCAGGCAAGATGACTATGCAGGAACCTGGCCCTGCCGATCAAGCAGATGGAGGAAGAGGGAGGAGCAAGGATGCAGAGTGGCTTGGGCCCGCCCTCAGTGAAATTAACCCCTCATTTGCATATGGATTGAAAGTACTTTTTCTCCAGAATGAAGCAATGGATCGCTAAGCGAACAGTATCATTACATTCAGCTGAGCCAGCTACAAGGCAGCGTGAACTTCTAGCTGACGAGCTCCCGTTCAGAACTTCCCGATATAGAATTTATAGGTTTTAGTTACATGAAACCAGAAAGACACTAAGGAGGAGATTCTTCAGCGTTCTATGGTGGTTTCTGATATCCCCTATTTGCTCCTAAAATACAGAACTCCCAGTACAGTCCAAAAAGATCTCAGTGCGCGCCCCACACGGGTCGCTTCCGGCATGACCCTCATACAACATCAAGAGAAATCACAGAAGGGACAGCTCTGTGCAAACACTGGTGAGAAAAACCCTGTAACCCATAATCAGCCGACCAGTAGATGCAACGTTCCGGGTTACTGCAAGCATAAAATAGCTGATGTTAAAGCGAAACGTTGCATCTACTGGTCTGCTGATTATGGGTTACAGGGTTCACATTCCTCTCACCAGTGTTTGCACATATGAGAGCTGTCTCTTCTTCCTTTTCTCCTTAGAATGAAATCTGCAGCATCTCCAAGCTGCCGTAGATTTCTGTCATTTGTCCCAAAAAACTGGCGCAAACGAAGATAAATGTGTCTGGTCAGCTCCTCCCTGCCCTCGGTGCGCGCCCTCTGTGCGCGCCCTCCCTGCCCTCTGCGCGCGCGCTCCTCCCTGCCCTCTGCGCGCGCGCTCCCTCCCTGCCCTCTGCGCGCGCGCTCCCTCCCTGCCCTCTGCGCGCTCCCTCCCTGCCCTCTGCGCGCTCCCTCCCTGCCCTCCGCGCGCTCCCTCTCTGCCCTCGGCGCGCTCCCTCTCTGCCCTCGGCGCGCTCCCTCTCTGCCCTCGGCGCTCCTCTCTGCCCTCGGCGCGCGCCTCCCTGCCCTCGGCGCGCGCCCTCCTGCCCTCGGCGCGCGCCCTCCCTGCCCTCGGCGCGCTCCTCCCTGCCCTCGGCGCGCTCCCTCCCTGCCCTCGGCGCGCTCCCTCCCTGCCCTCGGCGCGCTCCCTCCTGCCCTCGGCGCGCTCCTCCCTGCCCTCGGCGCGCTCCCTCCCTGCCCTCGGCGCGCTCCCTCCCTGCCCTCGGCGCGCTCCCTCCCTGCCCTCGGCGCGCTCCCTCCCTGCCCTCGGCGCGCTCCCTCCCTGCCCTTGGCAGGCATGAGGCTTCCAGCACACGTTGAGGAATATGCAAAACCTGCAGCATAATGAATCCGATTGTGCAGTTTTTCTGTGCAGAAACACACAGAATGTGCACAGATATTAGTGTGGAATTTTGCAAGACGGCCCGAGTCGTGTGCAGGTAGCCTGATTGTTCCTGCTGTCTGGATCCTGATACATGTGATATCCGCTACAAGGCTAGACCGTGGTGACACCTATCCGTTCTTTGCTCCTCCTGTGCCGCTATCTGTACAAACGTCCATGAACGGGGTTGAATATTGTGGCGACCTCCATTGGATTTTGTACCGGGTTTACACTCTACACGTTGGTTCCTGGCAGTTCATCCGTGCAGTAAGCGTGTCCCACCGTGTGTTACATCATCATCATCCTCTCATATCGCTGCACTCAATGCCCAGAACAGTGACTGTGAACTGTTGCTTGTAGCTGACAGAGGTGACGCACTTAATAACGGGGACACCAGTCCTTGAGATGTGCCAGTGGAGCTGGAGAGCAGGTAAACTGTCCCCAGAGAGAACGCCCCATGAAACCAAACATAGCACATGGGTTTACTAGTCATACATGACCACAGTCCATCACTAGAGATCAGCGGTGACATCACTGAGAATGCCGCCTATCCATCACTAGAGATCAGCGGTGACATCACTGAGAATGCCGCCTATCCATCACTAGAGATCAGCGGTGACATCACTGAGAATGCTGCCTATCCATCACTAGAGATCAGCGGTGACATCACTGAGAATGCAGCCTATCCATCACTAGAGATCAGCGGTGACATCACTGAGAATGCCGCCTATCCATCACTAGAGATCAGCGGTGACATCACTGAGAATGCCGCCTATCCATCACTAGAGATCAGCAGTGACATCACTGGGAATACAGCCTATCCATCACTAGAGATCAGTGGTGACAGCACTGAGAATGACGCCTATCCATCACTAGAGATCAGCGGTGACATCACTGAGAATGCCGCCTATCCATCACTAGAGATCAGCGGTGACATCACTGAGAATGCCGCCTATCCATCACTAGAGATAAGCGGTGACATCACTGAGAATGCCGCCTATCCATCACTAGAGATCAGCGGTGACATCACTGAGAATGCCGCCTATCCATCACTAGAGATAAGCGGTGACATCACTGAGAATGCCGCCTATCCATCACTAGAGATCAGCGGTGACATCACTGAGAATGCCGCCTATCCATTACTAGGGATAAGCGGTGACATCACTCAGAATGCCGCCTATCTATCACTAGAGATCAGCGGTGACACCACTGAGAATGCCGCCTGTCCATCACTAGAGATCAGCGGTGACATCACTGAGAATGCCGCCTGTCCATCACTAGAGATCAGCGGTGACATCACTGAGAATGCAGCCTATCCATCACTAGAGATCAGCGGTGACATCACTGAGAATGCCGCCTATCCATCACTAGAGATCAGCGGTGACATCACTGAGAATGCCGCCTATCCATCACTAGAGATCAGCAGTGACATCACTAAGAATGCCGCCTATCCATTCACTAGAGATCAGCAGTGACATCACTGAGAATGCAGCCTATCCATCACTAGAGATCAGTGGTGACAGCACTGAGAATGACGCCTATCCATCACTAGAGATCAGCGGTGACATCACTGAGAATGCCGCCTATCCATCACTAGAGATCAGCGGTGACATCACTGAGAATGCCGCCTATCCATCACTAGAGATCAGCGGTGACATCACTGAGAATGCCGCCTATCCATCACTAGAGATCAGCGGTGATATCACTGAGAATGCCGCCTATCCATCACTAGAGATCAGCGGTGACATCACTGAGAATGCCGCCTATCCATCACTAGAGATCAGCGGTGACATCACTGAGAATGCCGCCTATCCATCACTAGAGATCAGCGGTGACATCACTGAGAATGCCGCCTATCCATCACTAGAGATCAGCGGTGACATCACTGAGAATGCCGCCTATCCATCACTAGAGATCAGCGGTGACATCACTGAGAATGCCGCCTATCCATCACTAGAGATCAGCGGTGACATCACTGAGAATGCCGCCTATCCATCACTAGAGATCAGCGGTGACATCACTGAGAATGCAGCCTATCCATCACTAGAGATCAGCGGTGACATCACTGAGAATGCCGCCTATCCATCACTAGAGATCAGCGGTGACATCACTGAGAATGCAGCCTATCCATCACTAGAGATCAGCGGTGACATCACTGAGAATGCCGCCTATCCATCACTAGAGATCAGCGGTGACATCACTGAGAATGCCGCCTATCCATCACTAGAGATCAGCGGTGACATCACTGAGAATGCAGCCTATCCATCACTAGAGATCAGCGGTGACATCACTGAGAATGCCGCCTATCCATCACTAGAGATCAGCGGTGACATCACTGAGAATGCCGCCTATCCATCACTAGAGATCAGCGGTGACATCACTGAGAATGCCGCCTATCCATCACTAGAGATCAGCGGTGACATCACTGAGAATGCAGCCTATCCATCACTAGAGATCAGCGGTGACATCACTGAGAATGCCGCCTATCCATCACTAGAGATCAGCGGTGACATCACTGAGAATGCAGCCTATCCATCACTAGAGATCAGCGGTGACATCACTGAGAATGCTGCCTATCCATCACTAGAGATCAGCGGTGACATCACTGAGAATGCAGCCTATCCATCACTAGAGATCAGCGGTGACATCACTGAGAATGCCGCCTATCCATCACTAGAGATCAGCGGTGACATCACTGAGAATGCCGCCTATCCATCACTAGAGATCAGCGGTGACATCACTGAGAATGCAGCCTATCCATCACTAGAGATCAGCGGTGACATCACTGAGAATGCAGCCTATCCATCACTAGAGATCAGCGGTGACATCACTGAGAATGCAGCCTATCCATCACTAGAGATCAGCGGTGACATCACTGAGAATGCCGCCTATCCATCACTAGAGATCAGCGGTGACATCACTGAGAATGCAGCCTATCCATCACTAGAGATCAGCGGTGACATCACTGAGAATGCCGCCTATCCATCACTAGAGATCAGCGGTGACATCACTGAGAATGCCGCCTATCCATCACTAGAGATCAGCGGTGACATCACTGAGAATGCCGCCTATCCATCACTAGAGATCAGCGGTGACATCACTGAGAATGCAGCCTATCCATCACTAGAGATCAGCGGTGACATCACTGAGAATGCAGCCTATCCATCACTAGAGATCAGCGGTGACATCACTGAGAATGCCGCCTATCCATCACTAGAGATCAGCGGTGACATCACTGAGAATGCAGCCTATCCATCACTAGAGATCAGCGGTGACATCACTGAGAATGCAGCCTATCCATCACTAGAGATCAGCGGTGACATCACTGAGAATGCCGCCTATCCATCACTAGAGATCAGCGGTGACATCACTGAGAATGCCGCCTATCCATCACTAGAGATCAGCGGTGACATCACTGAGAATGCAGCCTATCCATCACTAGAGATCAGCGGTGACATCACTGAGAATGCAGCCTATCCATCACTAGAGATCAGCGGTGACATCACTGAGAATGCCGCCTATCCATCACTAGAGATCAGCGGTGACATCACTGAGAATGCCGCCTATCCATCACTAGAGATCAGCGGTGACATCACTGAGAATGCCGCCTATCCATCACTAGAGATCAGCGGTGACATCACTGAGAATGCCGCCTATCCATCACTAGAGATCAGCGGTGACATCACTGAGAATGCCGCCTATCCATCACTAGAGATCAGCGGTGACATCACTGAGAATGCCGCCTATCCATCACTAGAGATCAGCGGTGACATCACTGAGAATGCCGCCTATCCATCACTAGAGATCAGCGGTGACATCACTGAGAATGCCGCCTATCCATCACTAGAGATCAGCGGTGACATCACTGAGAATGCCGCCTATCCATCACTAGAGATCAGCGGTGACATCACTGAGAATGCCGCCTATCCATCACTAGAGATCAGCGGTGACATCACTGAGAATGCCGCCTATCCATCACTAGAGATCAGCGGTGACATCACTGAGAATGCCGCCTATCCATCACTAGAGATCAGCGGTGACATCACTGAGAATGCCGCCTATCCATCACTAGAGATCAGCGGTGACATCACTGAGAATGCCGCCTATCCATCACTAGAGATCAGCGGTGACATCACTGAGAATGCCGCCTATCCATCACTAGAGATCAGCGGTGACATCACTGAGAATGCCGCCTATCCATCACTAGAGATCAGCGGTGACATCACTGAGAATGCAGCCTATCCATCACTAGAGATCAGCGGTGACATCACTGAGAATGCCGCCTATCCATCACTAGAGATCAGCGGTGACATCACTGAGAATGCCGCCTATCCATCACTAGAGATCAGCGGTGACATCACTGAGAATGCTGCCTATCCATCACTAGAGATCAGCGGTGACATCACTGAGAATGCAGCCTATCCATCACTAGAGATCAGCGGTGACATCACTGAGAATGCCGCCTATCCATCACTAGAGATCAGCGGTGACATCACTGAGAATGCCGCCTATCCATCACTAGAGATCAGCGGTGACATCACTGAGAATGCCGCCTATCCATCACTAGAGATCAGCGGTGACATCACTGAGAATGCAGCCTATCCATCACTAGAGATCAGCGGTGACATCACTGAGAATGCAGCCTATCCATCACTAGAGATCAGCGGTGACATCACTGAGAATGCCGCCTATCCATCACTAGAGATCAGCGGTGACATCACTGAGAATGCCGCCTATCCATCACTAGAGATCAGCGGTGACATCACTGAGAATGCCGCCTATCCATCACTAGAGATCAGCGGTGACATCACTGAGAATGCAGCCTATCCATCACTAGAGATCAGCGGTGACATCACTGAGAATGCTGCCTATCCATCACTAGAGATCAGCGGTGACATCACTGAGAATGCAGCCTATCCATCACTAGAGATCAGCGGTGACATCACTGAGAATGCAGCCTATCCATCACTAGAGATCAGCGGTGACATCACTGAGAATGCAGCCTATCCATCACTAGAGATCAGCGGTGACATCACTGAGAATGCCGCCTATCCATCACTAGAGATCAGCGGTGACATCACTGAGAATGCCGCCTATCCATCACTAGAGATCAGCGGTGACATCACTGAGAATGCCGCCTATCCATCACTAGAGATCAGCGGTGACATCACTGAGAATGCCGCCTATCCATCACTAGAGATCAGCGGTGACATCACTGAGAATGCCGCCTATCCATTCACTAGAGATCAGCGGTGACATCACTGAGAATGCCGCCTATCCATCACTAGAGATCAGCGGTGACATCACTGAGAATGCAGCCTATCCATCACTAGAGATCAGCGGTGACATCACTGAGAATGCAGCCTATCCATCACTAGAGATCAGCGGTGACATCACTGAGAATGCAGCCTATCCATTCACTAGAGATCAGCGGTGACATCACTGAGAATGCAGCCTATCCATCACTAGAGATCAGCGGTGACATCACTGAGAATGCCGCCTATCCATCACTAGAGATCAGCGGTGACATCACTGAGAATGCAGCCTATCCATCACTAGAGATCAGCGGTGACATCACTGAGAATGCAGCCTATCCATCACTAGAGAGCAGCGGTGCCATCACTGAGAATGCCGCCTATCCATCACTAGAGATCAGCGGTGATATCACTGAGAATACAGCCTATCCATCACTAGAGATCAGCGGTGGCATCACTGAGAATGCCGCCTATCCATTCACGAGAGATCAGCGGTGACATCACTGATAATGCCGCCTATCCATCACTAGAGATCAGCGGTGACATCACTGAGAATGCCGCCTATCCATCACTAGAGATCAGCGGTGACATCACTGAGAATGCAGCCTATCCACTAGAGATCAGCGGTGACATCACTGAGAATGCAGCCTATCCATCACTAGAGATCAGCGGTGACATCACTGAGAATGCAGCCTATCCATCACTAGAGATCAGCGGTGACATCACTGAGAATGCCGCCTATCCATCACTAGAGATCAGCGGTGACATCACTGAGAATGCCGCCTATCCATCACTAGAGATCAGCGGTGACATCACTGAGAATGCCGCCTATCCATTCACGAGAGATCAGCGGTGACATCACTGAGAATGCCGCCTATCCATCACTAGAGATCAGCGGTGACATCACTGAGAATGCCGCCTATCCATTCACTAGAGATCAGCGGTGACATCACTGAGAATGCCGCCTATCCATCACTAGAGATCAGCGGTGACATCACTGAGAATGCCGCCTATCCATCACTAGAGATCAGCGGTGACATCACTGAGAATGCCGCCTATCCATCACTAGAGATCAGGGGTGACATCACTGAGAATGCAGCCTATCCATCACTAGAGATCAGCAGTGACATCACTGAGAATGCCGCCTATCCATTCACGAGAGATCAGCGGTGACATCACTGAGAATGCCGCCTATCCATCACTAGAGATCAGCGGTGACATCACTGAGAATGCCGCCTATCCATTCACTAGAGATCAGCGGTGACATCACTGAGAATGCAGCCTATCCATCACTAGAGATCAGCGGTGACATCACTGAGAATGCCGCCTATCCATCACTAGAGATCAGCGGTGACATCACTGAGAATGCAGCCTATCCATCACTAGAGATCAGCGGTGACATCACTGAGAATGCCGCCTATCCATTCAATAGAAACTAGTGTATAATAGTGTAGTCCACGATGCGGTTGATGACTGATTTCTCCCGCTCAGCCGGGTCTGGTCTCTAGGTATCAGACATCGGTTTCTGACCCCTCTCGATGGGGGGTTATTGGTTAGTCTGAACATTAACCATGCATTTTGTTTGGAGACGATTTGGCGGAAAGGGACCTGACGGCTCGTTAATGTGATAGGCGCCCACAGGACCTTTTTCAGCAGGTTTTGGGCTTCTCTTCAGCCCTTAGAATAACTTGTAACTCGGCAGAAAATGCACTTCTATTCTTGTTCTCGTCAGATGCAAATTAGCTTGTTGTAGTCAAGGAGGTTGGCGCAAACCTCCTGGAAGTCAGGCTTCCCCTGCAGCTTAATGGACGTTCTCCAGGCCACTGAATGTCGTCCCCTGTTCTCATGAGATCCTGCGCAGGCTCTTTTTGCTTTCACTGCACAAGCGCCGCAGGGTGGGAGCTCCCAACTGTCTACAGCTGCTGTACAGCACTTTTCCCTGGGCGTGCACCAGAAGTGAGGATCTCATGAGACCAGGAGATGACGTCCAATGGCTTGGAGAACCTCCGTGAAGATGCAGGGGGGGAAGGGGCCGGGAAAGCAGGAGGTTTACACCGACCTTCTTGACTTCAACGAGCTAATTTGCATCTGACGAGAACAAGGATAAAAGTGCATTTTCTGCAGATTTTAAAATTACCCAAAGGGATCAAGAGGAGCGCCATAACCTGCTGAAAAAGCTCCTGTGGGCGTCACATAAACGAGCTTTAAATTGTGACTTTTCTGTTTTATAAATGCTGAAAACGGAAGCGAACAATTAAAGCAGCAGCAGAAATGAATGTGCCGTCGCCCCGAGCGTTCATATTCTGCGCTCGCCTCCTCTCTCTGTAATTCTACGGTTTCTCGGTCGTTGGGTTGAGATAAAACCTAATGTCCCATTAGATCCAGTGTCGGCCTCCTGTGCGGCCCCGGCCTGTGAGCATCCGAGGGAAGAGGAAAATAAACTCATTATATCAATTTCCAATTTATCTTGTGTGAGGGGAAAATTTCATTTCTGCATCTGAAGCCGCAATCAAATTACATCCTGAATCAAATAAGACGGAACGCCTTCCTCCAGCCAGAAAGTAACCCGAGATTCAACTCGCAAATCATTCCTACCGCAAAAACTCCAAAAAGGTTTATATAAAAATAATGTGCCGACATTTCACCAATTTACTTCCAGAAAATTGTAGATGAAGCGGATGCCCCAAGACTGAATCTAGACGGAGAGCCCCCTAATATCCTGCAGATCAGAGCCAGTCCCCGCAAAGTCCTCATCGAGGTTTAATGAACGGCGCGTTGTTTCATAGCAGACGCGATGTGACGGAGAGACCCACCCCTAATATCCTGCAGATCAGAGCCAGTCCCCGCAAAGTCCTCATCGAGGTTTAATGAACGGCGCGTTGTTTCATAGCAGACGCGATGTGATAAACGGTCCCGAATGAGTTATTATTCTCACCGCTTATGTACGAGACCTCAGAGGGCGCGCAGCTCCTTCCACACACCGCGGATAGGCTTCATTATCATTCATGTAACGGGTGGCGGGTGATGGGCTTTGGGGTAGCACTCCCGGCTCTAAATATTTCCTTCTTTATATTTTGCAGACACTCAATAAGAACAATTTGCTTCCCGACGACCGAACCAACTTTTACCCTTTGCAGCAAACGAACGTGTACACAACCACATACTACCCGAGCAGTCTAAGCAAATACGACTTCAGACCAGATTCTTCTCCCGGCAGAACTTTCACCAACAGCTGAGATACGGGCCGGAATGGGATTCACGTCGTGGCGCTGAGGTTCCATCTCCTTCCCCCTCTCGTGCTCCGTAGACATGGCTCGGCCCATTCTCTGCCACATCTTGAGTTGGGCTCATGCCTGACTGGACCTACTGACCCTTCTCTGTGAACTGTTGTGGACGTCACACTGGAGTTAGCCCCTAGGACGCAGCTAGAGTGGTATCTTCACGGTCGGGAGAGGAGTAGCGTCCAAGGCTTCTGTTTACTTGAAGATGACCACGCTGCTTCCGTAGAGATCCTGGAACATATAATTTAAAGAAAAAAATTCCTGGAGGTTTGCGGAAGCGTTTGGCGTGTTCACTCACGAGGCATTTTTTTTTTTTCTTCATATAAGCAAAGAAAATAACACATTACACTGAATGGCTTTGTTGCTTGCATGACCAGCTCCGACACATCATCCCGGCTGTCGCTCCGTTCTTCGGATCATTTCTGGATTGTACCAACGGCCTCAAACAGTCACCTTGCCGATGAAGACTGAACTCGATGAAATGACGTTCTTGCGTCTCCAGAAGTTGGATGCTTTCTTAATAGACTATTCTTCGCCGCCTCTAACAAGGGTCAGAAGACCCATTAACACCTCCGAAGATCAAGGCCGATCTGTGGGCGTTCCCGGGTCCGCCATCAGCTACCTGCATGACCTACAACAGCATCCAGTTAGGCAGGACTATCTTGTTCTGACGTCTTGGTAACTTAGATCCATAAAGTGTTAAAATCGGGGTTTTAGAGAGCGATCCTGAGTTGACGTCGCCCGGCTTGGTCCGCTCACGCCCATGTTCTGTGCGCCATGGTGAGAGGCCGTGCCGATGCATCCATAGTATTAATGGCCAGTCTAAGGGACGGTTGTAGTAATAGGTGAAGGCAGGACGGCTCGGAGCCCCAGATCGGCCCCTGCACTTTCTGATGTAATAACTCGTTTTGATGTACAGAAGAAACTGATCGGTGAACACGTGGGATTTCTGTTCTTTTCATGGTTACTAGGATTGAGAATGTTTTTTTTTATTGTTAGATTTTTTTATATATAAAAATAACAGGACAAAGAATGTCTGAAGCATCTTGTCTTCCACGATGTATGTCCGACCCAGAAATATCATTTCAAAACTGCCAGAGACGTTTCTGTAGGCCTGGCAGTGAAATGGTTAATCTGGCGATTTCAGCTTTACACATAGTACCGCTTCTCATGGCCGCTAGGAATTCGGAACCGATACTTGGCAAACCATGGATTTCACGACCACGTGCCATGGGAGAGGCCATTTCTAGCAAATTGTGTTTTTGAAGAGTTGTCCGATAGCTGTGAGAGTCGCCATTAGGCCGTGTAGACTTCCGTCTGACGCGTGGAGATTTTAGCTTTGATGTTTAGAATGATTTGTGAAGAATGGCGCGGAGCGACTGTAGTTCACGTGGAGTTTAGGTCCCGCCTTAGTTTAGAGTGATTGCAATGCAATTCCATTCAGTGCCTGTTCTGTTTCTACGGTATTTAGGGTCGCGCTATAGAACACACGATGAGCAGTCGCATTCCCGGATCCATGGCTACCACAATGGAGGGAGCAGCGTCACACTACGGCCCCACTGTTCCTGGGCGCCAGACACACATCGCCTCCATCCACACGCCTTTAGTCCATGGGCAGGAGGCTGATACGAGGGACACCGCTCAGTTTGCGTCACTTTGCTGAATGTTTCGGTAGCTGAGATACTGCCCGAATTATTTGCAGTTCTGCAAGTCTCCGTAGCTGAAAAGTCCAAGAAAGTCCAAAGTCCCTGGTTTTAGGGAGACGCGTGGGGGTGGCAGCCATGTTTAGGCTTTTGATGACCAGTTAAAGGGGTCCTCTCACTTCAGCAAATAGCATTTATGTAGAGGAAGTTAATACAAGGCCCTTCCTAATGTATTGGGATTCTCCATTTTGCTTTTTTACTGGCCGGATCCATTTTTCCATCCCATTAAACACTGCTTGTTTCCATGGTTACGACCACCCTGTAATCCAGCAGCGGTGGCCGTGCTTGCACACTATTGCAGAAAGCATTAACCTACGTCCTGGGCACCGGGGAGGGGGGGGGGGTTACTTTTTCCTGTAGGGAGCAAGCACGGCCACCACTGATGGATTGCAGGGTGGTCGTAACCATGGAGACGAGCAGGGTATAATCTGATGGGAAAATAGAAAGTTCCTTGTATTAATTGTATCTACATCATAAATGCCACTTCCTGAAGAAGTGACAAAATCCGGCTCATAGTAAAGTGGGAAGTAATAGGAAGTACTACGCACTTCCGGGCAGTTCTATAATAAGCCATACAAAGGGCCGTATCCCGGCGAACATCGGACTGGAATAGTGGCTCTATCCCGGGTGCTTACATTCATCAGATTGACGTATGATTGACATATGATTTTCCTTTTATGAGCAATGTCTGACACAAGGTCGCGGACTCCACCAATGTAAGCCTGCGTAGATACGTCTATCAGACCTTAGGGTTGAATGGAGGAGCTCCCGACACCTTCCCGCTTGGCTACGCGGCTTCAGATTTTCCGCAGTGGATCTGGCTGAACTCCACAATTGCAAAATCCACATAAAATGCTGTAGATTTCACCTTCTGCATTGCAAAGGGTGAAACCAGTGGCCGATATCTAATACCTGCGGATGTGAAGGTTGCCTGCGGGTTCCAGTGCGGAGACTGTAGTGCGTGAATGAAGTTTATTTTTTTTATTTAAAAACTGTAAAATGTTCAGCTGTAAAACATTGCTGACTTGCTCCATGGAAATCGACGGCACATCCGCGGTATTCTTGCCATGTGGGAAGATTCGCTCATTGTGCTCCTTATTGATGCCGTGGCACCTGGATCTCTACTGCCTGCCCCCCCCCTATCGGGCATTTATGACCTATGCATAGGATATACCATGAATATCAACAATTGTAAGGCGCTTTGCAGAGACATGGGGGGGTGCAGAAAAAGGCTATGCCATGCTATTAGAAAGGATGTAAAGTGGCGGACAGGCGCCATTTTGCACCATCTGCAACCTTATGATTTTTTCGGACAACCTCACCGCTTGTACAATAAGTAAACGGGAGGTGAGAGGCCACGGATGGGACGTCCTGGGAACAACACATTTAACAGAGAGCTGCTGCGCTTTATACCTAAATCTGCACTAGCTCCTGCATAGACCTCCGGGGGGCGCACCGAAATAATCTATGACAGCGTCAGAAACGGCAGTCTTCATAAATTCCCCCCATAACGATAATTGCCAAAACTTCTAAAATGTGTGTTTCACCTTTTCATAAAATATTTCATTTAGGGCTCATTCACATGGCCGTGGTCCACAATACATGGGCACCAGCTGTGTAAACTCCGTAATGCGGACCCATTGGCTTGAATCAATCCATGATCCGCAAAATATAGAACACGTCCTATCTTTCGTGCGGAGACGCGGATCGGAAGCACTGCCATGAGCCTTCGGGTCTGTGCTATCTTTTCATATTTTGCAGATCGTGGCCCCATTTAAGTCAAAGGGCCCGCACGGCAATACAGCATTGATGTGGCCGGTGCCTGTGTACTGTAGACCGCTATGTGTGATCTGCAACATGGGCACGGCGCTCATACGGTCGTGTGAATGAGCCCTTAAGAAAAAAATGTAAAAGGGGAAAATAAACCATTTTCCTCCTTGTTCATCCAACACACTCATTACCCAAAGATAAAATTCGGAATCTGCTGGAGTTTGGGGTTTGGCTGTTTCGAGAGCGCACACAGCAGCGCGATCCTCTTGGATTCACTGAAGACTAATGATTCCTGACTTTAACAAATCCATTTTGTGTTAAATTCAGGAAATTGTACAGACACAAATTACATTTTCCAGCTGCGAACAAACCGTCACTTTGTATATTTACATCTCAGTGTGACGCGCGGCGGAGTCGCCCGGCCCGTTACAGATAACCAAGCATTAAATCTGCAGCACAAATGCTGCTGGTAACCTTTTGGAGGGGAGCGATAATTTAATTTCTGCAAACAAGTGTGTGGAGCACAGGGGAAGCATCGCTTTATTTTGGAAAATCAGATTAAACGTGTTGCAGACAAATATAATTTCCTCTTTCACACTTTGCGGCTACGATAATGGAGGATTCATAAAGATGTGGTTTCCAGGTGTTCAGGACCTGGCTACAATATGGACGTCGGCAGAACGCATCCACCGCCCAGTCCTTACGCATCACATAGAAGATCGTCTGCAGGTTTATAGTCTCTTACTGTCGATCTCCCAACCACCTCTGCTGGGAGTTTGTTCCAAGCCTGAACTACTCTTTCAGTGTAAAGGTTTCCTGACATTGGTTCCGATCTTCTCCTGAACTAATTTGATTGTGCCCCTTTGCTCTTGTGTTGTCAGTTTTAGTAAAACCACTTCCCTCCTGAACCTTCTTTAAAGGTTTCGATTCAGGTGTCCCCTTCCCTTCTTTCCCCAGGACTATACAGATTAAGAGGGACATTTATCAAATCTGCTGCGCCAGTTGTGGTGTAAAAGTGATGCGACATTTGGGCTGTCTTGCCACTTTAAGAAGAGGAGTTAAGAGTAGGGCAGGATTTCCTATTACAACACCTTTACCTCTCACTTATGATGTGTCACGTCTCCCCTGCAGACTCAGGCGGACACTATAGTAAATAGATTATTACTGTGCGTCCTTTCATACATCCACAAAGCGAAGCCAGACTTAAAACACCGCAAATGATAAATTCTCTCCTAAGTTCTTTAAAGGGTTTGTCCAAGTTATTTTTATTGATGTTCATCAATATCGGATCAGCGGGGTCCGGGGTCCGCCTGAGGATAGGTCATCAATATCAGATCAGCGGGGTCCGGGGGTCCGCCTGAGGATAGGTCATCAATATCGGATCAGCGGGGTCCGGGGGTCCGCCTGAGGATAAGTCATCAATATCAGATCAGCGGGGTCCGGGGATCCGCCTGAGGATAGGTCATCAATATCAGATCAGCGGGGTCCGGGGATCCGCCTGAGGATAGGTCATCAATATCAGATCAGCGGGGTCCAGGGGTCCACCTGAGGATAGGTCATCAATATCAGATCAGCGGGGTCCGGGGGTCCGCCTGAGGATAGGTCATCAATATCAGATCAGCGGGGTCCAGGGGTCCACCTGAGGATAGGTCATCAATATCGGATCAGCGGGGTCCGGGGGTCCGCCTGAGGATAGGTCATCAATATCAGATCAGCGGGGTCCGGGGGTCCGCCTGAGGATAGGTCATCAATATCAGATCAGCAGGGTCCGGGGGTCCGCCTGAGGATAGGTCATCAATATCGGATCAGCGGGATCTGGGGGTCCGCCTGAGGATAGGTCATCAATATCGGATCAGCGGGATCCGGGGGTCCGCCTGAGGATAGGTCATCAATATCAGATCAGCGGGGTCCGGGGGTCCGCCTGAGGATAAGTCATCAATATCAGATCAGCAGGGTCCGGGGGTCCGCCTGAGGATAAGTCATCAATATCAGATCAGCGGGGTCCGGGGGTCCGCCTGAGGATAGGTCATCAATATCAGATCAGCGGGGTCCGGGGGTCCGCCTGAGCATAGGTCATCAATTTCAGATCAGCGGGGTCCGGGGGTCCGCCTGAGGATAGGTCATCAATATCAGATCAGCGGGGTCCGCCTGAGGATAGGTCATCAATATCAGATCAGCTGGGTCCGGGGGTCCGCCTGAGGATAGGTCATCAATATCGGATCAGCGGGATCCGGGGGTCCGCCTGAGGATAGGTCATCAATATCAGATCAGCGGGGTCCGGGGGTCCGCCTGAGGATAGGTCATCAATATCAGATCAGCGGGGTCCGGGGGTCCGCCTGAGAATAGGTCATCAATAAATATAACTTGGACAGCCCCTTTAAGTCTCCCCTGATGTTTTATGCTTCAGACCCTCCTCCACCACCTTTGTAGCCCTCCATTGTATCTATGTCTTTTGTAGGCAGGGTCCCCAGAACAGAACCCAGTATTCCAGACGTGGTCTCGGCAGCGCTCTGTACAGCAGGATCACAATCGCTCTCCTCCACCTGGTTTTACCTATAGAGGCACCCTACTGGCTTTCCCTGCCACCCGCCCGCACTGTGCACTCACTTTGAAGTTGTCAGATATCCAGAGCCCCAGACCCTTCTCTTCTGAAGTCCTCGCTAACAGAGCACCAATACGATCCTCAGACCGAGAGCTCCTTCTCCTCAAGTGCATTATTTCATATGTGGACACATTGAACTGCAGTTTTCATTCTTCGCACCATTTATCCGGAAAAGCCATTTCCATGTTACTAATCCCTCCAGGAACATCACCGCTGTTGCGCACCTTTGTGTCATTGGCAAACCTTCTCCTATGTCCCCTACAAATGTATTCACAAATATTAGGACCGAGGACAGACCCTTGAGGTCCAGCTCTTGTAACCTCTCCTCAGACAGCCCCATTTAATAGGATCCGTGGGATTTCCCCTGGTTTTGGGAATGCTTAGAAAAGTTCCAGCAATTTCCTAAATATAGGATTAATAGTTTGGGCCAGTTATCTTAAAATGCTGACACCGGACCCTCGGCTGGCGGAGTCCTTCCATACCCAGAATTCGGTCAGCCCAACGAACTGGTTACATCTCCATACATCACTTTTCAGAAGTGGCGAGAGGGGGTGAGGGCAGGGAGGGGGCGTCACAGCAGGACCGCCACATTCATCTAGGAGGCTGCCATAGACTTGCGTGGCCAGCGGGAGGATGTGCCAAATCTGTGAGCGGCGAGCCCCTCGGCATACGTTTGGTACACCCTGTGGTGGCGCAGGGGGAATTGAGACCAGTGAAGTAAATGCGGGTCCTGATAATCGTCCCCATGTGTGTATTCTCATATTCATATGTCTATTCATCACAGATGAGTAATCTGTTCTCCAGCAGTTATGGAATCCTGGGGCATGCTGAAACGCGTAGTTCTGCAAATCTAAATTTGCATTTTTGTGGATAGGTTAAGTACGTTTTTATTATAAGCTCTGAAAATGCCTTATACAAAAGATTCCAGCATCCTTCCTTTCTTGACATAGGTTTAATCCCTTAATTAGGCTCTTGAATAAATTGTAGTGTGTGCCATGGGTAGACATGTTCTTAGGATTTGACGGGCGCGTTCAGTGAGGTCCTGAGCTCCGAATCCGTACCAAACGAAATCTTCTCCAGGCGGAGGGGCGACTAGTGCGCCTCCAATGTGTCTTTCTGGTGGTTAGCATCGACGGAGTGACAATTATTACCATGTCCTGGATGCCTTATCATTCAAATCCACTTTAACCCTTGTTAGACACACAAATCAGATTAGATTGTGAGCTCTTCAGGGCAAGGACAGAACTACTGTTTGTTGATGCGCCTGAATTTGTGCCATTGCTTTAGGGCCTGTGTTGGTGCGCTGTGGTCACAGCGGAATCTGCATCGAGGGCTGGGTGGGAAATGGGCAGTTTGGGAATTAGAAGTGGAAATTGGAAGATATTTTCTGCTCTCCCAGACGTTACTATGCCGATGGCTTCGCCCCATTATGCAAAAGCTTGCCGTTAATTAGTGGGCTCTGTGCTGAAGGCTCATTACCTTCCTATGCAATTGAACTTGCCATGGTACTCTAGAATAATGTGACAGATTGTAATCACTGCCTTTAGACACTGTGAATTCCTTTTTTTTGGTACTCTGTATTTTTTATATATTGTACAATGTAAAAACAAAAGACTTCAAAAATAAATGAAAAGTTTAAGAAAAAACAAACAAAGTGTAAGAATGTGTAAGAATGGCCTGTGCATCATCCGTCAGTGGGTGGGCGTTATCACATGCACGTCACTGCTGAGGCCAGTCATTGGCTGCAGCGGCGCCTGTGACCATGCCCATACACTGCAGGATGTAAACCGTGCAGGGACCGGAAGAGGAGGCAACATGGAGGACCAGAGGTACGTATGAATCCGGAGTGGGCTGCGGGCACTTGCCTAAAAATTAGTATCACCGGAAAACTAGGCCGAGGGTAAACGGTGACATGAAGACTGCAATGTTGGATCATTCCCGATGACTGCAAAACCCAGCAAGACCCGGGGTAGCACAGGAGACGACATCATGTAGGCTTTGGTAAATTAAATAGCGGGTCGGCACTCGTCCGTTTGAGAACGCTGCTACGGGAAGGAGCAACCTCCACTTGTAAAATAAAAATGAATCCCGGCAGTCGTTTCTTCTTTTTCAATATATCTGTTCTATTTCATCCAAAGTGAAATGTCCCAACAACCAGGACGCGTTTCGGCGATATGCCTTCATCCACAGGTACGACTGCCGGGATTCATTTTTATTTTACTATGCAGCCTTTATCAGGCATAATATCACTTAGAGGTTCACAGATTTGTGATGAGGCTTTATATTCTAGAAAAGCAGAATACCTCTGTACGGCGTGAAACGCGCCACAAATCTTCTGGGATTTCAGATTTCTTTAGTCTTTAGAAATCGAGTCTTCCAGAGGTACAGTATAGAGGCCTCACGTTCTTCCGTGGAAGCCCTGTACCAAACGCCATTTTCACTTCAATATTCAACTATCATTTTTTCAGAAAAAAATGATATGAAATAAATACGCAGCCTTCCATCTCTCTGAGTTATCGGGAATGCATAGTATAAAGAGGTATCATTAAAGGGGCTATATTAAACGAACACTTTGTTTGATGAGTATCTGATTTTTGGGGTCTGACTGCTGGAACCCCTCGAGATGATGAGACCGGAAGCGTCCATCCACTTCTATGGGAGTGGTGAGTATAGAGACCTCTGTTCTCACCATCGCTGGGGGCCATTGGTCAGACCCATAGCAATCAGGAACTTACCGTCTATCCCAGGCATCCTCAACCTGCGGCCCTCCAGCTGTTGTAAAACTCCCACAATGCCCTGGGCTGATACCTGTAGGCTGTTCGGGCATGCTGGGAGTTGTAGTTTTGCAACAGCTGGAGGGCCGCAGTTTGAGGATGCCTGGTCTATCCTGCGGATAAGTACTGTTTATGGGATAACCTATTTAAGCCTCGTTCAGCAGGCGGCTGGGAGATCCGTTCTATCAGAACTCTTTTTAGATCAAAAGAGAAGTCGGATCACAGAAGAAAGGATAGAAGAAACCTTCCCAGATATTTCCTGAGGACGTGATGTGAAAAGGGTTTCATCCATAAAAGATCATTCTGCTGCGCATTACTCCATGCGCCGCGCTGGAAGCCTGTCATATAAATGTCATTATGGTGACTGAAGCCTCCGCAGAATTATTACATTCCATGCGCTGTGCACCCACGGAAGAGAAGAAAAGTCTCTCATTAACCAGGCGGAAGCCTGGGTCTGCTGCTGACACCCACCAACAAATGTTATTTAGACCGGGGGCCGCCCGTCTGTGAAGCAGGATTACGGTTTGGAAGTGTCTGAATTTCCAATTAAAAGTTTAGAAGAGAAACGGCAGCAGCTGTTCCCGGACGGTGTCGGGTCTGCCACAGATCATGCGACGCTCGTGTCAAAAGCATTTCCATGAAAGGGGCGAGTGAGGTTTCTGTTTCCGAGTGTCTGGGCCCTAACCAGTATGGCGGCCGTTTATAGATCCAAAAGGGACGGTAACCGAGCTTTCCCCGAGTCCTGAACGACATCCTGGATCCTCTGAGCAGAGAGGTCAGCTATTCTCCCAATCCGTGTACATGGGACTCGCCCGTGATGAGCCACGAGGTCCCGCACGGGAGGAACATCTGCTCGGGGGGATTTCCTATAGTATTAGATGTGCTGGCTCTCCGATACGTACGGCAGAAGCCTGTTATACATGCAAGTGGTGCCTTGACATGAAAATGCGTGCAAAGAGCTTCCACGTCATGTATAGTACCGCGGTAATCCAAAATAATCCCGGCTTCTTTTGTTTGCATGTATAACCGTGTGCTGCCATATGTATGTTGTTTGCTGCGCATGGGATGTGTCTGATGTCGTGTAGCTGCAATACCACATACGACCTGGAGCCTTTTTCGGAAGAAAGCAGCCATTTGTTTTTTCAACCATGAACATTTTTAAGAGCCACGGGTCACGTAAAAGGATTGGGGGAATTTATCACGAGGGGAAGCTCCTCCGGTTTTCCTACTCCACCTCCTACTGTAGCCTCAATGATAAATCTGAAGTGACGCTCATTAACATACATAACCACGCCCACTTTTCCACACATATTTAAAACCGGGTGAGTGAGGTAAAACTGCAAAAATCTTTACACAAGTGCAAAAGTCACAAAAGAATTTTGCAACTTTTTGAATCCAGAATTCGGGAGTGAAGGCATGATGACTCTGCCCCTGTATCTTACTGTGTGTGACCTGCAGCTTATGAATGGCGCTTTTAAACCCTCGGCTGCGATGTCGTAATATGCCTAATATTACCCCAAACGGGCCGCTGATGAAGGGTCATGTGATCAGGCCTATCCATCAGCAGCCTCCATTCCCTTACACGTGGGGCACTAGCAGGGCCGGTGCTATAATAAGGCAGACCAAGCGGCTGCCTTAGGGCGCATAGAATGGGGGGGGGCTCCAAAATGAATTTTTTTTTTTTAAATCACTTTCGTGATGTGATCATGGGAAGGAGGGGGGGGGCGCCAAAATGTAGCTTCGCTTGTGCTGGCAAAAATCCTTGCACCGACCCTGGGCACTAGCGCATGCACAGGCTGCTGATGGATGGGACTTACCGCATGACCCCTCATCAGCGGCCAGTGTGGGGTAACCCTAGGTACACACCTAGGCGTTTTACAGCGCGTTCAAACGCGCTGTAAAACGCACAACATGTGAAAAGCCATGCTTCCCTATGGGCATGGTTCACATTTGGGCGTTTTACAGCGCGTTTGAACGCTCTGGAAAACGTCTTACGCTGTCGCTTCTACTTGAGCTTCTTTAGGGCGTTTTTGCGCGCGTTTACATCCATAGGATTGTATTAGAACGCGCAAAGATGAAGAAATGTGCGTTTTCTGTTCCAAATACGTGCCTACGAACGCGCGTTTTTTACTAGGCAACCAGCAGAAAAAGGCAACTCCCAGGTGCAAGACAGAATCATTTTTTTTTTAATCTAGCACCTGTCAATCACAAAAACGCGCGAAAAACGCGCGTACAATCGCAAAACACTAGAAAAAACGCGCGCCTGCAAAACGCTTAGGTGTGTTCCCAGCCTAAGAGAACCGCTGGTAAACGCGTATTAGGCATATTAAACCCTGGGCGGTGATGGGTTAGTGACACCTGCTACTAGCTGCACGTATGTGCTGGTCCCAGCAGCTTGTGATATATATTGTCTGACCCCTTAATAAATTTGGGAACATCCTCTGACGTACCCCTCTGACGTACCCCCAGCTATGAGCCGACATAGATTTAGGCTAGGTTCAGGCGACGACATTTGTCGCGCGACAATTTTTATAATGGTAGTCTATGGTGTCGCATTGCAACATGCTGTGACACGGCCGTCTCAAAAAATCTATTCAAGATGGATTTTTCTGTGACTGTCGCGTCGTCGCATGTCGTATGTTGCAATGCGACACCATAGACTACCATTATAAAAATTGTCGCGCGACATTAGTGGAAAAAATGTCGCGCGACACATATAGTGCTCTATTTGTCGCGCAACTTATTGTCGCTGTGTGAACCTAGCCTTAGGCTCTAATTCCTCAGTTTATGGCAATAATTGCGAATCTTCCTGGGCGCGGTAGACCCCGTCCCTCCCGCTGAGTGGCATAAATTGAAAACAGCCGTAGATTTGAACAGACAGAACGCTTGCACAGGTCGCATAGACTCTCCTCTATATGTGCCATTCTCAGCTATTAGGATGGCGCTGTCACGCGTACATACCGCCCCAATACATCCATTAACTGCGGCGCTGCGCGGCTTGCTAATGAAGTAAGTGATAACTCCTGGCTTTTTCCTTGTTTTTAGGCAAACCACGCAGCCATTAACGAGCAGCAGCAGGCAGCGTCTCCGGGCTTCAATGGCGCCACAGTTTGGCGGTGTGGTGGGCGCTCAGCTCTCGAGCAGCGGCTGATACACACCAGACAGATGTGGCAACGAGTTTTATTGGACACATTTAACTTGTGAAGCAGAAAAGATGTTTAGTCTCAAATCAGGAGGAAAACGCTGGGAGATTTCATGCGCTGCGGGCTCCGCGTGGCGGCTGATTTCTGCATCTAACGCTCGTGTCTCAGCACTAATTAAGGGGAAATTGCCTGAGACTCCCTACAAGCCGATTCTCTGATTATACGGAGAGAAAGAGCAAACAAGCGGAATTAACCCCCTGGCTGCTGCAGCTGCAATGAGTCGCCTCCACCTGAGATAATTTGGCTTGTAAAGCGTTGGAGAGCTCTGAAAAAAGACTCTCCACAATTACTGTGAAAACCACTTTAAAAGGTAAATAACAGGAAATGTAGAAAACTAGAGAAAAAATAAATGATAAAAGCTGGAGACACAAACGAGAGGAAAATGAACCCGAAAATGTTCTTCAATTACAGAAACAGTAAAAAGGTCAAAACAAAGTTCTGGCCCTTAAAGGGTCTCTGCCGCCACAGGCTGACATTATACGTGTGCAAATCTCACCTGAACTTAACACCGCATTTCTTTTTTTTAAGTATGCCCCCGTTTTTGTGCAACTGCAGGCGCAGCGAGGAAGCCGGCGAGCGTCCTTCACTCACTACACCTGCGGTGAATCCTGAACAGGATGGCGCAGGCGCGACACACGGCCGGCAGGAGGAGACCAACGCTGGCCTGGCCCCGTCAATCGAGAGTAGAAGGGCGTGGAATGAGGTGGGCGAACGGAGCCTCTAGGAGCAGCTGCAACGCTCCTAGAGGCTCCGTTCGCTAATTTGCATATAATAGAGGTTATAATTGCACAAAAACGGGGGCATACTTAAAAAAAAAAAAAAAAAAGGAATGCAGAGTTAAATTCAGGTGACATTTGCACATGTATAATGTCCGCCTGTTTATTAGCAAAATTGTGGTGACAGAAACCCTTTAAACCCCTTCCCAACAGCCACCGTAAATGTATTCCAGATGTCAGGTCTTTAAACATGGCCCCTGCTCCAGAGCAGAGACCGCACCACGGATGCCAGGTGTTTCACACAGCAGACACCCAGGCTACGTCTGTGATCGGTGATGGCACCGATTGCCGACATTTAACCCCCTCAGATGCTGTGGTCATTTGTGAACACGGCATCTGAGGTGACTTTCCTGAGGAGCCCGAACGGCACCCCTGCAAAGTGATCAGGGGAGCTTTTCATTTCTTGGCTATGACAGCAGTAGCTCCCATGTAGGCCTGCAGGTGGCAACTCCCAATATTTGTAGGAAAAACTTTTTTTCAAATATAAGAAATAAAAAGATAAAAATTCAAATCACCCCCTTTTCCTATTAAGAAAAAAAAAAAAAAGGATTTACACTGGTGTGAAAACACCCCTACTATTTAAATGCCCTACCGTGAATGGAAAAAAAAAATCAAAATGGAAGATTTGCCATTTTTTTGTCTTTTCGCTAACCAAAAAATGAACTTACAAATTTTCAAAAAGGCTTACACACTCCAAAATTGTATAACTGAAAACTACAGATCATCCCGAAAACATTAGCCCTCAAATAGCTCCATAGGCATAAATATGAAAAAGTTATGGGTGGTCAGAAGGGCGATGCAAATTTGTTTTCCAAAGTTTTTAATTCCCCCCCCCCCCTGATTTAAAACACAATAAAAACTATATGACTGTGACATCACTAATCGTACTGACCCGGAGAATGATGAGAACAGGTCTGATATACCAAATGGGGACTGCCATAAAAACAAAACTCATTGTGGCAGAATTACATTTTTTTCCTATTTCACCCCATTTGGATTTTTTTAAGCTTCCCAATATATTGTATGCAATTCTAAATAGAGCCATTAGAAAGTACAAAAAACAAACCCTCATAAGGCTATGTGAACAATAAAATAAAGTTTTGGCTCTGGGGAGGCAGGGGGTGAAAAAACAAAACTATTGTAAGAGCGGTGAGACTATGGACTCTATACTGTAAGAGCGGTGAGACTATGGACTCTTTACTGTAAGAGCAATGAGACTATGGACTCTATACTGTAAGAGCAGTGAGACTATGGACTCTTTACTGTAAGAGCAATGAGACTATGGACTCTATACTATAAGAGCAGTGAGAATATGGACTCTTTACTGTAAGAGCAGTGAGACTATGGACTCTTTACTGTAAGAGCAGTGAGACTATGGACTCTATACTGTAAGAGCAGTGAGACTATGTACTCTTTACTGTAAGAGCAGTGAGACTATGGACTCTTTACTGTAAGAACAGTGAGACTATGGACTCTACACTGTAAGAGCAGTGAGACTATGGACTCTTTACTGTAAGAGCAGTGAGACTATGGACTCTATACTGTAAGAGCAGTGAGACTATGGACTCTTTACTGTAAGAGCAGTGAGACTATGGACTCTATACTGTAAGAGCAGTGAGACTATGGACTCTATACTGTAAGAGCAGTGAGACTATGGACTCTTTACTGTAAGAGCAGGGAGACTATGGACTCTTTACTGTAAGAGCGGTGAGACCATGGACTCTTTACTGTAAGAGCGGTGAGACTATGGACTCTTTACTGTAAGAGCAGTGAGACTATGGACTCTACACTGTAAGAGCAGTGAGACTATGGACTCTATACTGTAAGAGCAGTGAGACTATGGACTCTTTACTGTAAGAGCAGTGAGACTATGGACTCTATACTGTAAGAGCAGTGAGACTATGGACTCTATACTGTAAGAGCAGTGAGACTATGGACTCTTTACTGTAAGAGCAGGGAGACTATGGACTCTTTACTGTAAGAGCGGTGAGACCATGGACTCTTTACTGTAAGAGCGGTGAGACTATGGACTCTTTACTGTAAGAGCAGTGAGACTATGGACTCTACACTGTAAGAGCAGTGAGACTATGGACTCTTTACTGTAAGAGCAGTGAGACTATGGACTCTATACTGTAAGAGCAGTGAGACTATGGACTCTATACTGTAAGAGCAGTGAGACTATGGACCCTATACTGTCAGAGCAGTGAGACTATGGACTCTATACTGTAAGAGCAGTGAGACTATGGACTATATACTGTAAGAGCAGTGAGACTATGGACTCTATACTGTAAGAGCAGTGAGACTATGGACTCTTTACTGTAAGAGCAGGGAGACTATGGACTCTTTACTGTAAGAGCGGTGAGACCATGGACTCTTTACTGTAAGAGCGGTGAGACTATGGACTCTTTACTGTAAGAGCAGTGAGACTATGGACTCTTTACTGTAAGAGCAGTGAGACTATGGACTCTATACTGTAAGAGCAGTGAGACTATGGACTCTATACTGTAAGAGCAGTGAGACTATGGACCCTATACTGTCAGAGCAGTGAGACTATGGACTCTATACTGTAAGAGCAGTGAGACTATGGACTATATACTGTAAGAGCAGTGAGACTATGGACTCTATACTGTAAGAGCAGTGAGACTATGGACTCTTTACTGTAAGAGCAGGGAGACTATGGACTCTTTACTGTAAGAGCGGTGAGACCATGGACTCTTTACTGTAAGAGCAGTGAGACTATGGACTCTTTACTGTAAGAGCAGTGAGACTATGGACTCTATACTGTAAGAGCAGTGAGACTATGGACTCTATACTGTAAGAGCAGTGAGACTATGGACTCTTTACTGTAAGAGCAGTGAGACTATGGACTGTATACTGTAAGAGCAGTGAGACTATGGACTGTATACTGTAAGAGCAGTGAGACTATGGACTCTATACTGTAAGAGCAGTGAGACTATGGACTCTTTATTGTAAGAGCAGTGAGACTATGGACTCTTTACTGTAAGAGCAGTGAGACTATGGACTCTTTACTGTAAGAGCAGTGAGACTATGGACTCTTTACTGTAAGAGCAGTGAGACTATGGACTCTTTACTGTAAGAGCAGTGAGACTATAGACTCTTTACGGTAAGAGCAGTGAGACTATGGACTCTATACTGTAAGAGCAGTGAGACTATGGACTCTTTACTGTAAGAGCAGTGAGACTATGGACTCTATACTGTAAGAGCAGTGAGACTATGGACTCTATACTGTAAGAGCAGTGAGACTATGGACTCTATACTGTAAGAGCAGTGAGACTATGGACTCTATACTGTAAGAGCAGTGAGACTATGGACTCTGTACTGTAAGAGCAGTGAGACTATGGACTCTATACTGTAAGAGCAGTGAGACTATGGACTCTATACTGTAAGAGCAGTGAGACTATGGACTCTATACTGTAAGAGCAGTGAGACTATGGACTCTATACTGTAAGAGCAGTGAGACTATGGACTCTATACTGTAAGAGCAGTGAGACTATGGACTCTATACTGTAAGAGCAGTGAGACTATGGACTCTATACTGTAAGAGCAGTGAGACTATGGACTCTATACTGTAAGAGCAGTGAGACTATGGACTCTATACTGTAAGAGCAGTGAGACTATGGACTCTATACTGTAAGAGCAGTGAGACTATGGACTATATACTGTAAGAGCAGTGAGACTATGGACTATTTACTGTAAGAGCAGTGAGACTATGGACTCTTTACTGTAAGAGCAGTGAGACTATGGACTCTTTACTGTAAGAGCAGTGAGACTATGGACTCTATACTGTAAGAGCAGTGAGACTATGGACTCTATACTGTAAGAGCAGTGAGACTATGGACTCTATACTGTAAGAGCAGTGAGACTATGGACTCTATACTGTAAGAGCAGTGAGACTATGGACTCTATACTGTAAGAGCAGTGAGACTATGGACTCTTTACTGTAAGAGCAGTGAGACTATGGACTCTATACTGTAAGAGCAGTGAGACTATGGACTCTTTACTGTAAGAGCAGTGAGACTATGGACTCTTTACTGTAAGAGCAGTGAGACTATGGACTCTTTACTGTAAGAGCAGTGAGACTATGGACTCTATACTGTAAGAGCAGTGAGACTATGGACTCTTACTGTAAGAGCAGTGAGACTATGGACTCTTTACTGTAAGAGCAGTGAGACTATGGACTCTATACTGTAAGAGCAGTGAGACTATGGACTCTTTACTGTAAGAGCAGTGAGACTATGGACTCTATACTGTAAGAGCAGTGAGACTATGGACTCTTTACTGTAAGAGCAGTGAGACTATGGACTCTTTACTGTAAGAGCAGTGAGACTATGGACTCTTTACTGTAAGAGCAGTGAGACTATGGACTCTATACTGTAAGAGCAGTGAGACTATGGACTCTTTACTGTAAGAGCAGTGAGACTATGGACTCTTTACTGTAAGAGCAGTGAGACTATGGACTCTATACTGTAAGAGCAGTGAGACTATGGACTCTATACTGTAAGAGCAGTGAGACTATGGACTCTTTACTGTAAGAGCAGTGAGACTATGGACTCTATACTGTAAGAGCAGTGAGACTATGGACTCTTTACTGTAAGAGCAGTGAGACTATGGACTCTATACTGTAAGAGCAGTGAGACTATGGACTCTATACTGTAAGAGCAGTGAGACTATGGACTCTTTACTGTAAGAGCAGTGAGACTATGGACCCTATACTGTCAGAGCAGTGAGACTATGGACTCTATACTGTAAGAGCAGTGAGACTATGGACTCTTTACTGTAAGAGCAGTGAGACTATGGACTCTATACTGTAAGAGCAGTGAGACTATGGACTCTTTACAGTAAGAGCAGTGAGACTATGGACTCTATACTGTAAGAGCAGTGAGACTATGGACTCTTTACAGTAAGAGCAGTGAGACTAAAGACTCTTTACGGTAAGAGCAGTGAGACTATGGACTCTTTACTGTAAGAGCGGTGAGAATATGGACTCTATACTATAAGAGCAGTGAGAATATGGACTCTTTACTGTAAGAGCAGTGAGACTATGGACTCTATACTGTAAGAGCAGTGAGACTATGGACTCTATACTGTAAGAGCAGTGAGACTATGGACTCTTTACTGTAAGAGCAGTGAGACTATGGACTCTTTACTGTAAGAGCAGTGAGACTATGGACTCTATACTGTCAGAGCAGTGAGACTATGGACTCTTTACTGTAAGAGCAGTGAGACTATGGACTCTATACTGTAAGAGCAGTGAGACTATGGACTCTATACTGTAAGAGCAGTGAGACTATGGACTCTATACTGTAAGAGCAGTGAGACTATGGACCCTATACTGTCAGAGCAGTGAGACTATGGACTCTATACTGTAAGAGCAGTGAGACTATGGACTCTTTACTGTAAGAGCAGTGAGACTATGGACTCTATACTGTAAGAGCAGTGAGACTATGGACTCTTTACTGTAAGAGCAGTGAGACTATGGACCCTATACTGTCAGAGCAGTGAGACTATGGACTCTATACTGTCAGAGCAGTGAGACTATGGACTCTATACTGTAAGAGCAGTGAGACTATGGACTCTTTACGGTAAGAGCAGTGAGACTATGGACTCTTTACGGTAAGAGCAGTGAGACTATGGACTCTTTACGGTAAGAGCAGTGAGGCTATGGACTCTTTACGGTAAGAGCAGTGAGGCTATGGACTCTTTACGGTAAGAGCAGTGAGGCTATGGACTCTTTACGGTAAGAGCAGTGAGACTATGGACTCTTTACGGTAAGAGCAGTGAGACTATGGACTCTATACTGTAAGAGCAGTGAGACTATGGACTCTATACTGTAAGAGCAGTGAGACTATGGACCCTATACTGTCAGAGCAGTGAGACTATGGACTCTATACTGTAAGAGCAGTGAGACTATGGACTCTTTACTGTAAGAGCAGTGAGACTATGGACTCTATACTGTAAGAGCAGTGAGACTATGGACTCTTTACTGTAAGAGCAGTGAGACTATGGACCCTATACTGTCAGAGCAGTGAGACTATGGACTCTATACTGTCAGAGCAGTGAGACTATGGACTCTATACTGTAAGAGCAGTGAGACTATGGACTCTTTACGGTAAGAGCAGTGAGACTATGGACTCTTTACGGTAAGAGCAGTGAGACTATGGACTCTTTACGGTAAGAGCAGTGAGGCTATGGACTCTTTACGGTAAGAGCAGTGAGGCTATGGACTCTTTACGGTAAGAGCAGTGAGGCTATGGACTCTTACGGTAAGAGCAGTGAGACTATGGACTCTATACTGTAAGAACAGTGAGACTATGGACTCTTTACTGTAAGAGCAGTGAGACTATGGACTCTATACTGTAAGAGCAGTGAGACTATGGACTCTTTACTGTAAGAGCAGTGAGACTATGGACTCTTTACTGTAAGAGCAGTGAGACTATGGACTCTATACTGTAAGAGCAGTGAGACTATGGACTCTTTACAGTAAGAGCAGTGAGACTATGGACTCTTTACTGTAAGAGCAGTGAGACTATGGACTCTATACTGTAAGAGCAGTGAGACTATGGACTCTTTACTGTAAGAGCAGTGAGACTATGGACTCTTTACTGTAAGAGCAGTGAGACTATGGACTCTATACTGTAAGAGCAGTGAGACTATGGACTCTTTACAGTAAGAGCAGTGAGACTATGGACTCTTTACTGTAAGAGCAGTGAGACTATGGACCCTATACTGTCAGATCAGTGAGACTATGGACTCTATACTGTCAGAGCAGTGAGACTATGGACTCTATACTGTAAGAGCAGTGAGACTATGGACTCTTTACGGTAAGAGCAGTGAGACTATGGACTCTATACTGTAAGAGCAGTGAGACTATGGACTCTTTACGGTAAGAGCAGTGAGACTATGGACTCTATACGGTAAGAGCAGTGAGACTATGGACTCTTTACGGTAAGAGCAGTGAGACTATGGACTCTTTACGGTAAGAGCAGTGAGACTATGGACTCTATACTGTAAGAATAGTGAGACTATGGACTCTATACTGTAAGAGCAGTGAGACTATGGACTCTTTACAGTAAGAGCAGTGAGACTATGGACTCTTTACTGTAAGAGCAGTGAGACTATGGACCCTATACTGTCAGAGCAGTGAGACTATGGACTCTATACTGTCAGAGCAGTGAGACTATGGACTCTATACTGTAAGAGCAGTGAGACTATGGACTCTTTACGGTAAGAGCAGTGAGACTATGGACTCTTTATGGTAAGAGCAGTGAGACTATGGACTCTATACGGTAAGAGCAGTGAGACTATGGACTCTTTACGGTAAGAGCAGTGAGACTATGGACTCTTTACGGTAAGAGCAGTGAGACTATGGACTCTATACTGTAAGAACAGTGAGACTATGGACTCTTTACGGTAAGAGCAGTGAGACTATGGACTCTTTACTGTAAGAGCAGTGAGACTTCCACCTCATGAGGGTTTTTGTCTTCTGCATCCACACTGCAGGATAACGGCCTGAACTGGATGGATGGCTATTGTTTTCTAGCCTTACATACTATGTTAATATAAAACCTACCACCTACTGTATCCAGGACCCCAGCCTCACACACAAATGGACAGGCACCATGGTGTCACACTCCGGTGGTCGGCTATCACACAATAAAAAGGTTTATTTTTATATTTTCAGAAAAACTCTTGAGTCTTGTGCAATATTGATATTTTTCTAGAATGGTTCCTTTTTAATACAGGACTAAAGAAATCTAACAAAATCCCAACCTGGTTTAGTTTACAGGCCTCCGGTGCCGTCCCAGCAGAAAAGGACAATGGCCCACATTTTTTATTGGTGTCAGAGCCGTAAACACTTGACCCCCTCATTAGTTTAAAAAAAAAAGCTACAAGTTGCAAATGAACAGCATCCAAACTGAATCCTAACTACGGATGAGAGAAATGATTCTACAGAACCGGCGCTGGGAGAGTCTTTAAACAGGGCACCCACTCGTGCATGTAGCCGACGGGTTTCTGCTGTTTCAAACCAGCTATAATGCCGATCGCAGGCATTTAAGACTTTAGATACTATTGTCAAAAGTGACCATGGCATCTAAATGGTAAAAAACCCAGATGCGCAAAATTATAAACATCTTGGGTTTCACCGCGTCCGAAGCCATCTGTACTATAAAAATATGTATCCCTTATATACATATGGTGAATGGCGTAACAGAAACATATATCAAAATGGCCAATTTGCCATTTTTTCATCGCTTCTTTTACTATAAAAATTGAATAAAATGTGATGAAAAAGTCAAACAGACTCCAACATAGTATCAATAGAAACTACACATCGTGTTGTAAAAAATGAGCTTTGACACAGCTCAATATACACAACTACAAAAAAGTTATGGGGGTCAGAATAGAGCAGTATAAAAAATATACCGTATACCCGTATTTTCCGGCATATAAGACGACCCCCTACTTTTCCTGTTAAAATATGGGGTTTGGGCTATACTCGCCGTATAAGACTACCCCTCTTCCAACACACACCAAATTATACAGATGATCCGAGCATGAGAAAACCACTGAAAGCAGGGAGCGGGGGGGCTTCTTCAGGAGCGACTGGCTGGGATGCAGCGCACGGTGGCTCAGGTAGAGGGCGCCAGTCCCTGAAGCTGGAGAAGGATAGCCTCTCCAGTCCGGCTCGGAAGTAAGAGGACCTTTCACTGGTCCAACAATTGTTAGATGATGATATATACCGTATGTGTAGAGCGACGCCCCGGGATAATAGTAAGTGCAGGGAGATCCCTGGGCGCCGCTCTACACATACGGTATATATCATCATCTAACAATCGTTGGCCCATTGAAATGTCCTCTTAAGTTTCAGCACGCAGTATACCGGCGTATAAGTCGACCCCCGACTTTTGAGAAGATTTTTAAGTGTTAAAAAGTAGTCTTTATGCCAGAAAATACAGTATATATATATTTTTTTAGTATTAAAACACAAAAATAACGACACGTACGTGGTATCGTAATTGTACTGACCCAGAAAAAGAAGGTCACAGGTAAATTCTTCCACATAGAGAATGTCGTAGGGAGAAACCCCATAAAACTATGTGTGCAGACAGCCTATCCCAAACCCCTTATATACCCACCGAGGGATATGTGTGCAGACAGCCTATCCCAAACCCCTTATATACCCACCGAGGGATATGTGTGCAGCTAGCCTATCACACCTTATATACCCAACGAGGGATATGTGTACAGACAGCCTATCACACCTTATATACCCACCGAGGGATATGTGTACAGACAGCCTATCACACCTTATATACCCACCGAGGGATATGTGTGAAGACAGCCTATCACACCTTATATACCCACCGAGGGATATGTGTGCAGACAGCCTATCACACCCCGTATATACCCAACGAGGGATGTGTGTGCAGACAGCCTATCACACCCTTTATATACCCACCGAGGGATATGTGTGCAGACAGCCTATCCCAAACCCCTTATATACCCACCGAGGGATGTGTGTGCAGACAGCCTATCACACCGTATATACCCACCGAGGGATATGTGTGCAGACAGCCTATCACACACCTTATATACCCACCGAGGGATATGTGTGAAGACAGCCTATCACACCCCTTTTATACCCACCGAGGGATATGTGTGCAGACAGCCTATCACACCCCTTTTATACCCACGAGGGATGTGTGTGCAGACAGCCTATCACACCCCTTATATACCCACTGAGGGATATGTGTGCAGACAGCCTATCACACCGTATATACCCACCGAGGGATATGTGTGCAGACAGCCTATCACATCTTATATACCCACGAGGGATATGTGTGCAGACAGCCTATCACACCCCTTATATACCCACCGAGGGATGTGTGTGCAGACAGCCTATCACACCCCTTTTATACCCACCGAGGGATGTGTGTGCAGACAGCCTATCACACCTTATATACCCACTGAGGGATATGTGTGCAGATACTCTATCCTTTTCCTCGGTGGGTATATAAGGTGTGATGGGCTGTCTGCACACATAATCCTCGTTGGGTATATAAGGGGTGTGATAGGCTGTCTGCACACATATCCCTCGTTGGGTATATAAGGGGTGTGATAGGCTGTCTGCACACATATCCCTCGGTGGGTATATAAGGGTATGATAGGCTGTCTGCACACATATCCCTCGGTGGGTATATAAGGGTGTGATAGGCTGTCTGCACACATATCCTCGGTGGGTATATAAGGGGTGTGATAGGCTGTCTGCACACATATCCCTCGGTGGGTATATAAGGTGTGATAGGCTGTCTGCACACATATCCCTTGTAATGAGTATATAAGGGGTGTGATAGGCTGTCTGCACACATATCCCTCGGTGGGTATATAGGGTGTGATAGACTGCACACATATCCCTCGGTGGGTATATAAGGGTGTGATAGGCTGTCTGCACACATATACCTCGGTGGGTACATAATCCATGTGATATATACCCACCGAGGGATGTGTCTAGACAGCCTATCACACCTTCTATACTCACCAAACCAGGTCAGCACATGGGACATCCTTCATGAGTCATGCGCTGTCAGCGTCAAAAGTAGGAAGTGGTCGGAATAACGGGACTCGACTGTGTATTATGTAGCTCCTGCTGGTGATAAACATCTGTCTCTGGTAACATCAGAAATGTCAGTTCAACTTTACCCTAATTATTTGAGTTAATAGAATATGTTTGGAAAAGATATTTAATTAACGGAGAGACACACTGCAAGTGAAGGGTTAACAACCTGCCTGCATGCCATCCATCACATAAATGCCGCAGTTACTTTTTAAAATGCATTTTGGATCCGGGGAAGCAAATCACATTATAACTTTAAATTAAAAGGCTTTCTAGCTTATTAAGTTCTCCTCTGTGTTACGCCTCAGTGCCATCAAAATCCCATTTTGGGCTGAAGTGAAGCACAGAATATGTAACTTAACAGCTTCTCATCTACAGGTGCAGGTAAAAAGTGCTGCGGGAGCCGGCCAGCAAGGGGCTGATGCACAGAGGAGGTAGAATACCTGATTACGTCCCAGTGTCATTCACTTCTACAGGACTCAACATGATGCAATTACAAGCAATAAGATATGATCTGTACTTTCTACCCTTTTGAGGGGAAAAAAGGAGTCACGATAGCAGATCCTAATAATGTTCACTCGAGATGCCGAGCCTTAATTACCATCCATTCACTTTTATGGCAGTATCAGAAACAGCTAAGCCCCATTCTGCATGCTGGTCCCAGGGGTGGCATCCATCAGACATTCATAGTATATCCATAGAATAATCTAGGATTACCCCTTTAACCTGGTCAGATGAATCGCGATGGTCACCAGGCTGCAGTTCACGTCAGTAATTGTATGGCCATGAAGCCCTACCCCAAGTAAGCGCCGTCCTGCACAAGTGACATGGAAACCATAAGAATGTCACAGCAGAATGACTGCAAGCTAGTCAGGAGCGATCAAAAATCTCCATCAAGAACGCAGATGCAAAATCATGTAAACCTGCTCTTAAAGGGGTTGGCCCATCCCACAATTAGTAGCGTAGCATACCATTCACTTTAAAACGACATGCCACAAATAGCCAAGAGCGGGCTCAGTTCTTTTCAGGACTCCCATGGAAGTGAATGGAGCACGTCACGCATGCACAGTGCACTCTCCTTCACTTTGTGGACCCCGTTCTAGAGACGTTGGTGGCACATCCTAGTGAAATACCACCAATGTGTGAGATGGGCCAGCCCCATTAAAGTGGTCTTCTGATCTGGGACCGTTATGGGTCCTGCACCTATATCCAAAACAGCGCACCAAAGAGAACCGAGAGGATGCCGTGCATGCGCAGCATCTTCTCCATTTACTGCTACTGGACTTCTGAAACCATCCTGAGCAAGCGCCTGGCTTTTTAAATGGTGCAGTGTGCTCTCCTTTTACTTCGGGGGCCCTGTTTTGGAGATAACATGTCCTAGAGGTGAGACCCACACCTATCTGACATTCATGGAATACTCTGATCGCCATAAATGTCCCAGATGGGAATATCCCTTTAAGTTTTTTTTAGTCGCTTAAATTTTGTGGTTTATTACCGGACCCCCAACCGCTTACCACCTAAACTGAATCCATCTGTGCAATGCTACTAACCCTGTAGATCCATTCACAGGTTCTCGCGGTAGCATACTGCCTCTCATTATCCGGACCTCCATGATTTACAGGTCTCCATCATCTCCATCCCACAGACCGTCCAGTCTGATACAGCGGAGCTGGCGGGTCAACCCATTCTGCAGGTTACTCACAGGACATTTTGGTTTTCCATATGGGCCAGACCATTCCTGTGGAGCTCAGAAATCTGTAGAATCTCCTGCACCGGGTTGATATTAACAGTTTGTCCTCGTTAGTATAGTGGTAAGTGTCCCAGCCCATCAGACCCGAGACTGGGCTCTGCCACCCGCTGAGGGTGCTGTATGTCCCACTCTCCACGTCCGTCATATACTATGGAGAGCAGGTAATCAGAAAGACAATAAACACAAAGGGTTTTAAAAGGTTTATTTCACATTAAACTAAAAAAAATCCTTATAAAATCAGGTTACCTGACAATCCTAGCAGTGAACAGGTTAACAGCGCATCAGACAAAGAACAACCACCGTTCTATACAGAGATTAGAGAACAATCACACTAGGATATCAATGAGAAAAGGAGAGACACCAGGAACCCTAGCGTTCCCGCTCTCCGGAATATTAGCAGCATGAGTACACGACGAACATAGTGCCACATGGAGTCACGGCTCCACTTTATCCTGAAGGTCTGAGGTCACAGGAAGGACACACCCACCACAGGAGACAGAGGACGAAAAGTGAAACTTCCCACCATAGCCGGAACCCAACCTTTCCCCAATTACTAGGCTGTCTGGCGAGTGTCTCCATGACCGCTTCCCGAGCGGCGCACGACCACCACCACTCTAGAGGTCATAGCGAGTATGGGCTTCAATAGAGGCCTCCTAGAAAACGCAGAGGCAGTTCACTGGTAAGGAGGGAGTGAGTAGAATGGGTAAAATATTAAAGGGGTTGTCCAGTACTGACCACTACACAGCTTCATTGATGGTGTAGTGGATGGAGATGGTCATTTCATCACGGCAGTAAACCAGTTCCATGCAGGGAGCTCTGTAGTTCCAGCACACGAGCTGCTCCGCAGCAGACCCCCATCAGACAAGGCCAAACATCATTTTAGTCTATATTGGGAGTTACAGTTGTTCAAACTACCCACACACATGACTACGTCATACAGAGCAATGCCCAGGCCACAGATAAGTCAAGAGGACCTATGGCCGGCCATTTTCCTGCATGGACTCCACATGTTCTGCGAGTCTTACATGTACTGTGAATTTATGGCATGAAGTTTCCATGATGTGGTCCAGAAAGCGGTCGAAGTTCCTTGGACAGACACAAACAGTGATGACTAAAAACTTAAAGGGGTTGTCAGAGTTATGGAAAAATTAATATAGCACTGGAAATCTGATGGTCAGCGATATATGACTAAGCTAAGCAAGTTTTGGGCAAAAAAAATATCTATTTTCTTATTTCCCTGGTTCTCTTCTGGCCCATTGTTTACCTTCAATGACAACAATCTCTGCCCTGCTAAGGGAGTGAATACAAGTGCTGCCCTGAGTGACATGTCTGGCTGCTGGGAGACTCAGCAGCATGTTGTATGTGTAGAACTACAAGTCCTAGCTGTATAATGACACTGCTAAGGGAGTGAATACAAGTGCTGCCCTGAGTGACATGTCTGCCTGCTGGGAGACTCAGCAGCATGTTGTATGTGTAGAACTACAAGTCCTAGCTGTATAATGACACTGCTAAGGGAGGGAATACAAATGCTGCCCTGAGTGACATGTCTGGCTGCTGGAAGACTCAGCAGCATGTTGTATGTGTAGAACTACAAGTCCTAGCTGTACAATGACATTGCCAATACACATAGGATCTTTCCCCTACCTGCAATGCTCTGCAGAACTTCTCTTTCAGCTCCGGTGCCCAGCATTTGTCTCCTCAGTGTCTGCAGCTACACAGTAAACACTTAACCCTTTCAGCTGCACAGAATCAGGGCTGAAGAATCCTGGGAGAGAGCAATAAGCAGCTGCCAGCAGTAAAGAGGAGCATGGCCAGCACAGTGATGTCTCATATACAGGCTTATGCACAAACATTACCAGAGCAGGGAGAGAAGCTGACATCACAGGTCATGTGACCCTCAGTGAAATCTGAGAAACCAGCCACTGGAGATAACGTGAGTAAATTGGAAAGCTGTTACATTTGCCAAGTTAGAAACATAGAAAGAACAAAAAAATAACTGACAACCCCTTTAACTAAAAGTATTGCACCAGTCCAGGAATCTAGGCGTCCGTCACAATGACTGGCATGATGTTCTCGTGATGTGGAAATGAAGGGGTTTAACCTAACATCATGTGCACAGGATAGCGGGTCAGACTTAAGGACATAGATTTAGGCAAGACATTCAGATGAACATAAGAAACAGGTTCTGGTATTAGGCTGGATCTACTGGTTCTGCACTGGGTAAAATAGATCCAACTTACCACAAGGAATCTGTACTGTGCCATACCCCGAGCCACAATGTGACCCTATAGAGATGAAGCATCTGGAGGTATCGTGCTCCAAGCAAAACCAGACTGACAAATACTACTACGGCAGCAGCAGCAGCACATCCCATCATGGTCGGTCAGTCCTCTTCTCGGGGGGCAGGTTGGGACCTCTTGTACATACAGAATAAGATTATCCGCCATTCAGTCCACCTCCCCGCAGATTACCCACCTTTCATACGATAAGCCGTGTGGTCAGACTCGACATATTGCAAACTATTCATCGTTAAAACATTAAGATAATCCACCTCTAATAAAGAGTCCCGCAGCGGCCGAGAGCGGCAGACTTCCCTGGTAATTGATGCTCCTCCGTTCCGGGGACCACAGAGTAAAATACACATGCGGGACTTTTTATTTAGTAGTTAATATCAGCCCAGCGGCCTCGTGTCGCTCGTCTTCCTCCAGTCTATTGTGCAATTCCAGACAATTGTGCCGTGAGCGGAGTGTTCAGCCCGTTTGGGGCTATTACACGGATATAAAGACATCGAGATAGAGTCTATCATAGGATTCCCTGAAGCACACAAGAAGGAGCAGGCTGAGAAAGCTAGATCCCGTCAGGCACCAGTTCAGCCACGACAACTCTGGAAATGAAAAGACAACATTGAATCATCCCGGCATTCAGATCGCGTACTTTGGGTGAGACAGTTTGTCACTGGGGTCCCTGAAGCAGAGAATAAACGCCAGGCCGAGGACACAAGACCCCGTGAGGCACCAGTTCGACCAGGACTGCGCTGTGTAGATACAAAAAGCAAGAGAACATCACACCGCTGCGCTACCGGCAACAATTCCAGGAGCATCAACACAAACATCGCTCACAAGCTGCATTTCTTATTTAGTGACATTTTGCACATGAGTTTTCCCAGTCTTTCTTCTGGTCCTACATAGAAGCCTATGGGAAGAGGAGGGGGAAACGCTGTGCACGGAGCACGCGGCATCGTGGGAAAAATGCCACCGACCAAAAGATGATCCGGTGTACGCATCCTGTAGTATGGTCTGGAGCTGCATTCACAATTCTGCTCTTGTTAGAAACAACTGGCAGGCTATGGCCAGATTAACTGAGCTCCTCTAGAGACTGGAGAATTGTGATTGCAGCTCTGGAGTATAATGTGGATCAGTAAAAGCTGAGTCATGTATTGACACGGTGACTAAAATCACAGGCAGCGCAAACATCACTAAAAAAATGGACGCAGTCATTTTTTTGCTGCCGCTACCAATAGCAATTGTCGGCATTATGCACAAGCATCAAGTACGGTACAATGGGTGTGCTACATGTAGGGGAGCAGAAATGATGAGACCCCGTAGAGCAGGAGCGGACCCCCCCCATCATGTCTGCTCAGCCATGAAGCCCCTCTTTACGGCAGAGCCTCCCCCTCCCTTCAGCATCCTTTATGCGATTGCTCGGCACATGGCGGGTGATGGAGGCGGCCGCCGCAGTGAGTACGGCTCATCTCATCTCTCCGGCCTTCTTCATTATGAGAGGACATTGCAGATCTATTCTACAAGTCCTTAAGGGCGTCCCCCTAACAGAAT
This sequence comes from Bufotes viridis, assembly GCA_033119425.1. NCBI lineage: Eukaryota > Metazoa > Chordata > Amphibia > Anura > Bufonidae > Bufotes > Bufotes viridis. The sequence continues at coordinate 159,391,219 of CM065595.1, forward strand.
GTAATTCCGCCCTGCCATCTGCGGACGCCCACTGCACACAAGGCGCTCACACTTGTCATCTTTATGGAGGAGCTTCGCTCGGTTCCTGATCTCTAGATTTTAAGGCTAAATGATTGTTTGGAAAACAGAAACCAAGAAGAAATAACTGGGGCGCGGTGGAAGCGGCAGCTCGGAGGTGAATGGGCATCACGGTGCACCAAGCTATGGGGGAAGAGCCCTATGTGGCGGCTGGATGCAGTGCAATCACAAGGCGTGATAGATGGATAATCTAATATGTAAGGGGCCCTTCTATGCAATGTCTGTCATCAGGTGTAAACAAGGATTGGACATGTTGGAACCGCACTGCTCCATAATTCCTCCAGGACACAGCCCATTGCTGTCGGAGCGTCTCTGTTCTGGTAGGATCCCTGCACGCTCGGCCCGTGCAATCTGTGGAGGGGGCAGCCATCACGTGTCGGCTCTTTATAATACAATCCTAGATATATTGTGTGTAGTCAGAAGTATCGATCAGTGGGGGTCCGGGTGCAGAAGAGAAGGCAGCAGGACTAACCCCAGGTCTACAATACAGCTGTCAGCAGGCACACTGCAGTACGCAGGAGGCCGCGGCCACCATCAATGACTCACTCTCATCCTAAGGAATGACGGCTGCTCTACGCTGCCGGGGAGATGACGGATAGACCACGCGGGGTAATTGCAATGCCTCAGCTGCTCCTGATGGGGAAATTTGTCAGCCTGAATGCTGCACTTGGATTTTTAACTGGATTCGACTCTCCTTTAAAATTAATTCCAAAGGCAGAAGAGTAGAAAATGTTCTCTCTTCTCTGCTGGATCTCAAAATGACATTATCAACGTACGTGGGACAAGCGGGCAGCGCCGAGAGCGAAGGCAAGAGCCGGTGATCAGAGTAGAGGGTGAGATGGCAGGGTCCCATTCATAGATCTCTAAGGGGCGATTCACACGACCGTCCGGGAAACCCGGCCCGTCTCCCCGACCCACACTGCCTGCATCATAGTGCTTTATCGGACAGTCAGTTCCTATGTGATCGCAGGGCCACTGTGCCGACATCAATATGTATACAACAGACCTGCGAGCATAAAACACTGACGCAGTCGGGTCGGGGTCGGTTCCTGGACAGAGCACAGTCCACAGTCGAGGAGACTTAAAGATGCTGCACATCAACGACAGTCCAGGAAAGGGTTAAACCCAAGGTGGCAGAAGTGCTAGGAAGAAATAATTGACTCTTCCTAACGGTAATGACATTTTGGAGCTGATCATTGGCATGCTGCTCCGCGCCGTCGGTACTGGATAAAGCGATGGCGTTTTCACCACTCTGTGAGCTGAACGATGATGATGATGGTCAGGCAGGAGCGGCGCGGACGACCATTATAAATCGCCATCGTACATACTGTCCTGACGGCTGCTTGCCTGCAGATTATTCGGCTCCTCATTTTGCCGTCATGAATCATCTGCCGGTTAATTATAAATTTTAGGATGACCTTAAAAAAGTGAATCAGGGGTTCACGGGGATCTTCCAAAATCTCCAGCTCCAAAAGTGGCCGAAATCCTCATCAGCCTGAAGAACGAGGACCCCGATCTGAACGGGTCTAATGCCCGCAAGATAAATATGTGGAATCAAACCTTTCCCCGGAACAGAAGATACAATGTCCACGCACAATTAACCGCTGCCTCCGGAGCTGCGCTCTGACCTAACAACCGAGCCAATCGTGGAGCCTGATTAATGGGGACAGCCAGAATACTGGAGCATTGCCGGAGCAAGTCCAAACTGCTGCCAGAGCCCACTTATACAGATGGAGAACGGATCTGAAATTGGAGTTTTGGGGCGGATAACCGGAAAATGAGCGGCCGAAGAACGTGGCGAGAGCCAAGAGACTGGAGGCAACCGGGCAAAGCAATGGAAATACTCCACACAAATCATCTCCCGGGGCCCAGAACGCCACAAAGTCACCTGTAATATAAACCTCTATCCTGTCCTCCTGCCACATGTCTACACCCATCAGCCATAACAATAAAACCACCACACACCACAAGCTGCAATGTCGTGTGTGTTCTGACACCTATCATCAGCAGCAGCAGGAACGTTGTCAGCAAGTAGCTCTTCTCTGGGATCGGACCACACGGGCTCCCCACATATCAATGAGGCCCGGGCACCCATCACCCTGTCGGAGGCTCACCAGTTGTCCTTCCTTGGCGCACTTGTGGCAGGTACTAACCACTGCGAACCGCGACACCCACAAGACCGGCCGTTCTGGAGACGATCTGACCCCGGCGTCTACACAGTATGTCCGCTGTCAGGCGCTCAGATCCTTGCCATTGCTCACTTTTCCTGCTTCCAGCTCATCATTTTCAAGAACTGCCTAAAATATAATAATAGTACCCCCCTCTCCCCACCAAGGGGCGCTATTACCACCAGATAATCAGTGGCATTCACTTCACTGGTCAGTGTACACTATAATTTTGTTTCTCACTAAACCTCCCCATGAAATGCAGTTATGTCCAGTAAAAAGTGCAGAGGAAGGTGCATTCAGGGGTATCCATGACCCTTGGGAGGAGCTGGAGTAAGACCACCATTCAGACCACCCCCCACAGCGCAGAATAGAAGCACAAGCTTCAGGACCACGTCCGCTCATTCCACTCTGCTACATGCAGTTTTACACATGGCCCTTCACTGCTCGTCTCCTGAGGCCAGGGGTCCGGGCGCCCCCCCCAGTCTCCCGAGGCCAGGGGTCCGGGCGCCCCCCCCAGTCTCCCGAGGCCAGGGGTCCGGGCGCCCCCCCCAGTCTCCCGAGGCCAGGGGTCCGGGCGCCCCCCCCAGTCTCCCGAGGCCAGGGGTCCGGGCGCCCCCCCAGTCTCCCGAGGCCAGGGTCCGGGCGCCCCCAGTCTCCCGAGGCCAGGGGTCCGGGCGCCCCCCCAGTCTCCCGAGGCCAGGGGTCCGGGCGCCCCCCCAGTCTCCCGAGGCCAGGGGTCCGGGCGCCCCCCCAGTCTCTCAGATACTTGCAGCTTTATGGTCAGGACTGCACACGGGATGAGCCGTCAGTCACAGCCTGGACCTGTCACTTAAAATCCTGGCAGCACATTGCTACAGCGGTCAGGTTATGATGACTCCAATGCAGAGAGGCAGAAGCCCTCGGGGAGGACAGGAGGGGCGCTGCCGAATATAAAACCTGCATAAACTAAACTCCTGCTCAGAAGCAGTTATCATCATCATTAGTCGCTGGATCAGGAGATTTCACTCACCCGATGCACATCTATGCCAAATTATTTAAAGGGCCGGTTCACGTTCTTCCACCTGGATGGGAGCAGCCACAAGCGGGCCACCATAGGAGGCGTACTATGAGGGATTCGCCCACACCAAAGGAGAATACAAACGTGGGGGGTGGGGGAGATCGTATATTGTAGGATGGCAGCTAGTGCACCCATAGTCATGTGGGAGGAGGCAGCTGAGGGTGCACATCCGCCATTTAGGCTTCCTTCACACAGTTATTTTTTCTGCTTGTAGAACAAGGGACGTATCCGTTTTTCCATTCCCTGTATCTGGTGTTTTAGGTGTCCCGTAGTGAGGTCTATGAGAAAATGCCAGCACCTAGAGCATTCTGCCGAAAAACTGAGGGAAGCCTCACACGATGCACCGAGTTTAGATTTCACTTCTGATTTCAGACAATGTTCGGCTGCAGCAATTTAAAAAAAGCCAGGAAACATGCAAGAAAGACACCGCATTTATCCAAAGTGAAACCCATTAAAATAACTTACCCCATAGCCGGTGGTGCTGACTGGCGGGGGTGCAACCACTGGGGCCCCCTGCCAATCAAGAGAATGGGAGCCTATACTCCCCAATTCAATGGAGCGCAGACATGGATGCATGTCTGCGCTCCATTCAACGCTATGGGACTGGCAGGGAAAGCAGAGTACAAGAGCTCAGCCATCTCCAGCGGCCCCCTAGAGCTGAAGAGACCCCCGGCAGTCAGACACCACCCATCAGAGTGCTGTAATGTAATAGGAAATGCTGGTGGAAAGGGAGGGAGGTCTCCCACCCGTCACGGATCTACAGCTCTGTGTCCCCCACGTCTCCACACCCAGTACAATGGAAGACCACGTCTACTCACCTTTGTGATAAAAAGTCAGAAACACCAACAAGAGTCCAGTGAAGATATTACTCAAGAAGGTGACAAAGCCACAGGTGATGCCCTCCGGGACGGGGTAAACGGTCTCCATAAACATCTCGAAGAATATTGGCACCGTGCTGTTGAGAAAGACTCCGATCAGGATGCACGAGGTGTAAAGGGTCGCTGCGGCAGACACAAAACACATTGTTATCAGCATTTTACAAAGAAAAAACAATTCACACCCTAAAATGTGCGTAATCCAGACACTCCCGTAATGGAGAAATAGGCAGCACGGAGGAATCCCCCGGATCTGGGGTCGGAGAGACGTCAATAGATCCAGCGCCTTGGAATTTAAACTAAAACGTCACTTATTTACATGAATAAAAACTCCACGGTGTCCGTGATAAAGCGCGATCTGTGCGAGACGCGTCCCCCCGAGGACACTATGGAGTTCATAGTTTTATTCATGTAAATAAAAGTTATGTTTTAGTTTAGATTCCAAAGCGCGGGATCCAATGAAAATGTGTTACTGAAAACATTTCACAAAGAACTGATCATAGAGAGGAATACAGATATACACAACTCATCAGGTAAAACGCTGCGAAAAGGGGTTTGTCATATGTCCAAAAGGTAGGGCTTGATGGGATCCTGAGTCTTCCCGAGAAAGATGGCTACCGGCTGGGAGAAGAGCCAGGAAATCCCTTATAAGCCACAGAATGAGAAACCAAGAGAGGAATGAAGTTGTGTTGATGAGAGCTAGCGAAGGCAGCAGCATCCTGGACGCACAGACCTCAGCATGTGTTACTGGGAGGGACACCCCACACGAATAAAGTCTGAATATCAGAAGGTGTGAATATGAATGAAGGGATGAAGACTGCAGACCAGTCACGGTGACCACTAAAATACCACCCCAATGCCCAAAAAGTTGGAGTGAGGATACAATGTAATGATTTGTAAATCCCCAGCCCCCTATGTTATTCCCAGCAGATCACAGATCACGTATCGGATGATGGAAGGAGACCGTTCACCATTTCATTAAAAAAATATCAACTCCTTTAGAAGTCGATGGCAGCGATCTCCGCGACGTTGGTCCAGGGCCGTGTCCACCACCGTGCGGCTTCCTTCAGCCTCAGATTACGTCCTGGAGATGGCGAGAGCGGAGGTCACACTACATAATTTCTGGAGGAGTAATGATACTCTTCTTAGTATTTTCAGCCAAAGAGGAGTATGAAATACGTTTTTTTTTTCCTCTGGCCATAACGTTTTTATTTTTATTTCGATTTAGCCATATGAGGGCGTGTTTTCTTTGTGGGGTGAACTGTACTTTTTAGTGACACCATTTTGGGGGACATATAACTTATTTACTTTTATTAGCCTTTTCTGGATGGAAATGGGGAAAAAAGCAGTTCCGCCACTGCTTTTTGCACTTAAAATTTCCGCTATTCACTGGGTTCGGGCGGTTACAGCGATACCAAATGTGTGTAGTTTTAGGCGTTTTTTCTACTTTTAGACAATAACAGCACGTCTCCGCATGTCGGAGCCAGGAAGCTTTGGGGCAGTTGTTTTCCGGGGGTCTGAAATGAAGATTTCATTGGGACAATTTTTGGGGTTGTCATGAGACTTCTTGATTAACATTTATTATTTTTGGGGCTGAGGCAATTAGGGAAAAAAAAAACTATTCATTTTTTGTGTGTTTTTGTTTAACCACTAACAATAAAAACAGTATTTTTTTCCATAAACTTCATTAATCTATAGCCATCTTTTAGTCCCGCTAGGGGACCTCACAAGTATAATGCAGGGGTGTTCTCACTTACCCAATAGATGGGAGCGCAGCACGCTGCAGTGATGGAACGCTGTGGCGAAAATCCAGAAATCTCCAGATATTTTCCTTTCATCACAACGCTGCCGGACTCACATAGGAGACCAGACAATATCTCCATATGTAATGTAACACCCCTCCCCCATTCAGGGTCTGCATGGCATTAATAGGCGAGTGCTTGCTGGGCTTTGTAGTGCATGCACGGCTACAGGTTGCTTCTTTTACATTATTTTATCGTATGATGCAAACACAACCTCATGCAGTGACAACCCTATGACAGCACTCCGGGTCATGCACTGCAGGTAGTCACCAGCCCAGAGTAATGGACAGCAAGCCACACTACACGTCCCGGCAGCGCTAGCCTCCCCCCCCCTTAATTTATTTATGGCCAACCAGCATATGCCTCACCAGTAACCAATCAGCGGGCCTGTTAGAGGTGTACATAAGAGAAGTGCTGGGATTGGCCGGGAGCAGCTGCCCGAGGGACTGCCGATGTACCCGCACTGGTGTGGGGGGTGCGGCTCTGGTGGTGATCCGGGGCGCTGTATCCGTTCCTGCCGCCTCTACCTGGACTAATGATACGGGCGGCAGGGACAGACGTGCTGCGTTGATACAGCGTTCCAGAAGAAAGTCTACCGCACAGAGATACGCAGGAAGCTTTCTTTGCCCGCACAGGCGTCACTGCGACCTCTGGTGAGAGATTCAAAGTCTTCATCATTTTACATCGAAGAACATTTATCAGACGCAGTCTTCGCAGACTGGTGAACCTCCCCTCTAAGGCTGCATTCACACAAGCGAGTTTTCCGGCCGGGTGCAATGCGTGATGTGAACGCATCGCACCCGCACTGAATCCGGACCCATTCATTTCTATGGGGCTGTGCACATGAGCGGTGATTTTCATGCATCGGTTCTGCGTTGCGTGAAAATCGCAGCATGCTCTATATTGTGCGTTTTTCACGCAGCCCTAGCCCCCATAGAAGTGAACGGGGCTGCGTTAAAAACGCATTGCATCCGCAAGCAAGTGCGGGTGCGATGCGTTTTTCACTGATGGTTGCTAGGAGATGTTGTTTGTAAACCTTCAGGTTTTTATCACGCGCGTGAAAAACGCATCAAAACGCATTGCAACCGCGCGGAAAAAACTGAACGCAATCGCAGGCAAAACTGAATGGCTTTGCCTGTGATATCGCACAGTTTTCACTGAACGCATCCGCACCTAATCCAGACACGCTCGTGTGAACCCAGCCTAACACTCCGCAAGCTGTTTTTTTATTAGTACCACATACGTTTTCTGCTTTTTGTTGCCCCTGTCCCAACTTTTTTTGAGATCGGTCGTTGTCATCAAGTTGTAAATGGTGAAATGTCTCCTGAAATGTGTTCTGTGCTCTGCTGCGAATAAAATGCGAGTCTGGGCGGTTCTCTGATCATTGCATTCTGGCTCTAGTTACACTTCACACAACTTTTGGGGAATTCGGTTTGTAGTCACCTCCCGCCTGGACTACTGCAACATCCTCCTGTGTGGCCCCCCCTCCAGGACTCTCGCCCCCCTCTTCAGGAAAGGATGTACGTGGAATTAATGGCGCTTTCAAATAAATATGGAAAGTCATTTTCCATGTGACCTGCATCCATACAATTTGAAGCCTTTATACAACGTGTGTTAATGTGGCTCATTATAAACGCCAGAATTAAGGGTTCAGTGATGGGGTCCCAGTTCCCAGGTTTACATCCAGGGGCACGCACTACAACGTACAGAGCGCAGGACACAGACTTGTACGTCTGCAGCCGCTGATTTATCCTGACGCTCCAATATCCGCAGACATTTACAACACTCGGCTCGGTCTCTCGCTCTGACAGCGCGCCGCAGCGTACCTATATGCTGGAGCGGAAAAAAAAATAATAAAATGTCTGCGTGTCCCGTGTATTCCACTGTGAAGAAGAGAGCAGTGGCTGAAAAGAAGAAGCCTTCAGTCAGCCAGATTTACGAATCATTAGCTAAGCAAAGCCCAGGACGCGGTCTGCCGCCAACAGCGCCATTCAGTACAGCCAGGAAAAAGCTGACCTCGAAAACAAAGAACAGAAACGTGATGCAAAGGTAACGACCCTGCAGACTGAGGACACAAGCAGCTCCCCGCAGGGCCATGTAACCGTGCTTTACGGCAGGAGACTTTCCTGCATTGATCAGGTCCGCCTGCGGCTGCTGCCGTCAAGGTCTGGTGTCTGAGCTAAGAAGCCATGTGAAGTTATAGAAAAAGAAATTTCAGGGAAAGTTCCAGAAAGCAAGCTGCCAGCGCCAGCCGTGTGCAGGGGAGATGTATGGGCACCGGCGCTTTATTAAGAAACCTCATTTACAGGAATAATTGCTCTGTAACGAGCGACCTTCTTAGGAAGGTTAAACATTTCATTACGTGGGTGCGGGAGAAGGATTTCAGCTGAGAAGGTGTCGGATGGGGAATCAATGCATCTCGAAAACAAGTCAATCAAATGGGAATCGCAGGTGTCACCGCATGTTCTAAGTACCCGGCCCCCCATCCCCAGACGTCGCAGTCATCTGTTACTGCTCAGACGACACGACGCACTCAGCTCTCTGGACACTGCATGGCCGCCCGCAGGCGGTGGCACGTGGTCGTATAGCAGATCGTTCATCAACATATGTGCCGACATTGAACCAGCCGGAAATACTGATCTCCGGAGAAGACGCCAGCCGCCACTGAAAACCCTGCACCCATCAGCTTCACATCCACAGCCTCCACTGAAAACCCTGCACCCATCAGCTTCACATCACCAGCCGCCACTGAAAACCCTGCACCCATCAGATTTACATCACCAGCCGCCACGGAAAACCCTGCACCCATCAGCTTCACATCACCAGCCGCCACTGAAAACCCTGCACCCATCAGCTTCACATCAACAGCCGCCACTGAAAACCCTGCACCCATCAGCTTCACATCACCAGAAACCACTGAAAACCCTGCACCCATCAGCTTCACATCACCAGCCGCCACTGAAAACCCTGCACCCATCAGCTTCACATCCACAGCCGCCACTGAAAACCCTGCACCCATCAGCTTCACATCCACAGCCGCCACTGAAAACCCTGCACCCATCAGCTTCACATCCACAGCCTCCACTGAAAACCCTGCACCCATCAGCTTCACATCCACAGCCGCCACTGAAAACCCTGCACCCATCAGCTTCACATCACCAGAAACCACTGAAAACCCTGCACCCATCACCAGTCGCCACTGAAAACCCTGCACCCATCAGCTTCACATCACCAGAAACCACTGAAAACCCTGCACCCATCACCAGCCGCCACTGAAAACCCTGCACCCATCAGCTTCACATCACCAGCCGCCACTGAAAACCCTGCACCCATCAGCTTCACATCACCAGCCGCCACTGAAAACCCTGCACCCATCAGCTTCACATCACCAGCCGCCACTGAAAACCCTGCACCCATCAGCTTCACATCCACAGCCTCCACTGAAAACCCTGCACCCATCAGCTTCACATCACCAGCCTCCACTGAAAACCCTGCACCCATCAGCTTCACATCTCCAGCCGCCACTGAAAACCCTGCACCCATCAGCTTCACATCACCAGCCGCCACTGAAAACCCTGCACCCATCAGCTTCACATCACCAGAAACCACTGAAAACCCTGCACCCATCAGCTTCACATCACCAGCCGCCACTGAAAACCCTGCACCCATCAGCTTCACATCACCAACCGCCACTGAAAACCCTGCACCCATCACCAGCCGCCACTGAAAACCCTGCACCCATCAGCTTCACATCCACAGCCGCCACTGAAAACCCTGCACCCATCAGCTTCACATCACCAGCCGCCACGGAAAACCCTGCACCCATCAGCTTCACATCACCAGCCGCCACGGAAAACCCTGCACCCATCAGCTTCACATCACCAGCCGCCACTGAAAACCCTGCACCCATCAGATTTACATCACCAGCCGCCACTGAAAACCCTGCACCCATCAGATTTACATCCACAGCCGCCACTGAAAACCCTGCACCCATCAGATTCACATCACCAGCCGCCACTGAAAACCCTGCACCCATCAGCTTCACATCACCAGCCGCCACTGAAAACCCTGCACCCATCAGATTTACATCACCAGCCGCCACTGAAAACCCTGCACCCATCAGCTTCACATCACCAGAAACCACTGAAAACCCTGCACCCATCAGCTTCACATCACCAGCCGCCACTGAAAACCCTGCACCCATCAGCTTCACATCACCAGAAACCACTGAAAACCCTGCACCCATCAGCTTCACATCACCAGCCGCCACTGAAAACCCTGCACCCATCAGCTTCACATCACCAGCCGCCACTGAAATCCCTGCACCCATCAGATTCACATCACCAGAAACCAATAAAACCCTGCACCCATCACCAGCCGCCACTGAAAACCCTGCACCCATCAGATTTACATCACCAGCCGCCACTGAAAACCCTGCACCCATCACCAGCCGCCACTGAAAACCCTGCACCCATCACCAGCCGCCACTGAAAACCCTGCACCCATCACCAGCCGCCACTGAAAACCCTGCACCCATCAGATTTACATCACCAGCCGCCACTGAAAACCCTGCACCCAATAGATTTACATCACCAGCCGCCACTGAAAACCCTGCACCCATCAGCTTCACATCACCAGAAACCACTGAAAACCTTGCACCCATCAGCTTCACATCCCCAGAAACCACGGAAAATCCTGCACCCATCAGCTTCACATCCACAGCCGCCACTGAAAACCCTGCACCCATCAGCTTCACATCACCAGACACCACTGAAAACCCTGCACCCATCAGCTTCACATCACCAGACACCACTGAAAACCCTGCACCCATCAGCTTCACATCACCAGCCGCCACTGAAAACCCTGCACCCATCAGCTTCACATCACCAGAAACCACTGAAAACCCTGCACCCATCAGCTTCACATCACCAGAAACCACTGAAAACCCTGCACCCATCAGATTCACATCACCAGAAACCACTGAAAACCCTGCACCCATCAGCTTCACATCACCAGCCGCCACTGAAAACCCTGCACCCATCAGCTTCACATCACCAGCCGCCACTGAAAACCCTGCACCCATCAGCTTCACATCCACAGCCGCCACTGAAAACCCTGCACCCATCAGATTTACATCACCAGCCGCCACTGAAAACCCTGCACCCATCAGCTTCACATCACCAGCCGCCACTGAAAACCCTGCACCCATCAGCTTCACATCACCAGCCGCCACTGAAAACCCTGCACCCATCAGCTTCACATCACCAGCCGCCACTGAAAACCCTGCACCCATCAGCTTCACATCACCAGCCGCCACTGAAAACCCTGCACCCATCAGCTTCACATCACCAGCCGCCACTGAAAACCCTGCACCCATCAGCTTCACATCACCAGCCGCCACTGAAAACCCTGCACCCATCAGCTTCACATCACCAGCCGCCACTGAAAACCCTGCACCCATCAGCTTCACATCACCAGCCGCCACTGAAAACCCTGCACCCATCAGCTTCACATCACCAGCCGCCACTGAAAACCCTGCACCCATCAGCTTCACATCACCAGCCGCCACTGAAAACCCTGCACCCATCAGCTTCACATCACCAGCCGCCACTGAAAACCCTGCACCCATCAGCTTCACATCACCAGCCGCCACTGAAAACCCTGCACCCATCAGATTCACATCACCAGCCGCCACTGAAAACCCTGCACCCATCAGCTTCACATCACCAGCCGCCACTGAAAACCCTGCACCCATCAGCTTCACATCACCAGCCGCCACTGAAAACCCTGCACCCATCAGCTTCACATCACCAGCCGCCACTGAAAACCCTGCACCCATCAGCTTCACATCACCAGCCGCCACTGAAAACCCTGCACCCATCAGCTTCACATCACCAGCCGCCACTGAAAACCCTGCACCCATTAGAGCTTGGATTTCATGGTCATGCTTTCAAGGCACGATTACGCGTCTCTCCCAGTCACAGCGCTGGCCGCAGTTCGTGCGGTCAAACGCTATTTAATTATTTCATAATTGGCGAAAAGGCAACAAATCAAACGTCCACTCACAGACGAATCCTTCCTAGACATTGCTGCCATGGCCCGGGGGCATCCACAGGCTGAAGCCACGCGCCTCCCACCACGCGGCGCCAGTCACTCAGGAGGCAGAAGACCGTAAACGAGAATACGGCCGCAGCTCCGTCTGTAAACCATTAGGAGTCGCCATCACATGTACTCCCATCATGTCTTTATGGCTGTGATATGCTCTAGAGCACAAATACCCCCATCATCTACTCCCGGCCCAGAAAAGAACAAGAATGCAAGAAGAGCGAGGTTCGGAGCACTTACCGGTGGTGAGGGGGAGGTGGGTGACGTTGCTGAGAAAGGTCAGTGTGAACCAGGTGGCCGAAAGTGTAGCAGCCGAGAAGAGCAGGACAAGGATTGGCTTCAGGACGCCCCGGACAGAATCTGCAAACCTGGGATGGAAGGAAAGAGGAGAAACATCACATCAGCGAGCGGAGACATCGCCCCCAGAGGTCCGACCAGGGGCAAGGACCACACAGAGCTGTGACAACCTCCGAGACATGAAGTACAGGCAGGTTGTCAGCAGTAACAGATGAATAGATTTTCCTGTAGTATCAGGTGTGTGGATCTCATGTCATATCAGTGATGTCATCACTGGGGGCGGGGCTGTGACAACTGCTATAATACTACCAACTTAATTCTTAATTGCGGTGATATTACAGTGGGACTATTAAAGGAGAACTCACATTTGGTTTATTTATGGCATAATCATGGAGGCCCCTTTAAAAGATGGCCATCATGACTACAACATACACGTCTCTACCCTCCCCGTAAACGCCCCGGACCCAGCATGGAGACAGAAGCGATGGGCTGCAGGGGCCTTATTCAGATAGATTAATAACCGCACACGACAGGCGCAGCCCCAAGTATCTGTCACATCCAGCCGCTCTGCCCGGATGAGCTACTCAGGCAAACATATGAGGATCGGCGTCCAAATTAAGAACTAAAAGATGGAGTTTGTAATTAGCCAGTTCTGGAAACACAATTACAGGCTGTCGTCAAGGACGGCATGAGGAATAATTTGCAGAAAATGACAGGATAATGCTGAAATTGTGATATTTTTGCTTTGCTAAACATTAGCAGCTGGTGGTGGAAAAACACAAAAGGCGTTTTCTATAGAATAATGGGGAGTGGAGCGCTCGCGCCTCGCGGGTCTGTGCCGCCGCACTTCAGCTTTCAGAAATCTGCGAAATGTGACAAGAATTATGACCTAATTTTCCTGATTACAACCTTCAGCAGATTATTATAGCCGGGCCTGTCAAGGATCCAGCCCTCCAGAGAAGACAGATGAGCGGCCGAGTCTCATTAGGTTCCCGGTGATGGAGACCACGGCGGTTTCAGCTTCGGCGCTGCCGTCACCTCAGTTACATCCATGGACGATCCATTTAGTGGAATTTAGCTTCTCATCGGCGCCTCCTGGATGTGGAAGACGGATGGGGATTTCTATTCTTCCAATAAATCAGGGCCAGGGAAAGATGAATTAACTGGATCAAGGATGGAAAAAGGAGATTACACTTACCGGTAGTCCGTTTTCTTCGAGCCTATGACAGCCCCCGTGGAGAGACCGCATCCTCCTCCTAAAAAGACGGTCCACCCCCTCCACCTCCAGAACTAAGAAACATCATATGATTAAAAAAAAAAAAAAAAAAAAAAAAAAGGTAAAATTTATCATATGATGTTTCTTAGTTCTTGAAAAAGGACTGGAGGTGGAGGGGGTGGACCGTCTTTAGGAGGAGGATGCGGTCTCTCCACGGGGGCTGTCATAGGCTCGAAGAAAACCGATTACCGGTACGTGTAAATCTTATTTTTCCCCCTCGTCTATGACAGCACCCTTGGAAATTTAAGCGAGATTAATCTAGGGCGGGAACACAGCTTGGAGCACCTTACGGTCAAAAGCCAGGCCTTCATTAAAAGCCAGCTGAAGTCTATAGTGTTTTTTCAAACACAAAAAAGTATGGGGGGGGGGGGGGGGGAACGCCAGGTGGCAGCCCTATAGAAGCGGAGGCCCTCTCTGCCCATGAAGTGGAGACTGATCTAGTAGAGGGGTGGCAGAACGGCTCCCTTGGATGAGTACGCCAAGTAGCTTGTCTGATCCATCTAGCAATAGTCTGGGAAGATGCAGCAGAGCCCTTCTTCTTACCCTGAAAGGAGAGCAACAGACGGGAGGAGGACCTCCAGGGCTGAGCGAACTCTACATCTAACGTCTAAACAATGGAATTCGGATTCCTTCTCGTTCTTTGGAGAAGCACAGGAGGAGGGTGAAACTCTTGGCAACAGCTTGGAAGACATAAAGAAGACCCCTTCTCCAGGACTGGGACAATGCGTCCACAGCTTTCGGATGCTCCTTCACGGAAAGAGAAAAGAACCCCCACCCCACCGCAAGGGCCGGCATCCAGCGTCTGGGGTGATGAAACTGCATCCAGGATACATCTGTCCCAAACCTCTAGAATATGAAGCTGTAGTGGCCTTGAGTAATACTAGGCCCCTTCTACCCCCGGAAGGGCGGCCGTCATGAGACCCGGCACGGACACGGCCTCCCTCGAAGAAACCGACTGACGAGAGAGAAGGTTCTGAATTCTTGCAGAGCTTTGTGTAAGGGCAATGGACACCTCAGAGATCTGGAATCTAGGATCATCCCTAAAAAGCTGCACTTCTGACTTTTCCTCGTTTATATCCCATCCTAGCTTGTCCAGAACTTCCCCCAACCAGGAAATCTGTTCTCCTAGGATCTGACCTGACTGGGCGAGAAGAAGAAAGTCGTCCAGACAGGGAATGATAACCAAGTCCTTCTCTCGCACATGAGCATCCCTCAGCTCCACGGTGGCCATGCACCAGTCTGGAAAGAGATTGTTCAATGCTGACTTCATGGATTCCAGCCGAAGTTTTTCGTACACCAGATAACGGTTCAGACATTTCAAGTTTATTATTGTACGAAAAGAACCATCCGTTTTTTGTTTTTTTTTACAAGAAATAGGGTCGAGTAAAATTCTCTTGTCACCTCCTGCCTTGAAACTTCCACCAATGCTCTCTTTTCTAACAGGGAAAAACCTCTGAAATGATGGCTTTCCGTTTTGGGGGTCTGAACGATCATCTGTTATCAGAAATCTTCCCACCGGCAACTTCTAAAACTTTAATTTGAAGCCCCTTATGAACGAATTTATCCAGGGGCTGTTGGAGATTCTTTGCCACTGACTTGAAAAGCGAGACAGACGACCGCCCACTGGAGGCCTGGCGTCCCCATTCCAGCTCTACGAGCAGAACTGGATAAAGCGGAAGCTCTGGCAGATAACCGTAAAGAGTCCGCCGAAGCATCGGCCAGGAAATCTAGAGCATTATAAAAAGTAGGAAACGAGGATAATAACTGCTCCCTAGGGGTACCCCTTTGATCCTCCAGCTCCTTCATCCATGTCTTTAGGGATCTAGCCACCGAACTGGGGGCGACTGGCGGTTTAAAGGCCCCGCGCCGAGGCTTCCCAATTATTTTTTAAATAAATCTCAGCCCTTCTATCCATTGGGTCTTTAAGAGAACCCATATCCTCAGAAGGAAGCGCGGCTTTTTTGGATATCTTGGCTACCGGGGCATCCAGTTTTGGGGCCCTGTCCCAAGAGGCAGACACTTCCCCGTCAAAGGGGTATTTACCTTTAACAGAGGAAGGAATAAAAAACTTCCTATCAGGTTTTTTTTCATTCTTTTGCAATGGCTGCCTGAATATTTCTATGCACGTCAAAGACCTTTCTTCCCTTGGGGCCCAGACCCTCAAACATGGAGTCCTGAACAGACTGCGGCGGCTTTTGGTCATCTAAGCCCATAGTAGCTCTTACTACTTGGACTAGGGAAGTAATGTTCTCTGCATGAAGAGCGGCTTCGTCATCGGAGGACTGATTCGATGAAAGCTTCTCCCTCTGCCTCCAATCCGGAAAGTACGTGACTGTCACTAGACGGGGGATTAGATGCAGAGGTAGCGGGGCGGCTGTTTAGTAGACCGCTAACCTCCTCCCGGATCATCTGCTTGATGCTGCCCATCAGAGACGGGGCTTCCTCCTCCACTAACTTGCTCACACGCTTGGTAAAGGGGCTTTCACAAGCAGAGGGTAGCTTCTTTGTACATACAGCAGAACCCTTCTCCTTAGACCTGGACACCTTTCTAGACTCCTTAGATACCTAAACACAGAAGATGACCCCCATGAGTAATCAGCATCAGGAATATTGGGGTATTACCCAGTACCCCACCGTATCATTGGTGGCTTCTGCGCGCTGAGACTGCTCCATGTCCAATTCTCTGTATTAGCCAGATGGAGGAACTGCTAGCTACTTCACCCGGCACGGCAGTGAGCTGGCTGGGCTTTTCTCTACCGGGCGCGCATACCAGCTGGCTAGGCCTTTCTCTACCGGGCGCGCATACCAGCTGGCTGGGCCTTTCTCTACCGGGCGCGCATACCAGCTGGCTGGGCTTTTCTCTACCGGGCGCGCATACCAGCTGGCTGGGCTTTTCTCTACCGGGCGCGCATACCAGCTGGCTGGGCTTTTCTCTACCGGGCGCGCATACCAGCTCCCCCCACTTCCGGTCTTACAGCACTGGCTTCCTCCTACTGCCCCAACCCGGAAGTACCTCACACGTGCGCCGACAGCCGAACATGAGATCACGGCCGCAGGCATCCCAGAAGGCAGAAGCCCTCCTGGACCGAGAAGGAGACGGAGTGGTGAGGAGAGAGAAAGAGGCCCAGACTCTGCAGCGGCTCCTAAAGGGGGGTTACGCCGCTGGGTAAAGCCTTCCTAATACTATAAAAACCAGTCGGGGCTCCCGCAGCTCCTTTCCATTTTCTTTCTCGGTTTCCAATTCCCTCCTGTCCCTTAGGACAGGAAACAGAACTGGGGGTAGAGAGGGTGGACCCTCTTTTAAAGCGGTTCTGGTTCCTGTTCTGAGGAGGAGGAGGTCATCTCTCCAAGGGTTCTGTCATAGGCGAGGGGGAAAATAACCCTCTGAACCGCAGGTGCATCTGGCCCGGACTAGAAGCTGGTGAGTGCGCACTATGGAGTGCCCCCATAGCCATGTATGCTAATGGAAACACGTGGCAGCTGCCTCCCCACTGAAGGGAACAGCCCCGCTATGACAGGAGCCTTTGGTTTGCAGCGGGGGACGCATGCCTCTCAACACAGCTACACAAACCCAATAACATATGTCGAGTCCCCCGCAGCCCTCCAGGCCACCATCTAGGAGGTATACGTACTTAGGCACACTGCCATTAATTAAAGCTGCTGTCTGCGATGAAGACCAATCGAAGCCATACCCCGTGCAGCTCCACAAGGCGCCCCCTCGAGAAAACCAGGCAAAGCTGAGGGGATAGGAACGTCCTGCTGTCCTCATTCGTTTCCAGGTTTAGGCTCTGTTCACATCTCCGTTTCGAAGATACGGCGGCATAATCTGACAACTGCTGGCTGTCAGCCGGAAAGGAAACCGCTGCATGTACGTGTTTCTGTCCAGTGGAAACCGGTCGGATCACCTGCAGACCTCAGTGCAGTCAATAGGGATCCGGCGATTCCGGATCCAACACAGAGCAGCCTGCTGGATCTCCAAACGGAGAAGTGAACGAGGCCTCAGTTCCCCTTTAAATTACAACAGATGTAAGACATTTGGGCAACGTGAGCGGAGCGGCTGGGCCTGGATCCACACTGTCGCTCTAGAGAATCAGCATTTGAAAAAGCCGATTATTAGTGACGAGGAAAGGCAAGATGGTGAAGCCCGTGGCAATCAAACGTTTCATTCACTTTTCTTCCATAATCAGGCTGCTTCCCACTGAGTCAGTATCTGATTCCCAGGATTAATGCTGGATATTAGAGGACGCCGCCTGTTATCCGGTGAGGCTTTGCTGTTCGGATGCCTCGTGTATCCAGAAAGCAGATCACAGCAGACGGAGAAGCGACAACTTCCTTCACTGATACTACTGGAGGTACCGTGCCAGCAGGGGGCAGCGCTGCCCTTGTGTCCATACCGGTTGTTGTAGCTGCTGCGGGGTATATGCAGCCTGATCGGGACACGGCACCGAAGAACCAACCAAACCCAAAGCACTTCAGGAAAAACAATCACATAGAAATAAAAGCATCGTATAGACTGAAATCTGAGGCGGAGCTGTGTCTGGAAGAGCTCGTCCTGTGTGCGTCTGCCTCATTCACACGTCTTTCCCCGTATCTGCTCCATCCGCCATCATTAACCCCCACCGATGGGGACACAGTATAGATTATATAGCTGCACTACAGCAAGTAACACGGGGTCTGGAAAACGACGCATCAGCCAAGACCTCCACTGTGCGAAACCGACATATGTACGAAAACCCTTCTAGAGGAAAATATCCTCCATTCAGTGTGTGCGTATATGTGTATATATGTTCTACTCACCGTCCAACAGCAATTCCCAGAAAACATCCGCCCACAATCGACCAGAAACCGATCCAGCCGGCATCCACCTGTAGAGAGGGCGATGGACATTAGATACGAGATACGGCAGAGACATCGGAGCAGCCGGGAGATCGGAAACTGACATTATACACAAATGTCCCAGGGAAAAAAGCCTAAAAACCATCAATAATAGGAGATTCACACTGAGATCCGTCAGTACAAGAAACCTCAGTCTCCGAAAATGTAGAGAGACGAACCGGTATATATCTGTGTACGTCCAACTCTGATCAAGACGTATGGATTATTTATGGGATTATTCCCCATGAGCAAATGACTGCCACCTTGTAAATACATTACAGTATTATACCGCATTATCCTGTATTACACTCCAGAGCTGCACTCACTATTCTGCTGGTGCAGTCACTGTGTACATACATTACTTATCCTGTACTGATCCTGAGTTACATCCTATATTATACTCCAGAGCTGCGCTCACTATTCTGCTGGAGGAGTCACTGTGTACATACATTACTTATCCTGTACTGATCCTGAGTTACATCCTGTATTATACTCCAGAGCTGCACTCACTATTCTGCTGGTGCAGTCACTGTGTACATACATTACTTATCCTGTACTGATCCTGGGTTACATCCTATATTATACTCCAGAGCTGCACTCACTATTCTGCTGGTGCAGTCACTGTGTACATACATTACTTATCCTGTGCTGATCCTGAGTTGCATCCTGTACTATACTCCAGAGCTGCACTCACTATTCTGCTGGTGCGGTACTGTATTTGCTCCTAACTCCTGTACTGATCCTGAGTTACACCCTGTATTATACTCCAGAGCTGCACTCACTATTCTGCTGGTGCAGTCACTGTGTACATACATTACTTATCCTGTACTGATCCTGAGTTACATCCTGTATTATACTCCAGAGCTGCACTCACTATTCTGCTGGGGCAGTCACTGTGTACATACATTACTTATCCTGTACTGATCCTGAGATACATCCTGTATTATACTCCAGAGCTGCACTCACTATTCTGCTGGTGCAGTCACTGTGTACATACATTACTTATCCTGTACTGATCCTGAGTTACATCCTGTATTATACTCCAGAGCTGCACTCACTATTCTGCTGGTGCAGTCACTGTGTACATACATTACTTATCCTGTCGCTCAGCTCTATGTGCAGATTGGAGACATCTCTCTATCACTTTGCAGCCTCGCTGATAATTTACCTGATTTACATGCATTGGGGTTAAAATCAGATCTAACACCCCCGACCAGCCGGCGTAGAATCCCAGAGGGATGGCATAGGCCAAAACGATCATCAGGAAGCGGGCGTTACTGGAGGGGAGAGAAGGAGGCGGGTTAGATGGTGGAGGCTGAGGATGCAGGTCGTCAGGTCTCAGGGCACAGAATGCTATGTAATATCTGCGACTATGGAATCGAGAATCTGTAACGTAAAATGTCAGAAAATAAAAAACTCAGACCGTAAAGCATTTGCTGCAGAAAACCCCACAAACGTCAGATCTATGGAGATAAATAAGTCACAGCTCCGCGCCATGAGCGTTACATCCAGGGACAAGAGGAGGACGTCGTAGTGACACGAGCCCGCCGAGCACAGGCATTACGGGCACGCACCGCGGCGACCCCCAGCAGCCGAGACCCTGTGGGGGCGAATGCCGATACCTTCATGCAGCCATCAGCCACATTGTGTGAACAGGGATGCGCTGTGTGCGGCTGCAGCGATGGGGACTTCCGTTTTTAGGCAAGGTATCCAAACCTTCACAGCCGGGGGAGCGGCAATAAGACGGCCGCAGAGCTCGGCAGGAATGCTGACAACCGTGTTCCCACGCTTCATGCAGGTGACAAGGGCAAATAATTAACGTTTCCAAGATCAAAATCAATGCAAACCCCAGCAATAAACATGGGTGACTGGGGGAGACCTCCCCTTTAATCTGCACTCCAGGCTGGGGGCCACACAGACCCAGTGCTGCCCCGCCACAGCATCCCCTCTATTAGACAGGCCTAATCAAAGCAGTCACCCGTCGCCCCGACACGCAGGAGAGGCGCTGACAGCCGGCATTGTACTCCACCACCGCCGAGGTGACAGGTGCTCTTTACGGGACACGTTATTTGCAGCAGCCGCCGTGGATTCCGGAGCTGCTCGTCAGAACAACAGGGAATAAGTCACTCTCACTTGTCTGAATTCTGCTGCATTTACCGCCGGGAAGCTGTTAAGTCTCAATTAGATTAATCCCGCGTGTCATTTACAGGAACGGATTTCATTTGCTTCTATGTATTAACAAACTAGTGCGGCTCCAGAAACAACTGCAGGCGGAGTCATTCATCTCGGCGTGTGCGAGGGCCCCGCATCAGCGGCTGCATTTATCAAAGCCCGGGGAGGTTTAACCTGCGCCTCCTGCCTCTATAAACACATACTCCAAAGCAGTGCTTGTGGCAGCGCGACTCTGCGCTAAGTAAGCGGCTGCTGCCCGTACAAGTCACCGGGGGGCACCTGCTATCCACCAAGTACTCCGGAAGACGAGAGGATCTGAGGGAATGGCTGCTGCCCTCAACCACATGGACAATACACGCGGCATTACAGAACGGGAGAAGACATAACAGACAGTCCTCGTCAGCTCAACAGCCTGGACTCCAGACCGATACACTGCAACAAACCTTCAGGGCCAGAAATGTCTTCTGCCGCATTTAGCCTCAACAGGACTGTCTGTACTTTACTACAGTTGTATCCAGCGCAAAGTCTATACAGGGGTTCAACTCTCAGATGAAAACAGTAATGTTTCCGTTCACAGCAAGCAGAGATCTTGAAATGAAACACAAATGGAGGCATCTATTATGGCCTATGCGCCACTTTTCTGACATAAAAAAAGTCATATTAGCAGACGGGGCCGAGCCTCCTCAACCCCAAAGATTTACAATAACTTCGCCGCCAGCCGGCACAGATTACAGTTTGTGACACAAGAAGAGGCTTGGACCTTGTAAGAAATGTGCCGCATCAGACTCCCCCCGACACTGAGCCAAGACCGCCATATGGAATACCAGTCCAGGTAAATGACACGTTGTAGACAGACTCCTGAGCAGATCCCAGGAAGAGGCAGCAAATAACAGGGTCACCGCCGATCTCGTCACCAAAACTACTGTGCTACTCACAAAGCAGCAGACCAAGGCCGTGTTCACACCATGCTGTGTCCTACGTATACAGTCTACACATGACTCCAATGGATGACGTCCAGCGGCCTCTGTCACCACAGGATCCATTGCAAAAAGTAAATTAAATAAAAAAAATACACCACATAGGTTAACATATCCTCTAACTGAACTGTGCAGGATGGAAACGCGTAGTGTAGTGAGCAGCCCCTAATAGTTCTACTCAACTGTATTCATGAGCACTCACTGTGAAACATGGCTGCTTGCTGTACATGCAGACGCCACCGCCCAGAGGGGGGCCGCGCGCAGACGCCACCGCCCAGAGGGGGGCCGCGCGCAGACGCCACAGCCCAGAGGGGGGCCGCGCGCAGACGCCACAGCCCAGAGGGGGGCCGCGCGCAGACGCCACAGCCCAGAGGGGGGCCGCGCGCAGACGCCACAGCCCAGAGGGGCCGCGCGCAGGCGCCACAGCCCAGAGGGGCCGCGCGCAGACGCCACAGCCCAGAGGGGCCGCGCGCAGGCGCCACCGCCCAGAGGGGCCGCGCGCAGACGCCACAGCCCAGAGGGGGCCGCGCGCAGACGCCACAGCCCAGAGGGGCCGCGCGCAGACGCCACAGCCCAGAGGGGGCCGCGCGCAGGCGCCACAGCCCAGAGGGGGCGCGCGCAGGCGCCACAGCCCAGAGGGGCGCGCAGGCACGCCCAGAGGGGCGCGCAGACGCCACAGCCCAGAGGGGGCCGCGCGCAGACGCCACAGCCCAGAGGGGGCCGCGCGCAGGCGCCACACGCCCAGAGGGGGCCGCGCGCAGACGCCACCGCCCAGAGGGGGGCCGCGCGCAGACGCCACAGCCCAGAGGGGGGCCGCGCGCAGACGCCACAGCCCAGAGGGGGGCCGCGCGCAGACGCCACAGCCCAGAGGGTCTCAGAAGGGAATGGTGAGGAGCTCAGGTGAGTTTTTTATTGCTTCCATCAGCCAAAGGGCACAATATTTTTTCAGCCATTTTGGTGAACGGATCGGCCCGTCACATGCTGCCGCTATACGGCGAGGCTATGCACCAGCCCCAATGACGGAGGGGGGGGGGTACACGACTTTACTTCTACCACAATTAATAAGTCACCGATGAACAGTTCTATGTGATGTTCGTACAGAACTCACCTCAGCAGCCGTCCGATACTGCTCCGGTAGCTGAGCCTGCGGCTAGCGGCTGCCACACTGGGGGGCACCGGGGGTCGGGCAGGGAAATAAGCCAGAACAGCCGCAAAGAGCACGGTGATGATCCCAAACTCTGCAACACAAAGAATCGTCAACAACGGCCCAAATCTACGAATAAACCCAGAGCATCCCCACTGCAGGTCCACTGCCCCCCAAAAAGAGCCAGACTTCCTCTGCCAGTGTTAAAAATTCTACCACTTCTCAGATTTTTATGGAAGCCGAGTGACAAACCAGTATGGCCACCACTGCAGCTTCCATGCCGCCTCCCTGCACCACTGAGAGGGTAACCGTATACACTCAGGACATGTACTTACCCGTAGACACTCAGGACATGTACTTACCCGTATACATCACTGCCTCGATCCGGTCCTGGATGCTCTCTACGTGTTCTTGTGTCAGGAGGCTGCTGGATGTGTTGTTCGGAGCAGGAACAATCAAAGGTCCAATTAAAAATGCACAAGCTGCTCCGAAATAGTTCAGCATGGCAGCAACGGCAGTGGCGGTAGCGCGCTCATCTGGGGAGAACCACGTTGAGGAAAGAAATGGACCGCCGTTCATGGCAGTGGGTCCTGCAAATCCGTTCAGGAGCTGACCTCCGTGTATGAGGCTGGAAATACAACACAATCATTATTATATGTAGTTACATCCTGTATTATCCTCCAGAGCTGCACTCACTATTCTGCTGGTGGAGTCACTATGTACATACATTACTTATCCTGTACTGATCCTGAGTTACATCCTGTATTATACTCCAGAGCTGCACTCACTATTCTGCTGGTGGTGTCACTGTGTACATACATTACTTATCCTGTACTGATCCTGAGTTACATCCTGTATTATACTCCAGAGCTGCACTCACTATTCTGCTGGTACAGTCACTGTGTACATACATTACTTATCCTGTACTGATCCTGAGTTACATCCTGTATTATACTCCAGAGCTGCACTCACTATTCTGCTGGTGCAGTCACTGTGTACATACATTACTTATCCTGTACTGATCCTGAGTTACATCCTGTATTATACTCCAGAGCTGCACTCACTATTCTGCTGGTGCAGTCACTGTGTACATACATTACTTATCCTGTACTGATCCTGAGTTACATCCTGTATTATACTCCAGAGCTGCACTCACTATTCTGCTGGTGCAGTCACTGTGTACATACATTACTTATCCTGTACTGATCCTGAGTTTTACAGCAAGACACGGAGGCTCCTATTGCATTCTCTTCCTTTACTGATCACCAATAGCAGCAAAGAGATTAACATATGCAAAAAAGTAACCATGGTAACAGTAGGTCCCACCCCAACAGCCCCTATAATAGGCCATTCCTCCTGTGGACCTTCCTCTTTCTTTGCTGCTCACCAGATAAGTAACACCTTGCTCAGTTTTGTTCCTTTCTGTGATTGCTGTGGTAATTTCTCATTTGTGGAGGTTTTTGTGCATACCCTTTAATTAGTTTGCACTCAGATTGTTTGTGTTTTGCTATATTGTGCCCCTGTTTGCACTTATTCTTCCCTTGCATTCCTACAGTTTTTCTCCTTCCCCTCTGGGTTTCTTAGTTATCTCTGGAGAGTCTCCCCTATTCCTCTCCCCTCCCTCCCTCCTTCCTGCCTGGTTTTCTCTGTTCCTCCCAGGACTTCTCCATTACATCACTGTCCTCTCAGTCTTACTGCACTCCTGTGCGGCTCCCCTCCGCTCCGCCTCCTCTCCTCTCCTCTGCTCCCAGCAGCGAGATCTCGCGAGATTTGGCGGCCATCTTGGATCCCGTTCTCGCGAGATCTCGGTCTCCCAGTCTCCCTGTGTGCTCTGCTGCTGGCTCCTGCTCTCACTGCTCTGCTGGCTGCTCTCCTGGGGTGATTAACCCCTTATTAGCTAGCGTTTTTCCATCCACAGGTAGTAGCACATTAGAGCTCCTTTCAAACCCTCCTTAGGGTTGATTTAGTTACTGCTAAGCATATATATATTTAGCACTGCTCCTATATTTGATTATGGATGCCTTCAC
Source organism: Bufotes viridis (assembly GCA_033119425.1). Lineage (NCBI taxonomy): Eukaryota > Metazoa > Chordata > Amphibia > Anura > Bufonidae > Bufotes > Bufotes viridis. Next base: position 159,416,072 of record CM065595.1, read on the forward strand.
TAATCAGGCCAACCTCCGCTCCCCCTCAGGGGACCATAGCCCCATAGGTGTTGACACCCAGGCACTGGCGCTACAGCGCTCGGTATCTAGCGCCATCATGGGGTCCATGTCCTCTGTTATTTCACAGTCCATTACCCAGGCCCTGTCTGCACACCCCCTTGTTGGGGCCAGACCACCCCCCTCTGTACGGGCCCAGCATTCCCATGCTGCAGAACCTCCTGTTGAACAGGAGCCCATGACTGGTGTGATGAAAGCCACCAAAGACGACGCGCTGAGGTCGCGTAAGAGAGCCTTTCCCCGCCAGGCTGAACGGGCGCGGGTATGGAAGTGTGCCAGAGCACAGGCTGACAGCGAGTCCGAATCGGACTTCAGGTCTGATCCAGAGGATCTGGCGGAGGCAAGTGACCCATCTGAGGAGGACGACCAGGTGTCTGACCCTGTCAGCATCGCCCCTTCTGCCCCATAGCTAAGGAGTCCGCTTCCGCCGATAATGCCCCTGCATCCCTGCTTGATTCCTCTGGTGCCCCGATGTTTGACCCTGGGGCCCTCCACCACCCTAGGTCGGCGGAGTGGCTTCCAGCGGCCCATGTAAGCATTTACTTGGAGCACTGGGTCCGCCGTCCTTTATCTAAGGAGGCGCGCAGCAAGCTGAGGGCCGAGTGCCCCAGGCCCATTGTGCCCCATAAGATCTGCGACACCCCGGTCGTCGACCCTAAGTTGACGCAATTCTTATCAAAGACCGGCTGGAACCCCCGTAAGGGGTTGGACTCGGCTCTGAGGGGCTGTCAGGATAAACTCTTGGACATATTCGGTCCCCTGGCCAAAATTCTGGAATTGGCGGAGTCCGCCAGAGAGGAGGGTTCTCAGATTGACCCGAGGAGCTCACTGGCTGGGTACAGCGAGCAATTTGCATCGCCGGTGGCACTAATGCATCCCTCTCGGCTGAGAGGCGCATAGCCATATTCCTTAAGATCGACCCCAAATTGACAAACCTCGCCCTCACGGAGGCAGGCAGAGAGGCACAGGGTCTATTGTTCGGTGATTCGTTCATCAAGGACCTTAGCCGTTACGTTGGAGCATTTACCGCATTGGATAAGGCCCAGTCCACCATGCGCAGGGTCTTCCAGGGGCGGGTCTCTACCAGGGCCGGCAGTAACAGGGGCCGACTGTCCGGACGCTCCAGCACCCGTGCCAGAGGTGCAGGTCGAGGCTCCTTCTCCCAGAGGTCGTCCTTCCAGGAACAGCGGACTTCGTCCCCATTCTTCCCATCCAGAGGTGGACAGTGGCGCTCCCGTTCCTTCAGAGGGAACACGTCCTCTCGCAAGTCTTCCGGTAAGTCCGACCCCGGACGGGGATTCTTTGGCCAGTTGTGTAGGGGGCAGGCTCCAACATTTTTTCCATGCCTGGGAGTTAGTCACCTCGGATCCGTGGGTCCTGTCGACAGTCAGAGGTTTCTCCATAGAGCTCACGGGCTCCCCGCGGCTTCTGCCTCTTGCTCCGGTCTCTCCTCGGCTGGGCCCGGGTTGCGCTCTGGTGGACGAGGAGCTCTCCTCCCTCTTCCGCAAACGGGCGATAGAGAAGGCTCCCTGCCCCTCGGGGGGCGTGATAAGCAACATTTTCTTAGTCCAGAAAAAAGGCGGTCAGATGGGCCCGGTGATCAATCTCCGCGCTCTGAACGGAATTGTGCGGTACCGCCACTTCAAGATGGAGGGCATCCATCTGCTTCAGGACCTGCTGACTCCAGGGGACTGGTTGGTCAAGCTGGATTTGAAGGACGCATATCTGACGCTCCCCGTCTCCCCTCCCTCCAGAGATCTTCTCCGTTTTCGCTGGAGGGGCGAAGTGTGGAGGTTCACTTGCTTGCCGTTCGGCTTGTCGTCGGCCCCTTGGTGTTTCACCAAGCTGCTGCGCCCGGTCATGGCTTGGTTGAGGAGTCGCGGAGTCCGCCTTATAATTTACCTGGACGACATCCTTCTGATGCATCAGTCCTAGACGGTATTGGTAGAACATCTACAGTGGACGTCGGATCTCTTGGTGTCTCTCGGTTTTCTCCTCAACAGGGAGAAGTCCTGCCTTGTTCCCTCCCAGACGATGGGGTTCCTGGGCTTCACGGTGGACTCGATCAAGGATTCCCTCAGCCTGCCGGGGGCGAAGTTGAGATCTAGTCGCAAGGAGTGGAGGCATGCATTGGCCAACCCTCGCCTGTCCCTGCGGCATCTAGTCCGCATCATTGGACTGTTGGCGTCGTCCATCCAGGCAGTGTTTCCAGCCCCGTTGCACTACCGTGCCCTTCAGCGCTTGAAGATAGCGCATCTCCGTTCAGGTGCTTCTTTTGCAGACGTGGTGGATTTGGACGCGGACGCTCGGGAAGAGCTTCGTTGATGGATTGCCATTCTGGAGGCCTGGAATGGCAGGGCGATCTTTGGGTTCCAACCGGAATTCGCCATAGAGTCCGATGCAAGCCTCCAGGGTTGGGGGGCACATTGCAACGGGGTGTCCACCGGGGGACCTTGGTCGGAAGACGAAGCGCGGCTCCCTATCAACGCCTTGGAGTTGCTAGCCGGATCCTTTGCCGTCAGGAGCTTTACGAATGGGATCGCCAACGCCTGTATTCGTTTACGGATGGACAATGTCTCAGCGGTCCGCTACGTCAACCGACTGGGTGGCACCCAGTCAGCAACGCTGGCGGGTTTGGCGAAGGAGTTCTGGTCGTACTGCCTTTCCAGGGACATCATGGTCCAGGCCGAGTACCTCCCTGGTCTCAGCAACGTTCAGGCGGATTGGAACTCGCGTCATCTGGCGGATGGCAGCGATTGGCAATTGGATCCAGCGCTGTTCTCGGTGTTGTCGGACAGGTGGGGACCGTTTTCCATAGACCTGTTCGCCTCCCGGCTCAACTCGCATCTTCCCGGTTTTACAGCTGGCGCCCGAATCCGGAAGCGACGGCGGTGGATGCGTTTCTTCAAGATTGGTCCTCCGGTCTCCTCTATGCCTTTCCCCGTTCATGATGATCCCACGGATGCTTCTTCAGGTGCGTCGCCATCGGGCGGAGTTGGTGGTGGTAGTCCCCTTTGGGACTCTCAGGTCTGGTACCCGTCACTGATGGAACTCTTGGTGGGCGTCCCCTTCTCCTCCCGAATCCGATTTCTCTCCTTCGTTGCCCTCAGGGGACTCCACACCCCCTGCTGCTGGACGGATCCCTGCGGTTGCTGGCCTGCCGGATCTCAGGACTCCCGGAGCGGTCGACGGAGTTTCGGAGGCTACTAGACGCCTCCTGGACAACGCTTGGGCTCCCGGCACCAGAAAATCTTATAGGGCGGCCTGGCGAACTTGGGCTGGCTGGTGCGTGGAGCGGGACTTGGATCCCGTTTCAGCCCCTGTAGCGCAGCTACTTCAGTTTCTCACCTCCCTTTTCGAGGAAGGGAAGGCTTACAGGACGATCAATTTGTTTCGTTCGGCGATTTCTTTTACGCACCAGGGCTTTGATGGTGTTCCTGCGGGGCAGCACCCTTCGGTTTCGCGCCTTCTCCGTGGCTCCCGTTTGGCTCGGCCGCCTCGGCCGCGTTTCTCCTCCACTTGGGATGTCTCCGTGGTGTTGTCCTTTTTGTCCTCTTGGCCTTCTAATTCTGACCTCTCTTTGCGTCAGCTTTCGGCCAAGTTGGTCACCCTCTTTTGCCTTTACGGCGCACTCGGCTCGTAGTGCTTCGTCAACTTCTCTGGCGGTCTCGGGTGCCCGCCTAGAGGACATTCTGCGGTTGGCAGATTGGTCTAGTGCCGCTACCTTTCGTGAACATTATTTTCGGCCGCCTCCACATTTGTTTTCCTCATTGGTAAGTCAGCTTTGAACTTGCAATAGGAGCCTCCGTGTCTTGCTGTAAAACTTAATGATTTTCCTAGTCTACGACGTAAAGTCATAGTTTTATTAAAGACACGGAGGCGAGTATTGCCCACCCTTCCCTCCCTGGGGTTTTGAGGTCATTTTCCATATTGTTCCTTTTATTGCCTGCTGCATTGCCGTTTTTGTGCCTGTGCTTTCAAATTTATCAGTGTTTTATTTCACCTAGGTTGTTCGGTCATGATTTCCCTGCTTTTTGCTGGCTGTAATGTTATTGCTGATGCTATTTTGTTTTATTGCTGTTGCTATGCACGTTTTAGGCTTCGGTACCTGCTGGTTTGGTACATCGCTTACCCTGGCCATATGGCCTATTTTGTTTTTCTCTTTCAGGTTGACTGGGTTCCGGTGTCCGTTGCTGGATTCTGCTGCGGTTGAAATTCTTCTAGTTGGCCATGTTGGCTCGGTTGACAAGTTTCCGTTGGTCGTCGCCCTGAGGATGGGGGCTCATCGTTTTGGATCCCTGAGATGTTTACGTAGACTGGTTCGCAAAGAAAGAGGAAGGTCCACAGGAGGAATGGCCTATTATAGGGGCTGTTGGGGTGGGACCTACTGTTACCATGGTTACTTTTTTGCATATGTTAATCTCTTGGCTGCTATTGGTGATCAGTAAAGGAAGAGAATGCAATACTCGCCTCCGTGTCTTTAATAAAACTATGACTTTACGTCGTAGACTAGGAAAATCATTAAGTTACATCCTGTATTATACTCCAGAGCTGCACCCACTATTCTGCTGGTGCAGTCACTGTGTACATACATTACTTATCCTGTACTGATCCTGAGTTACATCCTGTATTATACTCCAGAGCTGCACTCACTATTCTGCTGGTGCAGTCACTGTGTACATACATTACTTATCCTGTACTGATCCTGAGTTACATCCTGTATTATACTCCAGAGCTGCACTCACTATTCTGCTGGTGCAGTCACTGTGTACATACATTACTTATCCTGTGCTGATCCTGAGTTACATCCTGTAATATACTCCAGAGCTGCACTCACTATTCTGCTGGTGCAGTCACTGTGTACATGCATTACTTATCCTGTACTGATCCTGAGTCACATCCTGTATTATACTCCAGAGCTGCACTCACTATTCTGCTGGTGCAGTCACTGTGTACATACATTACTTATCCTGTACTGATCCTGAGTTACATCCTGTATTATACTCCAGAGCTGCACTCACTATTCTGCTGGTGCAGTCACTGTGTACATACATTACTTATCCTGTACTGACCCTGAGTTACATCCAGTATTATCCTCCAGAGCTGCACTCACTATTCCGCTGGTGCAGTCACTGTGTACATACATTACTTATCCTGTACTGATCCTGAGTTACATCCTGTATTATACTCCAGAGCTGCACTCACTATTCTGCTGGTACAGTCACTGTGTACATACATTACTTATCCTGTACTGATCCTGAGTTACATCCTGTATTATACTCCAGAGCTGCACTCACTATTCTGCTGGTGAAGTCACTGTGTACATACATTACTTATCCTGTACTGATCCTGAGTTACATCCTGCATTATCCTCCAGAGCTGCGCTCACTATTCTGCTGGTGCAGTCACTGTGTACATACATCACTTATCCTGTACTGATCCTGAGTTACATCCTGTATTATACTCCAGAGCTGCACTCACTATTCTGCTGGTGCAGTCACGGTGTACATACATTACTTATCCTGTACTGATCCTGAGGTTACATCCTGTATTATACTCCAGAGCTGCACTCACTATTCTGCTGGTGCAGTCACTGTGTACATGCATTACTTATCATGTACTGATCCTGAGTTACACCTCTGTATTATACTCCAGAGCTGCACTCACTATTCTGCTGGTGGAGTCACTGTGTACATACATTACTTATCCTGTACTGATCCTGAGTTACACCCTGTATTATACTCCAGAGCTGCACTCACTATTCTGCTGGTGGAGTCACTGTGTACATACATTACTCATCCTGTACTGATCCTCAGTTACATCCTGTATTATACTCCAGAGCTGCACTCACTATTCTGCTGGTGCAGTCACTGTGTACATACATTACTTATCCTGTACTGATCCTGAGTTACATCCTGTATTATACTCCAGAGCTGCACTCACTATTCTGCTGGTGCAGTCACTGTGTACATACATTACTTATCCTGTACTGATCCTGAGTTACATCCTGTATTATACTCCAGAGCTGCACTCACTATTCTGCTGGTGCAGTCACTGTGTACATACATTACTTATCCTGTACTGATCCTGAGTTACATCCTGTATTATACTCCAGAGCTGCACTCACTATTCTGCTGGTGCAGTCACTGTGTACATACATTACTTATCCTGTACTGATCCTGAGTTACATCCTGTATTATACTCCAGAGCTGCACTCACTATTCTGCTGGTGCAGTCACTGTGTACATACATTACTTATCCTGTACTGATCCTGAGTTACATCCTGTATTATACTCCAGAGCTGCACTCACTATTCTGCTGGTGCAGTCACTGTGTACATACATTACTTATCCTGTACTGACCCTGAGTTACATCCTGTATTATCCTCCAGAGCTGCACTCACTATTCTGCTGGTGCAGTCACTGTGTACATACATTACTTATCCTGTACTGATCCTGAGTTACATCCTGTATTATACTCCAGAGCTGCACTCACTATTCTGCTGGTGCAGTCACTGTGTACATACATTACTTATCCTGTACTGATCCTGAGTTACATCCTGTATTATACTCCAGAGCTGCACTCACTATTCTGCTGGTGCAGTCACTGTGTACATACATTACTTATCCTGTACTGATCCTGAGTTACATCCTGTATTATCCTCCAGAGCTGCGCTCACTATTCTGCTGGTGCAGTCACTGTGTACATACATCACTTATCCTGTACTGATCCTGAGTTACATCCTGTATTATACTCCAGAGCTGCACTCACTATTCTGCTGGTGCAGTCACGGTGTACATACATTACTTATCCTGTACTGATCCTGAGTTACATCCTGTATTATACTCCAGAGCTGCACTCACTATTCTGCTGGTGCAGTCACTGTGTACATGCATTACTTATCATGTACTGATCCTGAGTTACACCCTGTATTATACTCCAGAGCTGCACTCACTATTCTGCTGGTGGAGTCACTGTGTACATACATTACTTATCCTGTACTGATCCTGAGTTACACCCTGTATTATACTCCAGAGCTGCACTCACTATTCTGCTGGTGGAGTCACTGTGTACATACATTACTCATCCTGTACTGATCCTCAGTTACATCCTGTATTATACTCCAGAGCTGCACTCACTATTCTGCTGGTACAGTCACTGTGTACATACATTACTTATCCTGTACTGATCCTGAGTTACACCCTGTATTATACTCCAGAGCTGCACTCACTATTCTGCTGGTGCAGTCACTGTGTACATACATTACTTATCCTGTACTGATCCCGAGTTACATCCTGTATTATACTCCAGAGCTGCACTCACTATTCTGCTGGTGCAGTCACTGTGTACATACATTACTTATCCTGTACTGATCCTGAGTTACATCCTGTATTATACTCCAGAGCTGCACTCACTATTCTGCTGGTGGAGTCACTGTGTACATACATTACTTATCCTGTACTGATCCTGAGTTACATCCTGTATTATACTCCAGAGCTGCTCTCACTATTCTGCTGGTGCAGTCACTGTGTACATACATTACTTATCCTGTACTGATCCTGAGTTACATCCTGCATTATACTCCAGAGCTGCACTCACTATTCTGCTGGTGCAGTCACTGTGTACATACATTACTTATCCTGTACTGATCCTGAGTTACATCCTGTATTATACTCCAGAGCTGCACTCACTATTCTGCTGGTGCAGTCACTGTGTACATACATTACTTATCCTGTACTGATCCTGAGTTACATCCTGTATTATACTCCAGAGCTGCACTCACTATTCTGCTGGTGCAGTCACTGTGTACATACATTACTTATCCTGTACTGATCCTGAGTTACATCCTGTATTATACTCCAGAGCTGCACTCACTATTCTGCTGGTGCAGTCACTGTGTACATACATTACTTATCCTGTACTGATCCTGAGTGACATCCTGTATTATACTCCAGAGCTGCGCTCAGAATGACTGCTCCTGTTCTGATCCAGTTTTAGGTTATAGCGCTCTCTGGTAACGGGCTGTACTGCCTGTAGTCACATTAGCAGTCCTATACTGATGTCCTCCTGTTACGGGACAGAGCTGAGGATGCAGGTTACACTTGCTCATTAGTCCCCCTATCCTGGCTCCACCATTAATGTAATGAGGCGCTCAGGAACATGGCGTCTCACATAAAAAGGTAACTTACATTCTTCTCAGCCCCAAGTCTGACACTGGGACGCACCGCAGACCTGCGCCGAGCACCATGAGCAGCAACGTCAGCAGGACGGTCACGCGGAGACCTGGGGACAGAAGACGCAGGTAATGAGATCGGCCGCGAGAGCCGGACATGCAGTAACAGTAATCAGCGTCAATGCTGCATAAAACTGACGGGACGAGTGACCAGGAGTAATAAGTGAGGACACGGGCCCCGCAGCGCCGTCAGGTCACGCCCACACTGTGAGGCCGCCCCCTCTCGCACACTATAGTTCCTGCTCTTAGTGATGAAGGGAAGGTCTCCGCTCTCACCACCAGCTATGGCTGACCCGTCAGTAAACTGTACACAGCACCGCTGCAAATCAGTCTCCTGCGGGAAACCCATCAGCACCCAGGACGTCACCCGCTGCACCCATGAGACGCCGCCAGCCACACAGCAGAAACCAGTGAGAACTGGTACCAGACGTACAGGCGGCGGCCAGCAGATGTAGTCACCTATCATTTAGGGCTCATTCAGACGGTCGTATGCTATCCGCAAAAATGCGGATCCGTTATTTTGCGGATTACACGCTGTCCCATTCACTTCTATGGAGCCCTTTTGCACGGCTCAGCAAAATAAAGAACCTTGTCCTATACTTGTTAGTGAAAATCAGGACATGGCGACATTTAAGTCTATGGGTCAGCAAAAAAACGGAATGCAATCCGTTTTTTTGCGGACATACAGAACTTTACGCCAAAAAACAGATCCGCAGCATACGGCCGTCTGAATGAGCCCTCATACAGTCGTCGGCTGAACCCGTCAACCATCTATGGTATATGGGGGCCTCCCGACTCTCCATGGCAGATGTAGGTGGAGAGAAGGACCGGCCAAGTGGATTCATCGATTCTTTTGTTCCTGAGAGATAAGCCTAACTTCCCCTACTGAGAACACATGCATCCTTGGCAGTGCCCAGAGTGCATGCATACAGGGGAGGTCAGAAGGAACAGCGGTCAGCTGACACCTACCTAACGTGACCAGCCTTTGGGTGCCCGTGGGGTTGTCACTTTCCCCACACAGACTGGCCTGTAGATCTGCACCACACGTTTTATGCCACTCGTAGGGCGACCATGGTAGGACTTATCTCCCCCAGCCCCGTAAACCTGCAGCAAGTTACAGTGGAGGGAGTTTTCAGAACGCATTTACACCTAGCGGGAACCCCCCCCCCCCCCCATGGGTTCTGTATTTTCAGGTCCGCAGCACCACACACCAGAACCTGTGAGGGAAAGCCGTGGATTCCATCCCACGCAGTGATGAGCGCTGTGGATCTGTGGCGAGATGACGCACATGGTCTTACTGACTGATGTGACTGCTCCCTAACCCCACGCGTTCCGCACCACTTACGGTCACGACACCTGCTGCAGTCCCTTACATTAGGGGAGATTTCTGCACTGGAAAATATCCTGCACGACGCCCCACAGTGTAATAAAAATGGGGCACGGCCTCATAACGCTCCGACATACCGCATGGCACATTATAGGAGGCAGGACTGAGGAGCTGGCAACAGGGTACGGGCCACCTGACAACTCCTGCGCACAACAAGAGGTGTCAGATGTCGGTATCTAGCATTACCGGGACATCATCCTGTAAACACGCAGCGTGCGCCAAGTGAACGAACATTCGTCAGAAATCTATGGGGACACTTGTGATGTCACATGACACGAGGGGCGCAGCAGCTGTGACAGCCGACACCCGTCAATCAGACCTGACCCATGAAAACAAGCGTCAATGCACGGGAGGAACGGGGGAGTCCCCAACAGCAGCGCGTGGATTCCGGGGAAGAGACCTGCTCTCCGGCCCCTCGTCCAGTGTGCACAGGTGTCTACAGCGGCTTCACCAGGAGTCTTCACCAGGAGTCTTCACCAGGAGTCTTCACCAGGAGTCCCCGGCTGACTTGCTTCCCGCTGTCACTTTAGTGCCGGAGCGGGTGACAGCTCTCACAGCCTCAGATCCAGGATGTCACCGCAGTAACAGGCTGTCAAAAGTGCGAGTGCAGGAGAGACAGCTCTAATTATCCGACCGGCGCAAAACCCAACATGACGGAGGCTAAATATATTCACGTCTCCAAACGAGCAATTACACAGACAAACGTGACAACAGCAGCAACACTTAAAGGAGAACTCCGCTGCACCCAGCACTGCATTGTGGGGGATCCAGTGTAAAAGTTATGCATCTCTGCGCCACTGACGAGCGTCTGCACAGGGTCCGATCGGACGGACGCCCCCAACTGTAAACAGACATCTACACACAAGAAACCGCACGTATGACCACCACCCCCAACCTACACCATCCCCCTATCATCCAGTGCTCTCTTACACAACGGACAAAGGTTCTCTGTACACAAAATCCCTCACACCGTCCAATGTAAACCGCAGACTACACGACTATATACGGAAGACTGCAGGACAGAAAATACCGCAACGTCCAATAGAAAGCTGAACACAATATGGCGAGAAGTACAGGGCCCCCACAGGTGTGTAACATCCAGCCTCTAGCCATGCAGTCTGCCATTACCGTTTACCCCGTGGTCTGCCCGCCCTGACCTCGGACCGTTTACCCCGTGGTCTGCCCGCCCTGACCTCGGACCGTTTACCCCGTGGTCTGCCCGCCCTGACCTCGGACCGTTTACCCCGTGGTCTGCCCGCCCTGACCTCGGACCGTTTACCCGTGGTCTGCCCGCCCTGACCTCGGACCCGCTTACCCGTCAGGTCTGCCGCCCTGACCTCGGACCGTTTACCCCGTGGTCTGCCCGCCTGACCTCGGACCGCTTACCGTGGTCTGCCCGCCCTGACCTCGGACCGTTTACCCGGTGGATGCTGCCCGCCTGACCTCGGACCGTTTACCCGTGGTCTGCCGCCCTGACCTCGGGCCTGCCCGCCCTGACCTCGGACCGCTTACCCCGTGGTCTGCCCGCCTGACCTCGGACCGTTTACCCCGTGGTCTGCCCGCCCTGACCTCGGACCGTTTACCCCGTGGTCTGCCCGCCCTGACCTCGGACCGTTTACCCCGTGGTCTGCCCGCCCTGACCTCGGACCGTTTACCCCGTGGTCTGCCCGCCCTGACCTCGGACCGTTTACCCCGTGGTCTGCCCGCCCTGACCTCGGACCGTTTACCCCGTGGTCTGCCCGCCCTGACCTCGGACCGTTTACCCGTGGTCTGCCCGCCCTGACCTCGGACCGTTTACCCGTGGTCTGCCCGCCCTGACCTCGGACCGTTTACCCGTGGTCTGCCCGCCTGACCTCGGACCGTTTACCCGTGGTCTGCCCGCCCTGACCTCGGACCGTTTACCCGTGGTCTGCCCGCCCTGACCTCGGACCGTTTACCCGTGGTCTGCCCGCCCTGACCTCGGACCGTTTACCCGTGGTCTGCCCGCCCTGACCTCGGACCGTTTACCCGTGGTCTGCCCGCCCTGACCTCGGACCCGCTTACCCGTGGTCTGCCCGCCCTGACCTCGGACCGTTTACCCGTGGTCTGCCCGCCCTGACCTCGGACCGTTTACCCGTGGTCTGCCCGCCCTGACCTCGGACCGTTTACCCGTGGTCTGCCCGCCTGACCTCGGACCGTTTACCCCGTGGTCTGCCCGCCCTGACCTCGGACCGTTTACCCCGTGGTCTGCCCGCCCTGACCTCGGACCGTTTACCCCGTGGTCTGCCCGCCCTGACCTCGGACCGTTTACCCCGCGGTCTGCCCGCCCTGACCTCGGACCGTTTACCCCGTGGTCTGCCCGCCCTGACCTCGGACCGTTTACCCCGTGGTCTGCCCGCCTCATCCCGCTGGGTTCCGCTCTGGTGTCTCTTAACCCCCGTGGGTCGGCGTCAGTCACACACAGACTTCTCCAGGAGGGAGCAGCCTGGTTGTTTCCCTGCAGTGAAGTCCAGATCCATGTATTGGAGTTGAGAGCAGAATACCAGGGGGCACGCAAAACACCCTTGGGTGTACCCCTAAGCCAACTCTGTTCTAGTGACACAGTGGACCCACCTCCGCTTTGTTTCAAATAAGTTATAAACCCGCACACATGTACACTAGGGGGGGTCGGTGTCAGGTAATAGTGGGGAGCAGCGAGGGGTCAGTGTCAGGTAATACTGGGGAGCAGTGAGGGGTCAGTGTCAGGTAATACTGGGGAGCAGTGGGGGGGTCAGTGTCAGGTAATACTGGGGAGCAGTGGGGGGTCAGTGTCAGGTAATACTGGGGAGCAGTGAGGGGTCAGTGTCAGGTAATACAGGGGAGCAGTGAGGGGTCAGTGTCAGGTAATACTGGGGAGCAGTGAGGGGTCAGTGTCAGGTAATAGTGGGGAGCAGTGGGGGGTCAGTGTCAGGTAATAGTGGGGAGCAGTGAGGGGTCAGTGTCAGGTAATAGTGGGGAGCAGTGGGGGTCAGTGTCAGGTAATAGTGGGGAGCAGTGGGGGGTCAGTGTCAGGTAATAGTGGGGAGCAGTGGGGGTCAGTGTCAGGTAATACTGGGGAGCAGTGGGGGGTCAGTGTCAGGTAATACTGGGGAGCAGTGAGGGGTCAGTGTCAGGTAATACTGGGGAGCAGTGAGGGGTCAGTGTCAGGTAATACTGGGGTCACTGTGGGGTCACTGTCACCGGTGTGTGGAGGCGTGAGGGGTCAGTGTCAAGTAATACTGGGGTCAGCAGTGGGGCACTCAGCCCCGGGTAGTGGAGGGGAGGGGTCAGGTAATATACGGGTGCACTGTGGGGTCAGCGTCAGGTAACACCGGGTAGTAGGAGGGGTCAGTGGTCAGGTAATACTAGGGGAGTCACTGTGGGGTCAGCGTCAGGTATACGGGTGGAGCAGGTGAGGGGTCAGTGTCAGGTAATACTGGGTGCAGCAGTGGGGTCAGTGTCAGGTACTACTGGGGAGCAGTGAGGGGTCAGGTCAGGTAATACTGGGGTCACTGTGGGGTCAGCTCAGGCACCTGGGTGTAGAGGGGAGGGGCAGGTAATATCTGGGTCACTGTGGGGCACTCACCCCGGGTGTGGAGGGGGAGGGGCAGGTAATATACGGGTCACTGTGGGGCACTCACCCCGGGTGTGGAGGGGGAAGGGCAGGTAATATACGGGTCACTGTGGGGCACTCACCCGGGTGTGGAGGGGAGGGGCAGGTAATATACGGGTCACTGTGGGGCACTCACCCGGGTGTGGAGGGGGAGGGGCAGGTAATATAGGGGTCACTGTGGGGCACTCACCCCGGGTGTGGAGGGGGAGGGGCAGGTAATATACAGGTCACTGTGGGGCACTCACCCCGGGTGTAGAGGGGGAGGGGCAGGTAATATACGGGTCACTGTGGGGCACTCACCCCGGGTGTAGAGGGGAGGGCAGGTAATATACGGGTCACTGTGGGGCACTCACCCGGGTGTGGAGGGGAGGGCAGGTAATATACAGGTCACTGTGGGGCACTCACCCGGGTGTGGAGGGAGGGGCAGGTAATATACAGGTCACTGTGGGGCACTCACCCCGGGTGTGGAGGGGGAGGGGCAGGTATTATACGGGTCACTGTGGGGCACTCACCCCGGGTGTGGAGGGGGAGGGGCAGGTATTATACGGGTCACTGTGGGGCACTCACCCCGGGTGTCCATCAGCCACATGAAGAGGAAGCAGGGCAGGAAGCCGATGGGCCCCCACAGGACCAGCAGGGTGATGTCCAGGTCGGAGAAGCCGTAGGCTGAGCGGGCCGAGTTCTGGATGGGCCCCCAGTTGTTCCACACCAGGCCCTGCATAAAGCCGAGGAGGGAGAAGAGCAGCAGCACCAGCCAGCGCCGCCCGAACACCCGCGGAGCCCGGGAAGCAGCCAGCAGCGGCCGCCTCTCCTCCGGCCGGCTCCAGTCCAGCCCCATGGCCGCTCCTCTCACCGCCGCACACAGCCGCTCCTGCCCGGTCTCCCGGAACAGCGGAAGTGCCGGTCACACGGTCAAAACATCCGGTGACGGAACAAACCACGCCCCTCCATGACTACAGCCACGCCCAGATGGTAGTGTCCCCTCCCATTTTTATAGAATAGTGTTGTCCGCTCAGACTGGTTGTCACTGCTCCGCCCCCTCACGCTCGTATCCACAGCCCCCAAGTATGCAGCACAAGGAGGTCTGTGGTTGGAGGCAGTTGTGGGGTGTCTGTGGTTGGAGGCAGTTATGGGGGTGTCTGTGGTTGGAGGCAGTTATGGGGGGTCTGTGGTTGGAGGCAGTTATGGGGGGTGAATGTGGTTGGAGGCAGTTATGGGGGGGTCTGTGGTTGGAGGCAGTTATGGGGGGTGAATGTGGTTGGAGGCAGTTATGGGGGGTCTGTGGTTGGAGGCAGTTATGGGGGGGTCTGTGGTTGGAGGCAGTTATGGGGGTCTGTGGTTGGAGGCAGTTATGGGGGTGAATGTGGTTGGAGGCAGTTATGGGGGTCTGTGGTTGGAGGCAGTTATGGGGGTCTGTGGTTGGAGGCAGTTGTGGGGGTCTGTGGTTGGAGGTAGTTATGGGGGTGTCTGTGGTTGGAGGCAGTTATCAGGGTGTCTGTGGTTGGAGGCAGTTATGGGGTGTCTGTGGTTGGAGGCAGTTATGGGGGTGTCTGTGGTTGGAGGCAGTTATGGGGGTGTCTGTGGTTGGAGGCAGTTATGGGGGTCTGTGGTTGGAGGCAGTTATGGGGGTGTCTGTGGTTGGAGGCAGTTATGGGGGGTCTGTGGTTGGAGGCAGTTATGGGGTGTCTGTGGTTGGAGGCAGTTATGGGGGTCTGTGGTTGGAGGCAGTTATGGGGGTCTGTGGTTGGAGGCAGTTATGGGGGTCTGTGGTTGGAGGCAGTTATGGGGGTCTGTGGTTGGAGGCAGTTATGGGGGTCTGTGGTTGGAGGCAGTTATGGGGGTCTGTGGTTGGAGGCAGTTATGGGGGTCTGTGGTTGGAGGCAGTTATGGGGGGTCTGTGGCTGGAGGCAGTTATGGGGGGGGTCTGTGGTTGTAGGTAATTATGGGGGGTCTGTGGTTGGAGGCAGTTGTGGGGGTCTGTGGTTGGAGGCAGTTATGGGGGTGAATGTGGTTGGAAGCAGTTATGGGGGTCTGTGGTTGGAGGCAGTTATGGGGGTGTCTGTGGTTGGAGGCAGTTATGGGGGTCTGTGGTTGGAGGCAGTTATGGGGGTCTGTGGTTGGAGGCAGTTATGGGGGTCTGTGGTTGGAGGCAGTTATGGGGTCTGTGGTTGGAGGCAGTTATTGGGGTGTCTGTGGTTGGAGGCAGTTATTGGGGGTCTGTGGTTGGAGGCAGTTATGGGGGTCTGTGGTTGGAGGCAGTTATGGGGGTCTGTGGTTGGAGGCAGTTATTGGCGGGGGTCTGTGGTTGGAGGCAGTTATTGGCGGGGGTCTGTGGTTGGAGGCAGTTATGGGGGTCTGTGGTTGAGGCAGTTATGGGGGTCTGTGGTTGGAGGCAGTTATGGGGGTCTGTGGTTGGAGGCAGTTATGGGGGTCTGTGGTTGGAGGCAGTTATGGGGGGGTCGGTGGTTGGAGGCAGTTATGGGGGGTCGGTGGTTGGAGGCAGTAGTTATTGGGGTGTCTGTGGTTGGAGGTAGTTATGGGGGGGTCTGTGGTTGGAGGTAGTTATTGGGGGTCTGTGGTTGGAGGCAGTTATTGGCGGGGGTCTGTGGTTGGAGGTAGTTATGGGGGTCTGTGGTTGGAGGCAGTTATGGGGGTCCGGTGGTTGGAGGCAGTTATGGGGGTCGGTGGTTGGAGGCAGTTATGGGGGTCGGTGGTTGGAGGCAGTAGTTATTGGGGTGTCTGTGGTTGGAGGTAGTTATGGGGGTCTGTGGTTGGAGGCAGTTATGGGGGGTCTGTGGTTGGAGGCAGTTATTGGCGGGGGGTCTGTGGTTGGAGGCAGTTATTGGCGGGGGGTCTGTGGTTGGAGGCAGTTATTGGCGGGGGGTCTGTGGTTGGAGGCAGTTATGGGGGTGTCTGTGGTTGGAGGCAGTTATGGGGGTGTCTGTGGTTGGAGGCAGTTATGGGGGTGTCTGTGGTTGGAGGCAGTTATGGGGGGTCTGTGGTTGGAGGCAGTTATGGGGTGTCTGTGGTTGGAGGCAGTTATGGGGGTGTCTGTGGTTGGAGGCAGTTATGGGGGTGTCTGTGGTTGGAGGCAGTTATGGGGGTCTGTGGTTGGAGGCAGTTATGGGGGTCTGTGGCTGGAGGCAGTTATGGGGGGTCTGTGGTTGGAGGCAGTTGTGGGGGTCTGTGGTTGGAGGCAGTTATGGGGGGTGAATGTGGTTGGAAGCAGTTATGGGGGTGTCTGTGGTTGGAGGCAGTTATGGGGGGTCTGTGGTTGGAGGCAGTTATGGGGGTCTGTGGTTGGAGGCAGTTATTGGCGGGGGGTCTGTGGTTGGAGGCAGTTATTGGCGGGGGGTCTGTGGTTGGAGGCAGTTATTGGCGGGGGGTCTGTGGTTGGCCGGCCTATTACATCTGACACACAGATGAACCATCACAAGGCCCGTAAAACTGCATCCAGCCACAGTCACTCACAAGGATTTTCATGGTTACAATGTCGGTATCCAGAAATATGGCGGCCTCGTGTTCGGCGACGCTTCAGGCGGCCGCGCTGTGATGACGTGTTATTCCTGCGCCGCTGCCAGTCACGTGCGTCCGCGGAGGATGGAGCTGTCTGTGACGGGCGCGGCAGGTACAGGGCTCGTACCCGGGGCTGTGGGGCTACAGGTCCCAGCAGGCATCTGTGCTCCGGGGTGGTGGCCTCTGGGGGGCGCTGCCTGACGACTGCTTCCGGCTTAGAGCCTCCCTATAATGCCAGCCCTGGGTGACTTCACTGTGTGACCTTTTCCAGGACCTCTGCTTGCTGTCAGGGAGTGGAATCATCCACCTCCATGCTTCACTCCTGTTATAGTTGGTAATGAGCGCAGTACGCACTTATTTATGATGGATACATGGGACAGAGGTCTATCCCGGAGACCCCACCGCCAGGCTGACTGTATGACTCCCATAGTCTTCAGTGGACTCAGCCGGGCACACGTGTGACACCCCCACGTGTGACACCCCCACTTCTCTGGTTGATGGGCTCTCAGCGCCCGCATTCACTGATCTGTGGACTGATACACTGTAACAGACAGTCAGCACAGGAGAGGCATCGCAGGGGCAGACCTCACAGTCACGGAGACACATAGGTCTGCATAGGAGCTGTATGCACAATACGGTGCAAGTTTCCCAATGAGATTTGCATTGTTTTGCAGAATGTGAAGGGGGAGCCCCCCGATAAAGGGGTTCTGTCTCTTCAGTGAATGGCATGTATCCTGAAGAGAAAATCATTACTCGGCATTTACCAACGTATAGTGATTTCCCATCACGTTATACATGGCTCGTTTCCATGGTTACGACCACCCTGTAATCCAGCAGCGGCGGTCGTGCTTGCATGCTATAGGAAAAAGCCACGGCCTCTCCAATTGGCGGAACCGTGCGTAGGCCGGCACTCTTTCCTATAGGGAGCAAGCACGTCCACCGCTGCTGGATTACAGGGTGGACTTAACCATGGAAACAAGCCGTGTATAATGTGATGGAGGCAATATGGAGAATCACAATACAGTAGGAAGGGCCTTGTAGTAACTTTCTCTACGTGATAAATGCCATTTGCTGAAGTGAGACAAACCTTTAGGCCTCCTGCACACGACTGTATGTATTATACGGTCTGCGAAAAACGGATCCACAAAAAATACGGATGACGTCCGTGTGCATTCCGTATTTTGCGGAACGGAGCAGCTGGCCCCTGATAGAACAGTCCTATCCTTGTCTGTAATGCGGACAATAATGGGACATATTCTATTTTTTTGCGGAACGGAAATAAAGAAACGGAATGCACACGGAGTAGCTAACGTTTCTTAGTTTTTTTTTTTGTGGACCCGTTGAAATGAATGGTTCCGCATACGGTCTGCAAGAAAAACGGAACGGACACAGAAAGAAAATACATTCGTGTGCATGAGTATGCATGAGCCCTTAAGGGGATGTCCGGGCTCTAAATATGGAGAAAAGGACACGCCCCCGCACTGATCAGCAGCCACCAGAGTGGAAGCAGACCACGCTGTGCAGTGTCCGCGCCGGTTACCTTCAGGTGAGTGGGAGCTGCACGACCCGCCATGTCTACTGCACTGCGGACGGACCTGCCGGCCACTGATTGGCGCCAGACCCCAGAGATCTGATATTGATGGCCGATCCGTATCTAGAGCCCGGGTGACCCCTTAAATCTTGTGTCCCCGTCAGTCTTGGCTGTCACGTCCCCATAGTTCTCTTGGCGCTGGAGCGTTGGGCAGGAAGGTGCAGGCTATATATTATAATATCTGAATGCGAGTCCCGGTGATTGACGAGACGGGTGGAACAGCGACGTGTTAATCAAATGTCAGAGGAAACGCAGGTTTTATTCCCAGCGAGCGGCCGGCGACTCATTAGCTGCAGAACACGGCTCCGTACACGGCAATAAGTTGTCACAGAAATAATTTAATAAGCAATTTATAATAACCAGATGTTGGGTAACCGCGTCAGGACGGCGTGTAAATTATTGCTGACCACGAATAATGCCAAGTGTGTGAGGAATCGTAACATGTACTGCTCCTGAGTTACACCCTGTATTATACTCCAGAGCTGCACTCACTATTCTGCTGGTGCAGTCACTGTGTACATACATTACTTATCCTGTACTGATCCTCAGTTACATCCTGTATTATACTCCAGAGCAGCACTCGCTATTCTGCTGGTGCAGTCACTGTGTACATACATTACTTATCCTGTACTGATCCTGAGTTACATCCTGTATTATACTCCAGAGCTGCACTCACTATTCTGCTGGTGCAGTCACTATGTACGTACATTACTTATCCTGTACTGATCCTGAGTTACATCCTGTATTATACTACAGAGCTGCACTCACTATTCTGCTGGTGGAGTCACTGTGTACATACATTACTTATCCTGTACTGATCCTGAGTTACATCCTGTATTATACTCCAGAGCTGCACTCACTATTCTGCTGGTGCAGTCACTGTGTACATACATTACTTATCCTGTACTGATCCTGAGTTACATCCTGTATTATACTCCAGAGCTGCACTCACTATTCTGCTGGTGCAGTCACTATGTACATACATTACTTATCCTGTACTGATCCTGAGTTACATCCTGTATTATACTCCAGAGCTGCACTCACTATTCTGCTGGTGCAGTCACTGTGTACATACATTACTTATCCTGTACTGATCCTGAGTTACATCCTGTATTATACTCCAGAGCTGCACTCACTATTCTGCTGGTGGAGTCACTGTGTACATACATTACTTATCCTGTACTGATCCTGAGTTACATCCTGTATTATACTCCAGAGCTGCACTCACTATTCTGCTGGTGGAGTCACTGTGCACATACATTACTTATCCTGTACTGATCCTGAGTTACATCCTGTATTATACTCCAGAGCTGCACTCACTATTCTGCTGGTGCAGTCACTGTGCACATACATTACTTATCCTGTACTGATCCTGAGTTACATCCTGTATTATACTCCAGAGCTGCACTCACTATTCTGCTGGTGCAGTCACTGTGTACATACATTACTTATCCTGTACTGATCCTGAGTTACATCCTGTATTATACTCCAGAGCAGCACTCACTATTCTGCTGGTGGAGTCACTGTGTACATACATTACTTATCCTGTACTGATCCTGAGTTACATCCTGTATTATACTCCAGAGCTGCACTCACTATTCTGCTGGTGCAGTCACTGTGTACATACATTACTTATCCTGTACTGATCCTGAGTTACATCCTGTATTATACTCCAGAGCTGCACTCACTATTCTGCTGGTGCAGTCACTGTGTACATACATTACTTATCCTGTACTGATCCTGAGTTACATCCTGTATTATACTCCAGAGCGGCACTCACTATTCTGCTGGTGCAGTCACTGTGTACATACATTACTTATCCTGTACTGATCCTGAGTTTTACATCAGACACAGAGGCTTCATATTGCTTCTCTTCCTTTACTGATCACCAAATAGCAGCAAGGAGAAAACATAAAAATGCAAATGGTCACCACAGTAACCCCAACATCCCACCCCCACAGCCCCTATATTAGGCTGCTCCATAGGTGGGACTTCCTCTTTCTTGCTGCTCACCAGATAAGTCACACATATTATTGGTTTTTATCTTTACAGTTATTGTGCTTTATTATTTGTTCTTTCTGATTTCTGGTTTTTCTACACGGTTTTTCCCTGTGTTGTTCCCCGCTTTTCCACTGCCTTGCTTTTCCCTGTCACCGCTTGCGGTGCTTATCTCCGGCTTGGGGGTTCCCCCCCCCTCTTTTTATCCCCTTTTTCCCCTTAGGTTTCTCCTTCTGCCCTATTTCGGCCGGCCTACACCTGCTGGTGTGGCCGCGCCGTCTTTAGTGTAATTCCTGCCCTTGTGGCAATCTCGGCGTTTGTCTCCGCCCCCTCCCGGCACCTGCGCCATTTTCTTACCTTCCTCTTCATCGGGCTTCCTTCTCCCGCGTTCGCGCGCTTTTCTCCGGCCGCAGCGAGATCTCACGAGATTTGGCGGCCATCTTGGATCCCAATCTCGCGAGATCTCGGACTCCCTGGTCTCCTGCGTGCCTGGCTGCCGGTGCCTGCTCCCCGCTCTGCTCCGTTCTCCTGGGGTGATTAACCCCTTGCTGTGCATTCATTCTTTCCCCACAGGTATAGATTTATATCATTATCAGGGCTACTGCTCCCCATCTGCCCCACTTAGTATAATTGGGACATTATATATTGCCCTAGAGCTCATTCACCATGGACCCTACATCTGCCCATGCCGCCCCCTCCCCCCTCCCTGGTGATGTTAGACCCGCTGACGCTGATTCTCAGGCTCTGGCCATTCAGCGCTCAGTATCTAATGCCATTTTACAGGCAATGGGGTCCATGTCTTCGGTAATATCACAGACTATCTCCCAGGCCCTGTCTGCACACCCCTTAGTTGGGGCCAGACCTCCCCCCTCTGATTGGGCCCAGCATTCCGATGCTGCTGATCCTCCTGTTGGACAGGAGTCCATGACTGGTGTGTTGGAGTCCACCAAAGACGACGCGCTGAGGTCGCGTAAAAGAGCCTGTCCCCGCCAGGCTGATCGTGCGAGGGTGTGGAAATGCGCTAGAGCGCAGGCTGATTCTGAATCCGATTCGGACATCGGTTCTGACCCAGAGATCCTGGCGGAGGCCAGTAACCAATCCGAGGAGGATGACACTGCTCTAATGTCTGACCCTGTCATTATTACCCCTACCGCTCCTGTAGCTAGAGAATCATCCTCGGCCTCCGCCGATAATATTCCATCCTCACTGCTAGATTCTTCTGGGGTCCCTATGTTTGATCCTGAGGCCCTCCACCATCCTAGATCGGCGGAGTGGCTCCCTGACTCTCAGGTCAGCAATTATTTAGAACACTGGGTCCGTCGCCCACTGTCTAAGGAGGCGCGCAGTAAGCTGCGGGCGGAATGCCCCAGACCCATTGTGCCTCACAAAGTCTGCGACACTCCTGTCGTAGACCCTAAAATGACCCAGTTCTTGTCTAAGACTGGATGGAACGCCCGCAAAGGGTTAGACTCAGCCCTGAGAGGCTGCCAGGATAAGCTCCTGGACATATTTGGCCCTCTGGCTAAAATCATGGAGTTGGCGGAATCCGCCAGACAGGGAGGTTCCCAAATTGATCCCGACGAGCTTACAGGCTGGGTTCAGCGGGCGATTTGCATCGCCGGGGGCACGAATGCGGCCCTTTCTGTGGAGAGGCGCAAAGCCATACTCCTTAAGATTGATCCCAAATTGGTGAACCTCGCACTCACCGAGACTGGTAGTGATGCGGAAGGTTCTTTATTCGGGATTCTTTTATAAAGGATCTCAGCCGTTTCAGTAGGCACATTTTCCGCCCTGGACAAAGCCCAGTCCACTATGCGCAGGGTTTTCCAGGGCCGGGTCTCTCACAGGGCCGGCAGCAACAGGGGCCGCCTGTCCGGCCGATCCAACACCCGGGCCAGGGGTGTATCTCGAGGCTCCTACTCCCAGCGGTCGTCCTTTCAAGACCAGCGGACACCTCCGCCTTTTTCCCGTCCAGGGGTGGACAGTGGCGCTCCCGCTCCTTCCGAGGAAACACAGCCTCTCGCAAATCCTCCGGTAAGTCTGACCCCTGTCGGGGATTCTTCGGTCAGTTGTGTAGGGGGCAGGCTTCGTCATTTTTTCCCCGCCTGGGAACTAATTACGTCAGACCCATGGGTCCTGTCAACAGTCAGGGGTTTCTCCATAGAGCTCACGGACTCCCCTCACTCGCTACATCTCCCACCGACCACCCCTCGGTGGGGTGCGGACTCGGCCCTGGTGGACGAGGAGCTCTCCGCCCTCCGCCTCAAGCGGGCCATAGAGAAATCTCCAGGCCGCACAGGGGGTGTAATAAGCAACATATTCCTAGTCCAGAAGAAAGGGGGTCAGATGCGCCCCGTGATCAACCTCCGTGCTCTGAACAGAATCGTGCGGTATCGGCATTTCAAAATGGAAGGGATCCATTTGCTTCGGGACCTTCTCACACCCGGGGGACTGGCTGGTGAAGCTGGATTTGAAGGACGCGTACCTGACGGTCCCCGTTGCACCTCCCTCACGGGATCTCCTCCGTTTCCTTTGGAAAGACGAGGTCTGGAGATTCACATGCCTGCCATTCGGATTGTCGTCGGCCCCTTGGTGTTTCACCAAGCTTCTGCGCCCGGTCATGGCCTGGTTGAGGAGTCGCGGAGTCCGCCTAATAGTGTATCTGGACGACATTCTCCTGATGCATCAATCCAGGTCGACATTACTCGAACACCTCGGGTGGACGGCGAATCTCCTGGAGTCGCTCGGCTTCCTCCTCAACAGGGAGAAATCCTGTCTCACTCCCTCCCAGAGGATGGACTTCCTGGGCTTCACAGTGGACTCTGTCGCGGAATCCCTCAGCCTTCCAGGGGACAAGTTGCGATCCATTCGCAAGGAACTGCGGCATGCATTGACCAGCACTCGCTTGTCTCTCCGACACCTGGCCCGCATCATTGGTTTGCTGGCTTCATCCATCCAGGCGGTGTTCCGGCGCCGTTGCATTACCGGGCCCTGCAACGTCTCAAAATTGCGCACCTTCGTTCCGGTGCTTCCTTTGCAGATATGGTGGAGTTGGACTCGGACGCCCGGGAGGAGATTCGCTGGTGGATCGCCAACTTGGAGGCCTGGAATGGCAGGGCGATCTTTGGCTTCCAACCGGAACTAACCATCGAATCGGATGCGAGCCTCCATGGGTGGGGGCACATTGCAACGGTGTCTCCACCGGAGGACCTTGGTCGGCCGTGGAGGCAGGCCTACATATCAACGCCTTGGAACTCCTGGCCGGCTCCTTAGCCGTCCGGAGTTTTACCAATGGAGTAGCGAACGCATGTATCCGTCTTCGGATGGACAATATTTCTGCGGTTCGCTACGTCAACCGATTAGGCGGGACCCAATCGGCTACCCTAGCTGGCCTGGCGAAGGACTTTTGGTCGTACTGCCTTTCCAGAGACATCATGGTTCAGGCCGAATATTTACCGGGTCTACACAACGTGCAGGCGGACTGGAGTTCGCGTCACCTGACGGACGGCAGCGATTGGCAGTTGGACCCAGCGTTTTTCGCCGTGGTCGAGGCCAGGTGGGGACCCTTCTCCGTGGACTTGTTCGCCTCCCGGCTCAACTCACACCTTCCTCGCTTTACAGCTGGCGCCCGGATCCGGAGGCGTTAGCGGTGGGCGCGTTCTTGCAGGATTGGTCCGTCGGCCTTCTCTATGCATTTCCCCGTTCCTGATGATCCCTCGGATGCTCCTCCAGGTTCGTCGCCATCGGGCGGAGTTGGTGGCGATAGTCCCATTCTGGGACTCTCAGGTGTGGTACCCGTCTCTGATGGAGCTCTTGGTGGACATTCCCCTTCTTCTGCCGAATCCGATCTCTCTCCTGCGGTGCCCTCAGGGAACTCCACACCCCCTGCTACTGGACGGATCCCTGCGATTGCTGGCCTGCCGGATCTCAGGACGCCAGGAGCGGTCGATGGAGTTTCGGAGGCAACTAGGCGCCTCCTGGAAAATGCCTGGGCTCCCGGCACCCGAAAATCTTATCAGGCGGCCTGGCGAACTTGGGCTGGCTGGTGCCTGGAACGGGACCTGGATCCCGTTTCAGCTCCTGTAGCCCACCTGCTTCAGTTTCTCACCTCCCTTTTCGAGGAGGGAAAGGCTTTCAGGACGATCAATTTGTTTCGTTCAGCTATCTCCTCTACGCATCAGGGGTTTGATGGGGTCCCGGCGGGTCAACATCCTTCTGTTTCCCGCCTCCTCCGTGGCTCCCGTCTGGCGCGGCCTCCTCGGCCGCGTTTTTCTTCCACTTGGGATGTCTCCTTGGTGCTGACCTTTTTATCTTCTTGGCCGGCCAATTCTGATCTTTCTTTACGTCAGCTCTCGGCCAAGCTGGTCACCCTCTTTTGCCTGATCTCTTGCAAGAGGGTGTCGGATGTTCGGGCTCTGGACCATGACGCGAGGTCTTTTACTCCTGAAGGCGTGACGTTCAATATCTCACGTTGCACGAAGACCAACATCCGGGTCGTATCCTACCCCGGTTTTCCGTCTTCCCCGGCCTTGTGTCCGGTTGCTTGTTTGAGAGAATACGAGGCCAGGACTCGTTCTTATCGGTCCCCGTCCGTGCCCCAGTTGTTCCTCTCTATTCGGCACCCGTTCGGACCTGTCTCTAGTCCCACCTTAGCCCGTTGGCTGAAGTGGGTTATGTCTTTGGCGGGTGTAGACACTTCCGTTTTTACGGCTCATTCGGCGCGCGGTGCAGCGTCAACTTCTTTAGCGGTTTCGGGCGCCCGTTTAGAGGACATCCTGCGGTTGGCGGACTGGTCGAGTGCCACCACTTTTCGTGAGTATTATTTCCGCCCTCCTCCTCATTTGTTCGATCCCTTGGTTAACCAGCTTTGAACTAGCAATATGAAGCCTCTGTGTCTGATGTAAAACTTAATGATTTTCCTAGTCTACGACGTAAGGTCATAGTTTTATTAAGACACAGAGGCGAGTATTGCCCACCCTTGCCCTCCCTGGGTTTTATTCTGCTTGTGGGTTCTGGCTGGTTCTACGTGTTGTTCATATGTTTTTTCATATTTTTCTCTGTTTCTGTGGGGGATTTTGTTATTGCATGCTTATTATGCTTATTTATATGCCTGTCTTCTATGATTAATTCTAGTCACTGGTGTCCGTGTGACCTCGGTTTACCGGCTTTTATTTACTGGGCATTTGCCTCTCTTATTTTCTTCTAGGATGAGTTTGACGACTCTGCACTTTCCCTGATCTGGGTGGTGTTCCTGTTCCAGTTTCCGCGGTTGCCATGTTGGTGCTGTTGAGCGGTTCCAGTTACTATTCCTACGGACCATTCCTTAGGATGTTTCCAGTTGGATGCTTGTTCTCCGGTTGATCTTCGTTGGAGTCCTTGGTTCCTGACGTGCTGTGGGCGTCCCGGTTTGGCCCGACGTTTCGTTTCCGGTTATAGGCTTATGGACTGGTTCGCAGAGAAAGAGGAAGTCCCACCTATGGAGCAGCCTAATATAGGGGCTGTGGGGGTGGGATATTGGGGTTACTATGGTGACCATTTGCATTTTTATGTTTTCTCCTTGCTGCTATTTGGTGATCAGTAAAGGAAGAGAAGCAATACTCGCCTCTGTGTCTTAATAAAACTATGACTTTACGTCGTAGACTAGGAAAAATCATTAAGTTACATCCTGTATTATACTCCAGAGCTGCACTCACTATTCTGCTGGTGCAGTCACTGTGTACATACATTACTTATCCTGTACTGATCCTGAGTTACATCCTGTATTATCCTCCAGAGCTGCACTCACTATTCTGCTGGTGCAGTCACTGTGTACATACATTACTTATCCTGTACTGATCCTGAGTTACATCCTGTATTATACTCCAGAGCTGCACTCACTATTCTGCTGGTGCAGTCACTGTGTACATACATTACTTATCCTGTACTGATCCTGAGTTACATCCTGCATTATACTCCAGAGCTGCGCTCACTATTCTGCTGGTGCAGTCACTGTGTACATACATTACTTATCCTGTACTGATCCTGAGTTACATCCTGTATTATACTCCAGAGCTGCACTCACTATTCTGCTGGTGGAGTCACTGTGTACATACATTACTTATCCTGTACTGATCCTGAGTTACATCCTGTATTATACTCCAGAGCTGCACTCACTATTCTGCTGGTGCAGTCACTGTGTACATACATTACTTATCCTGTACTGATCCTGAGTTACATCCTGCATTATCCTCCAGAGCTGCGCTCACTATTCTGCTGGTGCAGTCACTGTATACATACATTACTTATCCTGTACTGATCCTGAGTTACATCCTGTATTATACTCCAGAGCTGCACTCACTATTCTGCTGGTGGAGTCACTGTGTACATACATTACTTATCCTGTACTGATCCTGAGTTACATCCTGTATTATACTCCAGAGCTGCACTCACTATTCTGCTGGTGCAGTCACTGTGTACATACATTACTTATCCTGTACTGATCCTGAGTTACATCCTGTATTATACTCCAGAGCTGCACTCACTATTCTGCTGGTGCAGTCACTGAGTACATACATTACTTATCCTGCACTGATCCTGAGTTACATCCTGTATTATACTCCAGAGCTGCACTCACTATTCTGCTGGTGCAGTCACTGTGTACATACATTACTTATCCTGTACTGATCCTGAGTTACATCCTGTATTATACTCCAGAGCTGCACTCACTATTCTGCTGGTGCAGTCACTGAGTACATACATTACTTATCCTGCACTGATCCTGAGTTACATCCTGTATTATACTCCAGAGCTGCACTCACTATTCTGCTGGTGCAGTCACTGTGTACATACATTACTTATCCTGTACTGATCCTGAGTTACATCCTGTATTATACTCCAGAGCTGCACTCACTATTCTGCTGGTGCAGTCACTCTGTACATACATTACTTATCCTGTACTGATCCTGAGTTACATCCTGTCATATACTCCAGAGCTGCACTCACTATTCTGCTGTGGGGTCATTGTTATTGGCGTCTTTATCTTCCCGGTCTTTAGCGTACATTAGTGTCAGATATCCGTTTTATTGCGTCCGGTCCTGGGCGCGGTGGTGGCGCTGCTTCTCGGTACCGCTGCCTGTAATGACGGGGGGGGGGGGGGACGTTTTATGGACCTGTCTCGGCTCAGTCTTTAGTTAATCAGCGGATGTTTTAGGGGACGTTTCCCTTGCGCCCCATTGATCGCTGTCGTCCTGGTTACGGCTGCTGGAGGACAATAAAGGATTAATCTCTGAGGAGCGCCATCCAAGATCTGTGAACGGTTCAGCGTCTCCTGCGGTAAATCAGCCGCGGTGGTCGCCTGATCACTGCCGCTGAGGGGCGATAAACTCGGGGCGTTTGTGCTTTTGGTTAAAGTTCCTCTTGTTCGGTGATTTTTCCGGCCGTTTATAATTGGTTCTGCGTACACTCTTTTTCTTTTCTCGCTCACAGACTTGAATTGGCGCGGTTAATCAAAAACACGGACTAGACCAGAACCCGCCGATGGGTTCCGGGACGCAAATCCGTGAAAAAAAATAGACTGATGTGTGCACAGCCCCATTCACACTGCACATGGAGGAGAGAAATGCTTGTGTGAATAAGCCCTTATTTATGACGCCCACCGGATGTGTGGTCGCTGCGGATGGAGAGGCGGGTGCATGGCGCGGCTCTCATAGGGGGGACCTGCCCTCATGGCGTATACTGTCCGAGTAGGATTAACCCCTGAATGCAGCCACCGCTCAGATGGGTGTAAGCGAGAATGCTTCTAGTCACTGACAGCAAGCAGAGCTAACAAGCGGGTGTCCATTTATTGGGTCACCCCTGATCTCTTGAATGGACCCAGGAGGTCGGACCCCCTCCAATCAGATACTTCTCCTGGGGGTAGGGGGTGCATTTCTGTCTCGGACGCCGTAGATTGGGATATGGATCTGCGGCTCTGGATCGTCTCCCTTGACCTTGTTCTGCAGCGGCCGTTACCAAACCGTTCACACCCCAGGAGGCGAGAGACGCGATCGTCGGTGCGGCCCGTCCGGCGGTGTTCCTGCGTATGACCGACGGCTGGCTGGCAGCTCGCTGGACCCTCACCCGACTGTGTGACCTCTTAAAGGAGCAGACGCTGAGATTCAGAATTGGGAGGAGGAAAGTGGACGCAGGTAGGTTCTTTTCCTCAAGAGAACACATTGTAACGAGATTCCAGCTCTGCAGCACCATAGCTGCCTCCATCTTTATACACAGAATGTCACAGGCGATCGGATCCGCCCACTAAACGGCTCCAAACTAGAGCTACAAAACTACAACTCTCAGCATGTCCAGCCACAGACTGGGAGTTGTACTTCATCAGCTGGCCTGGAAAGGCCTAAGCCTATCATGTGTGATACTGTCTGCTGAGCTGTGTATCTAATCCTATCCTGTTTGATACTGTCTGCTGAGCTGTGTATCTAATCCTATCCTGTGTGATACTGTCTGCTGAGCTGTGTATCTAATCCTATCCCGTGTGATACTGTCTGCTGAGCTGTGTATCTAATCCTATCCTGTGTGATACTGTCTGCTGAGCTCTGTATCTAATCCTATCCTGTGTGATACTGTCTGCTGAGCTGTGTATCTAATCCTATCCTGTGTGATACTGTCTGCTGAGCTGTGTATCTAATCCTATCCTGTGTGATACTGTCTGCTGAGCTGTGTATCTAATCCTATCCTGTGTGATACTGTCTGCTGAGCTGTGTATCTAATCCTATCCTGTGTGATACTGTCTGCTAAGCAGCTGTGTATCTAATCCTATCCTGTGTGATACTGTCTGCTGAGCTGTGTATCTAATCCTATCCTGTGTGATACTGTCTGCTGAGCTGTGTATCTAATCCTATCCTGTGTGATACTGTCTGCTGAGCTGTGTATCTAATCCTATCCCGTGTGATACTGTCTCCCGAGCTGTGTATCTAATCCTACCATGTGTGATGCAGTCTGTGCCGTGTATCTAATCCTCTCCTGTGTGATACAGTCTGTGCCGTGTATCTAATCCTGTCCTGTGCGATACAGTCTGCACCATGTATCTAATCCTGTCCTGTGTGGTGCAGTCTGCACCGTGTATCTAATCCTGTCCTGTGTGGTGCAGTCTGCACCGTGTATCTAATCCTGTCCTGTGTGATGCAGTCTGCACCATGTATCTAATACTATCCTGTGTGATACAGTCTGGGCCGTGTATCTAATCCTATCCTGTGTGATGCAGTCTGGGCCGTGTATCTAATCCTGTCCTGTGTGATGCAGTCTGGGCCGTGTATCTAATCCTGTCCTGTGTGGTGCAGTCTGCACCGTGTATCTAATCCTGTCCTGTGTGATACAGTCTGCGCCGTGTATCTAATCCGGCTGACATCCCTCCCTCAGAGCCGCAGTTTGAGACCCGCTGTGACTACGTTGATGGGACCATGAGTCAGTTCCGGGACTGGCTCAGCGGGAATTCTGCGTCCGGACCCTTCAGCCGCTGTGACAGAGCAGAGTCCTGGGCGTATGCCGATTACAAGTACCTGGCCCTTTTATGTAGGGACCAACCTGAAATGCTGCAGGTAAGTAGCGCTATATGAAGTGTGTGTAATGTCGGGGGCCGCGCGGACCGTGAGGTGTCATATAGGATTGTCGGCCCGTTCACATCGGTCACTCGCTTCACGTGCACCCTCCTCCTCTGTGTCTGCTTTTGTGCTGCAGGTGTGTCAGTCTACACTACAGTTCTAGAATTCTATTCTACAATTGTAGAGCGGGGCATCGTGGGAGAATGCAGTAAATGCCTTTGTCGCCGCCCTTTAATGGCTCCCAGATCCCGGCGATGCTGCGGCGGAAGGTGGGACCCGTTGTCGCCGCTGATCCTGGATTCAGACCTGAACAAGCCGCTGGTGGCGCTGCGCGGTGTTCTGGAGGGAGCGGGTGACTCGGGGCTTGTTAAACATGAGCGGAGCGTCGTTCGCGGTCCTGAGCTGAGCCGCCGTCTTGTTCCTGCCGGCGGGGGGCGAGGCCCGGTCAGCCATGTCTCTGCTGCCGCCGTGATTAATTGGGCCATTTGCGACGTGCTTGAGGTGGCGATTGCTCTGTTTATCTTCGGCGGCTGCGCTGGTCCCGCTAATGATTCCATTATCCCTCTCGATGAGCGCCATCCTGCATCTTAATGCTTCCTTCATCCTCCTCTCATTCCGTCAGACTCGGCTGTTAACCCTTGCAGCACAGGACATGGCCGGCGCGCGCTTTTTCGGATAACTCCGTGTGATCTCGCTCCTGCTCGCACGTCCCGGGCTGCTGATCACGACCTTGATGAACGGACGGAAAGTCCTGCGTAATTCTCACCGCACTTTCTTCTCCTTTTTTGCAGCGGTTTTTGAGTTAGACTCTAATGGCGGGAGGCGTCTTACGTCATCCGATGGCGACGGCGAGCTCGCATTCAAAGAATCAATGGAAAATTATCAAAACTGTCAAAAACTCGTCAGCCAATGATTTATGACCCCAGACCGCCACTGCCGCCTTATAGCGCGCGTACATAGCCACGCCCCATAGTCAGGACCTGCATTCTTTGAACGCTGCATGCGTTTTATGTAAATGAGGTTCTTGGAGTCAAGGAGGTGGAGCCTCTCAGGTGAAGAGTCAAGGGGACCGTCTATATACCGTGCTGGGGCAGGGTATATAATGCACAGCCTCTTCTGAATCCTGCGCATGCGCCATTGTCTTCCAGTATGCAGCCTCTGAAAGTTTCCACTCACTGACAGCAAGCAAAGATCTTAAGTGTCAAGGTATTGATGCACATTGTAAAGAAACCAGATGTCATTCATCTCTGCTTCTCTTCATGACTCAGAGTCATCTGACCGCCTGAACATGGTGACAGGCGAATGACATCATCACCAGGGTTTGGGGGCTATGCCGTCCGCTGACCCCCACCTTCCCGCCATGCTGTGACACTGGTCGTCGCCCTCCTGCTGCTTTCAGACCAGTCGACCACAGTCGTCAATCTCCGTCAGTCCCATAGTTTCCCAGGCTGCTCTGTTCATTTTGGGGACGAATCTTCCGTTTTTATGATCTGTGGAGGTCCCAGCGGTCGGACCCCTCGATGTATTAGTTATCCCCCTCGGCGTTTCTTGTACCCGGAGTGCCCCTTTAATTCTCCTTGCTGTTAGCCGGCTTTTCTATGACCTTTCACGAGACCTGTGGTTTTCCGTATCTTGGATCCTTCACACGTTTCCTCAGGGCAGGCAGAATACTGACAGACGCCTCGTCCGCAGCGGGGGATGGGCACTCTGCCCGGACCCCCTTATTGACGTCTGACATTTCACATTTTCATCTCTGTGAACTTCATCAATCAGCGAAGAAAAAGGGACAGAAAATCAAAGACGCGCCGGGAGAAACCGGAGTCAATGGCGGAAAACTGCATGGAGAGAGGAGGAGACCCCCCTCGGGTTATGTTATATATCGGACCCCCTCGGGTTATATTATATATCGGACCCCCTCGGGTTATATTATATATCGGACCCCCTCGGGTTATATTATATATCGGACCCCCTCGGGTTATGTTATATATCGGACCCCCTCGGGTTATATTATATACCAGCCCGGACCCCCTCGGGTTACATTATATATCGGACCCCCTCGGGTTATATTATATATCGGACCCCCTCGGGTTATATTATATATCGGACCCCCTCAGGTTACATTATATATCGGACCCCCTCGGGTTATATTATATATCGGACCCCCTCGGGTTACATTATATATCGGACCCCCTCGGGTTATATTATATACCAGCCCGGACCCCCTGAGGTTATATTATATACAAACCTGGCCCCCCCAGGGGCCGATTATATATCGGACCCCCTCAGGTTATATTATATATCGGACCCCCTCGGGTTAAATTATATACCAGCCCGGACCCCCTGAGGTTATATTATATACCGGAGCCCCACAGGTTATATTATATATCGGACCCCCTCGGGTTATATTATATACCAGCCCGGACCCCCTGAGGTTATATTATATACAGACCAGGACCCCCCCCCCCGGGTTATATTATATACAGACCAGGACCCCCGCAGGTTATATTATATACCGGCCCGGACCCCCCTCCCCCCAGGTTATATTATATACCAGACCCCCTGAGGTTATATTATATACTGCCCGGACCCCCACGGGTTATATTATATACAGACCAGGACCCCCCCAGGTTATATTATATACTGGCCCGGACCCCCCGCTCCCCCCTGGTTATATTATATACCGGACTGCCCGGACCCCCACGGGTTATATTATGTACAAACCAGGACCCCCAGGTTATATTCTATACCAGCCCAGACCCCACGGGTTATATTATATACAGACCAGGACCTCCACTCCCCCAGGTTATATTATATACCGGCCCGGACTCCCACAGGTTATATTATATACCAGCCTGGACCCCCATGGGTTATATTATATACAGACTAGGACCTCCACCCCCCCAGGTTATATTATATACCGCCCGACTCCCACAGGTTATATTATATACCAGCCCAGACCCCCCACGGGTTATATTATATACAGACTAGGACCCCACAGGTTATATTGTATACAGACCAGGACCCCCCCCACAGGTTATATTATATACCAGCCCAGACCCCCACGGGTTATATTATATACAGACTAGGACCCCCACAGGTTATATTGTATACAGACCAGGACCCCCCCACAGGTTATATTCTATACCAGCCCAGACCCCCACGGGTTATATTATATACAGACTAGGACCCCCACAGGTTATATTGTATACAGACCAGGACCCCCCCACAGGTTATATTATATACCGGCCCGGACCCCCACAGGTTATATTATATACCGCGTCATTACTTATGCAATCAGTATCCATCCCCGCTTCCCTCACCAGTGACCGTCACTTGGGCGGAATCCGTCTGCTCTTCGGGGGCGATCGCATCAGTGTCTGCAACTACCGCCAAATCCTCCGCGCAATGGAGCGACGGTCAGCAGTGCATCATGGGTGAGGAAAAGGGTGATAGCGGTGCAGCATGGGAGGGGGCACGTGATGCACTGGTCAGCACCTGTTCTGTACTGGGGGGGTTCATGGTCAGCACCTGCTCTGTACGGGGGGGGGGTTCATGGTCAGCACCTGCGGTACTGGGGGGGGGGGGTTGATGGTCACCACCTGCGGTACTGGGGGGGGGGTTGATGGTCAGCACCTGTGGTACTGGGGTGCGGGGGTTGATGGTCAACACCTGCAGCACTGGGGGGGTTGATGGTCAGCACCTGCAGCACTGGGGGGGTTTGATGGTCAGCACCTGCAGCACTGGGGGGGGGGGGTTGATGGTCAGCACCTGCTGTACTGGGGAGGGGGGTTGATGGTCAGCACCTGCTGTACTGGGGAGGGGGGTTGATGGTCAGCACCTGCATCACTGGGGGGTGTTTGTACTTCCTGCCTTGGCTTTATGGGGGGGGGGGGATTGTAATAATTGGGGTTTATTGCATGTTTTTTATTTTCTGCCTGTTCTCTCCCCCTCTTTTGCTCTGGCAGGAGGTCTCCTGGGCTGATTTCGGGTTCCCGGGAAGAGGCGGCCGGGATAGCACGCTGTGGGTTGGAAGTCGTGGAGCGAACACCCCGTGTCACATGGATTCGTACGGCTGCAACCTGGTGCTACAAGTGCAGGGCAGGTAACGTGCCGGCGCCCGCTGTGGACATCGCTCATTTACCGTCCTGCGCAGGCTCGCGCAGAGCAGGAATACTGAGCAGGCTGACCAAGACTCCTAAAGGACTTGTCCACTGAAAGGTTCCCTCTAATATAATTTGTGTTCTCATTCATCACCAAATTCTCTGCTTGCTGTAAGTGAATGGAAACCTTCCATGCAGAGGTAGAGAACCCTTCCTGATTTCTCAAACAAGTAGATTAGAAAGTCGTGAAAGTTTTCATTGAAAGAAAAACTCATCGGTACTGAAGTAACTCTGCTTGCTTTATGCTTTACATGATGTGGGGACACCTGAGCACGGGAAACAACTGTAGGAGAGGGTTGTGGGCATGCTCTGTGAGCTGTGCCAGGAGGTGAGCCATCCTCCGTGGAGGCCTCCTGCCGGATCAGCCTTCACCTTTAAATACAAGGGTTTTCTTCCTTGTAACTCCACCCTCTAAGGATAATGAGAGGACTGCTGACCCCCTCTCCTGTATACACAGCACAGGCACCCGCACCCCCCAGCACAGTGCTATATGCACGAATAATAATGGAGGGCGAATCGAACGGAGAGGTGATCGCTAACATTACTTCCAGTACAGCGCCCCCTGGGTCATCCCGCATGCCACTACGCCGCCCCCATCCTAACCCGAGGTCACTGCTGCTGTCCTGTAATACTCTGCACTGCTGGGGACGCCATCTAACACAGATTTCTTTGGTTGTCACTTGCTCGGTAGTGTAGTGATTCGGGTGTATTTGTGTTTTCAGGAAGACGTGGCGACTCTTTCCCCCTGAAGATACGGCGTACCTCTACCCCACCCGCATCCCGTACGAGGAGTCCAGCGTCTTCAGTAAGGTGAACGTGGTGGATCCTGACCACCGGCGTTATCCTGCATTTTCGAGGGCTCGTCCACATGTGGTCACCTTACACCCTGGCCAGGTATACGGCACAGCCTCGCATGTACACAGCGCTGCGGGAGGAACGTGTGCATGTGGAAGGCATGTTACCTGCTCATTGCTCTGCATGAACCTCCACCTGTTAAAGCCATGAGGGACATTTATTAAGCCAATTACGGCGCTATTGTAGTATAAAAAAGCTGCACATTATGGAGCACTATATGGCTGTATATATCTGTATGCAGTAATCTCCTGAGCTCCCTCTAGTGGTGGCTGTATATATCTGTATGTAGTAATCTCCTGAGCTCCCTCTAGTGATTGCTGTATATATCTGTATGTAGTAATCTCCTGAGCTCCCTCTAGTGGTGGCTGTATATATCTGTATGTAGTAATCTCCTGAGCTCCCTCTAGTGGTGGCTGTATATATCTGTATGTAGTAATCTCCTGAGCTCCCTCTAGTGGTGGCTGTATATATCTGTATGTAGTAATCTCCTGAGCTCCTCTAGTGGTGGCTGTATATATCTGTATGTAGTAATCTCCTGAGCTCCCTCTAGTGGTGGCTGTATATATCTGTATGTAGTAATCTCCTGAGCTCCCTCTAGTGGTGGCTGTATATATCTGTATGTAGTAATCTCCTGAGCTCCCTCTAGTGGTGGCTGTATATATCTGTATGTAGTAATCTCCTGAGCTCCCTCTAGTGGTGGCTGTATATATCTGTATGTAGTAATCTCCTGAGCTCCTCTAGTGGTGGCTGTATATATCTGTATGTAGTAATCTCCTGAGCTCCCTCTAGTGGTGGCTGTATATATCTGTATGTAGTAATCTCCTGAGCTCCCTCTAGTGGTGGCTGTATATATCTGTATGTAGTAATCTCCTGAGCTCCCTCTAGTGGTGGCTGTATATATCTGTATGCAGTTAGCTCCTGCAGCTCCCTCTAGTGGTGGCTGTATATATCTGTATGTAGTAATCTCCTGAGCTCCTCTAGTGGTGGCTGTATATATCTGTATGTAGTAATCTCCTGAGCTCCCTCTAGTGGTGGCTGTATATATCTGTATGCAGTAATCTCCTGAGCTCCCTCTAGTGGTGGCTGTATATATCTGTATGCAGTAATCTCCTGAGCTCCTCTAGTGGTGGCTGTATATATCTGTATGTAGTAATCTCCTGAGCTCCCTCTAGTGGTGGCTGTATATATCTGTATGTAGTAATCTCCTGAGCTCCTCTAGTGGTGGCTGTATATATCTGTATGTAGTAATCTCCTGAGCTCCCTCTAGTGGTGGCTGTATATATCTGTATGCTAGTAATCTCCTGAGCTCCCTCTAGTGGTGACTGTATATATCTGTATGTAGTAATCTCCTGAGCTCCTCTAGTGGTGGCTGTATATATCTGTATGCAGTAATCTCCTGAGCTCCCTCTAGTGGTGGCTGTATATATCTGTATGCAGTAATCTCCTGAGCTCCCTCTAGTGGTGGCTGTATATATCTGTATGCAGTAATCTCCTGAGCTCCCTCTAGTGGTGGCTGTATATATCTGTATGTAGTAATCTCCTGAGCTCCCTCTGGTGGTGGCTGTATATATCTGTATGCAGTAATCTCCTGAGCTCTCTCTAGTGGTGGCTGTATATATCTGTATGTAGTATTCTCCTGAGCTCCCTCTAGTGGTGGCTGTATATATCTGTATGTAGTATTCTCCTGAGCTCCCTCTAGTGGTGGCTGTATATATCTGTATGTAGTAATCTCCTGAGCTTCCTCTAGTGGTGGCTGTATATATCTGTATGTAGTAATCTCCTGAGCTCCCTCTAGTGGTGGCTGTATATATCTGTATGTAGTAATCTCCTGAGCTCCCTCTAGTGGTGGCTGTAAATATCCATATGTAGTAATCTCCTGAGCTCCCTCTAGTGGAGGCTGTGTATATATCAGTATGTAGTAATCTCCTGAGCTCCCCCTAGTGGTTGCTGTATATATCTGTATGTAGTAATCTCCTGAGCTCCCTCTAGTGGTGACTGTATATATCTGTATGTAGTAATCTCCTGAGCTCCCTCTAGTGGTGACTGTATATATCTGTATGTAGTAATCTCCTGAGCTCCCTCTAGTGGTGGCTGTATATATCTGTATGCAGTAATCTCCTGAGCTCCCTCTAGTGGTGGCTGTATATATCTGTATGTAGTAATCTCCTGAGCTCCCTCTAGTGGTGGCTGTATATATCTGTATGTAGTAATCTCCTGAGCTCCCTCTAGTGGTGGCTGTATATATCTGTATGTAGTAATCTCCTGAGCTCCCTCTAGTGGTGGCTGTATATATCTGTATGTAGTAATCTCCTGAGCTCCCTCTAGTGGTGGCTGTATATATCTGTATGTAGTAATCTCCTGAGCTCCCTCTAGTGGTGGCTGTATATATCTGTATGTAGTAATCTACTTATCTCCCTCTAGTGGTGGCTGTATATATCTGTATGTAGTAATCTCCTGAGCTCCCTCTGGTGGTGGCTGTATATATCTGTATGTAGTAATCTCCTGAGCTCCCTCTAGTGGTGACTGTATATATCTGTATGTAGTAATCTCCTGAGCTCCCTCTAGTGGTGGCTGTATATATCTGTATGTAGTAATCTCCTGAGCTCCCTCTAGTGGTGACTGTATATATCTGTATGTAGTAATCTCCTGAGCTCCCTCTAGTGGTGGCTGTATATATATGTATGCAGTATTCTCCGGAGCTCCCTCTAGTGGTGGCTGTATATATCTGTATGCAGTAATCTCCTGAGCTCCCCCTAGTGGTGACTGCCAGATTTCCCTTTGTGCCTCTGACCATTGTAGTGATATATTAAGAAATGAGCTGAGAATGTTGGGCTCCGTTAGATGTGTAGATATTATAGACTGTGTGTATGTTCTGTATATTTCTGTCGTCTGTGATGCTGCTGGTAAAATAAGCCATCTTCTGGTCTCACTGACTTGCATGGGGTACACGAGGTCCTCCAGGCTATCCTTCGCCCTTGTCTTACATCTCATATACTGCATCAGACCAGTGACCGCTGGCGGGGTCTGCATTACGCCATTTCTGTATTCTGACAGTATTTACTTCAGATAATTCTGACAAGTGACGATCGAGCGCGGTGATAAGACGGTGCAGAGCGTCAGAATATTCCGGATCATGTCCGTTATCTGCAGGCGCCGAGCTCTGCAATGTTCTCACCAGTAGAGACTGCGACATGCAGAGAGCGCCACCTGCCGGTCAGCCGAGGGATTACAGCAGATTTCAATTTTTGGGTGATTTTCTTGCCACACGGGATGCACTTCATTGTGCACATTTTGCTGCCATCTAGCGGACTATGGCCGCCCTTCCCCTCTCTGATACGTCCTCTCCTGTATTTAACCCTTTTCTGTCTGCAGTTACCCATAGACTTGTCCGTGCGCCAACATTACAAGCTTTAAGAAGCCCTACAATATTCAGGCGACTCCCTTCCGCCTGCGCGCTTTATGTATCGCCCAGGACACGCCAACTCCATGCACTAGGGCGACGGCTTAGCACTTGGAGAACTCTGATTGTAATACTGTGTAATCTCTCGCTCGCCTCTTTCCCCGTCATTACCGCTGCCGTGAAATCAGTTTGCATTGTCTGCAGCTTTATGACCGCCATGTGGGGGTGGTGGGCTATTGAGGGGTGAAGATTTCTAGCACCAACGAATGCTCTTAATCCCCGCCATAATGAGCATGACTGGGAGTCCTGGCTCACTTCAGCCTCGCGGAATGACGAGCGGCCGCTATTTGCTAAGAGGCTCAAAATAACAAAAATTATAAAATATGAAGGGGGTCTGCCGGCTCCACTGTGCTAGTAGTACTACAAGTCCCAGCCAGGACTCCCACTTCTAGGCACACAATTCTCAGTGATATCTGTGTGTGGGAAAGCTGGGTGACAGGAGAGGACGACCCAGTAATTTGGATTTACCAGTACTGACCGACATGTCGGCAGTAATGCCAGTGGGTGAACTGGTAATACACTGTGACGCCACGACCTGTGTGACCTTCCGTGTGATGTGTGTGGGGAGACATGGTGTACGGTATATCTGGTGTATAACCGCGGGTCTTACTCCCCCTGCAGGTGCTTGTGGTCCCGCGGCGCTGGTGGCATTACGTGGAATCTGTGGATGACGTCACCGTTAGCATCAACTCCTGGATCGAGCTGGTAAAGATGTGTTAGTAATAATCCCGTGGGGTGAGGGATTTCTGGGACATTGGGTGACATCACTGGTCGATGGTAATATACAGTATGATGACATCACTGGTCGATGGTAATATACACTATGAGGACATCACTGGTCGATGGTAATATATAGTATGATGACATCACTGGTCGATGGTAATATACAGTATGATGACATCACTGGTCGATGGTAATATACAGTGATGACATCACTGGTCGATGGTAATATACAGTATGATGACATCACTGGTCGATGGTAATATATAGTATGATGACATCACTGGTCGATGGTGATATACAGTATGATGACATCACTGGTCGATGGTAATATACAGTATGATGACATCACTGGTCGATGGTGATATACAGTATGATGACATCACTGGTCGATGGTAATATACAGTATGATGACATCACTGGTCGATGGTGATATACAGTATGATGACATCACTGGTCGATGGTAATATACAGTATGAGGACATCACTGGTCGATGGTAATATACAGTATGATGACATCACTGGTCGATGGTAATATACAGTATGATGACATCACTGGTCGATGGTAATATACACTATGATGACATCACTGGTCGATGGTGATATACAGTATGAGGACATCACTGGTCGATGGTGATATACAGTATGGTGACATCACTGGTCGATGGTAATATACAGTATGATGACATCACTGGTCGATGGTAATATACAGTATGATGACATCACTGGTCGATGGTAATATACAGTATGGTGACATCACTGGTCGATGGTGATATACAGTATGATGACATCACTGGTCGATGGTAATATACAGTATGAGGACATCACTGGTCGATGGTGATATACAGTATGGTGACATCACTGGTCGATGGTGATATACAGTATGGTGACATCACTGGTCGATGGTAATATACAGTATGGTGACAACACTGGTCGATGGTAATATACACTATGATGACATCACTGGTCGATGGTAATATACAGTATGGTGACATCACTGGTCGATGGTAATATACAGTATGGTGACATCACTGGTCGATGGTAATATACAGTATGGTGACATCACTGGTCGATGGTAATATACAGTATGGTGACATCACTGGTCGATGGTAATATACACTATGATGACATCACTGGTCGATGGTAATATACACTGATGACATCACTGGTCGATGGTAATATACACTATGATGACATCACTGGTCGATGGTAATATACACTATGATGACATCACTGGTCGATGGTGATATACAGTATGAGGACATCACTGGTCGATGGTGATATACAGTATGAGGACATCACTGGTCGATGGTAATATACAGTATGAGGACATCACTGGTCGATGGTAATATACAGTATGATGACATCACTGGTCGATGGTAATATACACTATGATGACATCACTGGTCGATGGTGATATACAGTATGAGGACATCACTGGTCGATGGTGATATACAGTATGAGGACATCACTGGTCGATGGTAATATACATTATGATGACATCACTGGTCGATGGTAATATACAGTATGATGACATCACTGGTCGATGGTAATATACAGTATGAGGACATCACTGGTCGATGGTAATATACACTATGATGACATCACTGGTCGATGGTAATATACAGTATGAGGACATCACTGGTCGATGGTAATATACAGTATGATGACATCACTGGTCGATGGTAATATACAGTATGAGGACATCACTGGTCGATGGTAATATACAGTATGAGGACATCACTGGTCGATGGTAATATACACTATGATGACATCACTGGTCGATGGTAATATACAGTATGATGACATCACTGGTAACCGGTGGCCCGGCTATTCCGTTACTTTAGGCTGGGCTGTAGAGCCACTACTGCGCAGTCGGGAAATTATCATGGCCGGACTACATGTCAATTTTGGGGCAGGTGGGCGCTTCTTCGTGTGCAGAAACAGCCCCCTCCCCCGGCACCACTGGTGAAGAAACCCCACTCATCGCTAGTATCCGGCACCAGAGCAGCGCCACCTACTGGCTGGTTAATCGAGAAGTCGTAGTCTTAAAATTTTAGTTTGTACATATGATACATACTTGGTCCAGTACAAGCTCGTGACCCTCTGCTCCTGCACAGGTGACCCGGAGACGATGGGAGGTGTAGTCCAGGGGCAGGCTGCGGATTTCTGGGCTCTCTCCAGTTGCAGTTTAAGAGAGGGAAATAATTTGGCGGCAGATTTATTCCGTTGTGATATAATGAAATTCAGATTGTGCCGTTCATCATCTGCCGAGCGTTTTACATCTCCACGGTCCGATCATTAAAAATGTAACAGCAGATAATGGAGCCAATTCCAACCTCGACCTCCGTGTAATGGATCTGCAGCAAACGAGCGCCGCTGCGGAAAGAAACGGGAGAGTGATGAGAAAACTGCCCAAAACTCACCATACATATCCCTGCAGGCCAAGAGTCATCTCCTGCAGTCCTATGTAACACCACAGATAACACAGTTATAACTCTCTGAGTACAGATAATGTAGTAGATGTCACCTGCAGTCCTATGTAACACCACAGATAACACAGTGATATCTCTCTGAGTACAGATAATGTAGTAGATGTCACCTGCAGTCCTATGTAACACCACAGATAACACAGTGATAACTCTCTGAGTACAGATAATGCAGTAGATGTCACCTGCAGTCCTATGTAACACCACAGATAACACAGTGATAACTCTCTGAGTACAGATAATGTAGTAGATGTCACCTGCAGTCCTATGTAACACCACAGATAACACAGTGATAACTGCTCTGAGTACAGATAATGTAGTAGATGTCACCTGCAGTCCTATGTAACACCACAGATAACACAGTGATAACTCTCTGAGTACAGATAATGTAGTAGATGTCACCTGCAGTCCTATGTAACACCACAGATAACACAGTGATAACTCTCTGAGTACAGATAATGTAGTAGATGTCACCTGCAGTCCTATGTAACACCACAGATAACACAGTGATAACTCTCTGAGTACAGATAATGTAGTAGATGTCACCTGCAGTCCTATGTAACACCACAGATAACACAGTGATAACTCTCTGAGTACAGATAATGTAGTAGATGTCACCTGCAGTCCTATGTAACACCACAGATAACACAGTGATAACTCCTGAGTACAGATAATGTAGTAGATGTCACCTGCAGTCCTATGTAACACCACAGATAACACAGTGATAATCCTCTGAGTACAGATAATGTAGTAGATGTCACCTGCAGTCCTATGTAACACCACAGATAACACAGTGATAGCTCTCTGAGTACAGATAATGTAGTAGATGTCACCTGCAGTCCTATGTAACACCACAGATAACACAGTGATAACTCTCTGAGTACAGATAATGTAGTAGATGTCACCTGCAGTCCTATGTAACACCACAGATAACACAGTGATAACTCTCTGAGTACAGATAATGTAGTAGATGTCACCTGCAGTCCTATGTAACACCACAGATAACACAGTGATAACTCTCTGAGTACAGATAATGTAGTAGATGTCACCTGCAGTCCTATGTAACACCACAGATAACACAGTGATATCTCTCTGAGTACAGATAATGTAGTAGATGTCACCTGCAGTCCTATGTAACACCACAGATAACACAGTGATAACTCTCTGAGTACAGATAATGTAGTAGATGTCACCTGCAGTCCTATGTAACACCACAGATAACACAGTGATAACTCTCTGAGTACAGATAATGTAGTAGATGTCACCTGCAGTCCTATGTAACACCACAGATAACACAGTGATAACTCTCTGAGTACAGATAATGTAGTAGATGTCACCTGCAGTCCTATGTAACACCACAGATAACACAGTGATAACTCTCTGAGTACAGATAATGTAGTAGATGTCACCTGCAGTCCTATGTAACACCACAGATAACACAGTGATAACTCTCTGAGTACAGATAATGTAGTAGATGTCACCTGCAGTCCTATGTAACACCACAGATAACACAGTGATAACTCTCTGAGTACAGATAATGTAGTAGATGTCACCTGCAGTCCTATGTAACACCACAGATAACACAGTGATAACTCTCTGAGTACAGATAATGTAGTAGATGTCACCTGCAGTCCTATGTAACACCACAGATAACACAGTGATAACTCTCTGAGTACAGATAATGTAGTAGATGTCACCTGCAGTCCTATGTAACACCACAGATAACACAGTGATAGCTCTCTGAGTACAGATAATGTAGTAGATGTCACCTGCAGTCCTATGTAACACCACAGATAACACAGTGATAACTCTCTGAGTACAGAT
Organism: Bufotes viridis; assembly: GCA_033119425.1. NCBI lineage: Eukaryota > Metazoa > Chordata > Amphibia > Anura > Bufonidae > Bufotes > Bufotes viridis. The sequence continues at coordinate 159,459,544 of CM065595.1, forward strand.
AATGTAGTAGATGTCACCTGCAGTCCTATGTAACACCACAGATAACACAGTGATAACTCTCTGAGTACAGATAATGTAGTAGATGTCACCTGCAGTCCTATGTAACACCACAGATAACACAGTGATAACTCTCTGAGTACAGATAATGTAGTAGATGTCACCTGCAGTCCTATGTAACACCACAGATAACACAGTGATAACTCTCTGAGTACAGATAATGTAGTAGATGTCACCTGCAGTCCTATGTAACACCACAGATAACACAGTGATAACTCTCTGAGTACAGATAATGTAGTAGATGTCACCTGCAGTCCTATGTAACACCACAGATAACACAGTGATAACTCTCTGAGTACAGATAATGTAGTAGATGTCACCTGCAGTCCTATGTAACACCACAGATAACACAGTGATAACTCTCTGAGTACAGATAATGTAGTAGATGTCACCTGCAGTCCTATGTAACACCACAGATAACACAGTGATAACTCTCTGAGTACAGATAATGTAGTAGATGTCACCTGCAGTCCTATGTAACACCACAGATAACACAGTGATAACTCTCTGAGTACAGATAATGTAGTAGATGTCACCTGCAGTCCTATGTAACACCACAGATAACACAGTGATAACTCTCTGAGTACAGATAATGTAGTAGATGTCACCTGCAGTCCTATGTAACACCACAGATAACACAGTGATAACTCTCTGAGTACAGATAATGTAGTAGATGTCACCTGCAGTCCTATGTAACACCACAGATAACACAGTGATAACTCTCTGAGTACAGATAATGTAGTAGATGTCACCTGCAGTCCTATGTAACACCACAGATAACACAGTGATAACTCTCTGAGTACAGATAATGTAGTAGATGTCACCTGCAGTCCTATGTAACACCACAGATAACACAGTGATAACTCTCTGAGTACAGATAATGTAGTAGATGTCACCTGCAGTCCTATGTAACACCACAGATAACACAGTGATAACTCTCTGAGTACAGATAATGTAGTAGATGTCACCTGCAGTCCTATGTAACACCACAGATAACACAGTGATAACTCTCTGAGTACAGATAATGTAGTAGATGTCACCTGCAGTCCTATGTAACACCACAGATAACACAGTGATAACTCTCTGAGTACAGATAATGTAGTAGATGTCACCTGCAGTCCTATGTAACACCACAGATAACACAGTGATAACTCTCTGAGTACAGATAATGTAGTAGATGTCACCTGCAGTCCTATGTAACACCACAGATAACACAGTGATAACTCTCTGAGTACAGATAATGTAGTAGATGTCACCTGCAGTCCTATGTAACACCACAGATAACACAGTGATAAGCTCTCTGAGTACAGATAATGTAGTAGATGTCACCTGCAGTCCTATGTAACACCACAGATAACACAGTGATAACTCTCTGAGTACAGATAATGTAGTAGATGTCACCTGCAGTCCTATGTAACACCACAGATAACACAGTGATAACTCTCTGAGTACAGATAATGTAGTAGATGTCACCTGCAGTCCTATGTAACACCACAGATAACACAGTGATATCTCTCTGAGTACAGATAATGTAGTAGATGTCACCTGCAGTCCTATGTAACACCACAGATAACACAGTGATAACTCTCTGAGTACAGATAATGTAGTAGATGTCACCTGCAGTCCTATGTAACACCACAGATAACACAGTGATAGCTCTCTGAGTACAGATAATGTAGTAGATGTCACCTGCAGTCCTATGTAACACCACAGATAACACAGTGATAACTCTCTGAGTACAGATAATGTAGTAGATGTCACCTGCAGTCCTATGTAACACCACAGATAACACAGTGATAACTCTCTGAGTACAGATAATGTAGTAGATGTCACCTGCAGTCCTATGTAACACCACAGATAACACAGTGATAGCTCTCTGAGTACAGATAATGTAGTAGATGTCACCTGCAGTCCTATGTAACACCACAGATAACACAGTGATAACTCTCTGAGTACAGATAATGTAGTAGATGTCACCTGCAGTCCTATGTAACACCACAGATAACACAGTGATAGCTCTCTGAGTACAGATAATGTAGTAGATGTCACCTGCAGTCCTATGTAACACCACAGATAACACAGTGATAACTCTCTGAGTACAGATAATGTAGTAGATGTCACCTGCAGTCCTATGTAACACCACAGATAACACAGTGATAGCTCTCTGAGTACAGATAATGTAGTAGATGTCACCTGCAGTCCTATGTAACACCACAGATAACACAGTGATAACTCTCTGAGTACAGATAATGTAGTAGATGTCACCTGCAGTCCTATGTAACACCACAGATAACACAGTGATAACTCTCTGAGTACAGATAATGTAGTAGATGTCACCTGCAGTCCTATGTAACACCACAGATAACACAGTGATAACTCTCTGAGTACAGATAATGTAGTAGATGTCACCTGCAGTCCTATGTAACACCACAGATAACACAGTGATAACTCTCTGAGTACAGATAATGTAGTAGATGTCACCTGCAGTCCTATGTAACACCACAGATAACACAGTGATAACTCTCTGAGTACAGATAATGTAGTAGATGTCACCTGCAGTCCTATGTAACACCACAGATAACACAGTGATATCTCTCTGAGTACAGATAATGTAGTAGATGTCACCTGCAGTCCTATGTAACACCACAGATAACACAGTGATAACTCTCTGAGTACAGATAATGTAGTAGATGTCACCTGCAGTCCTATGTAACACCACAGATAACACAGTGATATCTCTCTGAGTACAGATAATGTAGTAGATGTCACCTGCAGTCCCATGTAACGTGTTCTGTCACAGTCTGTGCTGTGCTCCATGTGGATGTTCGCTCTTGCTCGTCACATTCAGGCGGCAGATGATGAGATTTCTCTGAATGAGTTGTCCGATTCTCCGGAGCGCTCCCTGACAATATCTCGTGGATTAGATTTCGTGACCTTTCTTTTCTCGGCGGCGCTCGCACCTTAACCCCGTCACTGCCAACAGCTTTGGGGATTCAGCTCTGACTTTTTAGTCTCCCTTTACAGGATTTAGAGAGGAAGGGGTTAATCCCACTGACTGTTTTCCATATTCACTATCGGGTGCAGGGACGGAGCGAGGGGGATTATAACTCTCAGCCTCCTGTGATGATATAACGCGGGCCCGGTGTGATATTCATGTATTACGCTCCTCATGCCCGTCATGGCTGCTCAGAATTTGTTGAGTTGTGAGAGCGGCGGGTGACTACTCCTGTGGGAGCTGTAATATGCTCGTATTGGTTGTCACCCGGGTTAGTAGCGTTTTGAGTCCACGACCTGTGAGCGCGGCGATCCGTGTGTAATACGTATGTGCAATATTTTTGTGATGGGCAGGACTCCGACCACGAGGCTCGGGTGGAGGAGGCTATAACCAGGATGGTGGTGTGCGCCTTTAAGTCTGCAGATGACGCAGGGGATTGGCTGAACCCCACTGAGGTGAGTGTGGCCGGGGATCAGTCTGGTTGCTATGGACAAAGTTCAGGCGCTTTTCCTTAGCAACCAGTCTGTCTTACTTCCTGACAGGTTTGTGTGAGATGTCAAAAACATTTCCTGTAAAATTTATTTTATTCTTGAAAAAGCGCTGAATTCAGAATTCCGAGGGGTGTGAAATGCGCTTTCTCCAATACTGTAAAACTGACTTTTTTACCGCCATCCTGTAATCCAGAAATCTGATCATCTAGAAGTTCACAAGGCTGAAGGGCAACAATCAGGAAACTCCTTGATTATACGTCTCCTCTGAACGTCCAGTAATCCGGCAGAGCCTCGTTATTAACTGTCTGGTCCGGATTATGAGTCGTCGCGGTTCAGTTCCAGATTTGATCGTGATTCGCACCAAGTCTGTGGCCGTTTTTCGCTTACGTAGAACTTCGCTGAGGAGGAGAGAAATGTGATTGCTCCTCTGAAGGACAGAATCTGCTGATTTACCTCTGGAGGATGGGAATATTACGGAGAAGTCACAGGAACGCCGACTCTGCAGTTTTTTCGGAATAATAGGAGGTCAGCAGAGTGTTCCAATCATTAACCCTTTGGTGACTTGTGTTCTCTCCGTGTCTTTCTTGTGCGCAGGACGAAGAAACGAGTCACGAAACAAACCTGCAGTATTTAAACATGGCGGTGTCTGCCTTTATGGAGAACAAGATGGGGGAAAATGAGACGGAAGACCGCGCCGGTGACCAGGACCAGCCGTTGATGAAGAGGAGGAGGGAAGAGGAGACAAAGCGGGAGACTGAAGACCATTGCGGGGACCACCCTGCCGCCAGTCCGTTCCTTGTCCCTGTTTTACCTTCATTAACCAATGAGGACTCTGGAAGGAAAGAAACGCAACGACCCGGTGACACTGGCGCCATAACGAGCGACGAGCTGCTGGACTGTCTGCTGCACCCGCAGGTGGTCACCATGGTCGCTCAGCTCTTGGTGAACAGGAGGTTAGGAAAGAGTTAACAGCGACCACAAACCCTAAAGCCTGTTGGTTGTAACGGTGCAGAGCAGCCCCCGATATCGGTCACGCCGCCGCCTGAAGCGGCTGATAACCGGGAACAATAAATCACTTTCAGAGGCAACATAAGTGAAGGGTAACGCCCCCTACCGCCAGATGACGGGGTTCATGCGGCTGTGCAGATATCTGATAGGTTTACGTCTTCCTTGCTGTAATATCCAGACCATTGTTACATTGTTATCGTTCTTTGTATAATAAAATAAATCACAAAAAAATGTAACAAAGTTTCACCGTCGTCTTCATTGTCCGCACGTACATGCGACAGCGCAGAGAAACAGGCGTCTCCCCTGAGAATCATGTATGTTCGGTGTTTCACCTGCTGTAGGAGCGTTTTTTGCTCCAGAGCTGCACTTCCTCTAGTGACTGAGGCCCAGAGTCCCCTGGGTGTGATCTGCCCCCGTAGTCCGTGTTACAATCTGGTTTCTAATCTGCAACCTTTTTATTGGCTGAAAATCTCTGTGACAACTATCGTGAAGTTTTATGGTAATTATTTTTCCTGACACAGTTGTCAGTCATGTGACACCTAAGCTCCACCCAGGATAGGATAAATGAAAAATTATGTAAATGATGCCTTGGGGGACATCTTGTGAATTGCAGTTTGGGGGGCGTGCCGCAGATATTGTTCCACGTGCAGCATGACGGCTACATTCTTATCAGAAAGATGAGGGCTGAGCTATAGTAAGTGTTTAGGAGGTCAGAGATGAGGAGCCGTCAGCTACTGGTCTGATGGAAAAGACAGAACATCCAAAGGCTGCTACTAGAGCATCTCAGCTCTGTAAGAAAAAAAGGACACAATGCAGAGGTCATTGTACAGAGAGGGAGGTGGTAAGCTGTGACCGCTCCCTATTGACTTCTATAGGAGAGTGCTGTGGGCATACTCTGTGCAGAGAGGGGGAGAAGGTGATGTGTAAAGATAGAAAATGAAAAAGCCTTTGGAGGCATTCTGTTATTTATCACGTCATAATAGAAGTCTAAGGCCTGCATAGCGGATCTGTCCGGTTTCCGTTATGGAATTGCGTTATGGTCCGTGGTAGCGGAATCGATAACGCAATTCAACATATACCCGAACACGAACTTCAAAATATAATTATAATCGGACTCGTCACCAGCAGCTTTGTAAGTACTTGACTCGTAAGATATTAATGCTCCACTCACATCCAGAGCTGCAATCATACTTCTGTAGGTTTGTTCAGCACCTTCGGGACCCCCCATCTCACCGCTGCCCCCTGCTGACTCTAGACGATCCTGTGGTTCATTGTGAAAAAAGCAAAGGCACAGAACACGAGGGAAAACATCTCCAGGAGTTCATCGCAGCCGAATCTGACCCCACAACCTCCTGTCTCCCTATAACCCTTCAGAAAGGAAAGGGTTAACTCCTCTCCTGCGCAGGAGGCGCCCCCTCGCTGCGCAGTCACTCTGCTAGCGTTGTCTGTGAACATTCACCTTTTCCCGGAACATATGTGAACGCTGTAGGTTGTTCAGATTGTGCACAACTGCGGCTGAGCGGAATACATAACTGTGCAAAGTGAAAAAGTATGTGCCCCCCTCCTGCGCCCAGTTCTTCTTTTTATACTTTATTTTTAATCGCCAAAAACAAGCGTAACACAAGATGGAGGCGACCGGGATCAGAAACGCCGTCCAGCACTCCCGGCCTGGCGAAAAATCCGCCCCCGTAGTTACGCAGTTCATTAATGTACTTGATAATTGGGTTCAATTAGACCTGATGCACCCGGGACTGATCCCTGCCAGCGCTGCGGAGCCCACAGGATGGGGCCACACGGGCAGGACGGACAAGGCTGCAGCCGCTCGGGGCCACGAGGTTTAGGCAGGAGGCGACAGTCTTACCCAGAATTCCATGTGGCCCCTCAGTCCTGCAGGTGAATCGGATGTTTTCCAGCAAAATCATGCAGCCGTTTAACAATGTAAAAAAAACGCAGCAGCTGTACGTGACTGCGGTTTACAACATCATCATGGCCGCCGCGCCAAAGCAGCACCGTGTAGCCCTCAAATAGAACCTTTCCCGCAGTAAGAAGTAAAAAATGGCAAGGAGATAAAAACGGACAAAGGCGCTCATAGGGTAGTATGTCTAAAAAGGAGCTGTGTCGGAGATGTCAGCGGTTATGCTCACCTTCTAGTGTTGTGCGTACGCAGGCTCAGCGCTCATAGGGGCATTTGGTTGCCTGTCCTCCGGGGACCCATATGAGACTTGTGGTGAGGAGCTTGTGTATGGTGGTACACGTTGTGATACCTTTTTCGGCGCACAGATACGACCACGATACAGGATGTTTAGGGTGAGTTGGTAACGTTTTATTTCAATAGACAACGCGTTTCGGAGTGTCTTTACTCCTTCTTCAGGGCTAGAAAACATACAGTAAGATAAAAATCGCATTTCTGCGTACAAAGTTCATGGGTGCTGCCCCATCATTCGTACACTAGGGGTTTAATGTACTGATCAATTGATGTGAGCCTAAAATGTGGGCAATTTTTTATCCTGCATTCTAAGCTCACATCATTTGATCAGAAGGAGTAAAGACACTCCGAAACGTCTCATGAAATAAAACGTTACTAACTCACCCTAAACATCCTGTATCGTGGTCGTATCTGTGCGCTGAATAAGGTATCACCACGTGTACCACCATACACAAGCTCCTCACCACAAGTCTCGCAGTAAGAAGTGGCCATTATGTGCCCACGTGACCAGCGCCACGTATTACCACCATATAATGCCCAATAGGTGTGATACCGTGACCATTTAATGGTACATATATGTAACCACCATATAATGCCCAATAAGTGTCATACGGTGACCATATAGCAGTACGTTATATATTCCGGTGTGTATGTATGTATATATATATATATATAACCACCATATAATACCCGATATGTGTAATACAGGGACCATATAGCAGTACGTTACATATACCGGTGTGTGTGTGTATATATATATATAACCACCATATAATGGCCAATAAGTGTCATACGGTGACCATATAGCAGTACGTTATATATTCCGGTGTGTATGTATGTATATATATATATAACCACCATATAATACCCGATATGTGTAATACAGGGACCATGTAGCAGTACATTCTTTATATATTACCGCCATATATTGCCTTACATTGAGCCCACAGCATGAGCGCACTTTCTCTGCATAAACCACCATACAATGCCCACATCATGTTGCTTTACGCGGCATACATCACAGTACCGTACTTTTCATCAATAATACTGCCATACCCAGTAACTCCACAGTGCATTACCGCAGCCTGGTTTAACTATGTTACTATATGCAGTGCCCACATTACTTTACATTGGATGTATAAACGTACCGCACGTTCACTGTATGACACCACCATTTATCAGCCCAAATATCCATGCCATACAGTGCCCACGTACTCTTGCCTTACATAAAAAAAAAACACATGACTGTACCATAATGTCCCTATATAAACCACCATACAGTGCCCACATAATATTACCTTACATTAAACACACAGTAGTACCGCCATACAGTGCCCAATAACAATACCTTATATAACAATGTAATGCTGTAGCTATTGTAAGAGGGTGCAAGGTGTCATATGCGATGGCAGGTACGTGTCACCGAGGTTGCTGGCCTCGGTGAGGTGAGAGCCGGGTTTTTTGTCTGCAGCAGCTAGTGCTGCTAGACTCTGTGACTTAGTTTGGCTGCAAAGCTAATCCGGGCCGGCTCTTACTGGGAGTAGGTAAAGTGTAGGGTGGGTGCCTACTCCCCACGGTCCAGGCCGGACTTTATCTGGCCCCTTTAAAAGGCAGCCTCCTTAGCAGCTGTGAGGTGATTATCCTGGAGCTGCTAACAGGGCTGAGGAGTTCTCTGTCCTGGAGGAAAGAGCTCAGCAAGGAGGTGGCTTGTGTTCCTGGCTACCTGAAGCTGGATTCTCCTGCGGCTGGGCCGACAGCGTGGTGCGAACCTGCACCTACACCTCCCAGGTGACTGAACCTGTGTTGGCCTGTTTTGCTTTGCCTCCTTGTGTCTGGCCTGTGTGAATTACCACCAAGAGACTGTTTCTGTTTATTTTTGTGTCAGTATGAATAAAACACTGTTTGTTGCACAATTCTGGACTCCTTGTTTTGCCTCGGTACTGCACCCGCACCGCTATCTACCAGAGCGACTCCCCACACTATATAATGCTGCCATACAGTGTGTAGCGGACTGGACCCTGTACCAGAGTCTGCCCCAGTTTCTTGGAGAGGCATGCTTGCTAGCCTCTTACCCTGCGACTATGGCCCCAATGACAGTTGGCATTCACAATGGACATTGCTGTGACCTAATCAACATCCACAATGGACCAGCCATGTGGGATTGTGATATATCTGGCTGTATGTTGATTGGTCGCTGTATTTTGTGTGGGAGTGTCTGTGTTTATTGTACGGATTGATTGGTTGTATTTCAAACCCCTGTGGGCCGTACTATGTTTGTGGAGTGTAAATAAAAGAGGCTGTATGCCCCAGGAGAGAGAGTTCCTGCTTGACCCTCAAAACGAAGTGTCGTCTCGTTATTGGGGAGGATTTATTGCATGCTGTTCCAGTCTGACTGCTAGGAGTGCAAACCTATTCGTAGGGTTCCTATTCAACTGTCTACAGCATTCAGAGGCTTGAGAGGATTCGTATGCTTCTCAGGTTCGGTGATTGAGGTGTCTGCTAGAGTGCTTGGAGTCCTCAGGAAACGCTAGGAGCATCTTTCAACGGAGGTACCCAGTCGGGGTGCCAGGCGATCCGTTACATTTGGTGGCAGCAGTGGGATCATTTCCACAGCCCAGAAGGACATCTACAGGGCAACACCATTCCTAGGATTACAAAGTGAGGGCAACGTTAGTACCCGTACAGCGCCCCTATCTACAAAAGAAAGAACTTCAGGAGAACAAGCATGGCACCCAGCTACACGCAGGAGGAATTTGACAGAGAGCTGAGATCACGGCTGATTTTTTTCGGACCCAACCCCCCGGAGAAATCTGTGCAGTTCGTGAGGAGGATAACAGCAGAGTACCTGCAGTTCATGGCAGAAGGTGCCGTCCCTTCTCCCCAGCGGCAGTGTGTACCCCAGGGAGCTGAAGGTGTCGTCCTTCCTCCCCAGTGGCAGTGTGTACCCCAGGGAGCTGAAGGTGCCGTCCTTCCTCCACAGCGGCAGTGTGTACCCCAGGGAGCTGAAGGTGTCGTCCTTCCTCCCCAGCGGCAGTGTGTACCCCAGGGAGCTGAAGGTGTCGTCCTCCCTCCCCAGCGGCTGTGTGTATCCCAGGGAGCTGAAGGTGCCGTCCTTCCTCCCCAGCGGCAGTGTGTACCCCAGGGAGCTGAAGGTGTCATCCTTCCTCCCCAGCGGCCGTGTGTACCCCCGGGAGCTGAAGGTGCCGTCCTTCCTCCACAGCGGCTGTGTGTATCCCAGGGAGCTGAAGTTGCCGTCCTTCCTCCCCAGCGGCAGTCTACAGTTCAGAGAGAGGGGCTTGTTACACCCTCTCTCCAGCGGCAGCCTAACCCACCAAGGGGAGATGTTATGCCCCCCAACGGTGCAGATGGGACCGTGGTCTCTGCACTTGCAGCACAAGGGGCAAGGATGGTCGGTCCTGTCCGCCAGCCACAGAGCGGTTTATCCAGAGGGGAGACAGTCGGTCTCCTCCCCCCACAACCAGGCTCCCACCAGGCTACTTCCGTGGTAGCGCTGGCCCCAGGGCAGAGTCCCGCCGGTCTCTGCCCACTCAGCAACCCACCTAGGCAGTCTACCAGTCCCCCGCACAGCCGTAGTGAGGCACCTGGACATGGACAAGTTGCTACTTTATCCAGGTGTAGTAACCATTTATTGTGGGTGGGCTGTACTGCTGTTTGTGCTTCGTGGGTGGGTTGCTGGACTAACCAGGGCACTGACCGGCAGGAGGTCAGATACCCTGTTAGTCTCTTTGGTAAAGGGGAGAAATGTAGCGGACTGGACCCTGTACCAGAGTCTGCCCCAGTTTCTTGGAGAGGCATGCTTGCTAGCCTCTTACCCTGCGACTATGGCCCCAATGACAGTTGGCATTCACAATGGACATTGCTGTGACCTAATCAACAGTCACAATGGACCAGCCATGTGGGATTGTGATATATCTGGCTGTATGTTGATTGGTCGCTGTATTTTGTGTGGGAGTGTCTGTGTTTATTGTACGGATTGATTGGTTGTATTTCAAACCCCTGTGGGCCGTACTATGTTTGTGGAGTGTAAATAAAAGAGGCTGTATGCCCCAGGAGAGAGAGTTCCTGCTTGACCCTCAAAACGAAGTGTCGTCTCGTTATTGGGGAGGATTTATTGCATGCTGTTCCAGTCTGACTGCTAGGAGTGCAAACCTATTCGTAGGGTTCCTATTCAACTGTCTACAGCATTCAGAGGCTTGAGAGGATTCGTATGCTTCTCAGGTTCGGTGATTGAGGTGTCTGCTAGAGTGCTTGGAGTCCTCAGGAAACGCTAGGAGCATCTTTCAACGGAGGTACCCAGTCGGGGTGCCAGGCGATCCGTTACACAGTGCCCACATAATATTACCTTACATTAAACACACAGTAGTACCGCCATACAGTGCCCAATACCAATTCCTTACAGTAAACATGTAATAATGTAATGCTGTAGCTATATAATGCTGCCATACAGTGCCCACACAATATTGCCTTACATTAAACACACAGTAGTACCGCCATACAGTGCCCAATAACAATACCTTATATAACAATGTAATGCTGCCATACAATGCCCACATCATATTACCTTACATTGGACACATAATACCGCCAGAGAGTGACCACAGGATGATATAATTCTGTCCCTATATAATACCACCATATGGCAGTGCTATGCTGTGCCTATGTAGTACAGTGCCAGTCAGTGCTAGGATGTAAGATTGAGGGAAGAGCATTATTACAGGCTGCCCGTTATCAGGGTACACGCGGTGGCGGGGGCTTAGATTCCGCAGCAATCCCCCCCTTTTCTCTGGCGGTGTAATAGGGGCCGCAGCGCCTTTTATGGAACAAACTTCGTTTCTAGTTTACAAAAAGATTAAAAAAAAAAAAACAGGAGGGCCCTGAATGTGGAGCGTGCACTGCCGAGCCCTGCAGAACATTCCGCCCCGGATCTTGGCAATCGCTGACACCGCGTTTTTTTTTTGCCAGGTTTGATATGTTTTTGAGACAATAAATCTTCTTTAAATCAATTGGCGCCGAGACAAGATGAACGCCCGGCGCTGCCGCCGTGATTGATGGACCGTAGAGCGTTACAGGACAGAAGCGTAGACGCGTCGCCATAAATCACAACTCAAAAACAAAACTGTCTGTTCATATTCATGCAAAACACTAACACAGATGGAGCCGTGACAGCGTCTGCCAGGAGTGATGACCTGGGGAACAGACTAAATACACTGCCAGGAGTGACAACCTGAGGATCAGAGCAGATACACTGCCAGGAGTCATGACCTGAGGATCAGAGCAGATACACTGCCAAGAGTGATGACCTGAGGATCAGAGCAGATACACTGCCAGGAGTGATGACCTGAGGATCAGAGCAGATACACTGCCAGGAGTGACAACCTGAGGATCAGAGCAGATACACTGCCAGGAGTGATGACCTGAGGATCAGAGCAGATACACTGCCAGGAGTGACAACCTGAGGATCAGAGCAGATACACTGCCAGGAGTGATGACCTGAGGATCAGAGCAGATACACTGCCAGGAGTGACGACCTGAGGATCAGAGCAGATACACTGCCAGGAGTGACAACCTGAGGATCAAAGCAGATACACTGCCAGGAGTGACAACCTGAGGATCAGAGCAGATACACTGCCAGGAGTGATGACCTGAGGATCAGAGCAGATACACTGCCAGGAGTGATGACCTGAGGATCAGAGCAGATACACTGCCAGGAGTGACGACCTGAGGATCAGAGCAGATACACTGCCAGGAGTGATGACCTGGGGAACAGACTAAATACACTGCCAGGAGTGACGACCTGAGGATCAGAGCAGATACACTGCCAGGAGTGATGACCTGAGGATCAGAGCAGATACAATGCCAGGAGTGATGACCTGAGGATCAGAGCAGATACAATGCCAGGAGTGATGACCTGAGGATCAGAGCAGATACACTGCCAGGAGTGACGACCTGAGGATCAGAGCAGATACACTGCCAGGAGTGACGACCTGAGGATCAGAGCAGATACACTGGCAGGAGTGACGACCTGAGGATCAGAGCAGATACACTGCCAGGAGTGACGACCTGAGGATCAGAGCTGATAGACTGCCAGGAGTGACGACCTGAGGATCAGAGCAGATACACTGCCAGGAGTGACGACCTGAGGATCAGAGCTGATACACTGCCAGGAGTGACGACCTGAGGATCAGAGCAGATACACTGCCAGGAGTGACGACCTGAGGATCAGGGCAGATACACTGCCAGGAGTGACGACCTGAGGATCAGAGCAGATACACTGCCAGGAGTGATGACCTGGGGAACCGACTAAATACACTGCCAGGAGTGACGATCTGAGGATCAGACTAAATACACTGCCAGAATTGATGACCTGAGGAACAGACTAAATACACTGCCAGGAGTGAGGACCTGAGGAACGAACCAGATACACTGCCAGGAGTGACGACCTGAGGATCAGAGCAGATACACTGCCAGGAGTGACGACCTGAGGATCAGAGCAGATACACTGCCAGGAATGACGACCTGAGGATCAGAGCAGATACACTGCCAGGAGTGATGACCTGGGGAACAGACTAAATACACTGCCAGGAGTGATGACCTGGGAAACAGACTAAATACACTGCTAGGAGTGACAACCTGAGAATCAGAGCAGATAGACTGCCAGGAGTGACGACCTGAGGATCAGAGCAGATACACTGCCAGGAGTGATGACCTGAGGATCAGAGCAGATACACTGCCAGGAGTGACGACCTGAGGATCAAAGCAGATACACTGCCAGGAGTGATGACCTGAGGATCATAGCAGATACACTGCCAGGAGTGAGGACCTGGGGAACAGACTAAATACACTGCCAGGAGTGACTACCTAAGGAACAAACCAGATACACTGCCAGGAGTGAGGACCTGAGGATCAGAGCAGATACACTGCCAGGAGTGATGACCTGAGGATCAGAGCAGATACACTGCCAGGAGTGAGGACCTGAGGAACGAACCAGATGCACTGCCAGGAGTGATGACCTGAGGAACGAACCAGATGCACTGCCAGGAGTGATGACCTGAGGATCAGACTAAATACACTGCCAGAAGTGACTACCTAAGGAACGAACTAGATACACTGCCAGGAGTGATGACCTGAGGATCAGAGCAGATACACTGCCAGGAGTGACGACCTGAGGATCAGAGCAGATACACTGCAAGGAGTGATGACCTGAGGATCAGAGCAGATACACTGCCAGGAGTGATGACCTGGGGAACAGACTAAATACACTGCCAGGAGTGAGGACCTGAGGAACAAACCAGATACACTGCCAGGAGTGACCACCTGGGGAACAGACTAAATACACTGCCAGGAGTGACTACCTAAGGAACAAACTAGATACACTGCCAGGAGTGACCACCTGAGGATCAGAGCAGATACACTGCCAGGAGTGACGACCTGAGGAATGAACCAGATACACTGCCAGTATTGATAATCCAGGGATCAGAGCAGATGCACTGCCAGGAGTGACAACCTGAGGATCAGAGCAGATACACTGCCAGGAGTGACAACCTGAGGATCAGAGCAGATACACTGCCAGGAGTGACAACCTGAGGATCAGAGCAGATACACTGCCAGGAGGGGAGGGGGTATAATCAGGGAGTCTGGGGGTCAGTACTCACCTGGGTCAGTGTTGGTTCAGTCTTCGGGTGGAACGGTCCGGCAGTATGGAGACCAGAGAAGTATTCCCCCCCCCCCTCCCATTTCCTCTATTGCTACTTATTACCCACATTAAACTAAATAAAACGTATCGCTTCACTTTATATTAACTGTTTCTTGGAGGGAGTGGAGAATTCCAGCAGTGGATGTTTATGTATTAGACGCTGCGCCGCCGCTCGCCACGTTACTCTTCTGTCAGTCCGATTGTGACGTTTTTTATCCTTTACATCATTGGCGTATTCTGACACTCAGATCTGGGTGGGGGCTCCTTTATTTTTTGGATTATTTTTTATATATTTTTTTTTATTACATTCAGTTCTGGGTTTTTTTGTGAAGTATTTTTCCTTTTTTCCTCTAACATAATAATTAATAAGGAAAATATTTTTTAAAATTCTTTTTACGTTTTATTTTAGTCCTACCCGGGACTTGGGCTCAGTCTGTCCTATAACTCCCGGTAATACCGCGCTGTGTGGGCCACATTGTGCAGTAATTGATGTATTGGGGGCCAGCGAGGATACGGCTCGGGGTTAATAGAAACCCAATTTGTGTCTGGTTGAAGGATTCTCAGTGGCTGTGAGGACAGCGGAGGCCGGGCAGCCAGCGCCGCCTGTTATTCCTGCGCCATTGTAATGTGCCTGGCCCCAGGGGCTTCTGTCCTCCGCACCGGAGCCGGACTGCTCACAGGGGTCAGGAGGCCCCTATAGAAATGCCCCCTTCACCTATACAATCACCACATACCCTCAATGTAAACTGGCCTCTAGGGCAGCAAACCACAACTCCCAGCATGCTCCCTTCACTTCTGTGAGCAGCCAAACATTGAGCACATTGAGAGTTGTAGTTTCACAACAGTTGGAGCACTGGAGGTCCCCTAGTTCTGACATCGAAGTGGGGGGGGGGGGGGTGATCTCTTTTAGCAGTGCCCCCTCCCCCCGGATTATTCTAGTTCTATAACCTGCATCCCGCGAATCATCAAATTCTCCTTGTATCCGGTCCGCACTCCATTCTGGCGTCTTCTCACCCCCCACCATAAGGGCTCATGTGCGCGGCTATAAGTGTTTTGTGCTCTGCAAATCGCGGATCCGCCAGACATGGATCGCAGCTGACTGCAGGGCACCATTTTATTCTTTACTGTCCTCGTCTACAAAATGGACAGGTATAGGACGTTCTAATTTTTGGGGGGATCGCGGAACGGACGTGATGAGATGAATGGGTCTGTATCCGATCCACCAAAAAGCGCGGATCGGCGGCGGACTGAAACTACAGCCCTAAGTCAGCTCAGGATGGGGGGCGGCCGAGATAGTCCCCTGTGGTGAGGGCCACAAACAGCAACGAACAGTGGTGCAGAATATTGATGGGTAAAATCACAGAAAAGTCAAGTTTTACTCCAAATTAAAGACAAAATCCGTCTGATAACTCACGGCCCAAAGACCCCTGTACAGGGGCGGCTGGAGTAGGAGGTCCCTCCCGACATTTGCCTGTCAGTGTACAGGGGCGGCTGGAGTAGGAGGTCCCTCCCGACATTTGCCTGTCAGTGTACAGGGGCGGCTGGAGTAGGAGGTCCCTCCCGACATTTGCCTGTCAGTGGAGGTGAAGTGCTGCAGTTACATGTGATATTACATGAGGTGATCCCCTCCACTGTACGGGGACGAGCGATCCCTGCTGCCATCACTCATCCACCCACAGGGTCATTGGGGTCACTTCCGAGTGGCGAGCGCGGCGCAGAGACCCATGTAACGAAATATTGTCACACATGCATTTAAAAGGTCACAAACTGGGTCATGTGATTTTTTATTTTTACCCTAAAACCTGACGTAGTGATGGTAGTTAATGACCCCCATTGTTTGGGGGCAGAAGGATGCTGTTCAGACACCGCAATCTGCTGCCCAGAAGCGACGATTTAGGTCTTAGCATTTCACTCATTTATCAGGTGATCGGCGGCTCCTTTACACCGACAGATTATCGGGAACGAGCCTTTATATAAACGTTTATCCCCAATAATCTGCCCGACAATCAGGCCGCGCGAAAGTGAGAACATTTCTTTATAACTGCATCTACTGCCTGTCACTGCTTCCCACTAGATCAGCACACTCCTCCCCTGAAATCCTCTGTGCTGCTGGGACCCTGCTCCATCCACTATGTAACTCTCAGTCTGTGACCTCCACAGGATCAGCACACTCCTCCCCTGAAATCCTCTGTGCTGCTGGGACCCTGCTCCATCCACTATGTAACTCTCAGTCTGTGACCTCCACAAAATCAGCACACTCCTCCCCTGAAATCCTCTGTGCTGCTGGGACCCTGCTCCTCCCACTATGTAACTCTCAGTCTGTGACCTCCACAGGATCAGCTCACCCCTCTCCTGAAATCCTCTGTGCTGCTGGGACCCTGCTCCTCCCACTATGTAACTCTCAGTCTGCGACCTCCACAGGATCAGCTCACCGCTCTCCTGAAATCCTCTGTGCTGCTGGGACCCTGCTCCTTCCACTATGTAACTCTCAGTCTGTGACCTCCACAGGATCAGCACACTGCTCTCCTGAAATCCTCTGTGCTGCTGGGACCCTGCTCCTCCCACTATGTAACTCTCATCCTGTGACCTCCACAGTATCAGCGCACTGCTCTCCTGAAATCCTCTGTGCTGCTGGGAGGACCCTGCTCCTTCCTCTATGTAACTCTCATCCTGTGACCTCCACAGGATCAGCGCACTCCTCTCCTGAAATCCTCTGTGCTGCTGGGACCCTGCTCCTTCCACTATGTAACTCTCAGTCTGTGACCTCCACAGGATCAGCACACTGCTCTCCTGAAATCCTCTGTGCTGCTGGGACCCTGCCCCTTCCACTATGTAACTCTCATCCTGTGACCTCCACAGGATCAGCGCACTCCACTCCTGAAATCCTCTGTGCTGCAGGGGATCCTGTTTCTTCCACTATGTAACTCTCAGTCTGTGACCTCCACAAGATTACTCTACAATTCACTGCCAGCAAACAGAGATGTTGAAAATGGTGAGGAACTGAAACACAAGCTCTACTGAGAAGTTGCAGGACTTTGCTTTACAGGAGGCTCCATTTGCCTCCGGCGTTTGGGAGGATGATGTATAATATGTGGAGCGTTGCAGCCTCAGAGCTGAACTCTGCAATCAGTGATAAATGATGGAGTGTTCTCCGCTGTTTGCTCTGTCACCGGGATCGGACAGGAGGCCATTTTTCCAATGTGTCTCCTCCCTGTGCTTTAATTAACGTCTGAGGGTTTGTTCCTTTGTGCGCCGCTCCAGGAGTTAAATACGACCTTTCCGTGCGGTCAGTTTGATTTATTAAAATATTCTTTCCGGGATGACGAATCCTGAGCGGATTTATGAGGCCGATATCCTAATAACGTCTCCTAGCAACCGAACGTAAATCCGGGCGCTCCGAATAACACGGCGCATATTAAGTGCGCCGACCGCGCCAAATGGCTCAGGTAAATATAATGGAAGGGGAGGGGGCTCATGTTAATATAATGGATGGGGGTGCGCTCATGTTAATATAATGGATGGGGGGTGGGCTCATGTTAATATAATGGAAGGGGAGGGGGCTCATGTTAATATAATGGGTGGGAGAGGGGGCTCATGTTAATATAATGGATGAGGGGTGGGCTCATGTTAATATAATGGGTGGGGGGTGGGCTCATGTTAATATAATGGATGGGGGGTGCGCTCATGTTAATATAATGGATGCGGGGCGGGCTCATGTTAATATAATGGATGGGGGTGCGCTCATGTTAATATAATGGAAGGGGAGGGGGCTCATGTTAATATAATGGGTGGGAGAGGGGGCTCATGTTAATATAATGGATGGGGGGTGCGCTCATGTTAATATAATGGATGGGGGGTGCGCTCATGTTAATATAATGGAAGGGGAGGGGGCTCATGTTAATATAATGGATGGGGCTCATGTTAATATAATGGATGGGGGGTGGTCTCATGTTAATATAATGGATGGGGCTCATGTTAATATAATGGATGGGGGGTGGGCTCATGTTAATATAATGGATGGGGGGTGGGCTCATGTTAATATAATGGATGGGGGTGCGCTCATGTTAATATAATGGAAGGGAGGGGGCTCATGTTAATATAATGGATGGGGGTGCGCTCATGTTAATATAATGGATGGGGGTGCGCTCATGTTAATATAATGGAAGGGAGGGGCTCATGTTAATATAATGGATGGGGGCTCATGTTAATATAATGGATGGGGGTGGTCTCATGTTAATATAATGGATGGGGCTCATGTTAATATAATGGATGGGGGTGGGCTCATGTTAATATAATGGATGGGGGTGGGCTCATGTTAATATAATGGATGGGGGTGCGCTCATGTTAATATAATGGATGGGGGTGCGCTCATGTTAATATAATGGATGGGGGGTGGGCTCATGTTAATATAATGGAAGGGGAGGGGGCTCATGTTAATATAATGGGTGGGAGAGGGGGCTCATGTTAATATAATGGATGAGGGGTGGGCTCATGTTAATATAATGGATGGGGAGGGGGCTCATGTTAATATAATGGAAGGGGAGGGGGCTCATGTTAATATAATGGGTGGGAGAGGGGGCTCATGTTAATATAATGGATGAGGGGTGCGCTCATGTTAATATAATGGATGGGGCTCATGTTAATATAATGGATGGGGGGTGGGCTCATGTTAATATAATGGATGGGGGGTGGGCTCATGTTAATATAATGGATGGGGGCGGGCTCATGTTAATATAATGGATGGGGGGTGCGCTCATGTTAATATAATGGATGGGGGGTGGGCTCATGTTAATATAATGGATGGGGGGTGGGCTCATGTTAATATAATGGATGGGGGGTGCGCTCATGTTAATATAATGGATGGGGGGTGGGCTCTATGAATTCTATGGTTTTCAGGACATAATAGGAAAACTCCTGGTCTCCAGAGGGTCTTAAACTCAGGTAAATCCACCCTCAGAAGAAGAACATCACAACAGATTTCCCGGGTTCATTAGTTATTCCACAAAAACTAGGCCAAAATGCAGAAAAGGTAAGTCCGCCCTTACTGCTTCTGTAGGTAAGTGGCCGCAGGTCCTGCTAATCAACTGCTGGTCAGCGTGAGCGGAGGGAAGACACCGGCAATGAGGAGCCGTCGCTGCTGCCCATCAATCTGGGGGGGTTAGAGGCCATTTTCAGATCATATGAAGTCCATCGTTCTACAGTGAGGAAGCCGACAACCTTCAGGACAGCCGACAACCTTCCCAGGAGTGGACGTCCCAGCAAATTAACCCCGAGGTCAGACCGAGCCAAGCTGATAGAAACAGCCCAAAACCCCAGAGCTCCGTCTGAGACCCCCTGGTCCGCAGGTTACTGGACGAGTCTGGCTTGTGTGCAGAGGTTGTCAGGAGAAGGCCTCTTCCTTCTGACAAGAACATTCCAGCACGGCGTAAAGGGTTTATCTCACAAAAAATATTCAGCATTTCCATACCAGCGCCTGGATCTGAATTCTTTTGTAATTACATGTAATTAAAAACTTTGCATAGCCACAGAGTTATTCAATAAAATGTCTCTGTAGAGCGCCACCTGCTGACTGAGATGGCCGCACATGCTCAGTTTCACCCTTCCACTGCCCCCTGAGTTGTGATAGGGAGAACATGGACATGCCCCCTGAGTTGCAGCAGAAAGGACACTCCCCTGAGTAGAGGAATGAATGTGGAGATCTCTGGATCCATGTGAGGTGCAGGGCTGGTTCTGGCTGCATTAGTCATAGGAGAACCCCATTAAGTTTGCAAAGCTTCACCTGAACAAACCTGAAGACTTCTGGAACACTGGGGGTCATTTATTACAAAGCCTATGCCAGTTTTTGGAGTAAAAAAGACGCCATTTTGTGACTTTAAATACCCGGGTGACTACATTTTGTCGCACAGGCGAAAACCACCCCAATCAGGGACTGGAGAAGTTTTGACGCCAGAAGCGTGGACTGCCAGAGGTGCGCCTCGTCGGTGCAGTCACACAGAGAGCCATGACTTTAAGTAATTGCTGCTAAAGCCGCTTCTACAAGCTGTGGATTCGGGGGGCACTTAGTTTTTCACACCTGGCTTTTCCAGTTTTGGGGAATGCATTATGACCTGGTGGAATCTGCTGCACTTCATCTGAGGTTGGATTCACCTAATTTTAAGACCTGATGTTTTTTTGTTTTATTACGTCCCGATACGTAAAACCATGGCAGTCACAGGGTGGCCTTTCTGTCCCGGGCAGGAACTGCAGAGATCTAAATCGGGGTCCTATGATGTCTTATGGTTGAGGGTGGAGAGACACTTTAAGACACATCTAGATTTAACAATTCTTTTTCTTCCCACGTTTCTCACTTCTCCTTCATCTTCCATCACAGTTATGACATGCTGTTCTGCGGCTTCACCACCGCTCTGTGTGACTGAGGCCTTGTCCTATCCACCTCCTCCCCTCGCTCAGATCTCTTTCCCGATCACAATTGTGATCACTTCTACTATTCTGTGTTTATTTGTAAACAGTACAATGTATCGCAGTATTCCATACAATGTATCATAGATTCCTTATAATGTATCGCAGTATTCCATACAATGTATCATAGATTCCTTATAATGTATCGCAGTATTCCGTACAATGTATCATAGATTCCTTATAATGTATCATAGAGTCTATACAATGTCTTATAGACTCCTTATAATGTATCGCAGTATTCCATAGAATGTATTATAGATTCCTTATAATGTATCGCAGTATTCCGTACAATGTCTTATAGACTCCTTATAATGTATCACAGTATTCCATACAATGTATCATAGATTCCTTATAATGTATCGCAGTATTCCATACAATGTATCATAGATTCCTTATAATGTATCGCAGTATTCCGTACAATGTATCATAGATTCCTTATAATGTATCGCAGTATTCCGTACAATGTATCATAGATTCCTTATAATGTATCGCAGTATTCCGTACAATGTCTTATAGACTCCTTATAATGTATCACAGTATTCTGTACAACGTATCATAGAGTCTATACAATGCAAAGAGGTTCAAGGAATCCAGCTCCACTTCAGTAAAGGAATATTTATTTTGCTTGCGGTAAAATCACATCCAGTTACGGTTACAAAAGTCTTGTCTACGCGTTTCGGGCTACAAGAAACAATTCAAGCCCTTACTCATGACACAGTAAGACATAAAAATGGCACTATTTGTAGGAGAGATTGCACCTGTCTTTACTAATTGTGGTCACATGACTGCAAACCCCTTCAAAAAAATGCCACACCTTAGAACAACACTTCTCATGAGAAAAGTCTCATAGATTGCTTATAATGTATCACAGTATTCCATACAATGTATCATAGATTGCTTACAATGTATCACAGTATTCTGTACAATGTATCATAGATTCCTTACAATGTATCACAGTATTCTGTACAATGTATCATAGATTCCTTACAATGTATCACAGTATCCCATACAATGCATGACAATATTTACGACAATGTAAATGATTTATGTCAGCGCTGCATGGGGCCCCGACTGCGACCTAGACTGTTCTGGGACCCAAAAACAGAGTCTAGGACCCCAACCAAGGCCCCAAGCGTCACGCTGTTCTCCTCTGATTAAAGGTAATGACACGAGACTGTACAATGTGCAGCAATTACCCAGATAGTTTTCTCGCTTGTGTTTATAAAGTGCGGTACAACAGAGGGACCGGAAGGAGACGTTCTGGACGAGAGTGAAGTTCATCGTAAGGAAGAACCAAAGAAGAATCTCCCTGGAGGAAGTAGATGGAAGTGAGTATATGACCGGGGCGGGCGGCGGCGCCATAGATTGATGCCGTTTCCCTCTGACACTCCTGTTGTTGCCTCACAACTTCTAATAATGACCCCCAGTCCCCGCGGCTTGTCCTGCCTCCGTCCCTCTAGATCTTCGTTTTCTTCTCCTCATAGTTGCCCTCTGGTATCATTTCGAAGAAGTCGGGAACCTTCTTCTTCTCATCCTGGTCAATGTCCGCCTTCTCATCCTCGTCCTTCAAGTCGTCAGGATTTACAGGAACATAGAAATAGCCCATAATCGAGAAGATGATGGAGACGGCGATCAGAAGAGCGGCAAAGAGGATAAACTCCGCCCACTGTAGGGTGAGAGACACTCGGTCATACACGATACATACTGTCAGTGAAACTGAGACATGGGGGGGGGGACCACTGGATATTCCATTGTGGTTTTTTCAGGTGTTTCGGGGTTCAGGGTCATCTGATGGGTAACATTTGGGGGACGACTAAGAATGCGGAAGGGCCTAGAGCAGAGCTCGCTATTACCTCCCATACTGCAGGGTTATGACCATACCTGTTCCAGGGCTGCTGCCTGAGCAACGATCAGCACTATCACGTTGCCAAAAGCGACTGTCAGCAGCCACCCGGCCTGGAGGACGGACTTCATGCTGGTTGGAGCCTGCGGGACGGAAGAGAAAGTTATCTATTCTAGAATGTTCCAGAGACCAGTAATATCGGAGATGGCCGGAACCAAATGACGTTCCGAGGTCATATCGGGAACCCACAAGTGTGCCACGTCCCAGGCTCACCATCAAGTGACCATTACGTGCGCCAGTCTGCCCCCATCCTGTGGCAGCAGCAGAGCTTGCAGCACACCAGTATGCTGACCCTCTCCCAGTAGCTCTTGTGGGACCATACCTGAGAATATGAGAATTCCAGGCCTGTGATGGAGAACATGACTTCCCCGGCACTGATGAGAAAGTACTGCGGAATCTGCCACGCAACGTGAAAACTGTTTGCCGTAACGTCCTCTACTACAACCGCTTCAATCACTTCGTCAGCGGGGTTGTTCTGGAAGCAAGAAATAAAAGTAATAACGATAGTAACGACTGAACGGTATATACGGCCCGGGGGCGGCGACATCTGAGCGCCGTCCCTGCCCTGCGATGAAGTATTATTACCCAGCGTGGGCTCCGCGCCGCCGTCCCTTCCTTGCTGTAGTACACTGATGAAATGTAGGAACATAGAGAGGGAGGGGACGACATGTCTACGTATAGATATACCGAGTGCCGCTAACAGGCTCCATAGACTATAATGGAAGTGCAGCTCTGAAGCACAAACTGCTGCACTAACAAGTGAAACCTAAGGTGAACAGGGAGGAGCGGAGCATGGAAATGCAATATGTCATGGACACCCCGTGCAATGTGTACATGGCATCCGCACATACCGCATACACCATCATGTCGGGTTCGTTGAATTTACGAAACAAAGCAAAGAGATAAGTCACTTACTGTTCTCAGTACAGCGGTGTACGCTCCTCCGAAATCCAGCAGCCCCAAGTCAATGGAGTATTTTGTGGCACCAATCAGAGCCGTGGCCATGACTCTAAAAAGAGGAGGAGAGGACTCAGGGGCGGCACAAAGCATATAGATAAAGGACACTGTCTCTTTAATTGTGACAATCCCAGGGGCCGTCCCCGAAGCTGGTGTCACAGCAGGATGAGCTCACTTTACAGCATGTGCTTGACATAGAAGATAGGGATTTACAGCAGCCAGAAAGCGAGACTCTGGAACAGCACCCATAAAGTCAGTGACTGAAGGGAACCGGCCCTTTAAGAATATTGGCTCAGGGGCTGCAACAATGTCAACATACAGTGTGGTGACCCCACATCCCCCGCCCCATACAGTGTGGTAACCCCCATGTCCCCCCGCCCCATACAGTGTGGTGACCCCACGTCCCCCCGCCCCATACAGTGTGGTGACCCCACATCCCCCGCCCCATACAGTGTGGTAACCCCACATCCCCCGCCCCATACAGTGTGGGGACCCTATGTCCCCCGCCCCATACAGTGCGGTGACCCCATGTCCCCCACCCCATACAGTGCGGTGACCCCATGTCCCCACCCCATACAGTGCGGTGACCCCATGTCCCCCACCCCAAACAGTGCGGTGACCCCGCATCCCCCACCCCATACAGTGTGGTAACCCCCATGTCCCCCCGCCCCATACAGTGTGGTGACCCCATGTCCCCCCGCCCCATACAGTGTGGTGACCCCCCGCCCCATACAGTGTGGTGACCCCACATACCCCGCCCCATACAGTGTGGTGACCCCACATCCCCCGCCCCATACAGTGTGGGGACCCTATGTCCCCCGCCCCATACAGTGCGGTGACCCCATGTCCCCCACCCCATACAGTGCGGTGACCCCATGTCCCCCACCCCATACAGTGCGGTGACCCCATGTCCCCCACCCCAAACAGTGCGGTGACCCCGCATCCCCCCGCCCCATACAGTGTGGTGACCCCACGTCCCCCCGCCCCATACAGTGTGGTGACCCCACGTCCCCCCGCCCCATACAGTGTGGTGACCCCCATGTCCCCCCGCCCCATACAGTGTGGTGACCCCGCATCCCCCGCCCCATACAGTGTGGTGACCCCATGTCCCCCCGCCCCATACAGTGTGGTGACCCCGCATCCCCCGCCCCATACAGTGTGGTGACCCCATGTCCCCCCGCCCCATACAGTGGTGACCCCACATCCCCCCCAGCAGGGCACTTACTTCCCTCTCTTCAGCGTTGTGTAATTGGTGGTGGAGTTGGGTTCGGCGTGGACGAGTTCTCCCACGAATGAGATATTGGAGACCCTCTCATCCAGCAGATTGAGGAACCTGGAAGAGGAAATGACATCGTCTCAGGGGTCTGACAAGAAGGAAAAGCCCCAATCCCTCAAAGGAGCGCAGAGTCTAGCGGCTTCCATACAGAGCAGTCCCTGGATTATAATCTGTTGTGTTGTCCTGCAGGTGACAACCTCTGAGCAGAGAGCTACTGCCCTACCTGTGCCAGTCTTCACTGCAGTTCTAGAATTCTATTTGTGAGGCTCACAATCAGCTAATCTATTGGCTCCTCCGGAGAGGTGAATGGGGCAGTAAAATGAGTGCACGTAGAGGATGAGCGGCCATTATCACAAGTAACATTGTTGCACCGTGGACGTGCTCTATAGGAAGCTCCCATTGGCCGATGACCGTACCTCACAGCCGCTAAGCCGTTCTCTGGTTTTTCATTGGGATCTGTAACCTGAGAAGAAGAGACAGAGACTGTCACGCTGTATTATCTCTGTATCACCTCTGTATTATCTCTGTATCACCTCTGTATTATCTCTGTATCACCTCTGTATTATCTCTGTATAGTCTCTGTATCATCTCTGTATCACCTCTGTATTATCTCTGTATAGTCTCTGTATCATCTCTGTATCACCTCTGTATCACCTCTGTATCACCTCTATATCACCTCTATATTATCTCTGTATCACGTCTGTTCCACCTCTAGATTATCTCTGTATAGTCTCTGTATTATCTCTGTATCACCTCTATATTATCTCTGTATAGTCTCTGTATTATCTCTGTATCACCTCTAGATTATCTCTGTATAGTCTCTGTATTATCTCTGTATCACCTCTGTATTATATCTGTATAGTCTCTGTATTATCTCTGTATCACCTCTAGATAATCTCTGTATAGTCTCTGTATTATCTCTGTATCACCTCTAGATTATCTCTGTATAGTCTCTGTATTATCTCTGTATCACCTCTGTATTATATCTGTATAGTCTCTGTATTATCTCTGTATCACCTCTAGATTATCTCTGTATAGTCTCTGTATTATCTCTGTTCCACCTCTAGATTATCTCTGTATCACGTCTGTTCCACCTCTAGATTATCTCTGTATAGTCTCTGTATTATCTCTGTATCACCTCTGTATTATCTCTGTATCACATCTGTAGTCCGCCTGATGAAGGGACTGGTGGTGTCCCAGAGCTCGCTATGTCACATCATTACTTCTGTGTTTGTTAGACATTTAAAGGTGTCAAACCTGCAATCCTCTGATTTGGTTTCTCTTAGTGACAGCAGTGACTCTGCTTCCTCGTATCCATCCTATTTCTCCTCTCTATAATCTCTGTGCACGTTCTTCTCCTTACCAGTGAGCATTTCCTGCCATCTACAGCCAGAGAATAAGTGGCTGCTTCTGTGATCTGAACAGAGCACAGCTGATTGTTCCCCTCGCTGACATTCACAGTCTGTGTGCCATCGAACTTCAGAGTCAGGTATTCTGGATCCTAACGAAAGAAACACAACATTACACAGGCGGTATAACCCGGGCGTCACCCGGATATAATGATATAGGTACAGCCGATATAACCCGGGCGTCTCCTGTATATAGTTATATCTGTACAGCCGGTATAACCCGGGCGTCTCCTGTATATAATTATATATGTACAGCCGGTATAACCCGGGCATCTCCTGTATATAGTTATATCTGTACAGCCGGTATAACCTGGGCGTCTCCTGTATATAATTATATATGTGCAGCTGGTATAACCCGGGCATCTCCTGTATATAGTTATATATGTACAGCTGGTATAACCCGGGCGTCTCCTGTATATAATTATATATGTACAGCCGGTATAACCCGGGCATCTCCTGTATATAATTATATATGTACAGCTGGTATAAGTTATACATCTTCTTGTATATAGTGATATGGACCATGCTGGTATAACCTGGGTATCTCCTGTATATAATTATATATGTACAGCTGGTATAACCTGGGTATCTCCTGTATATAATTATATATGGACCATGCTGGTATAACCTGGGTATCTCCTGTATATAATTATATATGTACAGCTGGTATAACCTGGGCATCTCCTGTATATAATTATATATGTACAGCTGGTATAACCCGGGCATCTCCTGTATATAATTATATATGTACAGCTGGTATAACCTGGGCATCTCCTGTATATAATTATATATGTACGGCTGGTATAACCCGGGCATCTCCGCTTATATTTTGATGTATATGACACCGGTATCCGTCTTGCCTAAACCTCTCATATCCCTTTCTCACCTTGAAGTCTTTGGGGTCCAGCGCCGGCACTCTCATCTCACCATTGACTGTCACTTCTCTGCCTGCAAAATTCATGACTTGCAGAAAACTTTCTCCGGCTTTTGGAGCCACTGGAATTGTTTCCTGGTGACGAGAGAATAGGGGATAGGGATAGGATTAGATACACAGCTCAGCAGGCAGTATCGCACATGGTAGGATTAGATACACAGCTCAGCAGGCAGTATCGCACATGGTAGGATTAGATACACAGCTCAGCAGACAGTATCAAACAGGGTAGGATTAGATAAACAGCTCAGCAGGCAGTATCGCACATGGTAGGATTAGATACAGCAGCTCAGCAGACAGTATCACACACGGTAGGATTAGATACAGCAGCTCAGCAGACAGTATCGCACATGGTAGGATTAGATAAACAGCTCAGCAGGCAGTATCGCACATGGTAGGATTAGATAAACAGCTCAGCAGGCAGTATCGCACATGGTAGGATTAGATACACAGCTCAGCAGGCAGTATCGCACATGGTAGGATTAGATACACAGCTCAGCAGGCAGTATCGCACATGGTAGGATTAGATACACAGCTCAGCAGGCAGTATCGCACATGGTAGGATTAGATACACAGCTCAGCAGGCAGTATCGCACATGGTAGGATTAGATACACAGCTCAGCAGGCAGTATCGCACATGGTAGGATTAGATACACAGCTCAGCAGGCAGTATCGCACATGGTAGGATTAGATACACAGCTCAGCAGGCAGTATCGCACATGGTAGGATTAGATACACAGCTCAGCAGGCAGTATCGCACATGGTAGGATTAGATACACAGCTCAGCAGGCAGTATCGCACATGGTAGGATTAGATAAACAGCTCAGCAGGCAGTATCACACATGGTAGGATTAGATACACAGCTCAGCAGGCAGTATCGCACATTGTAGGATTAGATACACAGCTCAGCAGGCAGTATCGCACATGGTAGGATTAGATACACTATAATAAATTCACTTACTATAATTTTGATCTCCACCACTGTGGCCACTACAAACGCCAGGGCCGCTATGATCATACCAATTGCCATCTTGGGAATAGGCCTGTGGATGATGAGAGTGGTTACTCATTGCTGTATCATTCTGCCCCCCTCTTCTCAGGGTCAGATCATTGCCCCGGTCGTCACTCACTTGAAGTTGATCTTGCAGAGTTTAACCAGAGGGTAGATGCCGAGGTCAAAGACGGGGATGAGGATGAGGATGAGGAGAGGGTTCAGGATCTGATGGGGAGATGATCCGCGGGTTATCACCAGGTACCTCACAAGGCACATGCAGTGTACGCGGCGGCACAGTGATTGGCACTGGAGGACCTGGCACCCCATAGGCATGTGCCCCGTCACTGTGGGGAGCCCACATCATAGTCCCTACTGGACGACACGCACCGACTTTAGTACTCGTCCTCCAGAGCTGCAATCATAACTATGCCAAATACACTGCAGTTTACCAGAATAGCAGAATTGTGGCTGCAGCTTTAGATGTGACTGGAGCGTAAGAGATGAAGTGACTCCAGATCACAAAGCAAAGGGCTTCCTGCAGCAGAATATCATATCATGGGATATAATGGTGGATATCCTACAGCCCAGTGCACCCAGTGGTCACATCTTACCTGAATCTGGTCCGGCTGAGCCACGAATCCTTTCTGAAAATGAAATGAAGAAACATAGATGAGCCTAGGTGCCCCTGCCCTGTCGTGTGGAGTTCAGTACAGATGCCCCCTATGATTGGGCGCCCCTGCCCTGTCGTGTGGAGTTCAGTACAGATGCCCCTATGACTGGGTGCCCCTGCCCTGTCGTGTGGAGTTCAGTACAGATGCCCCCTATGACTGGGCGCCCCTGCCCTGTCGTGTGGAGTTCAGTACAGATGCCCCCTATGACTGGGCGCCCCTGCCCTGTCGTGTGGAGTTCAGTACAGATGCCCCCTATGACTGGGCGTCCCTGCCCTGTCGTGTGGAGTTCAGTACAGATGCCCCTATGACTGGGCGCCCTGCCCTGTCGTGTGGAGTTCAGTACAGATGCCCCTATGACTGGGCGCCCTGCCCTGTCGTGTGGAGTTCAGTACAGATGCCCCCTATGACTGGGCGCCCTGCCCTGTCGTGTGGAGTTCAGTACAGATGCCCCTATGACTGGGCGCCCCTGCCTGTCGTGTGGAGTTCAGTATAGATGCCCCTATGACTGGGCGCCCCTGCCCTGTCGTGTGGAGTTCAGTACAGATGCCCCTATGACTGGGCGCCCCTGCCCTGTCGTGTGGAGTTCAGTACAGATGCCCCTATGACTGGGCGCCCCTGCCCTGTCGTGTGGAGTTCAGTACAGATGCCCCTATGACTGGGCGCCCTGCCCTGTCGTGTGGAGTTCAGTACAGATGCCCCTATGACTGGGCGCCCTGCCCTGTCGTGTGGAGTTCAGTACAGATGCCCCTATGACTGGGCGCCCTGCCCTGTCGTGTGGAGTTCAGTACAGATGCCCCTATGACTGGGCGCCCCTGCCCTGTCGTGTGGAGTTCAGTACAGATGCCCCTATGACTGGGCGCCCTGCCCTGTCGTGTGGAGTTCAGTACAGATGCCCCTATGACTGGGCGCCCTGCCCTGTCGTGTGGAGTTCAGTACAGATGCCCCTATGACTGGGCGCCCTGCCCTGTCGTGTGGAGTTCAGTACAGATGCCCCTATGACTGGGCGCCCTGCCCTGTCGTGTGGAGTTCAGTACAGATGCCCCTATGACTGGGCGCCCTGCCCTGTCGTGTGGAGTTCAGTACAGATGCCCCTATGACTGGGCGCCCTGCCCTGTCGTGTGGAGTTCAGTACAGATGCCCCTATGACTGGGCGCCCCTGCCCTGTCGTGTGGAGTTCAGTATAGATGCCCCTATGACTGGGCGCCCCTGCCCTGTCGTGTGGAGTTCAGTACAGATGCCCCCTATGACTGGGCGCCCCTGCCCTGTCGTGTGGAGTTCAGTACAGATGCCCCCTATGACTGGGCGCCCCTGCCCTGTCGTGTGGAGTTCAGTACAGATGCCCCCTATGACTGGGCGTCCCTGCCCTGTCGTGTGGAGTTCAGTATAGATGCCCCTATGACTGGGCGCCCCTGCCCTGTCGTGTGGAGTTCAGTACAGATGCCCCCTATGACTGGGCGCCCCTGCCCTGTCGTGTGGAGTTCAGTACAGATGCCCCCTATGACTGGGCGCCCCTGCCCTGTCGTGTGGAGTTCAGTACAGATGCCCCCTATGACTGGGCGCCCCTGCCCTGTCGTGTGCAGTTCAGTACAGATGCCCCTATGACTGGGCGCCCCTGCCCTGTCGTGTGGAGTTCAGTACAGATGCCCCTATGACTGGGCGCCCCTGCCCTGTCGTGTGCAGTTCAGTACAGATGCCCCTATGACTGGGCGCCCTGCCCTGTCGTGTGGAGTTCAGTACAGATGCCCCCTATGACTGGGCGCCCTGCCCTGTCGTGTGGAGTTCAGTACAGATGCCCCTATGACTGGGCGCCCCTGCCCTGTCGTGTGGAGTTCAGTACAGATGCCCCCTATGACTGGGCGCCCCTGCCCTGTCGTGTGCAGTTCAGTACAGATGCCCCTATGACTGGGCGGACATGGGATCTGCAGTCATGTAGAAGATAGAGCGCCCCGGCATCTCACCCCCAGCACTGGCTCAGGGGGTCATCACCCGCACCCCCATGACTTGTAGGAGACAAGCACCAGATGCTGCATCTCTTCTTTGGTGTCACTGTGATGTCTAGGGAGAAGAGGAACTCCGCACTTATGGGGAGGGCAAGCTGAACAATGACCCCCACTTTCCACAAAGGGGGGGGGGGAAACTGTTCAAGCAGATACTAGTGTACTGGCCCATCCGCAGGACAGGCGGTGAGTTGCTGCCCATGCCAGGGCCTCCCATCTCCTCTTTGGCCCCATAGCAGTTGAATCCTACAGGAAGGATCCCGTCCTGACCCGATATATAAGAGCGGGACGATCCCCATTAACACTTACAAAATCCAGGTTCATTCTTGTAGCTTGTAGGGTCCAGCGGGATCCCTGAAACAGAAGAGAAGGTTGTCAGAACGGCAGAACCCAGCGCCTCATGCTGATTGTTTCCTTTTTATATATCCACATCATTATCTCCCATTATTACTGCAGCGCCCTCTGGTGTCAGGGTAAAGTTAGAAATAGACATGTTGGATCATGGATCAGAGTATTGGGGACTTGCAGCAGACGAGCCACCATTATACTTACCTGCTGGTCAAAGAGCGCCCAGAACATGGGCAGAGGGATGTACAGGAACAGGACCTTCGTCACCATCTTCACTTCTGTGATCAGTTTTTTCTGGAACAAAAGTGAAAGTCTGTAAAAGAGATTGTACAAAGCAGAAGCAGCAGCTCCAGAGCTGAAATCTCTGAGCATCCCCTGCTTGATCAGTATCTGCACAGAGGCTCATTTTCTGGGAAGTGTCACCTTTACACTGGACCCTGTACAGTCAGTGATGGAGGAAACCCCCCTGTATTATAGGACCTCAGCCACGGGGGTGTCTAGCCACTAGTTTACTCACTGTGTCCACTAACAACTAGCAGAATTGTAAATGCAGCTCTGGGTGCTGTGCCCCTCATTTCGATATCTCCCCAGTAGATGGAGTTTGTCGCCTGACCATAGCTCCATAATAAGGTGTGAACCCCAGCTTTACCCGGAGTTCCCAGCGTTCCGCAGTTCCAGCCAAGCAAACATTTCAAACATATGATGTGATTTCACAGACGGTGATGAATGGACTCCGTTACTGCATGGAGTATTGTATCAGGTGCAAGACGCCGCTCGCTCAGCCATTGTTGGACTATAACCCTCATCCTCCCTGCACCATTGTAAGGTCTGTCAGATTTCCTGACCAGCAGACGGCGCGTACTCACCGAATACTTCTCGGTGGCCCAGTCCAACCAGTGCTCCCTCTTGGGATGTTCTTTGGAGCGATGGTTCCAGCGGTTCTTGATGGCAAACTGAAATAAACCAGTGACATGAGGTTATCACTACTACAGGGGCCCCGCAGAACCAGTGCTGAATAATCCAGGGGGCCCCAAGATAAGAGATCCACCTGGGCCCCCACATAACTCTCCGTATGTGACTCTGCCTGGGCTCTGTATCCACTAAGGGCTTTGTGACCTCAGCTGTATGTAAGTGTTTCCTCGATGCCCGGGTGGTCTAGGGGCCCCCAGGTATTAGGGCTTGTGTGATATTGCACCTCTACAACCCCTATAGCAACACTGCTGCTTGAGGTGTGCAGTGATATATCCACGGCAGTACCATCCACATAGCTCTGTTTTCTGTCAATGAATGGAAACATTCGCCTTCATCCTAAGATGGGGAACCCCTCAAATTCAGAATACTTGTCTCAGCTGATGGTTTGTAACACTTGTATCCAGTCAACGCAAAACACAACAGCAGAAATCCATCACTCGTTCGTTACAGTGTCGCAGTGTAGACAATCGGCAGCACATAGCTCTTTCCTGCCCTAACGTTCGTTTGTTACAATGTATCAGTGCAGGTAAAATGTATCCGTATGGAGTAAGGATTGTCTAGACTGGATACACTTGTAACAAAGCCTCAGCTGTGAGAAGTTTTCGGTCACCTTCTGGATGCTGCCTATGATTATTACTCGCGGTGGAGGGATTTAGGCTCAGTTCACACTAGAACTTATGACATAACCCACAACAGTGCGGATCCATCAGCTGATACGGTGGCCCCCAGTGACTTATAATGGGGGCCTTCAGGCTGTATTATTTGCTGTTCTGTCTGTCCGATCTGCCTCTGACCTCAGTGTGAACAGAGGCTTATTGTAGAGGAAGCCGGATGTCTCTGACTCTGGATGAATCCAATGAGTGAATTCTGTTTTGGAAACATTCTGATACATTGTTTCTATTCATGGTGACGGCCCCTCCTCCGCCAGAACTTACTCCAATGCACTTGAAGACCGAGCCCAATATGTTCCCCTGCGGCGGATACTTCTTGTACATGCTGCTGCCGCTGACAAACACGACTAGAAGACAGAAGAAAGAAGAGTCGGTGGGGGAGGGAAGACAGACGGACAAAGTTCCCGAGACGGCCTGACGAGACCTGAGACACCTCTGTCTCTATGGGGTCAACTGGTCATTTGTGACAAACACACAGATGACACATTCATCGCGAAAACAGATCCACATTATGGCGCCAGTGAGCTCTGGGCTGCGCAAGAGGCGGGGACCCAAATCCCTGACAATGTGACGCACCCTCCACCGCCATACCACCACATAACCATCCGTACATCAGGGGTTTGGTGGTCACCCAGCTTTCCCAGAAGCAGATCAGATGGAATTTTTCCTTTTTCAGTTTTAGATACAATCTACTTACTGAGTGCAAATAACATCAGCGCAGCCGGGACTCCGAACGCCAACGCGTAGCAATCCGTGCCGAAACACTGGACGTCTCCTGCAAAGGAAGAGCAGAGTCAGCGACCAGCGCCAATGTCGGGGAGGGTCAGAGGGTTTAGGATCCGGTTGGACATGGTGTGACGGATTGGGGGTGACAGGATCCTGGGGTTCCGGAGCAGATCTAATCTCAGTACCCACCTCGGAGCACAGGGGTCACAAAGGTGGAGATGAGACTCCCGGCGTTGATGGACAAGTAGAAGATGGAGAAGAACTTGGCTCTTTCTTGTACCTAAAAATAAGGCAAACATATGGATAAGACAGCAACTTCCGGGGCTAAAAAAAAGTATAAGCCCCCCAAAGTCATCAGATCTCACATGTTCTTCCTTGAACTGGTCACCTCCGAAGGCAGAGACGCACGGCTTAATCCCACCGGTACCAAACGCAATGGCGACCTAGCCCGATGATAGACAGTGCCCTGCGAGAAATGGTTCAGGGTTTATACGATGCTTGGTCGCCCAATGTTCCAGCCATACATGTCAGGAGTGTACTTACACGTGCACCTCTGTGTTCCCCACCGTTGGAATGGCGCCCACGGATTTGATCACATGACCAATGACGTACAGGATGGAGAGCCAAAATATAGTGCTGCAATAAGAGACAGAGGGTCAGGGGTCATACGGACAGTCATGTGATACAGCGCAGGGACGGACCCTGCCCCCAGTGCAGGCGGGGACCCGTGCACCCATCGGGGTATCACTGGAATGCACATGGTGATTCAGGAAGGCTCTTACTTGAATTTTCCCAGCCAAGCGTCAGCAATGGGGGCGCCAATAATGGGGGTGAAGTAGCAGAGACCACTGAAGGCGTGGTAGACGGTGGTGGACAAGTTCCTATCCCAGTGCAGATAGTTCACGAAATACAGGGTGAGGACGGCTGGGGGGGAAACAGACAGATTAATGGATGTCATGGAGAGGCCTCCGACAACAAGGAGAACATTGAGGGGTCACCAGAAGCCCAACAGCTCAGAGGAAAGTGGGGGCTCCTTTATGGCTCTGATTCCCTGGAGAGGAGGCATCCAAGCCGGGGCCCCTCATTCTCCATGGGCCCTATAGCACAGGTGGTGTTCTGCTGCATATGGTGGCTACAATTGTAATCAATATTCCTACCAGTAAAATTATATTAAATAGCTCAATCACAACTTTCTAATAGACTGTGTTCCAACATCTCTGCTTGCTGTCAACAATTAAGAACATTTTTCCTCATCCTGAAAGCCAGTATGAACCATTGCTTCTCACAGCTGAAGGTTTGTTACAGTTGTATCTGTTGTAAACAATCCTCCCTAAAGCAAAACCACCAGCCGCGCAAATTGCTTTAGTAGGCTGATAGTTTGTTACAATGTGTCAGTGCAGGTAACAATGTATCAGACTGGAGTCCAGGTTGATTTGCTGGATACAATTGTATCAAAACCATCTGTCAGATGACGGGTTTTCAGTCTCTGGATAGAACCAGCGATGTATCCTTTTATTGACAGCAAGCAGAGATTGTGGAAATGGTGAGAAATGGAAAAACACAGCCCACTGCCGACTGTTTCCTCCTTCAGTGGTTGGACGCCGGCCCTTTAATGCCCGTACTGTCCTCGTGTTGGTGACTGTACAGAAGGTGAGGCTTCTCTGTTCGTTGTGGCGCAGGAACTTCTTGTTCTATTTTCTATTTGGGGAGCAGAGAATCTGGGAAATGATCCAGCTGTGATGATTCTGCTCCGCAGCTCCATATGAAGCGCAGCAGTCACTGCAAGTGGGCTATACAACGTGTACAGGCGGGTATGGACGTCATGCGCCAGCCTGCGCCCACATAGGGGTGCCCATAAATATTAGCCCGCCAAACTGACGACTGACTATCTAGCGTATGCGCTGGAATCCCGACTCAGGGAGAAAGGAGGGATCAGGCATGAAGGATTTTAATATGCCCGACCTCCAGCACCTTCACAGCCTGTAGACAGATGGCTTCAGTCTTACAAGATGGCGGTCATTAGCTCCAGTGCGGCAGCACGCAGCCCGTCCCGTCCCATTCAGCGAAGAAGCGGCACAAATCTCTGCCTGTCCTGATGGATTGTTACAATGTATCAGTCTCACAGAGGAATGTCTAGACTGGATTCATTGTAACAAGCTCTCAGCTGCGGAAAGGTATTGTCAGGATGTCCCCTTTCACTGACGGCAAGTAGAGATCTTGAAAATTGTGAAAACGTAAAATACAAAGCCTACGAGAAAGTCGCAGAGCTTCTCATTGCACAATGAATGGGTTTGGCTCATCACTCCCTAAACTTGTGACAAATGCAACAAGGACTCTAAGTGCAGCCACTATTAACCTACATACCAGAACCTCCCAGTCCTGCCCCCACCGGGCCACGGACGCGGCAGGCGCCATCTACCTGAGATGGAGGAGTACCAGGGAACATCATGAGGATGGGGGGCAAATGGGGGAGCTGATGCTAGGAGATTGAGGGGGAGGATAAATGGAGGAGGTGACGCCTGGAGGGGGGGGGGGGGGGGGTTCTCCTATACTTTGCCCCCTATGAAGACCCCCTCTAGTGACCACAATGGAGAGTAGTGGCTCCCTTTCGGGAGGGGCCGCTGGTCCTGTACATTATATAGATGCCCATTGATTAGATTGTGCTCAATATAATGCTGCACATTCCCAGTTCCCCCAGTCATAACGGGATCGTGAAGGGTTCAGCATGGTCAGATCTGCCTCCGTCCTTCCCCGTACAATATTTCTGGGCGCCGCTGTTTGTCTAGCGCATTCTGACATCAGTCATTGATTTTTATAGCCAATAAAGACCCAATAAAAGATAAAGATCCGAGGTCAGGGCTGAGAATGGCGCTGATAACATCGGCCTGGTTCACAGTACTTTGGACTTGTTCCCTCCGGGCATCTTGTCCCATCCTCTATAATGGCCGGGGCTGCGGCAGCTGAGAGGGGCAGTAAGCATAAGGATGGTGGTGGACCCCCAGCAAGGCACCAGAAACTCAATGTAGGCTGGCGCAATGCAGGGATATCATTGTACCCATCTGTGCCATGCTCTTAAGAGCTCAGGCTGCAAACTGGAAGAGAAGGGCGCTGAAGGCACTCTATTGCGGTATGTGGGGCACTAAGGGGCCTAGTTTACTGCACTGTTCAGGTGCTAAAAGTGCACATTACTATGTAGGGCACAAAATCGGGTTCTGTTATTGTGTGGGGCGCCATAACCATCTGTGGCACTATCTGTTTTGGTTAACTATAGATATAAGGGGACCTGGTTCAGCAGCCGGATGGGGCTGTTAAAGGGGTGGCGGGGCAGAAGTTTGTATGCAGGGTGAGGAATAGGTGGGGGTGCTGAAAAAGCAAGGAGCTGAAAATGTCTTGGTAGTAAACTCTAGTCATAGCTGGAAGAAGTCGTCATGGTAGTCTGGGCTGGAAGGAGAAGAAAAGGAACATAGGAGACATCACCTGTGTCTCAAAACCTTTCCCAGTAAAGTGTCTAAAAGTTGTCCCTAAAGAGACAGAAATGTTCTGATAATGTCTGAAAATAATGAACAATAGGCAGGAGCGGGCACACGCACTGAACACGCCACCATCACGTGTGTGATTATAGGTGGTGCAGGCTTACCTTTCATGCCATAGAATGAGAATCTTTCGCAGAACTCGTTCACGATGATGAACATAATACTCAGGGGGTAGTTGGTTCCACATAATGTCTGCAACAAGCAAGAAACAAATCAGAGGATTTCATGAGATGTTGTAGATACAGAGATGTTGGTACTCCCGGGAGTAGTAGATACAGAGATATTGGTACTCGCTGGAGTAGTAGATACAGAGATGTTGGTACTCCCGGGAGTAGTAGATACAGAGATGTCGGTACTCCCGGGAGTAGTAGATACAGAGATGTTGGTACTCCCGGGAGTAGTAGATACAGAGATGTCGGTACTCCCGGGAGTAGTAGATACAGAGGTGTTGGTACTCCCAGGAGTAGTAGATACAGAGATGTTGGTACTCCCGGGAGTAGTAGATACAGAGGTGTTGGTACTCCCAGGCGCAGTAGACACAGAGATGTTGGTACTCCCTGGAGTAGTAGATACAGAGATGTTGGTACTCCCGGGAGTAGTAGATACAGAGAAGTTGGTACTCCCGGGAGCAGTAGATACAGAGATGTTGGTACTCCGTGGAGTAGTACATACAGAGATGTTGGTACTCCGTGGAGTAGTAGACACAGAGATGTTGGTACTCCCAGAAGTGGTAGATACAGAGATGGTGGTACTCCTGGGAGTAGTAGATACAGTGTTATGAGAACTCTTGGGAGTAGTAGTTGCTGAATGGACTTTGCTCTCTGTTGTCAGCCACGCTGTGCATTCCTGAGGGGTTTATCCCCATAATCCTCCGTCTGCTCAGATTTTTCCAAGTTTGTTATGAAACAGAGGAGCGGAAATGCAGAAAATGCTGTGATTTGGGCAGAACTGGGGCGTCGTCCTCGTCGCTACAGCTAGGGGTGAGGATGAATTAACCATTTAATAGTATCATAGGAACACTTACCGGCACTTTCCTGGTGGGACTTGAATCTTTGGCAAAGAATTTCCCCACTCCGGACTTTTTCTCTGGGGGAGACAGAAGAAACGGGTCATCTAAGGGTCCAGACATCCTGCGCACTCTCCAAACTCCTCAAACTGCATCCCTAGGTCTCTGTGAGCCGCTCCTCCTCCTGGGTGCAGCTCACCTCCTGGATCCTCCACCATTAACCCTTCCATACCCAACTCCTAATACAATCTGCAGGTGCTGATCTTCTGTAGGGAATTAACCTCTTCTCTTCCACCCTCCATTCTAATCAGCAGGAGCTCTCTCTGACTTAACCCTTTATTCCCCAGGCATCCTCCCATACTTACTCAATGCCACTCTAAAAGGGAGCAATAGACTGTATCCTCCTGTCCTACAGTCATCCTCTCCTCTGAAATGTCTGATAACAGGGGGCAATAGACTGTATTCTCCTGTCCTACAGTCATCCTCTCCCCTGAAATGGCTGATAACAGGGGGCAATATATTGTATTCTCCTGTCCTACAGTCATCCTCTCCCCTGAAATGGCTGATAACAGGGGGCAATAGACTGTATTCTCCTGTCCTACAGTCATCCTCTCCCCTGAAATGGCTGATAACAGGGGGCAATAGACTGTATTCTCCTGTCCTACAGTCATCCTCTCCCCTGAAATGGCTGATAACAGGGGGCAATAGACTGTATTCTCCTGTCCTACAGTCATCCTCTCCCCTGAAATGTTTGATAACAGGGGGCAATAGATTGTATTCTCCTGTCCTACAGTCATCATCTCCCCTGAAATGTCTGATAACAGGGGGCAATAGACTGTATTCTCCTGTCCTACAGTCATCCTCTCCCCTGAAATGGCTGATAACAGGAGGCAATAGACTGTATTCTCCTGTCTTACAGTCATCCTCTCCCCTAAAATGGCTGATAACAGGGGGCAATAGGCTGTATTCTCCTGTCCTACAGTCATCCTTTCCCCTGAAATGGCTGATAACAGGGGGCAATAGACTGTATTCTCCTGTCCTACAGTCATCCTCTCCCCTGAAATGGCTGATAACAGGGGCAATAGACTGTATTCTCCTGTCCTACAGTCATCCTGTCCCCTGAAATGGCTGATAACAGGGGGCAATAGACTGTATTCTCCTGTCCTACAGTCATCCTCTCCCCTGAAATGGCTGATAACAGGGGGCAATAGACTGTATTCTCCTGTCCTACAGTCATCCTCTCCCCTGAAATGGCTGATAAAAGGGGGCAATAGGCTGTATTCTCCTGTCCTACAGTCATCCTCTCCCCTGAAATGGCTGATAACAGGGGGCAATAGACTGTATTCTCCTGTCCTACAGTCATCCTCTCCCCTGAAATGGCTGATAACAGGGGCAATAGACTGTATTCTCCTGTCCTACAGTCATCCTCTCCCCTGAAATGGCTGATAACAG
Organism: Bufotes viridis; assembly: GCA_033119425.1. NCBI lineage: Eukaryota > Metazoa > Chordata > Amphibia > Anura > Bufonidae > Bufotes > Bufotes viridis. Next base: position 159,499,320 of record CM065595.1, read on the forward strand.
GGGGCAATAGACTGTATTCTCCTGTCCTACAGTCATCCTCTCCCCTGAAATGGCTGATAACAGGGGCAATAGACTGTATTCTCCTGTCCTACAGTCATCCTCTCCCCTGAAATGGCTGATAACAGGGGGCAATAGACTGTATTCTCCTGTCCTACAGTCATCCTCTCCCCTGAAATGGCTGATAACAGGGGGCAATAGACTGTATTCTCCTGTCCTACAGTCATCCTCTCCCCTGAAATGGCTGATAACAGGGGGCAATAGACTGTATTCTCCTGTCCTACAGTCATCCTCTCCCCTGAAATGGCTGATAACAGGGAGCAATAGACTGTATTCTCCTGTCCTACAGTCATCCTCTCCCTGAAATGGCTGATAACAGGGGGCAATAGACTGTATTCTCCTGTCCTACAGTCATCCTCTCCCCTGAAATGGCTGATAACAGAGGGCAATAGACTGTATTCTCCTGTCCTACAGTCATCCTCTCCCCTGAAATGGCTGATAACAGGGGCAATAGACTGTATTCTCCTGTCCTACAGTCATCCTCTTCCCTGAAATGGCTGATAACAGGGGGCAATAGACTGTATTCTCCTGTCCTACAGTCATCCTCTCCCCTGAAATGGCTGATAACAGGGAGCAATAGACTGTATTCTCCTGTCCTACAGTCATCCTCTCCCCTGAAATGGCTGATAACAGGGGCAATAGACTGTATTCTCCTGTCCTACAGTCATCCTCTCCCTGAAATGGCTGATAACAGAGGGCAATAGACTGTATTCTCCTGTCCTACAGTCATCCTCTCCCCTGAAATGGCTGATAACAGGGAGCAATAGACTGTATTCTCCTGTCCTACAGTCATCCTCTCCCTGAAATGGCTGATAACAGGGGCAATAGACTGTATTCTCCTGTCCTACAGTCATCCTCTCCCCTGAAATGGCTGATAACAGGGAGCAATAGACTGTATTCTCCTGTCCTACAGTCATCCTCTCCCCTGAAATGGCTGATAACAGAGGGCAATAGACTGTATTCTCCTGTCCTACAGTCATCCTCTCCCCTGAAATGGCTGATAACAGGGGGCAATAGACTGTATTCTCCTGTCCTACAGTCATCCTCTCCCCTGAAATGGCTGATAACAGGGGGCAATAGACTGTATTCTCCTGTCCTACAGTCATCCTCTCCCCTGAAATGGCTGATTACAGGGGGCAATAGACTGTATTCTCCTGTCCTACAGTCATCCTCTCCCCTGAAATGTCTGATAACAGGGGGCAATAGACTGTATTCTCCTGTCCTACAGTCATCCTCTCCCCTGAAATGGCTGATTACAGAGGGCAATAGATAGTATTCTCCTGTCATACAGTCATCCTCTCCCCTGAATGGCTGATAACAGGGGGCAATAGACTGTATTCTCCTGTCCTGCAGTCATCCTCTCCCCTGAAATGTCTGATAACAGGGGGCAATAGATTGTATTCTCCTGTCCTACAGTCATCCTCTCCCCTGAAATGGCTGATAACAGGGAGCAATAGACTGTATTCTCCTGTCCTACAGTCATCATCTCCCCTGAAATGGCTGATAACAGGGGGCAATAGACTGTATTCTCCTGTCCTACAGTCATCCTCCCCCCTGAAATGGCTGATAACAGGGGGCAATAGACTGTATTCTCCTGTCCTACAGTCATCCTCTCCTGAAATGGCTGATAACAGGAGCAATAGATTGTATTCTCCTGTCCTACAGTCATCCTCTCCCCTGAAATGGCTGATAACAGAGGGCAATAGACTGTATTCTCCTGTCCTACAGTCATCCTCTCCCCTGAAATGGCTGATAACAGGGGGCAATAGACTGTATTCTCCTGTCCTACAGTCATCCTCTCCCCTGAAATGGCTGATAACAGGGGCAATAGACTGTATTCTCCTGTCCTACAGTCATCCTCTCCCCTGAAATGGCTGATAACAGGGGCAATAGACTGTATTCTCCTGTCCTACAGTCATCCTCTCCCCTGAAATGGCTGATAACAGGGGGCAATAGACTGTATTCTCCTGTCCTACAGTCATCCTCTCCCCTGAAATGGCTGATAACAGGGGGCAATAGACTGTATTCTCCTGTCCTACAGTCATCCTCTCCCCTGAAATGGCTGATAACAGGGGGCAATAGACTGTATTCTCCTGTCCTACAGTCATCCTCTCCCACTGAAATGGCTGATAACAGGGAGCAATAGTCTGTATTCTCCTGTCCTACAGTCATCCTCTCCCCTGAAATGGCTGATAACAGTAGGCAATAGACTGTATTCTCCTGTCCTACAGTCATCCTCTCCCCTGAAATGGCTGATAACAGGGGGCAATAGACTGTATTCTCCCGTCCTACAGTCATCCTCTCCCCTGAAATGGCTGATAACAGGGGGCAATAGACTGTATTCTCCTGTCCTACAGTCATCCTCTCCCCTGAAATGGCTGATAACAGGGGGCAATAGACTGTATTCTCCTGTCCTACAGTCATCCTCTCCCCTGAAATGGCTGATAACAGGGGGCAATAGACTGTATTCTCCTGTCCTACAGTCATCCTCGCCCCTGAAATGGCTGATAACAGGGGGCAATAGACTGTATTCTCCTGTCCTACAGTCATCCTCTCCCCTGAAATGGCTGATAACAGGGGGCAATAGACTGTATTCTCCTGTTCTACAGTCATCCTCTCCCACTGAAATGGCTGATAACAGGGAGCAATAGACTGTATTCTCCTGTCCTACAGTCATCCTCTCCCCTGAAATGGCTGATAACAGGGGGCAATAGATTATATTCTCCTGTCCTACAGTCATCCTCTCCCCTGAAATGGCTGATAACAGGGGCAATAGACTGTATTCTCCTGTCCTACAGTCATCCTCTCCCCTGAAATGGCTGATAACAGGCAGCAATAGACTGTATTCTCCTGTCCTACAGTCATCCTCTCCCCTGAAATGGCTGATAACAGGGGGCAATAGACTGTATTCTCCTGTCCTACAGTCATCCTCTCCCCTGAAATGGCTGATAACAGGTGGCAATAGACTGTATTCTCCTGTCCTACAGTCATCCTCTCCCCTGAAATGGCTGATAACAGGAGGCAATAGACTGTATTCTCCTGTCCTACAGTCATCCTCTCCCCTGAAATGACTGATAACAGGGGGCAATAGACTGTATTCTCCTGTCCTACAGTCATCCTCTCCCCTGAAATGGCTGATAACAGGGGGCAATAGACTGTATTCTCCTGTCCTACAGTCATTCTCTCCCCTGAAATGGCTGATAACAGGGGGCAATAGACTGTATTCTCCTGTCCTACAGTCATCCTCTCCCCTGAAATGGCTGATAACAGGAGGCAATAGACTGTATTCTCCTGTCCTACAGTCATCCTCTTCCCTGAAATGGCTGATAACAGGGGGCAATAGACTGTATTCTCCTGTCCTACAGTCATCCTCTCCCTGAAATGGCTGATAACAGGGGCAATAGACTGTATTCTCCTGTCCTACAGTCATCCTCTCCCCTGAAATGGCTGAAAACAGGGGCAATAGATTGTATTCTCCTGTCCTACAGTCATCCTCTCCCCTGAAATGGCTGATAACAGGGGGCAATAGACTGTATTCTCCTGTCCTACAGTCATCCTCTCCCTGAAATGGCTGATAACAGGGGCAGTAGACTGTATTCTCCTGTCCTACAGTCATCCTCTCCCCTGAAATGGCTGATAACAGGGGCAATAGACTGTATTCTCCTGTCCTACAGTCATCCTCTCCCCTGAAATGGCTGATAACAGGGGGCAATAGATTGTATTCTCCTGTCCTACAGTCATCCTCTCCCCTGAAATGGCTGAAAACAGGGGCAATAGATTGTATTCTCCTGTCCTACAGTCATCCTCTCCCCTGAAATGGCTGATAACAGGGGGCAATAGATTGTATTCTCCTGTCCTACAGTCATCCTCTCCCCTGAAATGGCTGATAACAGGGGGCAATAGACTGTATTCTCCTGTCCTACAGTCATCCTCTCCCCTGAAATGGCTGATAACAGGGAGCAATAGACTGTATTCTCCTGTCCTACAGTCATCCTCTCCGCAGTATGAAATGGCTGATATCAGGGAGCAATAGACTGTATTCTCCTGTCCTACAGTCATCCTCTCCCCTGAAATGGCTGATAACAGAGAGCAATAGACTGTATTCTCCTGTCCTACAGTCATCCTCTCCCCTGAAATGGCTGATAACAGGGGGCAATAGACTGTATTCTCCTGTCCTACAGTCATCCTCTCCCCTGAAATGGCTGATATTAGGAGGCAATAGACTGTATTCTCCTGTCCTACAGTCATCCTCTCCCCTGAAACGGCTGATAACAGGGGGCAATAGACTGTATTCTCCTGTCCTACAGTCATCCTCTCCCCTTAAATGGCTGATAACAGGGGGCAATAGACTGTATTCTCCTGTCCTACAGTCATCCTCTCCCCTGAAATGGCTGATAACAGGGGGCAATAGACTGTATTCTCCTGTCCTACAGTCATCCTCCCCCCTGAAATGGCTGATAACAGGGGGCAATAGACTGTATTCTCCTGTCCTACAATCATCCTCCCCCCTGAAATGGCTGATAACAGGGAGCAATAGACTGTATTCTCCTGTCCTACAGTCATCCTCTCCCCTAAAATGGCTGATAACAGGGGGCAATAGACTGTATTCTCCTGTCCTACAGTCATCCTCCCCCTGAAATGGCTGATAACAGGGAGCAATAGACTGTATTCACCTGTCCTACAGTCATCCTCTCCCCTGAAATGGCTGATAACAGGGGGCAATAGACTGCATTCTCCTGTCCTACAGTCATCCTCTCCCCTGAAATGGCTTATAACAGGAGGCAATAGATTGTATTCTCCTGTCCTACAGTCATCCTCTCCCCTGAAATGGCTGATAACATGGAGCAATAGACTGTATTCTCCTGTCCTACAGTCATCCTCTCCCCTGAAATGGCTGATAACAGGGGGCAATAGACTGTATTCTCCTGTCCTACAATCATCCTCCCCCCTGAAATGGCTGATAACAGTGAGCAATAGACTGTATTCTCCTGTCCTACAGTCATCCTCTCCCCTGAAATGGCTGATAACAGGGGGCAATAGACTGTATTCTCCTGTCCTACAGTCATCCTCTCCCCTGAAATGGCTGATAACAGGGGGCAATAGACTGTATTCTCCTGTCCTACAGTCATCCTCTCCCCTGAAATGGCTGATAACAGGGGCAATAGACTGTATTCTCCTGTCCTACAGTCATCCTCTCCTCCCCTGAAATGGCTGATAACAGGGGACAATACACTGTATTTTCCTGTCCTACAGTCATCCTCTCCCCTGAAATGGCTGATAACAGAGGGCAATAGACTGTATTCTCCTGTCCTACAGTCATCCTCTCCCCTGAAGTGGCTGATAACAGGGGGCAATAGACTGTATTCTCCTGTCCTACAATCATCCTCCCCCTGAAATGGCTGATAACAGTGAGCAATAGACTGTATTCTCCTGTCCTACAGTCATCCTCTCCTCTGAAATGGCTGATAACAGGGGGCAATAGACTGTATTCTCCTGTCCTACAGTCATCCTCTCCCCTGAAATGGCTGATAACAGGGAGCAATAGACTGTATTCTCCTGTCCTACAGTCATCCTCTCCTCTGAAATGGCTGATAACAGGGGCAATAGACTGTATTCTCCTGTCCTACAGTCATCTCCCCTGAAATGGCTGATAACAGGGAGCAATAGACTGTATTCTCCTGTCCTACAATCATCCCTCCCCCCTGAAATGGCTGATAACAGGGGACAATACACTGTATTCTCCTGTCCTACAGTCATCCTCTCCCCTGAAATGGCTGATAACAGAGGGCAATAGACTGTATTCTCCTGTCCTACAGTCATCCTCTCTCCTGAAATGGCTGATAACAGGGGCAATAGACTGTATTCTCCTGTCCTACAGTCATCCTCTCCCCTGAAATGGCAGATAACAGGGGCAATAGACTGTATTCTCCTGTCCTACAGTCATCCTCTCCCCTGAAATGGCTGATAACAGGGGGCAATAGACTGTATTCTCCTGTCCTACAGTCATCCTCTCCCCTGAAATGGCTGATAACAGGGGGCAATAGATTGTATTCTCCTGTCCTACAGTCATCCTCTCCCCTGAAATGGCTGATAACAGGGGGCAATAGACTGTATTCTCCTGTCCTACAGTCATCCTCTCCCCTGAAATGGCTGATAACAGGGTGCAATAGACTGTATTCTCCTGTCCTACAGTCATCCTCTCCCCTGAAATGGCTGATAACAGGCAGCAATAGATTGTATTCTCCTGTCCTACAGTCATCCTCTCTCCTGAAATGGCTGATAACAGGGGGCAATAGACTGTATTCTCCTGTCCTACAGTCATCCTCTCCCCTGAAATGTCTGATAACAGGGGGCAATAGACTGTATTCTCCTGTCCTACAGTCATCCTCTCCCCTGAAATGGCTGATATCAGGAGGCAATAGATTGTATTCTCCTGTCCTACAGTCATCCTCTCCCCTGAAATGGCTGATAACAGGGAGCAATAGATTGTATTCTCCTGTCCTACAGTCATCCTCTCCCCTGAAATGGCTGATAACAGGGGGCAATAGATTGTATTCTCCTGTCCTACAGTCATCCTCTCCCCTAAAATGGCTGATAACAGGGAGCAATAGCCTGTATTCTCCTGTCCTACAGTCATCCTCTCCCCTGAAATGACTGATAACTGGGAGCAATAGATTGTATTCTCCTGTCCTACAGTCATCCCCTCCCCTGAAATGGCTGATAACAGGGGCAATAGACTGTATTCTCCTGTCCTACAGTCATCCTCTCCCCTGAAATGGCTGATAACAGGGAGCAATAGACTGTATTCTCCTGTCCTACAGTCATCCTCTCCCCTGAAATGGCTGATAACAGGGGCAATAGACTGTATTCTCCTGTCCTACAGTCATCCTCTCCGCAGTATGAAATGGCTGATAACAGGGAGCAATACAATGTGTTTCACTTCAAAGTAAGTGAATGTGATCTAATAAACCTCTAGGTGTTTTCCGGTGGCGGTGTTAAATCTCCGGTGTATGTGCGCCCACTAGTGGGTACAATTGTATCTCACATGAACATTAAAGGGGTTGTCTCATAGGATATGCTCCCGTTTCTGATAGGTGCGGGTCCCACTGCTGAGACCCACACCTATATCAAGAATGGAGCCCTAAAAGTGGTGGAGGGAGCACTGTGCATGCGCAGCCACCCTCCACTGTAAATAGCTGAGCGCTGACTCCGTCGGGCCCATAGAAGTGAATGTGTGAAGTGTCCGGTTATGCGCGTTGCGCTCCCATTCACTTCTAAGGGGAGACCGCTTGGTGGTTCTCCCGCCACCACTCTATAGGGCTCCCTTCTTCATATAGGTGCGGATCTCAGCGGTGGGACCCGCACCTATAAGACAATGGGGGCATATCCTAGCGATATGCCCCCATTGTCTGAGTTGAAACAATCCCTTTAAGTGGCCTTTTCTATTGAAAATTCAGCCATTTCTGCTATAGGTAAATCTCATAGTGATTTGGGGGGTGATTTATTCTACAGTCTGTGCCTCCTTCACTAGGCCATGCCCCGCCATATCCACCACCATTTATTAGGAGATCCCTAGAGCCTCTTCTGGTTCCGAGATCTTCGCTCAGCAGATAAGAGGAGGACACTGGCCTCTATTGTGGTCACACCCTTTACATACCGAGGCACAGATCATCCTTAAAGAGGACCAGTCTCCTCTCCTGACGCGACAGGTCTTAGTAAATACCTGGCACCTAACCATTCTGGAACGTCTAGAGCTCTTGTCTAGAGTGTCTGGAGTGTGAGAAACTTCCTGATATTATAAAAGGAATCTTATCTTTCATACAACTTTATTTTAAACGATTCTAAATGGCTGATAGGAATGTATTTGATTTATTTTACTTTTTTAATGACAGAATAGGCCCCAGAGGTTCATGGCGTCTGTGGTGTACGGAGCGTGCTCAGTAATGGCAGGAGCACCCAGCGCTGTTTGTGCCCGCTGCACTCAGCTAAAAGCTCTGCATGGCACATCGGTGTAGGGTTTCCTGTGCTATGCCAGCAGAGCGGGCGCAGGCAGCGTCGTGTGCTCCTGCCATTACTGAGCTCAGTGCGGCCCCAGCGGCTTCCGTACACCACAGGCATGTCAGCGTCCTTTACTGCATCAACAGTGTATCTATAGCAGGGGTGCACAACCTGCTGCCCGGGGGCCACATGCGGCCCTTGATACCATTCTGTGCGGCCCCCAACCATCTGGTAACAGACATGTATGTCTGTGTCTTGTGGTTGCTCACATGTATTTTTCATGCATTTCTTCCATTAGATGGGAGTCCTGGGACTGTAACTACACATTAATGGTATATACTGTGCATTCAATATTCCATAAATACAGTATTTTAATTGTTAATACCCCTTTAAATTTTATTTTTGGCCCTCGTCATTGTTTCAGTCTGGCAATGTGGCCCCCATCCAGAAAACGTTGTGCACCCCTGATCTATAGCATAGCTTTAATGTATCAATATTGTATCCATAGTGTATCAAAATGTGTAAATATTGTATCTAGAAAGCATAGAAATGGTCCTGGTCATAAACCGTGCCCCTTTTACCCACACAGAAGGTGATGCAGAAGGTGACAGGTCTGGGAGGGGTGAGAGGGTGGGGGTCCCGCACCAGCAGTGCTCGACTTTTTCTGTAACTCCCATAGACTTCAGTGAAGTGTACAGCAGTCGGGGGCCGCCAGTCTCATGATAACCGGGACCATCAGGAATTTATGGCAGCTTCTCCGAGTCATGGAGGGACATGGGGACAACAGAATGACACATGATTCGAAAAAGACCGTAATAACCCTCGATGGGAGCAGTCACCCAACTTTCCCAAAACCAGATGTTGAAGTGGCTGCACACAACCAGGGGAGGACTCCGGGACTCGTCTTCCCTGGGGTTGTTTGGGTTATTTGTGGCATAAGAACGGTTAAAGCTCGGATTTTCTGTCCTTTGATTGCAGATGACTCAAGAGTCTGGATAATGCCTCATTCACACGTCAGTGTTTGGTCAGTGATTTCCATCAGTGATTGTGAGCCAAAACCAGGACTGGAGCCTCCACAACTGTGTGCTGCCCGTGGCCGTATTGCGACACGCATATGGCGGGTCCGCAATACACAGGGCACAGACCGTGTGCAGTGGCATCACAGACCCATTCTCTTGAATGGGTCCGCAATCCGGGAGATGCGGTGTGGAAACACGGATCGGAAGCACTATGGAGTGCTTCCGTGGTGTGTCTAGTCGTGCCTCCGCACCGCAAAAAAGTAGGGCATGCACTACTTTTTTGAGGTGCGGACCGTCGCATGCAGATGGCGAACCCCGTTCAAGTGAATCGGTCCGTGATCCGCTGAGGATGCCCCGCGGTCGGTGCCCGTGTATTGCAGACCGCAATTTGCGGCACACAGCACGGGCCCGGTCAGCAGACGGTCGTGTGCATGAGCACTAATGGAGAGATCTGCACCTGTTCTGGGTTTAGAGCCGCACCTGGTTTTGGGTCACAATCACTGATGGAAATCACTGACCAAACACTGACGTGTGAATGAGGCTTAAGGGATGAGGAGGGTGACACTTCAGGGGCCCCTGATACTGTTCCAGCTTTTGGCTCTGGTGTCGAGGGATTATCACCATGATAAGTTGTAATGGCATTGTACAGGCACTAACAAGCGGCGTGCTGCCAGCCCCTTATCTCAGATGACCTCCTGGCCTGGGGTGCAACAACCTATGTCAGGGAGGCCCCACAATTCCCCTGAATAGACGCGGAGAATGATGTGCGTCCGCTAATTCTTCTGTACAGCCATTTCTTCATTATTATTGATATAGCGCTGACATATTCCGCAGCGCGGTACAGAGGTTGTCACCTCAGTCCCTGTCCCCACGGAGGCTCTGCCTCTTCTCCTGCAGGGATCACCGTCCATCTTCCCAGTGTCCGGAATGGTGAGTATATCTGGTGATGCAGCCATATGCTGGTCAGGAGTCTGGGAAAGCTGGGTGACCATTCCTGGATACATGATTAAAAATAAAAAGAGCCCCCTCCCCCGCTCAATGTCCCTGCCATAAACAGTAAACAGGGAAAGAAGGTGCGTAGTTCATTATATACGGTATTACATTATAGACAGTGTTATACAGGTATATAGTAGTCGTCGACCAATGCCCAGCGTCACACAAAATCAATCCGAGTCGCCAGATCATTATTATACGTTACTTTATATAGCACACAGTGCTGTAGATATAGCAGAGCTGGGTTTGTCATTGGTTACAGCCCATGATGATATCACAATATGTGATGTGGTTTTACATAGGACTGCTGCTCTGTCTGGTTCAGCGCTGCTTCCTCTTCTACGCTTTCCATGCACATTGGCGCTTCCATCCACAGCACTGTCCAGGGCACTGCAGCTGATCCCATGTGCTGTTCCCGGGAGGCCGGGCGCCGCTGGGCACTGAACACCCAGAAGGAGACGCCTTACTTTATAAAATGTGAAAACCCCTTTACTCAAGCCTTACATAGGACTGCAGATAAAACAGTCCAGTTATCACAGTGCAGAATAGAAAGAGTTAACTGACCAATTCAGCTCTGCTACATCTGTCCTAAAGCTTTCCTGTCCTAAACTACAATTACCTAAAACGCATGTTGTACCTGAAAGTGAATTCCTTCCTTTGGATGTTTACATCACATCAGCCAGAGACCTGATGGGAGTTATAATCATCACACACTCCCTGCCATTAAACCAAGTAGTCAGAGGTTCCCCATAGCTCCCAGTAAGAAGGGACCCTACATGTGTGGCCCCAGTGATTCATATGTCGTAAACGTCTATTCTGGGGAAACCCTTTATATGCTGAATTAGTAATAAAGTATCAGACTGGGTGAGATCAGATACAAAGTTACAGTCGTCAGTGATGCATCAAGTGAAATATCAAAGACATGGGAATGATTGTCCCAAAGCTGACATCTGGGGATAGGGGGGCTGATGCTCTACCTGCGGCCATGGCTGGATCCTGCGTGCTGCGCTCTCCTGGCAGAATGTGCCCCGACCCCACTGATCCTCACACTTTTCAGCTCCCAAATTCTGGTGAATGATTCACCCGCCGGGTCCTGCCCTCCGCCTGGGCTGCCAATAACATCCTGCAGAGACTTTCACTCATTAAGATGAGATGTGAAGACTAATTATCATGAACCTTTGGACCAGGCCAAGCTCACAGACAAGGTCTTGGTTGTTTTTTGAAGATGGGGTCACGAGATCCTGGAGGAACCTTGTGAGATCTGAGAAGAGGATGAAGAGTTACATTGTGAATACTGTCAGTGTATACATAGTGTCTGATCATGTGATCACCGTCAGTGGGTACATAGTGTCTGATCATGTGATCACCGTCAGTGGGTACATAGTGTCTGACCATGTGATCACCATAGGGGATGCATAGTGTCTGATCATGTGATCACCATAAGGAGATACATAGTGTCTGATCATGTGATCACCATAAGGGATACATAGTGTCTGATCATGTGATCACCATAAGGGATACATAGTGTCTGATCATGTGATCACCGTCAGTGGACACATAGTGTCTGATCATGTGATCACCGTCAGTGGGATACATAGTGTCTGATCATGTGATCACCGTCAGTGGGTACATAGTGTCTAACCATGTGATCACCATAGGGGGATACATAGTGTCTGATCATGTGATCACCATAGGGGATACATAGTGTCTGATCATGTGATCACCATAGGGGGATACATAGTGTCTGATCATGTGATTACCATAGGGGGATACATAGTGTCTGATCATATGATCACTATAAGGAGAAACATAGTGTCTGGTCCTGTGATCACCATAGGGGATACATAGTGTCTGGTCATGTGATCACCATAGGGGGATACATAGTGTCTGATCATGTGATCACCATAGGGGGATACATAGTGTCTGCTCATGTGATCACCATAAGGAGATACATAGTGTCTGATCATGTGATCACCATAAGGAGATACATAGTGTCTGACCATGTGATCACTATAAGGAGATACATAGTGTCTGATCATGTGATTACCATAGGGGGATACATAGTGTCTGATCATGTGATCACTGTAGTGGATACATAGTGTCTGATCATGTGATCACCATAGGGGGATGCATAGTGTCTGATCATGTGATCACCATAGGGGGATGCATAGTGTCTGATCATGTGATCACCATAAGGGATACATAGTGTCTGATCATGTGATCACCATAAGGAGATACATAGTGTCTGACCATGTGATCACCATAAGGAGATACATAGTGTCTGATCATGTGATCACCATAGGGGGATACATAGTGTCTGATCATGTGATCACTGTCAGTGGGTACATAGTGTCTGATCATGTGATCACCATAGGGGGATGCATAGTGTCTGATCATGTGATCACCATAGGGGATGCATAGTGTCTGATCATGTGATCACCATAAGGGATACATAGTGTCTGATCATGTGATCACCGTCAGTGGGTACATAGTGTCTGATCATGTGATTACCATAAGGGATACATAGGCCTCTTGCACATGGGCGTCACGTTTGACGCCCGGATAAGATGCGGGTGCGTTGCGGGAATCGCCGCGATTTTTCCGCGCGTGTGCTAACGTTTGTAGTGCGTTGAGCACGCGCGTGAAAAAATCCGCATGCTTGGTACCCAGACCCGAAGTCAGACTTCATCACTGAAGTCCGGTTTCGGGATGAGTATTCTGTATATGTAATTATTTTCCTTTATAACATAGTTATAAGGGAAAATAATTGCATTCTAATTACAGAATGCAATGTTCCCCGGGCTTTAAAGGGTTAAAAATAATAAAGAGTTAACTTACCTTCTCCCATTGTACGTGCAGAGCCCCAGAACGTCTTCTCTCTTGATAGTTTGGATGCTTGAGGACCTGTGGTGACGTCACAGGGTCACATGGTCCAATCATAGAAGCATTTGAGTGGACCATGTGACCCATGTGATCCTGTGACATCACTGCAGGTCCTTCATCCAACAGATCCTTGGATGAAGGACCTGCCGTGATGTCACAGGATCACATGGGTCACATGGTCCACTCAAATGCTTCTATGATTGGACCATGTGACCCTGTGACGTCACCACAGGTCCTCAAGCATCCAAACTATCAAGAGAGAAGACGTTCTGGGGCTCTGCGCGTACAATGGGAGAAGGTAAGTTAACTCTTTAACATGCTGCGATTTTCACGCAACGCAAAAGTGATGCGTGAAAATCACCGCTCATGTGCACAGCACCATAGAAGTGAATGGGTCAGGATTCAGTGCGGGTGCAATGCGTCCTCCTCACGCATTGCACCCGCGTGGAAAACTCGCCCGTGTGAAAGGAGCCATAGTGTCTGATCATGTGATTACCATAAGGGGATACATAGTGTCTGATTATATGATCACTGTCAAGCAGGGGCATTGCTAGGTTAAAATATTCGGGGCCTGGGCCCCTGATGTTTTGTCCCAGGCCCCAAATATCCTGCCTGCCTGTCTGCCAGCTAGATACAACTGTAAGTCCTCAGGAGGGCAATACAATTGATTCTAATGCACTGGAAGATCTGAAGGACCTGTAGTGACATCACAGGTCATGTGACCAGTGAAACAGGCAGTGGTTGAGAAGGACCTGTGATGATGTCACCATCATGTGACCAGTGCAGGAGAGGACGCAGTGAAGAGGAGAAAAAGCTGTGGTGATGTCTGCTACATGAGGAGAGGGAAGTGAAGGGGGAGGCAGAGCAATGCTGGGAGTTGTGGTTATTTTACTGGGACTGTATGTTATGGCTGAAGGGAGTGATGTGATTTACATGGGACTGTATGTCGGAGGGGTCTGGGGGGCAGTGATGTTATTTACATGGGACTGTATGTTGATGGCGGTTGTGGGAGGGAGTGATGGTTTTTACATGGGACTGTATGTTGAGGGGGTGATGTTTACATGGGATTGCATGGTGGCTGGGGAGGTGTATATTGGAGGGGCTGAAGGGAGGGGAGTTATGTTATTTACATAGGACTGTATTTTGGAGGGGGCAGGAGAGATGGTGTCATGTTATTTACATGGGACTGTATGGTGGAGGTAGTATTATAACTACAGGGGGTGCTGCAGGGGTATTATAAATCCAGGGGACGTTAGGCGTTATTATTATTACTGGGGGCTCTATAGGAAGGACTTATAGATCCGTATGATTTCTACTAAGAGCACTATGGGGGCCTTATTTCTACTGGGGGCTCTATGAGGGTATTATTAATACTGGAGGCTCTTCTACTAATGGGGGCACTCTTGGGGAGCGTTATTACGGTTGGGGGCACTGTAGGGGGCAGTATTACTAATGGGGGCACTGTAGAAGGGAATTACTATTGGTGGGACTACGAGGAGCACTATTACTATGGGGGCACTATTTTTTCTTCAGGATAGTATTTGGGGGTATTGGGGGCACAGCGAGCAGCAGGATAACACTGTGGGGACTCCAGGTTGGGGGATGATGATAGAAATGGTAGGAAGCTAAGATGTCCGTGTGTCACACTCTGCAGAGACGAGGCGTCTGAGAGAAGTAGTCCGGACCGAATGGAGAAGATGATGACAGAGAAGATCTACATCGGAGGAGGCGTCACCTGGAGGCACTGGATGTGACAGGCAGTGTCGGACTGGGGTACTTAGGGCCCACCAGTGTAACTGATTCTGGGGGCCGACCTTAGGGCTCCTGCACACTAACATTTTCCCCATGTCTGTAACTGTTCCGTTCCCTTCACTTCAATGTGTCTGTATGTCCGCATAGCCGTTCTGCAGAATGATAGAACATGTCCAATTATTGTCGGCATTACAGACACGGATAGGACGGTTCTATTAGAGGCCGGACGTTCTGTTCCGCATAATGTGGAATGCACACACCCGGTATCCAGGTTTTGCGGATCCGCAATTTGTGGACTGCAAAACATCCAACGGTCGTGTTCATGAGTCCCTACAGCGATAACAGAAATATTACAGATGAAGTCTGATGGCGACACTCACAGCACAATGCACAGACATACATGTGGCAGAATCTATACATATATGGATATCCTGCACTGAAGTCACATGCAGCGCACACCAATCACTCATTAGACACACGTGGCACACAAGACACTTATACGTGGCTCACTGCCACTGATGTATATGTCATATGCTGCACATACACCACTGATACATAGATCATATATAGCACACACCAATCACACATAGGAAACACGCAACGCACACACCAAGACATGCATGCCTAACCCTATTAAGTGTAGCACATAAAGGGGTTAAAGGGGTCCTCTCACTTCAGCAATTGGCATTTATCATGTAGAGAAAGTTAATACAAGGCCCTTACTAATGTATTGGGATTCTCCATATTGCCTCCTTTCCATCACATTATACACAGCACGTATCCGTGGTTATTACCGCCGTGTAATCCACCAGCGGTGGCCGTGCCTGCACACTATAGGGAAAGGCTGGAAGTGTGCACAGCCGACACATTTACCTATAGTGTGTGAGCACGGCCACCACTGCTGAGGTATTAGGGGGCAAATGGAGAAGAGGCAATATTAGGGGTGCATTTAGAGTGGGGGCATTCGGGGGCATCTGGAGCTGGGGCACTTATGAGGGTGCACCTAAAGCAGAGGCATTGGGGGGACCTAGGGCACCCCAATGCCACTCTGAACTCTGCAGAGAGCAGCACACATACACAGATCTGAGTCTGCTATAAACAAATCCCCTATTTCCCCCTTACAGTCTCCTACAGCTCACTACTGTCACACAGCTGAGAGCCCAGCACCGCAGAGGAGGCCTTCATTGGGGCTCGGGCCCCAGATCTTTTGAGTACCCAGCTGCGAATAAGAATAGGACATGTTCTATTTTTTTCCGGAGCCGCGGACCGGAAGTTCGGTGGCGCGCTCCGGAAATGTGGATGCGGAGAGCACACATTGTGCTCCCTGCATCCATTCTGTCCCCATTGAGAATGTATGGGTCCGCACCCGTCCCGCATAATTGCGGGACCGGTGCCGACACTGAATGCGGACGTGTGAATGGACCCTAAAGAACACATAAGACCTTCCAAGTCTCCTGTGGCAGCAGGGTTTTTCTTTGCTTACCCCCTTCCTTTGATTCCGGATTTGTTTAACCAGATTGTTGGTGTCAAGGTGTTCTCCAAGTTAGAGTTAAGGGGGCATATAATCTGGATGAGGATCAAGGAAGGGGATGAATGGAAGGCGGCTTTAAATACCCCAGAGGGGCACTTTGAGAACCTGGTCATGCCTTTTGGGTTGATGAATGCTCCTGCAGTTTTCCAGCATTTTGTGAATGACATTTTTCATCAGCTGGTGGGGAGGTTTATAGTCGTGTATTTGGATGACATACTAATTTATTCTCCAGACGTGGAGACTCATCAGGATCATGTGAGACAGGTGTTACAGATCCTAAGAGATAATAAATTGTACGCAAAATTGGAGAAATGTGTTTTTGCTGTACAAAAGCTGCAGTTCTTGGGCTACCTGCTGTCATGTTTAGGTTTTCGAATGGATCCAGAGAACGTCCGTGCTGTATTGGACTGGGATCGACCCGAAAATCAGAAGGCTGTTATGTGGTTTTTGGAGTTCACCAACTATTAATGAAAAAGTATTCAGAACTATTCAACAGTGGTGAAACCTTTAACTGACACGACTAAGAAAGGGACGGATGTCTCAGTGTGGTCCGATTCGGCATTGCGAGCCTTTTCTGCGGTTAAGGAGTGCTTCTCTTCTGCCCCTATATTGGTGCAGCCGGATGTGTCACAGCCTTTCACTGTGGAAGTGGACGCGTCCGAGGTGGGGGTAGGAGCAGTCTTATCGCAGGACCCGTCACCTGGTAAATGGCATCCATGTGCCTTCTTCTCTAAAAAAACTCTCTGCTGCAGAGAGAAGTTATGCCTTGTCACATAGTTTTCCTTGAGGTGAGGATTTTGAAAATCCGAGTCCGATACTGTTGGAGGGTGTGGTGATATCCGCTCAGGGAGACGCACCGGATTCTTGTCCCTCTGGGAAATTGTTTGTTCCATCAGAATTGCGTCACAAGGTGTTTGAGGAACATCACTGTACGGTTCTTACGGGACACCCTGGGAGCAGATCCACTGCCGACCTCCTCTCTCGTAGATTCTGGTAGCTGTGGTTGTGTAAGTGCGCTGAGGACTATGTGTCGGCCTGTAGTACCTGTGCACGCGCTAAGGTGACACATACTCGGCCTTCCGGATCTCTACTTCCGTTGCCCATCCCGTCCAGACCATGGACTCACTTATCCCTGGTGGTAGTTATTCTGGTGGTAGTGGATCGCTTTAGTAAAATGATGTACTTTATAGCATTGCCCGGCTTACCTAATGCTAAAACTCTTGTACAAGTGTTTGTCGATAACGTTGTGAAACTCCACGGTATTCCCTCTGACGTGGTCTCGGATTATGGGACTCAGTTTGTGTCCAGATTCTGGAAGGTGTTCTGTACTCGGCTGGGGGTAAAACTGTCCTTTTCTTCAGCTTTTCATCCTCAGTCGGACAGACGGAGCCACAAATCAGAGTCTGGAGACTTACTGGAGATGTTTTGTCTCTGAGAACCAGGAGTCGTCTCAGTTTTTGTCTCTGGCAGAGTTTGCCATAAACAATGGTAGACAGGAATCCACTGGGAAGTCGACGTTTTTTGGAGCATATGGGTTTCACCAGCAGTTTGGCACATTTTCTGGTTATGATAATGCTGTTAACCCTGAGGAGGAAAGTTTTTCGTCATCATTGTCATCGACATGGCGGAAAATTCAAGATAACTTGAAGAATATGGGCAACAAGTATAAACGTGAGGCTGACAGGAAACGTATGAATGGTCCGGACCTGAGAGCGGGTGATTCTGTGAGGCTGTCCACAAGAAACATTAAGTTGAAGGCTCTTTCTTGGATGTTGGGTCCAAGGTTTATTGGTTCATATAAGATCATGGCCATTATTAATCCTGTGGCTTTTCGTCTTGAACTTCCTCAATCTCTGAAAATTCATAATGTGTTTCATAAATCTTGGTTGAAGAGATATGTTGCACCCTTGGAACCGTCTTTCTTGCCACCCGCTCCTGTCATGGCGGACGGTAGTTTGGAATTTCAGATCGCCAAGATAATTGACTCTCGAGTTCTCGATAGATCTCTTCAGTATCTTGTTCACTGGAAGGATTATGGACCAGAGGAGAGGATGTGGGTATCGGCGTCTGACGTTAATGCCAGTCGTTTTGTGAAAGCTTTTCACAGGTCTGACCCGGATAAGGTCGGTCTTGGGTGCCCGGAGGTCACCCATAGAAGGGGGGGGGGGGTACTGTCACGGACGTTCCCCTAACAGTTGGCAGGAGATTGGTGAGACTGGCAAAGCGTGTTTTGATCTGGCAGGTTCCTTGTGTCTGTTTTGTTTCTGGTATTGGCCACAGCCTTTGCCTCAGGTGTTACTTATGTGGTAATTTAACCTTCCCTATTTATTGTGGCTTCTCCCACCATGCTGTGCGGTTTATAGCTTCAGTCTTGTTGTAGATTGCTGGTGTTTGGATCTCGGCAGAGTTTCTGTGCTTCCATAGCCATTTGAAGTTAAGTGTCTTCTTCCCCTTTTGTTTATTGTTTGGGTTTTCTTGTGTTTCTCTTGTCATTTCCTTGTCATTTGTGTTTAGGCCGCAGGGAGACTCCTGTTCGTCCTACCGTTTGGAGGAACAGGTTGTCCCTTGTCCTGATATTAGTACCAGGGTCCTACAGGGTGAGTTAGGACTTTAGGTTCCTGTGTATGAACTCGCCTACCACTGGGGTCAGTTCATACTTCCAGTCAGTCAGGACTTTGATTAGGGTTTCTCGAGGAGGTGACCTGCTCCTTTCCCTAGTTTCCAGGCCTTTTCCCCTCACCCCTTTTCCTCCTACATTCGGTGTGGGTTTCCCTGCCACACCAAGCGTGACAATACCACCCCAGCAGAACCAGATACCACAGTGCAGCACAATATACTGCCCTAGCATAACCAGATACCACAGTGCAGCACAATATACCGCCCTAGCAGAACCAGATACCACAGTGCAGCACAATATACTGCCCCAGTATAACCAGATACCACAGTGCAGCACAATATACCGCCCTAGCAGAACCAGATACCACAGTGCAGCACAATATACCACCCCAGCAGAACCATATACCACAGTGCAGCACAATATACTGCCCCAGCAGAACCAGATACCACAGTGCAGCACAATATACCGCCCCAGCAGAACCAGATACCACAGTGCAGCACAATATACTGCCCCAGCAGAACCAGATACCACAGTGCAGCACAATATACTGCCCTAGCAGAACCAGATACCAAAGTGCAGCACAATATACTGCCCCAGCAGAACCAGATACCACAGTGCAGCACAATATACTGCTCCAGCAGAACCAGATACCACAGTGCAGTACAATATACTGCCGTAGCAGAACCACATGCCACAGTGCAGCACCATATACTGCCCAGCAGAACCAGATACCACAGTGCAGCACAATATACTGCCCCTGCAGAACCAGATACCACAGTGCAGCACAATATACCGCCCCAGCAGAACCAGATACTACAGTGCAGCACAATATACTGCCCCAGCAGAACCAGATACCACAGTGCAGCACAATATACTGCCCCAGCAGAACCAGATACCACAGTGCAGTACAATATACTGCCCCAGCAGAACCAGATACCACAGTGCAGCACAATATACTGCCGCAGCAGAACCAAATACCACAGTGCAGCACAATATACTGCCCTAGCAGAACCAGATACTACAGTGCAGCACAATATACTGCCCCAGCAGAACCAGATACCACAGTGCAGCACAATATACTGCCCCAGCAGAACCAGATACCACAGTGCAGCACAATATACTGCCCCAGCAGAACCAGATACCACAGTGCAGCACCATATACTGCCCAGCAGAACCAGATACCACAGTGCAGCACAATATACTGCCCCAGCAGAACCAGATACCACAGTGCAGCACAATATACTGCCCTAGCAGAACCAGATACTACAGTGCAGCACAATATACTGCCCCAGCAGAACCAGATACCACAGTGCAGCACAATATACTGCCCCAGCAGAACCAGATACCACAGTGCAGTACAATATACTGCCCCAGCAGAACCAGATACCACAGTGCAGCACCATATACTGCACCAGCAGAACCAGATACCACAGTGCAGCACAATATACTGCCGCAGCAGAACCAAATACCACAGTGCAGCACAATATACTGCCCCAGCAGAACCAGATACCACAGTGCAGCACAGTATACTGCCGCAGCAGAACCAGATACCACAGTGCAGCACAATATACTGCCCCAGCAGAACCAGATACCACAGTGCAGCACAATATACCGCCCTAGCAGAACCAGATACCACAGTGCAGCACAATATACCGCCCCAGCAGAACCAGATACCACAGTGCAGCACAATATACTGCCCCAGCAGAACTTCTTGTTGAAGAGGTCCTCTCCCTGCCCCTGACATGCCTGGTTTAATAGCTTCATGTATTCCCCATGTAATAAATAGGGACAAGGGGGGGTGATACGGCAATTAATATGCAGGTAGACATGTTAGAGGGGGGTCAGAATATATTGGTGGGGGGAGCATTAGGAAAGTGGATAAGAAGATCTGTCAGTCGCAAACCAACTCTGAAGGAGGAAAGAATTATCATAAAATATCCAAAAATACATTTCCTAAACGTGTAAAATTTGATGACAACTTAAAATGTATGTTCACAAATGCCAGAAGTCTAGCAAGCAAAATGGGAGCGCTCCAGGCCTTGGTACTGGAGAAACATATTGATGTAGTTGGTGCTGCTGAGACATGGCTGGACTCTTCTCATGATTGGGCTGTAAATCTTTAAGGTTTTACACTCTTTAGAAACGATAGCGATAAACGTAAAGGTGGTGGTATATGCAGGGCCGGTGCTATAATAAGGCAGACCAAGCGGCTGCCTTAGGGTGCATAGAAGGCGGGGAGCTCCAAAATGAACTTTTTTTTTTTAAATCACTTTCGTGATGTGATCATGGGGGGGCCGTTGCGCCAAAATGTAGCTTCGCTTGTGCTGGCAAAAATCCTTGCACCGGCTCTGGGTATATGTCCAATAGGGCTGACCACAGAGGTGGTGGTGTATGTCCGATAGGGCTGACCACAGAGGTGGTGGTGTATGTCCAATAGGGCTGACCGCACAGTTGGTGGTGTATGTCTGATAGGGATGACTGCAGAGGTGGTGGTGTATGTCCGATAGGGCTGACCGCACAGGTGGTGGTGTATGTCCGATAGGGCTGACCGCACAGGTGGTGGTGTATGTCTGATAGGGCTGACCGCAGAGGTGGTGGTGTATGTCCGATAGGGCTGACCGCAGAGGTGGTGGTGTATGTCCGATAGGGCTGACCGCAGAGGTGGTGGTGTATGTCCGATAGGGCTGACCGCAGAGGTGGTGGTGTATGTCCGATAGGGCTGACCGCAGAGGTGGTGGTGTATGTCCGATAGGGCTGACCGCAGAGGTGGTGGTGTATGTCCGATAGGGCTGACCGCAGAGGTGGTGGTGTATGTCCGATAGGGCTGACCGCAGAGGTGGTGGTGTATGTCCGATAGGGCTGACCGCAGAGGTGGTGGTGTATGTCCGATAGGGCTGACCGCAGAGGTGGTGGTGTATGTCCGATAGGGCTGACCGCAGAGGTGGTGGTGTATGTCCGATAGGGCTGACCGCAGAGGTGGTGGTGTATGTCCGATAGGGCTGACCGCAGAGGTGGTGGTGTATGTCCGATAGGGCTGACCGCAGAGGTGGTGGTGTATGTCCGATAGGGCTGACCGCAGAGGTGGTGGTGTATGTCCGATAGGGCTGACCGCAGAGGTGGTGGTGTATGTCCGATAGGGCTGACCGCAGAGGTGGTGGTGTATGTCCGATAGGGCTGACCGCAGAGGTGGTGGTGTATGTCCGATAGGGCTGACCGCAGAGGTGGTGGTGTATGTCCGATAGGGCTGACCGCAGAGGTGGTGGTGTATGTCCGATAGGGCTGACCGCAGAGGTGGTGGTGTATGTCCGATAGGGCTGACCGCAGAGGTGGTGGTGTATGTCTGATAGGGCTGACCGCGGAGGTGGTGGTGTATGTCCGATAGGGCTGACCGCAGAGGTGGTGGTGTATGTCATATAGGGCTGACCACAGAGGTCGTGGTGTATGTCCGATAGGGCTGACCGCAGAGGTGGTGGTGTATGTCCGATAGGGCTGACCGCAGAGGTGGTGGTGTATGTCCGATAGGGCTGACCGCAGAGGTGGTGGTGTATGTCCGATAGGGCTGACCGCAGAGGTGGTGGTGTATGTCCGATAGGGCTGACCGCAGAGGTGGTGGTGTATGTCCGATAGGGCTGACCGCAGAGGTGGTGGTGTATGTCCGATAGGGCTGACCGCAGAGGTGGTGGTGTATGTCTGATAGGGCTGACCGCAGAGGTGGTGGTGTATGTCCGATAGGGCTGACCGCAGAGGTGGTGGTGTATGTCCGATAGGGCTGACCGCAGAGGTGGTGGTGTATGTCCGATAGGGCTGACCGCAGAGGTGGTGGTGTATGTCCGATAGGGCTGACCGCAGAGGTGGTGGTGTATGTCCGATAGGGCTGACCGCAGAGGTGGTGGTGTATGTCCGATAGGGCTGACCGCAGAGGTGGTGGTGTATGTTTGTATGGCAGAAGTGATATGAAAGTAAGTGTGAAAGGAACCATTGTGGATGAAGGTTGTGAGGATGTTGAAACCTTGTGGGTGTAAATTCAGAGGGAAAAAATTATGAAAATATAATTCTTGGTGTGATCTATTGACCCCCCAATATCACTGAGGAGAGAGAAGATCAACTGTATGTGCAAATGGAGCGGACAGCGCAGGCGGCACAGTGCTGATAATGGGAGATTTTAACTTTCCAAACATAGATTGGGAAAATGGTTCTGCCTCTGCTGCAAAACCAAGCTTTTTGCAGGATAATTTTATGGGCCAGTTTGTAGAAGATCCTACTAGAGGCTCTTCTGGATCTAGTAATTTCTAACAAGCAGAGCTGTCCATGAAAACCTTGGTAACAGTGACCACAATATAACTAGATTCCAACTAAGCTGTAAAAAACAAACTCAGGTCGGTAGGGCAAAAACACTTCAAAAAAAGAATTTCCCAGGGTTGAGCGCTGCACTTCAGGACATAGACTGGGAGCAACTATTGTCACATAATGACACTGATGGTAAATGGGAGCGCTGCGTTAAATCTACTGTGGAGAAGTATACTGCTAAATACATTCCTAGAGGTAACAAGTACGAGCGAATAAAATTACACCCCACATGCCTTACAAATAGTGTAAAAAGTGCAATAAATGACCAAAAGAGGGCCTTTAAGAAATACAAATCGGAGGGGTCAGCTGTAGCCTTTAAAAAGGATAAAGAACTAAATAAATTATGTAAGGGGGTAATAAAATCAGCGAAAATACACCATGAAATACAGGTGGCCAAAGAAAGTAAGAACAACCCCAAAACATTCTCCAAATACATAAATGCAAAAAAACCAAGGTCAGAACATGTAGCACCCCTAAATGATGGTAACGGGGTGCTGGTCTCTGGGGATCGAGAGAAGGCAGAGCTGCTAAATGGGTTTTTTAGCTCTGTATATACAAAAGAAGAGAGGGCATCTCATGAGGGTGGTGTCACTGGTGGAAATACCTCAGATAACATACTTACCTGGCTGACTGTAGATAAGTGAAGAAGGCCCCAGGTCCGGATTACACCCTAGAGTTCTAGGGGAGCTCAGTTCAGTTATCGCTTGGCCTCTGTTCATATTATTTACAGATTCTTTAATGACGGGCATTGTACCAAGAGACTGGCGCGAGGCGAACGTGATGCCCATTTTCAAAAAGGGTGCTAGAGGTCTTCACCAGGTAATTATAGACCAGTAAGCTTAACATCCATAGTCGGAAAAATATTTGAGGGCCCTCTACGGGACGACATACAGGATTATGTAACTGTCAATAACATAATAAGTGATGGCCAAGATGGTTTTACTACGGACAGAAGCTCTAAGACTGGCCGAGGTGAGTAGAAGCCTGGACAGAGGGGTGGCTGTGGATATTGTGTTTTTGGACTTTGCAAAGGCGTTTGATTCTGTCCCACACGGACGACTAATGGGTAAATTGAGGTCTATTGGTTTAGAAAATATCATTTGTAATTTGATTGAAAGTTGGCTTCACGATCATATCCAAAGAGTTGTGGTCAATGATTCCTACTCTGAATCGTCCCCGGTTATAGGTAATGTACCCCAAGGTTCTGTGCTGGGTCCGCTATTATTTAACTTATTCATTAATGACATAGAGGATGGGAGTAGTAGTGCTGTTTCTATTTTTGCAGTTGATCATACTTTGTAATACGGTTCAGCCTATGGAAGATGTTAATAAGTTACAAGCTGACTTGGCAATTCAGGTTCAATATAGATAAATGTAGAGTTATGCACTTGGGGCTAATAATCTGCATGCAGCATATTTCCTGGGGGGGAGTAAAACTGGGAAAGTCACTTGTTGAGAAGGATCTGGGTGTATTAATAGATCATAGACTAACTAACAGCACAATGTCAGTCAGCTGCCTCTAAGGCAACAGAATTTTGTTTTGTATTGAAAGAGGTCTGGACTCGCGGGACAGGGATGTAATATTGCCACTATGCAAAGCGTTGGTGCAGCCTCAACTGGAATACACAGTTCAGTTCTGGGCACCAGTCCATAAAAAGGATGCCCTGGAGTTAGAGAAAAGTACAGCGGAGAGCGACTATACCCATAAAGGGCCTGGAAGATCTTCGTTATATGAGCAAAGATTAAATAAACTGAATTTGTTTAGCCTTGAAAAAAGACGTCTAAGGGGGGACACGATTAACAAATATATAAACGGACCATACAAAAAATATCAAGGGAAGCTATTCTGTGTTAAACCCCCTCAAAAAACAAGGGGCCACTCCCTACGACTGGAGAAACAAAGATTCAGTCATAAGCTCTGTGAACCTCTGGAATAGCCGCAGGAGCCGCCCCACAGCAAATACAGGAGATGCTTCAAAAAAGGTTTAGATGACTTTTTAATTCAAAAAAACATTGAGACTTATGACAATGTATAGAAATCCTGTTCTACAAACCCTTTTCCTTTGGCCCAACCCCTTTAGATGGACATTGATCCAGGGATCGCTATAGCAGGATGGACTTGATGGTCTTTTTTCAACCTTAACAACTATGTAACAATTCTGGAGCCTCTATTCTTATGGCTCTATGTTGTGCCATTCCTGTATTATTTGTACTAGAAGCTATGAATGAATTGCTAGCAGTCTGCAGTAAGGGTACAGGCATAGTCCAGGCCATAGTTATAACTACTGCCAGTGCCGCTGCCTCCTCAAACAGCTGGTCGGCAGGGGTCCCGGGTGTCGGATCCCTGCCGGTCAGATGCTGATGATCTATCCTTTGGATGGACGGAGGAAAAGGCGGAGAACCTCTTTAAAGATGCACCCAGGACTTGCAGCAGTGCAGTATGAAGGAAGTTACTGTCACTCTAATTGTCCCCCGTCTGCCCTGAGCTGAGCTCCCCTTCTCTGGGACCCTCACTCTACTATATTGACGGAGGAGCAGACCCTGGCGTATGGTCTGCTTCCTCTGTATTACAATGACCAGACACAGTTCCCATAGGTTATATTAGGTCTCCTGCATTTAGTGTGTGCAATATATGCTCTGTATACAGGAGATCTACTATAGATACTAGTATATGTGCATCGTAGGAGATCTACTATAGATACTAGTATATGTGCATCGTAGGAGATCTACTATAGATACTAGTATATGTGCATCGTAGGAGATCTACTATAGATACTAGTATATGTGCATCGTAGGAGATCTACTATAGATACTAGTATATGTGCATTGTAGGAGATCTACTATATGTACTAGTATATGTGCATCGTAGGAGATCTACTATATGATACTAGTATATGTGCATCGTAGGAGATCTACTATAGATACTAGTATATGTGCATCGTAGGAGATCTACTCTGTACTGTATAGTAGATCTGCAGATCCTGCATATATAATACTCTATATACAGTAGGACATCTTCTGCATGGAGATGTACATACCTGCTCGTTCAGCATGCTCAAAGACAGGAAGGTGGTTCTGGGGCAGACAGGTGGGTAGGCAGGCAGGTGGTGCTGGGGCAGATAGGTGGGTCGGCAGGCAGGTGGTGCTGGGGCAGACAGGTGGGCAGGCAGGCAGATTGTTCTGGTGCAGACAGGTGGGTCGGCAGGCAGATTGTTCTGGTGCAGACAGGTGGGTCGGCAGGCAGGTGGTGCTGGGGCAGACAGGTGAGTAGGCAGGCAGGTGGTGCTGGAGCAGACAGGTGGGTAGACAGGCAGGTGGAGCTGGGGCAGACGGTGGGTAGGCAGGCAGGTGGTACTGGGGCAGACAGGTGGGTAGGCAGGCAGGTGGTGCTGGGGCAGACAGGTGGGTCGGCAGGCAGGTGGTGCTGGGGCAGACAGGTGGGTAGGCAGGCAGGTGGTGCTGGGGCAGACAGGTGGGTAGGCAGGCAGGTGGTGCTGGGGCAGACAGGTAGGTCAGCAGGCAGGTGGTGCTGGGGCAGACAGGTGGGTAGGCAGGCAGGTGGTGCTGGGGTAGAAAGGTAGGTCGGCAGGCAGGTGGTGCTGGGGCAGACAGGTGGGTCGGCAGGCAGGTGGTGCTGGGGCAGACAGGTGGGTAGGCAGGCAGGTGGTGCTGGGGCAGACAGGTGGGTCGGCAGGCAGATTGTGCTGGTGCAGACAGGTGGGTAGGCAGGTGGTGCTGGGGCAGATAGGGGGGTAGGCAGGCAGGTAATGCTGGGGCAGACAGGTGGGTCGGCAGGCAGGTGGTGCTAGGGCAGATAGTTGGGTAGGCAGGAAGGTGGTGCTGGGGCAGGCAGGTGGGTAGGCAGGCAGGTGGTGCTGGGGCAGGCAGGTGGGTCAGCAGGCAGGTGGTGCTAGGGCAGAGAGGTGGGTCGGCAGGCAGGTCGTGCTGGGGCAGACAGGTGGGTAGGCAGGCAGGTGGTGCTGGGGCAGACAGGTGGGTTGGCAGGCAGGTTGTGCTGGGGCAGACAGGTGGGTCGGCAGGCAGGTGGTGCTGGGGCAGATGGTGGGTCGGCAGGCAGGTGGTGCTGGGGCAGACAGGTGGGTCGGCAGGCAGGTGGTGCTGGGGCAGACAGGTGGGTTGGCAGGCAGGTGGTGCTGGGGCAGACAGGTGGGCCGGCAGGCAGGTGGTGCTGGGGCAGATAGGTGGGTAGGCAGGAAGGTGGTGCTGGGGCAGGCAGGTGGGTAGGCAGGCAGGTGGTGCTGGGGCAGGCAGGTGGGTCAGCAGGCAGGTGGTGCTAGGGCAGAGAGGTGGGTCGGCAGGCAGATGGTGCTGGGGCAGACAGGTGGGTAGGCAGGCAGGTGGTGCTGGGGCAGACAGGTGGGTCGGCAGGCAGGTTGTGCTGGGGCAGACAGGTGGGTAGGCAGGCAGGTGGTGCTGGGGCAGACTGTGGGTCGGCAGGCAGGTGGTGCTGGGGCAGACAGGTGGGTCGGCAGGCAGGTGGTGCTGGGGCAGACAGGTGGGTCGGCAGGCAGGTGGTGCTGGGGCAGGCAGGTGGGTCGGCAGGCAGGTGGTGCTGGGGCAGATAGGTGGGCCAGGCTTTTTCAGCTGCTTCCTCCTTGGCTGCAGCCTGGCACACAGACAGCCTGTAGTCTCTTCGGGCACTAAGCTGATCCTCGTGCTCCTCTCTCTCCGGGAGCGACAAGACCTGGATGCCGATGCGGAGATTTTAAAAAAAAAAAATGGAAAAATAAAAAAGATTCTCTTTGGTAGCGCCCCCTGCTGGCTGCCGCCCTAGGCACGTGCCCCTTTGTGCCTAATTGGAAATACGGCCCTGTCTGTTACCATGGAGACAAGTCTGCTCAAGACCTGTGGAAACAATCGTGGGAAATGTGTAATCAAGACCTGATACAAAGTTGCGTCACTTTTTATTTCAGATTTATTAGGAGAATAAAAATGTTTGAGGATGTGGACATAGCCTTTAACTGCACTGTGTATTGGAGTCCGAGGTAGTCTGAAATTTAGCTGCTCCTCCGTCCCGACTCCCTACACCATGCTTTACACTGCAGCTCTGCTTCAGAACACAGCAGTGATCAGTGACTCAATCTAAGCTGAATTGTCTGCTGGAGTCTGATGTAGCCAGAAATTCATCTCCTGTCTGATCCAAGACTGCTATGACTCTCCATACTTTACACTGCAGCTCTGCTTATTCAGGTTGACTGCTGTATACAAGGCAGTGCAGTCGCCGGCGCACATATCAGCATTTGAGGCTCGTGACTAATTTACAGCTGATTCCAGAAGAAATACCAGAGATCAGCGGAGGCAGTGACGCTGTGCGGGAGAAGCTAGCAGAGTCAATATAGGCACATTGAGCACACTACATCTTTCTAATAGACTTTGTGTTCACCATTTACAACATCTGTGCTTGCTGTCAGTGAAAGGGAGCATCCTCCTTTACATTCCTAATCTCAAAATGCATGCAGACCTAACGCATCTCACAGCTGCAGTTTCGTTACAATTGTATCATATTTGGACAACCCTCCATGAGATAAACAACTTGAACTCCAAACTGATACATTGTAACAAACAGCAGAGATATGTGCTGCTGGTGTGATTAGTTTCTAGGGGACTGTCTTCTCTGATACACTTGTAACAAACCCTCAGCTTTGAGAACTACTAGGTCTCTGCAGGTGTTGTGCCTCTGAATAGCAAATTCTAAGAGTAAGGGCTCATGCACGCGAACGTGTGCTGCCCGTTGCCGTATTGCGGACCGCATTTGCGGTTCCGCAATACACTTGCATCGTTCCGTGTGCATTCCGCATCACGGATGTGGACCCATTCACTTCAATGGGTCCGCAGATCCGGAGGTGCGGAACGGAATCACGAAACGGAACACTATGGAAGCACTATGGACTGCTTCCGTGGGGTTCTGTTCCGTACTTCTGTTCCGCAAAAAGATAAAACTATCTTTTTGCGGAATGGACGAATGCAGACCCATACAAGTTAAATGGGTCTGGATTCATCCCGGCGACCGTACAGAGATTGCCCGTGCATTGGGGACCGCAAATTGCGGTCCCCAGTGCACAAAACAGCCCACCTACGGCCGTGTGAATGAGCCCTCAGGGTGAATGGGCAGGTTCTGACGCAGCGGGCAGACGTTGGATACTTCAGTTTGCCTTGAGACGACCATATCACCGACCGCGCGTCCGATTGTCGTGTCCCAAACAATCAGTAATTATTCCGTCTGCGATCGGCTCCTCGCAGCTGCGGTTCACACATCTGCAGGGTCTTTGGTGGTTTTGTGCTTTTACTATTACTGGAGACGAGGTCTGCCTGTGTAAAGATGCAGCCGATCACCGGATGAACCAGCGAAACGCCCATTCTTCCCGTTACACTGTTGTTTCTGCATACAAGTAAATTATTGTTTCTGAGCAACGATCTGTAAATGTGTAAATGTGTCTCCTCCACTGACGAGCAGGTGATTGTCAGGAAGGAGCGTTTCTGTATAAAGGGGGAGCGGTGACATTAGTGATAACTGATCCCTGTACTGTGGAGGAGATCGCTGCATGTAAATGTGTCTCCTCCACTGACGAGCAGGTGATTGTCAGGAAGGAGCGTTTCTGTATAAAGGGGGAGCGGTGACATTAGGGATAACTGATCCCTGTACTGTGGAGGAGATCGCTGCATGTAAATGTGTCTCCTCCACTGACGAGCAGGAGATTGTCAGGAAGGAACACTTCTGTATGAGGAAGAGTGATGGTATCAGTGATCACTGCTCCCCATACTGTGGAGGAGATCGCTGCATGTAAATGTGTCTCCTCCACTGACGAGCAGGAGATTGTCAGGAAGGAACACTTCTGTATGAGGACGAGTGATGACATTAGTGATTACTGCTCCCTATACTGTGGAGGAGATCGCTGCATGTAAATGTGTCTCCTCCACTGACGAGCAGGAGATTGTCAGGAAGGAACACTTCTGTATGAGGAGGAGCGGTGACATTAGTGATCACTGCTCCCTATACTGTGGAGGAGATCGCTGCATGTAAATGTGTCTCCTCCACTGACGAGCAGGAGATTGTCAGGGGGGAACACTTCTGTATGGGGACGAGTGATGACATTAGTGATAACTGCTCTCTATACTGTGGAGGAGATCGCTGCATGTAAATGTGTCTCCTCCACTGACGAGCAGACGATTGCTGCTCCTCGCCCGGTAAATCCACCTTAAGTGATGAGAGATCACAACACGAGGGGCAAGGGTGGGACAAAAGGGGAACATCCCAAAAGTTTATCCCTGACCTCAGGAGCTCACAGTCTAATCTCTGTCAGAAATCTGTCACATACAAAAACTATCACTCCCATCATCCCTGAGCCCAGGATCTCACAGTATAATCTTCCTCTCACACACACAATGTATCACTCCCATCATCCCGAACCCATTTTCTCACAGTGTCGATGTGCAGCGAGTCCCCTGTAATATTGGAGTCCTGAGAGATAAAAGACGTTCTCAGCACCAGGATGTGACTGCGAAAACTAGTGGGACCGGTTTATTATGTCACCCCCGGGCTCCGAGTGCTGATGTTTACTGTACGCAATTTACCATATTACAATCCCGCCGACTGAAGTACTGAAATTTACCCTACACAATATACCCTATTATGCCCTAATCCATACCCCCCCTCCCTGTTGGGCACTGAGTGCTGATATTTACCCTATTACCCCCTAACCACCAGAAACCCCCGACACTTAGTTCTATTTTTCCTACACAAAATACCATATTACCTCCGCTAATCTCCACCCCGGGGCACTGAGTGCTGAAATTATTCCCAAAGTGCACCTTGTGCCAGCCCGCACAAACCTGGCTGTCTGCATAATGTAACCTGATTCCTCAGACCAGACCGCCTTCTTGATATAGTGCACAAGATGCCATCTTCTCCCCAGATAAGTGACACACTCGGCCGTCCACATGATGTAACCTGATTCCTCAGACCAGGCCGCCTTCTTGATATAGTGCACAAGATGCCATCTTCTCCCCAGATAAGTGACGCACTCGGCCGTCCACATGATGTAACCTGATTCCTCAGACCAGGCCGCTCTGATATAGTACACAAGGTGCCATCTTCTCCCAGGTAAGGACGCACTCTGGCCTGCCCACATGATGTAAACCTGATTCGCTCACCTGGCCGTCCCAGATAAGCTGACCTCACTTGGCCGCCCTGATATAGTGCACAAGATGCCATCTTCCCCAGGTAAGTGACGCATGCGTCCATATGTGTAACCTGATTCCCCAGAGGCCTGAGCCACAGCCATCTTCTCCCAGGTGTGACGCACTCGGCCGTCCACATGATGTAACCTGATTCCTCAGACCAGGCCGCCTTCTTGATATAGTGCACAAGATGCCATCTTCTCCCCAGGTAAGTGACACACTCGGCCGTCCACATGATGTAACCTGATTCCTCAGACCAGGCCGCCTTCTTGATATAGTGCACAAGATGCCATCTTCTCCCCAGGTAAGTGACGCACTCGGCCGTCCACATGATGTAATGTGATTCCGCAACACCATTCCGCATTTTATGAAACGCCCGGCCCATAATAGAACAGTCCTATCCTATTTTTTGGGGGGACAAGGTGACACAGTTATTTTCTTTTCTTTTACGATGTTTACCGCATAGGAGATATTTTTTATATTTTAATAGTTTAGACTTTTCGGACGTGGCGATATGTAATATATTTATTCATGGAATAGATCCACTTTATCCTGAAAGACAGCAGTCGTGTATTCCAGGGTCCGGATCTCTGTCACCTTAGCATATAGGTCGGAGACTTTTGGGGTCAGATTGTTTCCAGTAGCTGGCAATAAGGCAGCGGGCTGCCATCAGTATTAGTAGTAACAGTTTAAGTGAATGTTTCCTTATATATGGGGGTGTAATATTAGGTAGAAAGGCAATGGGGTCAGGAGGTATACTGTAGCCAAAAATATCACTCAATAGAGTGCCGACTCTGGACCAGAACGTGGATATCAAGGGGCAGTCCCAGAACATGAGGTGCAGCGTTCCCCCGCTGTCCCACATCTCCAACAAACCCCTGCGACTGCGGGATTCAATCTATGGAGGAGATCAGGAGTATGATACCAGTACATCTTCTACTGGTTCTCCTGGGACAGAACTGACATTGAAGACTTCGCCGCTCTCCTTCATACAAGGCGCCACAGTGCATCTGGTAGAGATCTCCCTAAGTGTTCCTTACATCGGACCACATAGGAGCGTCTATGAATCCATTCTGGAGAGGGGGTCGACAGAATGGAGTAGATCTCGGATATTAACCCCTTCATATGCACCCCTCCTCTACACAGGCGCTAAAATGCAGTCGGGAGAGAAACACTGAGCCCTAAAAAAAAAGGATTGGGCGAAGTGTCTGATCTGAACATAGAAGTAATTGGCCGAGGAGGTCTGTACAGATGAGAAAGGTAATAGGTCCCGAGTGAGTGGGGTCTACAATGTCCGCATAGCGAAAGACCCCACGCTGAAACCAAAGCCTAGTTACTGAAGTGGTGAGACTCGCTGGGAGTAGTGGGTGATGCAGAAAAGAGGTCATGGACGAGCGGTGGGAGATCAAGGGAAATCTACGACTACAGGTCCGTCATATGGAGTTAGTACAGGCCATGGGCCCCAGAAGTTCCCTTGGTGCCGAGATGCTATAGGGGCTGGACCATAGCAGAGAATTAGGGTGTGGGAGCCGGCCAGAGTCTCTATCTGCATCCAGATGGAATAAGGGTGCAGAGATGCCCAGGCCGTGATACAGCGTAGCTGAGCTGCCCAATAATACTTGATAAGGTCAGGTACTCCCAGACCGCCCTGAGGCTTGGTAGACAGTAGTATGGATCTAGGGTTCCTATGGCGTCTCTCAGCCCATATAAATCGGAGGAGCTGTGACTGAACAGATCTCAATTAATCTCTGAGGGGAACCGGGATGGGTTGGGTCTCAAACAGGTACAGGATCTTAGGTAGAATTGTCATCTTTACCGCCGCGATGCGACCTAGAAAGGATATTGGGAGTGTTTGCCACTTGGCGAGGAGGTCCATAATTTCTTTATACATGTGTGGGAAATTAAGCTTGTAGAGGTCTGAGTAAAGGGGGGTAAGGGCCACACCCAAGAATCCTCCTTCCAATGAAAAGGGAAGTTTGCCCGGAGGGAGCCAAGGGTCGCCTGCGGAATATTGAGAGGAAGGGCCTCAGTTTTATGGGTGTTGACCTTATACCCCAACAGTCGTCCAAACTCTTGTAATATGGAGTGGAGGTTTGGGAGGGAGATATGGAGTTTGGTGAGGGGGAGGAGGACATCGTCCGCATGTAGTCACAGCTCGAACTCCTTATCTCTGACTGTAATTCCCCTGACATCATGGCAAGCCCTAATCTTAGCCGCTAAGGGTTCAATACACATTGAGAATGATAAGGGGGATAAGGGACATCCCTGTCTTGTTCCATTGGCTATGTGTATGGGTCGGATGTAGCGTGCGGAAGCTTGATTCTCGCCGTGGGGGAGGAGTAAAAGCCCCTGATGGCCTGGAGAGAGGGGCCAGAGAGACCGTATGCCTTCAAGGTCGCAAACAGAAACGGCCAGCTTAGGCGGTCAAACGCTTTTTCAGCATCCAAACTAAGAAGCAACGCCCCGTGCGCCGAGCGACCGACCACCTCCAGCAAGTCAATGTTGTGCCGCGTATTGTCACTGCCCTGATGACATAGCACAAAACCTACCTGATATTCATGGATCAATGAGGGGAGAAGAGCATTCAGACGAGAGGCCAGTATTTTAGTAAAAATCTTAAGGACCGAATTAAGTAGGGCAATAGGCCTATAATTTTGACAATCCAGAGGGTCTTTTCCGGGTTTCGGGATTAACATGAGATACGAGTGGGATATGGCAGTAGACACTACATCCCCCGATAGGAATCGATTCAAGAGATTTATCATATGGGGGGTGAGTTCCATTTTAAAAATCTTGTAATATTTATAGAAAAAGCCATCAGGACCCGGGGACTTGGCCTCCAGTAGGTGGTCAGTCACCTCTTCTATCTCCTCCACAGTTACTGGGCCATTAAGGCTATCAGTATCTGTAGTCGATAAGGTGGGGAGGTTACATGAGGTCCGGTATACTTGCAGTAGGTGCTCTCTGGTCCCTTCATTGGTGGGGAGGTCACTAGGTAAAGTATAGAGGGAGGAGTAGGAGGTCGAGAATCGCTCCGCACTTTCCTTGGGGTCGTAATAGGCCGTCCCGTCCGCTCTCTTGGCTGCACATGGGCCTGTTTGTGGGGGGCGATTTCTTAGTTGCTTGGCTAACAACGTATGAGGCTTATTCCCCCATGCATAATACCGTTCTCGTGTGTATAACATTAGTTTATCGACCCCCCATAGCTATCTTTTGTAAGTGGGCTCAGACGTCAACTATTTGCTTAAGCGTGCTGCAGGTAGGATGAGCAGACATTGCCTCCTCCAAGTTACGCAGACGAGATTTCAGGGACCGTACTGTAGCTAATGAGTCTTTTTTAGTCTTGAGCCCAGGGCGATACAGTGCTCTCTCATGACCGCCTTATGGGCCTCCCATAGAGAACGCACATCCCTCACTGACCCTTCATTGAGCTCAAAATAAGATTTAAGATGGCCACATAGCTCTAACAATGGTCTCTTAAGGAGGGTGTGATTAAGACGCCAATGGCATTGGTGGGCATATTCCGAGCCGGGGTCGATTCCAACAGTTACTGGTGCATGGTCCGACCAAGTGATTTGAACCATAGAGGCTCCTTTCACCACACGCAGGGTGGAAATGGTTCCGAAATAGAAATCAATATGGGTGTGGGTACCATGAGGAGCAGAGTAGAAGGAAAACGACTTATCTGTGAGGTGGTTAAGTCGCCAAAGATCATATAAGGAGTAGCGCCTAATCAATTTGCGGAAGTCCCTCGTTAATCACTGCTGCGATGAGTTTAAGGGTCTGCCTAGTAGGGCTAACCTGTCCATAGAATCCGAAAAAATTATGTTAAAATCTTCCCCCAAAAGGACTAGTTGGTCCGGATGTCCGAAAGCCTTAAGGAACACTCTGCTAAGAAAGTGGATCTGAGACGTGTTCGGGGCATACAGGTTACAAAGTGTGATAGACTGACCTGCGAGTTTACCTTTCAGAATGCTGTAGCGCCCCTGTGGATCTACTAAGGAAGACTCTATTCTGATAGGACAATGGGCTGATTTGAGAATTGCGACTCCGGCCTTCCTACGAGAATGGGTGGCCGAGTATGCAGTGGGATATAGGTGAGTGGCAAAGCGAAAGGAGGAGTTTTCGTAAAAATGGGTTTCCTGAAGAAACACCCTGTCCGCCTTGAGGGATTTCAACTTCACGAGCAAAAGTCTCCTCTTGGCGTTGTGTTGAGTCCCTTGACATGTAAGGTTACACACTGCACCATGGTGAAGTATGAGGGCGTGATAGGCCGGGAGAATACGGCTCACCATTATTCACACGTTGTAGGTCTGCATATTCCTTGGCCAGAATAACCTCAATCCCACTGCAACCTCGTCCAGTACTAGGTCCAGGGTTCGGAAAGATGTTAGCCCAAGGTTGTGAGGCATCTGAGAAGGAGGATGGAAACAAGAGGGAGGGGAAGACAAGACAAAACTCAAAAACATAGAGTTAGCAGCAATTGGCGATTCCCAGGAAAATATATCCCTGCTAGAGGCAGCGACCAGAGCCTCTTCCGTCGTCGCGGTGTCAGAGGTCAACTGACAGAGGCTCCGACTAACAAGGCTGTATAAGGTCAGCCAGGGCTCAGGCCCGCACCATAAAAGTAAAAAACAGACTAATAGTAATAAATGAATAACTGGCTAAATAGCAAATATGAACGGCAGAACATCAGTATACGGGATATCCGCAATATAATAGGAAAACTGCTGCTCCTGTGGGTAGTGCAGACACTGAATCAGGATCACCCCCCCCCCCCCCCACTGAGGTTAGAGGGATCAGTCCGGTGTCCTGGTGACGAGGGACCCCGCGAAGATAAAGATGGGCCCACGCTCGGTCCCGCTCTTCTCATCCTCGCCGGGGAGGCGGAGAAACAGGGGATTCAATCTCCCAGTCCGTCATTGCTGGTAACGAAAGTCCCAACATCTCACAGAAGGGTTGCAGGTCTGAGAGGGAGCGAAGGGTTGCTGACTTTCCCTGTTGGCAATGTAAATCCCCAGAGAGGTACTGGGGCACCATCAAATTCAAAGTTGCGTAGGGCCCGGGCCTTCGCCATAATGGCCTCTTTAAGAGTGTAATCATGAACACAACAACTTACGTCCCCGGGGCGAGCAGCGGGACCCTTGGGTTTGAGCGCCCTGTGAGCTCTGTCCAGTTTAATCTTGTGTGAGGACGGCTCTCCAAGTATCCTATTAAAAATAGCCTCCAAGGTGACAAAAAGGTCCTCGTCTCCAGTCGCTCCTGGTAGACCTGATATTATTTCTGCGGCCCCTGTTGTCAAGATCCTCCAGATGTCGGCCCGTCTCCCTGAGAGCCGCCGTTTGAGCTGTAACAGACTCGTGTGAGGCTGAGATGTACTGTCTGATGTCATCATGTGCATTTTCTAGAGAGTCCACATGGTCGACAATGGGTTTAATATCAGTGCGAACAGCGGCGATCTCTGCTCTGCAGGCTCCTTTAAAGGGGTTGTCCGAGTTATGAAAAATAAATATAGCACTGTGAATCTGATGAGCAGCAATATATAACTGAGCTAAGCAAGTTTTAGGTAAAAAAAGATTATATTTCCCCATTTCCTTGGCTCTCTTCTGGCCCTTTGTTTACCTGCAATAAAACAATCTCTGCCCCTTCCCCTGCTCTGCAGAGGGAGAGAATATTAGTGCTGCACTGAGTGACATGTCTGCCTGCTGGGAGACTCAGCAGCATGTTGTAATTGTAGGACTACAAGTACCAGCTGTACAATGACACTGCTGATACACACAGGATCTTCCCCCTATCTGTTCTTGTGCAGAACTCCTCTAGGCTGTCAGCTCCTGCGCCCAGCATTTGTCTCCTCAATGCCTGCAGCTACTCAGTAAAGCCTTCAGCCCTGAGTCTGTGCAGCTGAAGGGGTTAAGAATCCAGGGAGAGAGCAGACAGCAGCAGATGGCAGAGCAGGGGGGCGTGACCAGCACTCTTTCAGGCTTGTGCACCAATCATCATCAGAGCAGGGAGAGAAGCTGACATCACAGGTCATGTGACCCTCAGTGAAATCTGAGAAAGGAGCAACTACAGATGCAGTAAGTGCATGGTAAAGCTGTTACATTTGATTAGTTAGAAACATACAAAGAACAAGAAAATAACTTGGACAACCCCTTTAACTTCAGATATGAGCATCCGAAAGCCTCCCAGGAGTGTGGGGAATCAGGAGCAGCTGAGGAAGATATAGCCGCTAGCGGAGGAGGGCTTGATGAGCTAGCCCAGGTGTCTGTATGGAATGGGGAGCTGCTGCGTTCAGTGGCAAGGGCTGTTGGGATATCCTCCAGGGGGGCAGACCAGGGGTCTCCAGGGAGGGCCACTTGTGATCTTCTAGGGGAGCATGAGGAGGCTGGGGTCTGCGGTAAGGATGAGGGCACAGTACCTGAGTCCTCCGTCCTCCGCTTTTCACTGCCCTTCAGGGCCGCCATCTTGTCCCCAGAGTGCTTAAGAGCCGGGGCATGTATTCCCTGGCAATAGGGGAGAGCTCTGATCCAGTCCTCTGGTGTGTAGGGTCCCTGGACAACGGGCCACCTTCATGATGGTGGATGGCTGGTCTCTTCCCTCCTGCATGTCGTCCCGCACGAGCGCTGTGTAGGGGTGGAGGGAGGGAGCAATGGCGGGAGGCTCCTGCACAACCCCTTTAAGACTACCTGCACATGCTGTGGATTACGTGCCTTTTTTGTGTGTGGATTTTCGTGAGGAGAAAACACCGTGTGATGCAGAACAAGCAAAGTGAATGACATTTGACACCCCAGTCGTTCGGAAGTTAAAATCTGCTGTATGTCAACTGTTTGTGTGATTCCGCACCTTATATTTGACTTCAATGGAGTTGTTAAGAAAATGCGCAACCAAAACCGCACAAAAAATGCACCAAAACTGCTATAGATAGTGTTTATTTACGTGTGTTTTTTAATGCTGTTTGTGTGGGGGAGCGTGATTTCCCATCCTGAACTCCACAGGACCTCGTGCCATTATAATTATTTCTAATGCTGTGTGTCCCTGCTCGACATCAGCTGTAATGAATTGTACTGACATAATGCTGTCAGTACAGATCATTACAGCCGAGTATCTTGCAGTGAGCTCGTTTTTCTGGAACTTTTTTAGGCACACGAGTACTGGTGAACGCACATAAGATCCGCTCGAAATTCCATGTGAATTTATGTGCGTTCCTGCAGCATATCGCCCCACAGTCCAGGATGTCTGTCAGCGGTTCTTGGTGCAGATTTGATGCGCTTTTGATGCAGATCTCAGCCTTCCATTGAAAGGGGTGAAATCTGCAGCTAAAGCCACAAACAAAAAAAATCTGCAAAGTGTACATGGAATCCATGGAATCTCATACACTCTTCTGGTACTCTGCTACGCTGCGGTTTTTCTGCATGGAATCCATGGAATCTCATACACTCTTCTGGTACTCTAATACGCTGCGGTTTTTCTGCATGGAATCCATGTCATCTCATACACTCGTCTGGTACTCTAATACGCTGTGGTTTTTCTGCATGGAATCCATGTCATCTCATACACTCTTCTGGTACTCTAATACGCTGCGGTTTTTCTGCATGGAATCCATGTCATCTCATACACTCGTCTGGTACTCTAATACGCTGCGGTTTTTCTGCATGGAATCCATGGAATCTCATACACTCGTCTGGTACTCTGCTACGCTGCGGTTTTTCTGCATGGAATCCATGTCATCTCATACTGCGAGCTTTTCTGCATGGAATCCATG
Source organism: Bufotes viridis (assembly GCA_033119425.1). Taxonomy (NCBI): domain Eukaryota; kingdom Metazoa; phylum Chordata; class Amphibia; order Anura; family Bufonidae; genus Bufotes; species Bufotes viridis. The sequence continues at coordinate 159,538,478 of CM065595.1, forward strand.
GAATCTCATACACTCTTCTGGTACTCTAATACGCTGCGGTTTTTCTGCATGGAATCTCATACACTCGTCTGGTACTCTAATACGCTGCGGTTTTTCTGCATGGAATCTCATACACTCGTCTGGTACTCTAATACGCTGCGTTTCTGCATGCCATGGAATCTCATACACTCGTCTGGTACTCTAATACGCTGCGGTTTTTCTGCATGGAATCTCATACACTCTTCTGGTACTCTAATACGCTGCGGTTTTTCTGCATGGAATCTCATACACTCTTCTGGTACTCTAATACGCTGCGGTTTTTCTGCATGGAATCTCATACACTCGTCTGGTACTCTAATACGCTGCGGTTTTTCTGCATGGAATCCATGTCACCTCATACACTCTTCTGGTACTCTAATACGCTGCGGTTTTTCTGCATGGAATCCATGGAATCTCATACACTCTTCTGGTACTCTAATACGCTGTGGTTTTTCTGCATGGAATCCATGGAATCTCATACACTCTTCTGATACTCTAATACGCTGCGGTTTTTCTGCATGGAATCAATGTCATCTCATACACTCTTCTGGTACTCTAATACGCTGCGGTTTTTCTGCACTTGAATTTGCTCTGAAAAGCCGTATGTATTCCGGAAAGTGGACAGGTGGCCTCAGGGAACACAGACTTTCCCAAAGTGATGAGAACTTTCCTATGTGATTCCTTTGGTTCCTTTAGTCTAATGTTACAATGTGTCTGTTTGTATCCTTTTTTTTGTAATAAGTAGTAATATCAGGAAGGGGGTGAATATTTTTGCACTGCACCGTGGCTTACTATTGACAGGTTCACTTTAAGATTGGAATTGGCAATGTTTTTTTGGAAGAAATATCCAGTTTGTCACTGCCCCGGCGAGTTATCCATGCCAATTCCTGTGGGGCAATACCTTTAAATACTATTACGCGGGCTCCTTAAGACACTCGTGAAGTGTATATAAATATGTTACAAGAAACTATAATAACCCAACAACCTCCTCCCAGGTTCAAAAATCACAGGTCAGAAAATACTGAGCGACCATTCCCAGAAAGATAGTGCGGATGGCACTGCGCCACGTTTACGATATGTGTGTACTTTCTCCTGGGGTCAGAAGGTTCCTTCTATAGCTCAAGAGATTAGGATATTGTATATGTCTTAAATACTGCAACAGGCGCATTGATAGCTATCTGACAGTGACAGCACATTTTATAGCACAAAAGTTATTTTGTAAACAGACAATGTATCAATGAATCCATAAAACTTCTAAGAAAAAAAGGACAATGCAGCAGCGCTCTGCAAACACAAATAAAGTACCATAAGGCCATAATTATAGAAAACATTCTGGTGCCGATGCTGCGCTTATTTTGCAAATTTGAGACTCTTGGCAAATACATTTTGTACAAAATTATTTGGGCCCATCTGCCAAACGTCAAGGCGATCTCTGTAAGACGGGAACCTAACACTAAATACAACCTGTTATGTGCCATAACGGTGACCATAAAATTCAGGGAGTGCAGGTTCCACATGCATGCTGGGTCTACTTTGCTTTTTACCATTTTTGGTGCCGTAACGGCCTCCATTAAATCCAGGGATGCAGGTACCAACATGCATGCTGAGCCCACTCTATACTTCTCCAATGGCTTCCAATGAATATAATGGGAGCAGGCTACAGCTTTATACTTACTCTGATTAAAATCATCCTATGGGGCAGACAGGCTGGTCTGGGGTGCAAGACCAACAGGAGTCACCCCCACCTCCAGCTCCAGCACAACTGCAAAAAAAGAGGGTCAGTCAGCGCATCCCAATGTGCAGGTGCAGAAACACAAATTATGGCATAATTGCACTTTATTTGTGTCTGCAGAGCGCTGTTGCATTGTCCTTTTGTTCTTTGTGTTTCTAGCCATGGCACATTGGGATGTGCTGACTGACCCCCTTTTTTTTTGCAGTTCCATAAAACTTCTGTCACAAAAATATCATTTGTTACGAAATTGTATTCTGCATCCAATCAGAAGTAGCCCGGGCGGACTCAAGAGCAGCGCTCAGTGGAAGGTACAAAGTGCTAAAAGCAATATGGTGGATTATGTCCCAGATATTGCCCATGGGCGGCCATGTCTGTGGATGTAGAACAGCCGCCTCCTGACATCACATTTTACATCGTATGGCCGTATTTCGTATGGGAAGTGGAGAGGTCTACAAAACGCGTCAGGTCAATCACAAGGGCTCAGGTTGTATGATAAATCTGGCGCATCTCTCGGCCACAGCCGATACGTTTCTGTACTTGTCTTTTGGACGTATTTATAGCTGTTTCTACGCAGATAATGGTTTTTACCAGCAGCATGGAGGAGGCCGCGTCCTGTATACGGTTCTTATGTTGCAGCGTTTCTCTCTTCAGAACCTTTTCCTCCACAAACATCATTTTCGCCTCTTGTCCTGGAGGAGTCAGCACAGGCGGCTGAAATTTCCGAGACTCCGAATGTTCCTATAGATCCAATCATTTATAGACATTTTTAACATTTGATATTCACTTATTTGTTCTCAATATTTGTGAAGTTGGAAGAACACTGCAGAACCTAGAAGAACGCTGCAGAGCATTACACAATATAGCAGAACGCTGCAGAACATTACACAATATAGCAGAACGCTGCAGAGCATTACACAATATAGCAGAACGCTGCAGAACATTACACAATATAGCAGAACGCTGCAGAACATTACACAATATAGCAGAACGCTGCAGAACATTACACAATATAGCAGAACGCTGCAGAGCATTACACAATATAGCAGAACGCTGCAGAGCATTACACAATATAGCAGAACGCTGCAGAGCATTACACAATATAGCAGAACGCTGCAGAGCATTACACAATATAGCAGAACGCTGCAGAACCTAGCAGAATGCTGCTGTGCTGAACATTACACAATATAGCAGAACGCTGCAGAGCATTACACAATATAGCAGAACGCTGCAGAACATTACACAATATAGCAGAACGCTGCAGAACATTACACAATATAGCAGAACGCTGCAGAGCATTACACAATATAGCAGAACGCTGCAGAACATTACACAATATAGCAGAACGCTGCAGAGCATTACACAATATAGCAGAGCGCTGCAGAGCATTACACAATATAGCAGAACGCTGCAGAGCATTACACAATATAGCAGAACGCTGCAGAGCATTACACAATATAGCAGAACGCTGCAGAGCATTACACAATATAGCAGAACGCTGCAGAGCATTACACAATATAGCAGAACGCTGCAGAGCATTACACAATATAGCAGAACGCTGCAGAACCTAGCAGAATGCTGCTGTGCTGAACATTACACAATATAGCAGAACGCTGCAGAACATTACACAATATAGCAGAACGCTGCAGAACATTACACAATATAGCAGAACGCTGCAGAACATTACACAATATAGCAGAACGCTGCAGAGCATTACACAATATAGCAGAACGCTGCAGAACATTACACAATATAGCAGAACGCTGCAGAGCATTACACAATATAGCAGAACGCTGCAGAGCATTACACAATATAGCAGAACGCTGCAGAGCATTACACAATATAGCAGAACGCTGCAGAGCATTACACAATATAGCAGAACATTGCAGACCATTGTGGCGTCTTCTTCTGTGGCAGTTATTGCGATTGTGTTTTCTGATTAATAAGATTATTGTTTCTAGCACCAGACTCTACAAATCCTGCGCCGCGCTGCGATCTGCTCAGACATTCACTAATAACACCATTTAATCTCGTGTTCCGTGTCTCTTCCTGGCACATTTGTAACGTCTTCCATCATGCGACTTTGTGAATACATTTGTTTCTGCTCTGTTTTTCTTCACTCATTTAATTCCCTGATCACTTAGGATCTGAAATCCAATAATTTGCGTTTTGCTGAGAGACAAGGATCCGATCACTGTGGCGGTGGTGCGAGGGTAACATTGCTGGAATGACAGAGCCGAGTATATGTGGAGCGTATGATGTGCTGCAAACAAACAAAAGTCTGCAACTAATGTATCCAGCGCAGATAAAAGAAAACCGCAATCTCCACACCCAGCGCTGACAATCCTCCGTGTGTATAGAAGAAAACCGCAATCTCCACCCCCAGCGCTGACAATCCTCCGTGTGTATAGAAGAAAACCGCAATCTCCACCCCCAGCGCTGACAATCCTCCGTGTGTATAGAAGAAAACCGCAATCTCCACCCCAGCGCTGACAATCCTCCGTGTGTATAGAAGAAAACCGCAATCTCCACCCCAGCGCTGACAATCCTCCGTGTGTATAGAAGAAAACCGCAATCTCCACCCCCAGCGCTGACAATCCTCCGTGTGTATAGAAGAAAACCGCAATCTCCACCCCAGCGCTGACAATCCTCCGTGTGTATAGAAGAAAACCGCAATCTCCACCCCCAGCGCTGACAATCCTCCGTGTGTATAGAAGAAAACCGCAATCTCCACCCCCAGCGCTGACAATCCTCCGTGTGTATAGAAGAAAACCGCAATCTCCACCCCCAGCGCTGACAATCCTCCGTGTGTATAGAAGAAAACCGCAATCTCCACCCCCAGCGCTGACAATCCTCCGTGCGTATAGAAGAAAACCGCAATCTCCACTAAAGATGAGCGAACCATTCCAGGTTCAGTTCAGTTCAAGTTTGCTGAATTTTTCAAAAATTTCATTTTGGACCCAAAAAGGTTTGGGCTGAATCAAATTGGCTTGGACTTTAGGGTTTTTAGGAAAATATTTTGCCTATTTCTATTTATTTTTTATGAATTTTGCTTTTTCTCCCCCCCCCCCCCCAAGCTCTAGAACTCAATGACCACAATAGTAAATCGTGTCTGAGTGACACTGACATACAGAGCTGTGGGCAAACGCACGCACATTTGACAGCATTAACGTACAGCGTGTTTAATATCACACCGCGCCGGCGCATGTGTTCTGCCTTTTCATATTCCAAAGCTTCCAAAAATTGTCCCTTATCGGGAACAGACGGTGTTTAAACACACGAGGGGTGCACCTAGCCTTTCTGCTGCCTGAGGCGAAAATTGAAACAGCGCCCCCTCCCCATACCAAATTCTCAACCCAACCCCTTCCCTTCTAATATTACGTATATCTCTACAGAACAACCAGGGTAATACAGCGCCCCATACCTCTTACATCCAGGGTAATACAGCGCCCCATACCTCTTACATCCAGGGTAATACAGCGCCCCATACCTCTTACATCCAGGGTAATACAGCGCCCCATACCTCTTACATCCAGGGTCATACAGCGTCTCATACCTCTTACATCCAGTGTAATACAGCGCCACATACCTCTTACATCCAGGGTAATACAGCGCCCCATACCTCTTACATCCAGGGTAATACAGCGCCTCATACCTCTTACATCCAGGGTAATACAGCGCCCCATACCTCTTACATCCAGGGTAATACAGCGCCCCATACCTCTTACATCCAGGGTAATACAGCGCCCCATACCTCTTACATCCAGGGTAATACAGCGCCCCATACCTCTTACATCCAGGGTAATACAGCGCCCCATACCTCTTACATCCAGGGTAATACAGCGCCTCATACCTCTTACATCCAGGGTAATACAGCGCCCCATACCTCTTACATCCAGGGTCATACAGCGCCCCATACCTCTTACATCCAGGGTAATACAGCGCCCCATACCTCTTACATCCAGGGTAATACAGCGCCCCATACCTCTTACATCCAGGGTAATACAGCGCCCCATACCTCTTACATCCAGGGTAATACAGCGCCCCATACCTCTTACATCCAGGGTAATACAGCGCCTCATACCTCTTACATCCAGGGTAATACAGCGCCCCATACCTCTTACATCCAGGGTAATACAGCGCCTCATACCTCTTACATCCAGGGTAATACAGCGCCCCATACCTCTTACATCCAGGGTAATACAGCGCCCCATACCTCTTACATCCAGGGTAATACAGCGCCTCATACCTCTTACATCCAGGGTAATACAGCGCCTCATACCTCTTACATCCAGGGTAATACAGCGCCTCATACCTCTTACATCCAGGGTAATACAGCGCCCCATACCTCTTACATCCAGGGTAATACAGCGCCCCATACCTCTTACATCCAGGGTAATACAGCGCCCCATACCTCTTACATCCAGGGTAATACAGCGCCCCATACCTCTTACATCCAGGGTAATACAGCGCCCCATACCTCTTACATCCAGGGTAATACAGCGCCTCATACCTCTTACATCCAGGGTAATACAGCGCCTCATACCTCTTACATCCAGGGTAATACAGCGCCCCATACCTCTTACATCCAGGGTAATACAGCGCCTCATACCTCTTACATCCAGGGTCATACAGCGCCCCATACCTCTTACATCCAGGGTCATACAGCGCCTCATACCTCTTACATCCAGGGTAATACAGCGCCCCATACCTCTTACATCCAGGGTAATACAGCGCCCCATACCTCTTACATCCAGGGTAATACAGCGCCCCATACCTCTTACATCCAGGGTCATACAGCGCCCCATACCTCTTACATCCAGGGTCATACAGCGCCTCATACCTCTTACATCCAGTGTAATACAGCGCCCCATACCTCTTACATCCAGGGTAATACAGCGCCTCATACCTCTTACATCCAGGGTCATACAGCGCCTCATACCTCTTACATCCAGGATAATACAGCGCCCCATACATCTTACATCCAGGGTAATACAGCGCCTCATACATCATACATCCAGGGTCATACAGCGCCTCCTACCTCTTATATACAGGGTAATACAGCGCCTCATGCCTCTTACATCCAGGGTAATACAGCGCCCCATACCTCTTACATACAGGGTAATACAGCGCCCCATACCTCTTACATCCAGGGTAATACAGCGCCCCATACATCTTACATCCAGGGTAATACAGCGCCTCATACATCATACATCCAGGGTCATACAGCGCCTCCTACCTCTTATATACAGGGTAATACAGCGCCTCATGCCTCTTACATCCAGGGTAATACAGCGCCCCATACCTCTTACATACAGGGTAATACAGCGTCCCATACATCTTACATCCAGGGTAATACAGCGCCTCATACATCATACATCCAGGGTCATACAGTGCCCCATACCTCTATACATCCAGGGTAATACAGCGCCTCATACCTCTTACATCCAGGGTAATACAGCGCCTCATACCTCTTACATCCAGTGTAATACAGCGCCCCATACAGGGGCGTAACGATCGCGGTCGCAGAGGATGCGACCGCGACCGGGCCCGGCGGTGGGGGGGGGCCCGCAGCTCCGTCGCCCCATCGCAAGTAATTTTAACATTTTTATGTAAATGGCTGGTCGCTTGGGCCCCCGGCCTCTGTGAGTAGTTGCGCCGCCCCACCAACCCCAGCCCTGCCTCCATCCATTCGGGCTCCGCCTCCACCCATTCAGGCCTGGTGGCGCTGTGATATCGCGCCAGCCAGGTCTCGCGGGATCACACAACGCACGCTGGAAGACAGGATTGTGGGCTGCAAGCAAGAGCAAGAAGGCGGGAGCGGAGCAGTCTGACGAGGTAAGTATTTTTTTAAATGTGCACACCACCACTGCCTGGCTATAACTCACAGGGGGCACCTGGCATGGAACTAAATGTCAGGCAAGAAATCCTCCACAGGGGACCAATGGGGAACAAAAATATATTTCAATAAGAAAAAAGGCAAAAAAATGGAAAAAAATTAAACAGATAACAGAGGGGGCAAAAATGCAATATATACACACAGGGGATAAATGATTATGGAATATATACAGAGGGGCAAAATGGATATATACAGGGCCCCTCTATTTATATCCATTTTGCCCCCTCTGTATATATTCCATTTTCCCCTCTTTATCGATATTCCACTTTCCCCACCTGTGGAGCAAAATTGTATATATCTTATTTTGCCCCCTCTCACATTGTATATATTCTGACTGAGAGGGGCAAAATAAAAATATATTCTGAGTGAGAGGGGCAAAATAAAAATATATTCTGAGTGAGAGGGGCAAAATAAAAATATATTCTGAGTGAGAGGGGCAAAATAAAATATATTCTGAGTGAGAGGGGGCAAAATAAAAATATATTCTGAGTGAGAGGGGGCAAAATAAAATGTATTCTGAGTGAGAGGGGGCAAAATAAAATGTATTCTGAGTGAGAGGGGGCAAAATAAAAATATATTCTGAGTGAGAGGGGCAAAATAAAATGTATTCTGAGTGAGAGGGGCAAAATAAAATGTATTCTGAGTGAGAGGGGCAAAATAAAATGTATTCTGAGTGAGAGGGGCAAAATAAAATGTATTCTGAGTGAGAGGGGCAAAATAAAATGTATTCTGAGTGAGAGGGGGCAAAATAAAATATATTCTGAGTAAGAGGGGCAAAATAAAATATATTCTGAGTGAGAGGGGCAAAATAAAATATATTCTGAGTGAGAGGTGGCAAAATAAAATATATTCTGAGTGAGAGGGGCAAAATAAAATATATTCTGAGTGAGAGGGGCAAAATAAAATGTATTCTGAGTGAGGGGCAATTATTCAACTAAATACAGAGGGTGCCAAATGTGCAGTTATTTTAGGGTGCTGTGTGCCAATAATTACTGCATGGGGATTATCTGCATGGTATTAGTATTATCAGGGGTTTAACTGTTTCTGCAGTATAATATTGGGGAGCACAGGGTGGTAGGATGATTGAAGTAGTAAACTAAGATATGTTTTGTCAAACTGCAGAGATGAGAAATGGCTGAAAATGGTGTCTGGTCTGAAGATCTAAAAGGAGAAGATGAGGACAGAACATCTACATCAAAGGAGACGTCACTGGATGTAAGTGGTATGGGGTGCTGTATTAGCCTGTATGTTCTGTAGTGATGGGTCCCGGGGCGTAATGAGAGGGTGCGACCGGGGGGTGGGGATGTGCGAGGGGGAGGTTTTGGGGGGTCGGGCCCGGGGGGGGGGCCCAATTCAAAGTTTGCCCTGGGGCCCATGGAACTCTAGTTACGCCACTGGCCCCATACCTCTTACATCCAGGGTAATACAGCGCCACATACCTCTTACATCCAGGGTAATACAGCGCCACATACCTCTTACATACAGGGTCATACAGCGCCCCATACCTCTTACATACAGGGTCATACAGCGCCTCATACATCATACATCCAGGGTCATACAGCGCCTCCTACCTCTTATATACAGGGTAATACAGCGCCACATACATCATACATCCAGGGTAATACAGCGCCTCATACCTCTTACATCCAGGGTAATACAGCGCCACATACCTCTTACATACAGGGTAATACAGCGCCCCATACCTCTTACATCCAGGGTAATACAGCGCCCCATACCTCTTACATACAGGGTCATACAGCGCCTCATACCTCTTACATCCAGCGTCATACAGCGCCCCATACCTCTTACATACAGGGTCATACAGCGCCTCATACCTCTTACATCCAGGGTAATACAGCGCCTCATACCTCTTACATCCAGGGTCATACAGCGCCTCATACCTCTTACATCCAGGGTAATACAGCGCCTCATACCTCTTACATCCAGGGTAATACAGCGCCCCATACCTCTTACATCCAGGGTAATACAGCGCCTCATACCTCTTACATCCAGGGTAATACAGCGCCCCATACCTCTTACATCCAGGGTAATACAGCGCCTCATACCTCTTACATCCAGGGTAATACAGCGCCCCATACCTCTTACATCCAGGGTAATACAGCGCCTCATACCTCTTACATCCAGGGTAATACAGCGCCTCATACCTCTTACATCCAGGGTAATACAGCGCCCCATACCTCTTACATCCAGGGTAATACAGCGCCTCATACCTCTTACATCCAGGGTAATACAGCGCCCCATACCTCTTACATCCAGGGTAATACAGCGCCTCATACCTCTTACATCCAGGGTAATACAGCGCCCCATACCTCTTACATCCAGGGTAATACAGCGCCCCATACCTCTTACATCCAGGGTAATACAGCGCCCCATACCTCTTACATCCAGGGTAATACAGCGCCCCATACCTCTTACATCCAGGGTAATACAGCGCCTCATACCTCTTACATCCAGGGTAATACAGCGCCCCATACCTCTTACATCCAGGGTAATACAGCGCCCCATACCTCTTACATCCAGGGTAATACAGCGTCCCCATACCTCTTACATCCAGGGTAATACAGCGCCCCATACCTCTTACATCCAGGGTAATACAGCGCCCCATACCCCTTACATCCAGGGTAATACAGCGCCCCATACCTCTTACATCCAGTGTAATACAGCGCCCCATACCTCTTACATCCAGTGTAATACAGCGCCCCATACCTCTTACATCCAGGGTAATACAGCGCCCCATACCTCTTACATCCAGGGTAATACAGCGCCCCATACCTCTTACATCCAGTGTAATACAGCGCCCCATACCTCTTACATCCAGTGACGTCTCCTCTGATGCAGACTTTCTCTTTCCTCATCGTCTCCTTCAGACCAGACCACCATGATGATTTTTCAGCCGCGTCTCGTCTCTGCAGTTTGACAAAAACACTTAGTTTCCTACTTTTCCATCATCCTCCCACCTTCTGGACAATTCAGCCTACTACCCCCAATACTGTGCCCCTGTGCTCCCCGATACTATGCTGCAGAAACAGATAAACCCCCTGATAGTACTAGTACCACACAGATAGTGCCCTTCAATAATAATTGGCACGCAGTGTCCTAAAATTACTGCGCCCAGCAAATAGTGCCCCTGACACTAATAGTGTGAAGATAATTGTGGTAAGCTGATACTGTGCCAGGGTGCCCCCACAGTAATAGTGCTTCAAAAGTCCCACAATAGTAATAATTCTCTGCTAGAGCACACATGGTAGTACTAGTGCTCCTACAGTGCTCCCAACACGTCCCCACTGTGCCCCAGAAGTAATAATGCCTCCATAGTGCCCATATTAGTAATCATGTTCCCCATAGACCCCCAGCAGTAATAAAGCCCACCATAATGCCCCCCTCCCAGCAGTAATAATTCTCCTTATAATGTGACAGTGCACACATAGCGCTGCCACACATTACCCACATAGCAATATCTCACAGTTGGCAGTGCCACAGAGTGTCCCCATGGCAGTGCCCACCAGAAATATTCCTTCTGAGAGCCCACTCTACCTAACTATTATCTTCTTACACAGCGGTCGGCTTTTATAATAATTAGACGGATAAATATTCTACCTATTTGCTATTTATGTGGCCTAGGGAAGAGCGAAGCGAGCTACAAGTCCTAGATCCGAAGTCGCTTAGCTCAAAACTTCGATTTAATGCTGCGGGAGAACCATCTCCGTATAGCAGTAAAATGTACGGCCTCCGATGAGGCGAAGTGAGTTATTCCCAAAGTGTCGCGAGACTTCGGTAAATAACTTCGGTATTTGATTTTTAAACTGGAAAACCACCTGGCTTGGTGAACCCCCGGTGCCTGTCTACGAGTGCACCCTTCTGCTGGGATCCGATTGCTGTTTTGTCGCAGCGCCCTGTGTACTCTGTACGTTGATGTTTTTCTCCTTTGTCCTCATTTACTGCGTTGCGTTTATGGTGCATTCTGGACTTTAGCTTCATAAATGTAAAGTTGTTAATGAAGGAACTGATTTTTACAAAGTAGTGTTTTTCAGAGCAGATAACGAAGATACAGAACAGGATGACCGTAATTGATGACACGAGGAGACACGTATCATATCAGTAACCAGGAAAGCTGGGTGGCCCTAGGTGTAAAATGCACCAATAAACCTAATCCAAAGATCACGTTAATGGTATATACAATATCATAAATAGGGAGCAGTTCACAATCTGTCAAATTAACAGCAGATTATTACCCCATATCAATAAAGAGAAAGCCAATAAATCAGAAGGGTCACCTGGGAGACTACAACCTCCATCCGGAAAGTTCCAGATACCTCTGATCGGCTCAAAAAACAAAGCCATCAAGGCAAATAATCCTAAAGGCAGTGATCTGGGGTGTGGGGAGCATGGATGTAAAGGGGAGCTCTCATCTCAGACAAAACATAGATGCAATTTACCATGTGATATATTTACTGTATGATATGTGTGATGTGGAGTCCCATTATTCTCCAGAGTAACCGCCGTGGACAGCAGCTAGACGGGCTCGGAGTGACTCCATAAGGTCCTGGTAGGATGTCCCAGGGATCTGGAGCCATGCTGACTGCAGTGCATCCCACAGCTGCCGGAGGGATCCATAGAGAGAACACGACCATCGAGGGGGCCCCACAGATGATCAATTGGGTTCAGGTCTGGGGAATTAGGGGTCAGGGTAGGACTTGGACACCTTGGTCAGGCTCTTCTAACCAATGTCAGACATTTCTAGCCATGTAACATGTCGCATTGTCTTGCTGGAAGATCCCATCCGCCCCAAGGATGGATTCAAACCCAAATCGGTGGAGAGCGCCTTCCACATGGATGAGTGGCCCACAGAATGCCACGAAAACCTGTCCCAGACCATAGAGCTGCCACCAGCTTGTGTTCTTCCAGCAATGGCTGCAGGGTGTTCCCTCTCTGATGTTTCTCTCCTGACACGCCAAAGTCCATCCGTTCCATGAAGCAAAAAACCTGACGCACCGGAGAAGACAACCCTTTACCAATCAGCGGGGGTCCGATTCCGATACTGCCACCAAAATTAAAGCCTTTTCTGCCAATGCAGCTTAGTTATCAGTCGTGCAGTGACCGCCCGTCTCCAGAGCCCAATACGTAGTAGGGTTCACTGTACTGTTGCGTTAGACTCATGTCTGGTGCCCTCTGGGTCATTTTCGTGGTGAGCTGCTCCCCTGTAGTGCGCCATCTGCCCTCAAGCACCTTTGTAGCCGCCATTCACTGGCATGTGGTGCTCCACAGTTTCCACAAAGCGTATTCACAATGGCGCCATTTTTCCATTCAACATACACTTTCATCACAGCAGCAGAGAACAGTTCAGACTGCACAGTTTTAGAAATACTGCAACCCGGGGCCCGATAGCCAATAATCATCCCTTCCTGTAACTCTGATAAAATCGCACCTTTTACTACTTATAGCACTGAGAGATATGTGTGCAGACAGTCTATCACACCCTATATACCCACCGAGGGATATGTGTGCAGACAGTCTATCACACCCCTTATATACCCACCGAGGGATATGTGTGCAGACAGCCTATCACACCTTATATACCCACTGAGGGATATGTGTGCAGACAGCCTATCACACACCTTATATACCCACCGAGGGATATGTGTGCAGACAGCCTATCACACCTTATATACCCACGAGGGATATGTGTGCAGACAGCCTATCACACCTTATATACCCACCGAGGGATATGTGTGCAGACAGCCTATCACACCTATATACCCACCGAGGGATATGTGTGCAGACAGCCTATCACACCTTATATACCCACCGAGGGACATGTGTGCAGACAGCCTATCACACCTTATATACCCACCGAGGGATATGTGTGCAGACAGCCTATCACACCCTTATATACCCACCGAGGGATATGTGTGCAGACAGCCTATCACACCCTTATATACCCACCGAGGATATGTGTGCAGACAGCCTATCACACCTTATATACCCACCGAGGGATATGTGTGCAGACAGCCTATCACACCTTATATACCCACCGAGGATATGTGTGCAGACAGCCTATCACACCTTATATACCCACCGAGGGATATGTGTGCAGACAGCCTATCACACACCTTATATACCCACCGGGATATGTGTGCAGACAGCCTATCACACCTTATATACCCACCGAGGATATGTGTGCAGACAGCCTATCACACACCTTATATACCCACCGAGGGATATGTGTGCAGACAGCCTATCACACCTTATATACCCACCGAGGGATATGTGTGCAGACAGCCTATCACACCTTATACACCCACTGAGGGATATATGTGCAGACAGACTATCACACACCTTATATACCCACCGAGGGATATGTGTGCAGACAGCCTATCACACCTTATATACCCACCGAGGGATATGTGTGCAGACAGCCTATCACACCTTATATACCCACTGAGGGATATGTGTGCAGACAGCCTATCACACCCCTTATATACCCACCGAGGGATATGTGTGCAGACAGCCTATCACACCCCTTATATACCCACCGAGGGATATGTGTGCAGACAGCCTATCACACCTTATATACCCACGAGGGATATGTGTGCAGACAGCCTATCACACACCTTATATACCCACCAAGGGATATGTGTGCAGACAGCCTATCACACCTTATATACCCACGAGGGATATGTGTGCAGACAGCCTATCACACACCTTATATACCCACCGAGGGATATGTGTGCAGACAGCCTATCACACCTTATATACCCACCGAGGGATATGTGTGCAGACAGCCTATCACACCCCTTATATACCCACCGAGGGATATGTGTGCAGACAGCCTATCATACACCTTATATACCCACCGAGGGATATGTGTGCAGACAGCCTATCACCCCTTATATACCCACCGAGGGATATGTGAGCAGACAGCCTATGACACATGATTTTGATTGGATCAGTGTTATATTAGGTCACACTGTGGTAGCAGGGCCATTTCATGTGTTATTTACTTATTTGTATTACCTCTATTTTGTATACTGCATTCATTCATACTTATTTTGGGAAACATTATGTAGATTTTTAAAGGCATTCATTAATAAAATATTTTTCTGGGAATAAATCAGCTCAGTTGTGTTTTCTATTGACATTTGTGATGTTGAGCTTTTCCCAGTAATTATTTGGCTACATGTAAAAGAACTAGGCATAGTAATATTTAGAGCGCCTGGTCTGGGGTCTGCAATTATTTAGGTTACAACAAGCACATTCATAGTCGCAGGTGCACATCCATAAAGCTAGCGTGAAGGAAGCAAACTAAAAAAAGTATGGCAGCACAACATCTCACATACAAACAATAAAACTGGGAAATAGGGATTATTCCAAATTAAAGTATTATTATACCTACTATAAATGAAAAAAATAGAAGCTCTTTGCGCACATTTTTTAGCAAATGTGAAGATGGACCAGGCGTCAAGGTGGAGCTTCTATTTTTTTATTTATAGTAGGTATAATAATACTTTAATTTAGAATAATCCCTTTTTCCCGGGGTTTGATTGAAGTCGGCCTATAGTTTGTATTTTATTAAGGAGCTCTCCTGTCTGTGAAGGATTAGAGGGTCTGGGGTCTGTATTTCTTCTCGGATCTGAATTATTTTTGGTGTTATCTCTGGGGTCTGAATTTATTTACGGGTCAGTTCTGGGGTCTAAAGTGCTAGCCACCATACAGCCTGAGATATAACTCTTAGGATGAGGTGGGAGTGAGATCGACAGGCATTGACTGATTTTACTCCCTACCTGATTTCTAAGACTTATATTTTTGGTTGTGTTTTTAAGCTGGATTCTTAGCTTTACATTTGAATCTGTCACCTCTCCTGATCCTGTTAAGTGCAGTGCTGCAGCCCCTGACTCAGATCATTACATGTCCACATTCATCCCTGTCCCCTCGCTCTGTGCCTGCAAACCAGCACTGAGATATACTGAGAGGACTCATCCCGGAGTCCTCTCTATTATGTGCTCATGAGTCCTCACAGTGCATCCCAGCGCCGGTTTTCAGGCACACAGCAGGGGATCTGGGGTGAGTATTGAGATATAAGCTAGTGATTCGGAGTCAGGGGCTCGGGAGAGGTCTTCGAAACAAGACCTGGCTCATATCTCTAGGCTGAGCGTCAGATATAGCCATTAGTGGAAGGAAGCGTCTCTTGCCTGGGATCTGAATTATATTTGATGTTTGATCTGGGGTCTGAATCTACTTAAAGGCCATAGAGGCTGGTGATGGCTACAGAAACCAGAAGTCATCAGGAAAAGTAGTTGTGGCAGCCTGGGCCGTATTGAGAAGAAAATGGCAGAGAACATCGACAGTCAGAAGAGACATCACCAGTGATCACTGGATTTATAGAGCAGCTGTCACTTCTTCTGACACGTCTGTTTTAGTATCTCCTTGTATCACACATACCATCTGTATAGCCCAGGACTAATATGTTACCATTTCCCTTATCAAGAGAATAAGTCCCTACACAGTGTGATACTGTGAGTGATGACTGGAGACTGTCAGAATGTAGGGACTAGGAGAATGCCAACACCTGATTGTCGATACTGGTACAGAAATGTCGATAGGCATGGCACTGTGGTGGGGGCCTCTGGTTTGCTTAATCTGACACTGGATATACAGTATGTGATGTATGTATGATGTATGTGTGACATACGTGTGGACACCAACATGATGAGCTCCCAGCTGTTTCTCTTAGTTTCACCTTTCATGTAAAAATTGCACAGTCATATTATTGGGAAAATTGCAATGAAATTCTTATGAGCCGCTAAATATTTAATTGTGTTTTAAACATTTATTTCCGACCTTTAAGAAGTCGTTAAGATGTTAACTAGAGATGTCTGTAGATGAAGAGTGCGTTATAAGTCTTCCTGTTATTACATCTGCCGCACGTTCCCTCTGATTAGTTTTGGAAAGATGAATGTGACGAGCCACAGAAAAGAAAATCGGGAGCAGCGGATCTGACCATAAGGTAAAGACAGGGACTAGTGTCCTCATTCTGCTGAATTCCCAGAGGGAAGAAATTAGAAGAAGAGGGAGGACTATTAACCCATTGGGTTTTTCACCTATCTGGTTCTTCACCTGTTGAGTCCTTCACCCGTTGGTTACTTTACCTGTCGGGGTTTTCACCTGTTGGGTTCTTCACCTGTCAAGTCTTTCAGCTGTTGGGTACGTCACCTTTTGGTTCTTCATCTGTCAGGTTCTTCACCCGTTGGGGCCTTTACCTGTTGGGTTCTTCACCTGTCAAGTCTTTCAGCTGTTGGGTACGTCACCTTTTGGGTTCTTCATCTGTCAGGTTCTTCACTCGTTGGGGCCTTTACCTGTTGGGTTCTTCACCTGTCGGTCTCTTACCCGTTTGGTCCTTCACCTGTCAGTTTCTTCACCTGTTGGGTCCTTTATCTCAGGTGTCAGGATAATGGCTACTGTCACACGCAAACAGGGATAGTTCAGCCCTAAAACTGCTTGGACCGACTATCCCTACCTACTTGCATGATCATCGTAGGCAGTGACCCCACAACTGGGTGACAGTCCCTATGCTGTAATACGTGAAGGGCAACACTTAAATAGGGACAAACGAACAAACACTGAGAAAGTAGTCATACGGAAAAAGGATCAGAAGCCTGTCGCTCAATAGGAGATCAATACAATACCAGAATGCCAGAAGCCAAAAGCGTAGTCAGTCACAAAGCCAAATCCAGGAATCCAAAGCCAGTCGACTCTTCTATAATGCAAGGAAACCAGTATGGGGAGCCAGAGGACATCTCACACTGCCGTGTCTACACACCATTCGGGATCCCCGGCGCACCTCCTCCTTGGCCCGGGGCTCTGAAGTCAGTGAGGGCCGCCCTGTATTCCTGGTTCCCCCAACAACCGGATGCTGCTGCCGCAGGGAGGCAGATCGGAGGAACCATAACATCGGGTCCTTCACCAGTTGGGTGTGTCAGTTGTTGAGTCCTTTACCTTTTGGGTTCTTCACCTGTTGAGTCCTTCTGCTGTTAGGTTGTTTATCTGTTGAGCCTTTCAACTGTCAGGTCCTTTCTTTGTCTGGTCCTACACCTGTTGGGTCCTTCTTCTGTCAGGTTCTTCAACTGTCAACTCCTTCACCTGCTGGGTTCTTCATCGGTCGAGTCCTTTACCTGCTGGATATCCTCCTGTGGTAGCGGTCATACAGATGCTGGATATCCTCCTGTGGTAGCGGTCATACAGATGCTGGATATCCTCCTGTGGCAGTGGTCATACAGATGCTGGATATCCTCCTGTGGCAGTGGTCATACAGATGCTGGATATCCTCCTGTAGTATCGGTCATACAGATGCTGGTTATCCTCCTGTGGTAGAGGTCATACAGATGCTGGATATCCTCCTGTGGTAGAGGTCATACAGATGCTGGATATCCTCCTGTGATAGCGGTCATACAAATGCTGGATATCCTCCTGTAGTGGCAGTCATACAGATGTTGGATATCCTCCTGTGGTAGCGGTCATACAGATGCTGGATATCCTCCTGTAGTGGCTGTCATACAGATGCTGGATATCCTCCTGTGGTGGCGGTCATACAGATGCTGGATATCCTCCTGTGGTGGTGGTCATACAGATACTGGATATCCTCCTGTGGTGGCTGTCATACAGATACTGGATATCCTCCTGTGGTAGCGGTCATACAGATACTGGATATCCTCCTGTGGTAGCGGTCATACAGATGCTGGATATCCTCCTGTGGCAGTGGTCATACAGATGCTGGATATCCTCCTTTGGTGGCGGTCATACAGATACTGGATATCCTCCTGTGGTAGCGGTCATACAGATGCTGGATATCCTCCTTTGGTGGCGGTCATACAGATGCTGGATATCCTCCTGTGGTAGAGGTCATACAGATGCTGGATATCCTCCTGTGGCAGTGGTCATACAGATGCTGGATATCCTCCTTTGGTGGCGGTCATACAGATGCTGGATATCCTCCTGTGGTAGAGGTCATACAGATGCTGGATATCCTCCTGTGGCAGTGGTCATACAGATGCTGGATATCCTCCTGTGGCAGTGGTCATACAGATGCTGGATATCCTCCTGTGGCAGTGGTCATACAGATGCTGGATATCCTCCTGTGGCAGTGGTCATACAGATGCTGGATATCCTCCTGTGGCAGTGGTCATACAGATGCTGGATATCCTCCTGTGGCAGGGGTTGTTGGATGCTGTACATGTGAGAACCGTCTTCCCATCCAGTCCCAGATATTCTTAATGGGGAGAAACCTGTAATGGAGCTGAGGAGCTGCTGGAGACCCTGAGGAGCACGTTGTGTGGTGCCGGCAGTGTGCGGCGGTGTTATCTTCTTAGACAACGTGTCTCCTGAGTCATACAAGGCAGTAGAGCTGGATTCACAATGTCCTGGACATACTGAAGGCTGGTCAATGTTCCCTCCATGCATACCAGACAGGGAAGGCCATGGTGGCTAATGGTGCCACCCACCATGACACCTGGTGCTGGTCCTGTGTGTCTCTGCACCATGTATGATGGCAGTAGGTGCTCTCCAGCCTCCTGCAATCTCTAATGCTGCTCTCAATGGCAAACGATAGTGTTCAGCGATGAACGAATATACATATATATATAATACCCCCATGCAGTGGATAAATATCACCACCATACAGTGCATAATACTGCCGTCATACAGTGTATAAATACTACCACTGATTTCATGCACTGCAGATAATACCTAATAAATACCTTCTTACATCCTGAGCTTTAAAGGATTATTTTTCTGACATAACTCCTGAGGGGTTTGGAGGCGACCGCCATCTTGTAATGTGTGGCCCTGCAGTCAGACAGCGCCCTCATGGGTTACATCCCCCATCATCGTCAGGATCACCTGTAATTCACTGATCACATATCCGTGTTTTATGGCGGTCTCAGTTTCTCCTTATCTTATCAGGGCGGTTTTATTGCGCAGATAACTGGATATCGTAAAATTTTTTAAGGGCCATAATCCAGCAGTAAAATGGCTGACTCCTTACATTACTGGTGAGTGAAGAGTAGGTCACAGATTTATCAAGTCACTAGGACATGGCACAGAGATGACAGGACGCCATCGCTAATGGCGATCCACCCAAAATACTACAGAAGAGACAATCCCATAAACATGATGGGACCAATCATATGTGAACAGGGCCTGAAGGTGGAGGAGGTTACTTTTAGGGTTTTTATTATGGTGTGCGGTCTGAGCGTCACCTCCACAGCGTCCCCGTGCACTGATGCGCTCCATGTAAAGAAGAGGCTTCTTCCTGTTGGCCATGTTCTCGTATCAGGAACCCCAGAGCTCTGTGCATGTTATCCTCCCCCCCTCCTCCCTCTGTCAGCTCTCCCTGGCAGCCAGTTGCTGTGAGACAACCATAGTTTTGGGAGGTCTGTTCTCTATTTAGAGGATCTGGATTTGTTCAGAGGGGTCTGGGGACTGTAATAGTTTGGGGGGAATCAGAATTTTATTTAGGGGCCTATTGTGGGGAATCTGTATTTGTTAAGGGGGGGTCTGGTCCGGGTACTGTAATCTATTAGAGGTCTGGGGTCCATATTTGTTTACGGAGGTTTGTATTTATTTTGGGGTCTGCATTTATTTAGGTGGTCTGTTCTTGATCTGTATTAGGGGCTGTGGCCCGGGGGTCTGTTCTGGGTCTGTATTAGGGGCTGTGGCCCGGGGGTCTGTTCTGGGTCTGTATTAGGGGCTGTGTCTGGGGGTCTGTTCTGGGTCTGTATTAGGGGCTGGGGCCGGGGGTCTGTTCTGGGTCTGTATTAGGGGCTGTGGCCCGGGGGTCTTTTCTGGGTCTTTATCAGGGGCTGTGGCCGGAGGTCTGTTTTGGGTCTGTATTAGGGGCTGGGGCCCGAGGTCTTTTCTGGGTCTTTATTAGGGGCTGTGCCCGGAGGTCGGTTCTGGGTCTGTATTAGGGGCTGTGTCCGGGGGTCTGTTATGGGTCTGTATTGGGGGCTGTGGCCGGGGTCTGTTCTGGGTCTGTATTAGGGGCTGTGTCCGGGGGTCGGTTCTGGGTCTGTATTTCGGACTGTAGCCGGGGGTCTGTTATGGGTCTGTATTGGGGGCTGTGTCCGGGGGTCTGTTATTAGTCTGTATTGGGGGCTGTGTCCGGGGGTCTGTTATGGGTCTGTATTTGGGACTGTAGCCGGGGGTCTGTTATGGGTCTGTATTGGGGGCTGTGTCTGGGGGTCTGTTATGGGTCTGTATTTCGGACTGTAGCCGGGGGTCTGTTCTGGGTCTGTATTAGGGGCTGTGGCCGGGGTCTGTTCTGGGTCTGTATTGGGGGCTGTGGCCGGGGGTTTGTTCTGGGTCTGTATTGGGGGCTGTGGCCGGGGGTCTGTTCTGGGTCTGTATTAGGGGCTGTAGCCGGGGGTCTGTTATGGGTCTGTATTGGGGGCTGTGTCCGGGGGTCTGTTCTGGGTCTGTATTGGGGCTGTGTCCGGGGGTCGGTTCTGGGTCTGTATTAGGGGCTGTAGCCGGGGGTCTGTTATGGGTCTGTATTGGGGGCTGTGTCCGGGGGTCTGTTCTGGGTCTGTATTGGGGGCTGTGTCCGGGGGTCGGTTCTGGGTCTGTATTAGCGGCTGTGGCCGGGGTCTGTTCTGGGTCTGTATTGGGGGCTGTGGCCGGGGGTCTGTTCTGGGTCTGTATTAGCGGCTGTGGCCGGGGTCTGTTCTGGGTCTGTATTGGGGGCTGCGGCCGGGGTCTGTTCTGGGTCTGTATTGGGGGCTGTGGCCCGGGGTCTGTTCTGGGTCTGTATTAGGGGCTGTAGCCTGGGGTCTGTTATGGGTCTGAATTGGGAGCTGTGTACGGGGGTCGGTTCTGGGTCTGTATTTGGGACTGTAGCCGGGGGTCTGTTATGGGTCTGTATTGGGGGCTGTGTCCGGGGGTCGGTTCTGGGTCTGTATTTGGGACTGTAGCCGGGGGTCTGTTCTGGGTCTGTATTAGGGACTGTGTCCGGGGGTCTGTTATGGGTCTGTATTGGGGGCTGTGTCCGGGGGTCTGTTCTGGGTCTGTATTTGGGACTGTGGCCGGGGGTCTGTTATGGGTCTGTATTGGGGGCTGTGTCCGGGGGTCTGTTATGGGTCTGTATTGGGGACTGTGGCCAGGGTCTGTTCTGGGTCTGTATTAGGGGCTGTGTCCGGGGGTCAGTTCTGGGTCTGTATTTGGGACTGTAGCCGTGGGTCTGTTATGGGTCTGTATTGGGGGCTGTGTCCGGGGGTCTGTTCTGGGTCTGTATTTGGGACTGTGTCCGGGGGTCTGTTATGGGTCTGTATTGGGGGCTGTGTCCGGGGGTCGGTTCTGTGTCTGTATTTGGGACTGTAGCCGGGGTCTGTTATGGGTCTGTATTGGGGCTGTGTCCGGGGTCTGTTCTGGGTCTGTATTTGGGACTGTGTCCGGGGGTCTGTTATGGGTCTGTATTGGGGGCTGTGTCCGGGGGTCGGTTCTGGGTCTGTATTTGGGACTGTAGCCGGAGGTCTGTTATGGGTCTGTATTGGGGGCTGTGTCTGGGGGTCTGTTATGGGTCTGTATTGGGGGCTGTGTCCAGGGGTCGGTTCTGGGTCTGTATTTGGCACTGTGGCCGGGGGTCTGTTATGGGTCTGTATTGGGGGCTGTGTCCGGGGGTCTGTTCTGGGTCTGTATTTGGGACTGTAGCCGGGGGTCTGTTATGGGTCTGTATTGGGGGCTGTGTCCGGGGTCTGTTATGGGTCTGTATTGGGGGCTGTGTCCAGGGGTCGGTTCTGGGTCTGTATTTGGGACTGTGGCCGGGGGTCTGTTATGGGTCTGTATTAGGGGCTGTGGCCGGGGTCTGTTATGGGTCTGTATTTGGGACTGTAGCCGTGGGTCTGTTCTGGGTCTGTATTAGGGGCTGTGTCCGGGGGTCTGTTATGGGTCTGTATTGGGGGCTGTGTCCGGGGGTCTGTTATGGGTCTGTATTGGGGGCTGTGTCCGGGGGTCTGTTATGGGTCTGTATTGGGGGCTGTGTCCAGGGGTCTGTTCTGGGTCTGTATTGGGGGCTGTGTCCGGGGGTCTGTTATGGGTCTGTATTAGGGGCTGTGGCCGGGGTCTGTTATGGGTCTGTATTTGGGACTGTAGCCGTGGGTCTGTTCTGGGTCTGTATTGGGGGCTGTGTCCGGGGGTCTGTTATGGGTCTGTATTGGGGGCTGTGTCCGGGGGTCTGTTCTGGGTCTGTATTGGGGGCTGTGTCCGGGGGTCTGTTATGGGTCTGTATTGGGGGCTGTGTCCGGGGGTCTGTTCTGGGTCTGTATTGGGGGCTGTGTCCGGTAGTCTGTTATGGGTCTGTATTGGGGGCTGTGTCCGGGGGTCTGTTCTGGGTCTGTATTGGGGGCTGTGTCCGGGGGTCTGTTATAGGTCTGTATTGGGGCTGTGTCCGGGGGTTGGTTCTGGGTCTGTATTTGGGACTGTAGCCAGGGGTCTGTTATGGGTCCGTATTGGGGGCTGTGTCCGAGGGTCTGTTCTGGGTCTGTATTGGGGGCTGTGGCCGGGGGTTGGTTCTGGGTCTGTACTTGGGACTGTAGCCGGGGGTCTGTTATGGGTCTGTTTTGGGGGCTGTGTCCGGGGGTCTGTTCTGGGTCTGTATTTGGGACTGTGGCCGGGGGTCTGTTCTGGATCTGTATTTGGGACTGTGGCCGGGGGTCTGTATCTGTTTACAGGAGTCTGGTCTGGGGTCTGTACTAGTTTAGGGGGTCCTGGTCTGAAGGGGTACTTCCACAACCCTTGTTCACACCAAATCATCTCATTCCACATATCTTTCCCAACCACAACTGAGGGGATGCCAGTCTCATCCTGGCACACACCTTGGCACCAGATCTGCACTTTGGAACCTTAAGGGACGTGGTATCTGCTGTACACAGATGACAGGACAAAGTGGAGCTGTTTTCTGATAAGACGCAGCGCTGAAGTAACTCCCAGGAACCATGACGCCTCGGACATCTCCACACAAGACGGATCAGGTCGGCCGACCCCGGGAAACATTCTGGACATTTATCTCAAGATCTTTTCTGGATTTTAATAAAGCATTTGGTGAATAATACAGTCAGGTTTTTTTTTCTCCCAATGAAATTGTAAAATCCGAGTGTGAACACTTACATTATATCATCAGGGAGTAAACGTTACTCGTCGACTTATTTCTAAAGTGCTCCTCAGCAAAGAGACCCAGGAATTCTCAATGTGAAAACAATCAGATTTCGCTCGAGAAGTTTCAGTACTTCACATTAAATAGGCCCCGAAATCCATCACTGGAACAATTCTGATGCTGGAAGATTTAATCTAGAATCAGCTGTATAACGAGGCAGCAAATTATATGAGCAGATAACTAGAGGGGTCAGACCCGTGAGTCCTGTAATCACAAAAAGATTCCTAAAGCCCCTCTGTCGGCAGATCTGTCCCTATGACCCCGGCTGACCTGTCACATGCGCTCCTGGCAGCTGAAGGCTTCTGTGTTGGTCCCTGTTCATATGTGTCTGCACTAATGAGGAAAATGATGGTTTATTATTATATGCAAATGAGCCCTAAGAGCAACGGGGGCGTTACCATTACACCAAGAGGCTCAGGTTGCCCAACAAAAGTTAGGGCGTAACCATTTTACATATCATGAGATAACGGAAGCAGTTTCCACATCTTAATTTCCCCTGCAATCTATGGATCAAGGGAATCATATTCAGATCATCATAATCCTTGATTCTCCTAGACACTACCGCCCCTAAGTATTTACATATAGGGTTTTCATCAATTATTCCCAAGGGGGAGTCAAGAGCGAGGGTGCCAGCATCCAAGAGGGAGTCAATAGAGAGGGTGCCAGCATCCAAGGGGGAGTCAATAGAGAGGGTGCCAGCATCCAAGGGGGAGTCAATAGAGAGGGTGCCAGCATCCAAGGGGGAGCTAAGAGCGAGGGTGCCAGCATCCAAGAGAGAGTCAACAGAGAGGGTGCCAACATCCAAGAGAGAGTCAACAGAGAGGGTGCCAGCATCCAAGGGGGAGTCAATAGAGAGGGTGCCAGCATCCAAGGGGGAGCCAAGAGCGAGGGTGCCAGCATCCAAGGGGGAGCCAAGAGCGAGGGTGCCAGCATCCAAGAGGGAGTCAATAGAGAGGGTGTCAGCATCCAAGAGAGAGTCAATAGAGAGGGTGCCAGCATCCAAGAGGGAGTCAATAAAGATGGTGCCATCATCCAAGAGAGAGTCAATAGAGAGGGTGCCAGCATCCAAGAGAGAGTCAGTAGAGAAGGTGCCAGCATCCAAGGGGAAGCCAAGAGAAGGGTGCCAGCATCCAAGGGGGAGCCAAGAGCAAGGGTGCCAGCATCCAAGAGAGAGTCAATAGAGAGGGCGCCAGCATCCAAGAGAGAGTCAATAGAGAGGGTGCCAGCATCCAAGGGGGAGCCAAGAGAAAGGGTGCCAGCATCCAAGAGGGAGTCAATAGAGAGGGTGCCATCATCCAAGAGGGAGTCAGTTGAGAAGGTGCCAGCATCTAAGAGAGAGTCATTAGAGAGGGTGCCAGCCAGGGGCGTAACTATAGGGGAAGCAGGGGAAGCGGAGGCTTTGGGGCCCTGACCCAGAAGGGGTCCATCCAAGAGGAGTAAAAGTACTAAAACATTTTGTCAGGGCCCCTCAACATTATTACACAATGAAATTATATACAGTGGCAGTATAGACAGTGTAGAAAACGGATGGAACAGCTGCCGGGCCTTGTCTGAGAGAGCGATCTTTACTAGCCACAGGAAAGGGGGCGGCATGAAAGGAAGGGGTTGTGAAAAACTTACTGGGGGTGGGGGCCCCATTCCAAAATTTGCTGTGGGGCCCAGTCATTTCTAGTTACGCCACTGGTGCCAGCATCCAAGGGGGAGCCAAGAGAAAGAGCGCCAGCATCCAAGGGGGATCCAAGAGAAAGGGTGCCAGCATCCAAGAGGGAGTCAATAGAGAGGGTGCCATCATCCAAGAGAGAGTCAATAGAGAAGGTGCCAGCATCCAAACGAGCGTCAATAGAGAGGGTGCCAGCATCCAAGGGGGAGCCAAGAGAAAGGGTGCCAGCATCCAAAGGGAGTCAATAAAGAGGTGCCATCATCCAAGAGAGAGTCAATAGAGGGGTGCCAGCATCCAGAGAGAGTCGATAGAGGGTGCCAGCATCCAAGAGAGAGTCGATAGAGAGGTGCCAGCATCCAAGGGGAAACCAAGAGAAAGGGTGCCAGCATCCAAGGGGGAGCCAAGAGAAAGGGTGCCAGCATCCAAGAGAGAGTCAATAGAGAAGGTGCCAGCATCCAAAAGATCATCAATAGAGAGGGTGCCCGCATCCGTCAGCTAAGTGCCAGCATCCAAAAGAGAGTCAATAGAGAAGGTGCCAGCATCCAAACGAGCGTCAATAGAGAGGGTGCCAGCATCCAAGGGGGAGCCAAGAGAAAGGGTGCCAGCATCCAAAAGGGAGTCAATAAAGAGGGTGCCATCATCCAAGAGAGAGTCAATAGAGGGGGTGCCAGCATCCAAGAGAGAGTCGATAGAGAGGGTGCCAGCATCCAAGAGAGAGTCGATAGAGAGGGTGCCAGCATCCAAGGGGAAACCAAGAGAAAGGGTGCCAGCATCCAAGGGGGAGCCAAGAGAAAGGGTGCCAGCATCCAAGAGAGAGTCAATAGAGAAGGTGCCAGCATCCAAAAGAGCATCAATAGAGAGGGTGCCCGCATCCGTCAGCTAAGTGCCAGCATCCAAAAGAGAGTCAATAGAGAGGGTGCCTGCATCCGTCAGCTAAGTGCCAGCATCCAAAAGAGAGTCAATAGAGAGGGTGCCTGCATCCGAGAGGGAGTCAAGACTGAGGGTGCCAGCATCCGAGAGGGAGTCAAGACTGAGGGTGCTAGTATCCAAGGGGGAGTCAAGAGTAAAGGTGTCAGCATCCAAGGGGGAGTCAGGAGTGAGGGTGCTAGCATCCTAGGGGGCGTCAATAGAGAGAGTGTCAGCATCCAAGGGGGATCAGAACTAATTTCTGCTACTTGATCACAAGACCTGAGAAAACACTACACCTCTGAAAGATTCCCATGATACCTTGAAGAGCTACAGGAGTATTCCCAACAAAAAGTACAATACTGTCTCCATAGAAAGAAAGTTTACTCTCACCAACACCGTATCTAAATCCCATAATACGACAGTCATTCCTGATCTCCATTACCAGTGGTTCAACTGTTAGGGCGAACAGCAGAGAGGACAGAGGACATCCCTGCCACATCCCTAGATGATTCAAACCCGCTTGAAATCTCCCCATTAACCATGATCGTAGGCAGAGGAAGAGAGCACAACTTCACCCGAGCCAAAAAATTATCTCCACAACCAAATCCTTCCAGGATCTCCCACAGATGTGCCATAAAATATTGGAGGATCTAACGGGCATTTAAGAGAGCGAACTCTAAGGCTTTTGCTGACTGACGGCTCTGCAAAAAGCCACGTTGGTCCCTGCCCAGCAATGGTGGGTCTTTATTAGTGATGAGTGGCAATATTCGAATTTGCGATATTTGGTAGAATATTCGTCATATATTTGCGAATTCACGGTTATTTTTTTGATTGTGAAAATCGGCAATGTAATATTCGCATAATGCACGTGCAATACAGGCGTGGGTCACTATAGCTACACTTTTCAAGCTGCTAGAAGTTTCCTGAGACTGGAGAAAATGGTTGGCACGGCAGAACATTACAATAGCTTTATATGCAGGTAGAGTGCTCCGAAATATTCGCTATTGTGAAATCGGCACTAATAATGTGAATATTTTGGCGCAATACGTGCAACTTCACATTTCAGCAGGTCTGACTACATATTAGGGTCCATTCACATGTCCGTGTGTGTTTTGCGGATCCACGGATCCGCAAAACACGGACATCGGCGATGTGCGTTCCGCAATTTGCGGACCGCACATCGCCGGCACTCTCATAGAAAATGCCTTTTCTTGTCCGCAATTGCGGACAAGAATAGGACATGTTCTATTTTTTTCGGGAACGCAATTGCGGACCCGGAAGTGCGGATCCGCAATTGCGGACCCGGCCGGGACATCGTCTGTCCCCATTGAAATTAATGGGTCCGCAATTCCGTTCCGCAAATGCGGAACAGAATTGCGGACGTGTGAATAGCCCCTTAGTGATCGGTGCACTAAGTATTGTTGTGAACTTGTGACATCACAGCACTATGTCTGTAGCATGTATGTATGTACAGCAGAACCTATCACACTACCTAACACCCTGCACTGGAACCTATCAGCTACACTATATCACTATCTAACCTACACTGACTATCTCCACTAACTATCTGTATTATATATATAAGATAACTAACTATCTAATGTATTGTGACATCACAGCACTATGTCTGTAGCATGTATGTATGGACAGAAGAACCTATCACACTACCTAACACCCTGCACTGGAACCTACCAGCTCCACTATATCACTATCTAACCTACACTGACTATCTCCCACTAACTATCTGTATTATATATATAAGATAACTAACTATCTAATGTAATGTGACATCACAGCACTATGTCTGCAGCATGTATGTATGGACAGCAGAACCTATAACACTACCTAACACCCTGCACTGGAACCTATCAGCTACACTATATCACTATCTAACCTACACTGACTATCTCCCACTTACTATCTGTATCATATATATATATATATATAAGATAACTAACTATCTAATGTAATGTGACATCACAGCACTATGTCTGTAGCATGTATATATGGACAGCAGAACCTATGACACTACCTAACACCCTGCACTGGAACCTATCAGCTACACTATATCACTATCTATCCTACACTGACTATCTCCACTAACTATCTGTATTATATATATAAGATAACTAACTATCTAATGTAATGTGACATCACAGCACTATGTCTGTAGCATGTATGTATGGAGAGCAGAACCTATCACACTACCTAACACCCTGCACTGGACCCTATCAGCTACACTATATCACTATCTAACCTACACTGACTATCTCCCACTAACTATCTGTATTATATATAGAAGATAACTAACTATCTAATGTAATGTGACATCACAGCACTATGTCTGTAGCATGTATGTATGGACAGCAGAACCTATCACACTACCTAACACCCTGCACTGGAACCTATCAGCTACACTATATCACTATCTAACCTACACTGACTATCTCCCACTAACTATCTGTATTATATACAGAAGATACATACAATGGCTGCTGGGGAGGTTCTTATATAGTAAGGGGTCGGCAACTTTCCTATTGGTTGCCAGGGATGTGGCTAAGCTCAGGCATAGACATTACAGCCTTTTCATTGGCCCACAAGCAAAAAGGGAGATTATTGATGAAAGAAAAGTAGAATATTTGAAAATATGAATATATATCACTATATCCAAATTTCACCCAACACTAGTCTTTATCAGTCTTCAGAAACATAGTAACCAGAGCCTCACATAGAGTTAGGTAAGTGACAGAGCCTCTTATAGAGTCAGGTAAGTAACACAAACTCTCATAGAGTCAGGTAAGTGACAGAGCCTCTCATAGAGTCAGGTAAGTGATAGAACCTCTCATAGCGTCCTGTAAGTGACCAGAGCTTCTCATAGAGTCAGCTAAGTGACAGAAACTCTCATAGAGTCAGGTAAGTGATAGAACCTCTCATAGTCAGGTAAGTGACCAAAGCCTCTCATGGAGTCAGGTAAGTGACCAGTGCTTCTCATAGAGTCAGGTAAGTGACCAGAGCTTCTCATAGAGTCAGCTAAGTGGCAGAACCTCTCATAGAGTTAGGTAAGTGACAAAACCTCTCATAGAGTCAGGTAAGTGACCAGAGCCTCTCATAGAGTCAGGTAAGTGACCAGTGCTTCTCATAGAGTCAGGTAAGTGACCAGAGCTTCTCATAGAGTCAGCTAAGTGACCCGAGCCTCTCATAGAGTCAGTTAAGTGAGTAGAGCCTCTCATAGAGTCAGGTAAGTGACCAGTGCTTCTCATAGAGTCAGGTAAGTGACCAGAGCTTCTCATAGAGTCAGCTAAGTGACCAGAGCTTCTCATAGAGTCAGGTAAGTGACCAGAGCTTCTCATAGAATCAGGTAAGTGACCAGTGCTTCTCATAGAGTCAGGTAAGTGACAGAACCTCTCAAGGAGATCTAGGTAAGTGACCAGTGCTTCTCATGTAGAGTCAGGAGTAGAGTCAGAGCCAGAGCTTCTCATAGAGTCAGGTTAGTGACAGAACTTCTCATGGAGTCAGGTAGTGACCAGAGCATCCTTAGAGTTCATAGAGTCAGGTAAGTGACCAGAGCTTCTCATAGAATCAGGTAAGTGACCAGTGCTTCTCATAGAGTCAGGTAAGTGACCAGAGCCTCTCATAGAGTCAGGTAAGTGACAGAACCTTTCAAAGAGTCAGGTAAGTGACCAGTGCTTCTCATAGAGTCAGGTAAGTGACAGAACCTCTCAAAGAGTCAGGTAAGTGTCCAGTGCTTCTCATAGAGTCGGGTAAGTGAGCAGAGCTTCTCATAGAGTCAGGTTAGTGACCGAACCTCTTATAGAGTTAGGTAAGTGACCAGTGCTTTTCAAAGAGTCAGGTAAGTGACAGAACCTCTCATAGAGTCAGGTAAGTGACCAGAGCCTCTCATAGAGTCAGGTTAGTGACCAGAGCCTCTCATAGAGTCAGGTAAGTGACAGAGCCTCTCATAGAGTCAGGTAAGTGACCAAAGCCTCTCATAGACTCAGGTAAGTGACCAGAGCCTCTCATAGAGTCAGGTAAGTGACCAGAGCCTCTCATAGAGTCAGGTTAGTGACCAGAGCCTCTCATAGAGTCAGGTAAGTGACAGAACCTCTCATAGAGTCAGGTAAGTGACCAAAGCCTCTCATAGAGTCAGGTAAGTGACCAGAGCTTCTCATAGAGTCAGGTAAGTGACCAGAGCCTTTTTATAGAGTCAGGTAAGTGACCAGAGCCTCTCATAGAGTCAGGTAAGTGACCAGAGCCTCTCATAGAGTCAGGTAAGTGACAAAACCTCTCATAGAATCAGGTAAGTGACTGGAGCCTCTCACAGAGTCAGGTAAGTGAGCAGAGATGCATTAAATATTCATAACATAACTCCCCATATATCTCTATAGGGGATCCCATCCATTTTGTAACTGGGGCCTCCAATTCCAGTCTTTGGTCCTGGAAACCAGAAACTAAAGTCAAGCAGCTGAGAATTTGTATATTTCCCCCCAGAGGATAATGCGCTCTCCTTCCCTCCTCCCACTGAATAGCAGCAGTGCCTGGTGATTTCTGCTGAGCATCAACCATCAATGCCAAAAAAAAACTCCCAGACCGCCTCCTTCCAAAAACTTTCTTTGTGCTCGTATCTTCTTCTGGGATTGTATCCTGCACAACAGTATTATGGGCTGCACGAGGATCATCCCCACTTCTCTCATTTCCATTGGATGGATCATTCACATAAGACAGCTCAGCCCTTAGAGAGTCCTCAAGCTATCTATGCTTCTTTCCGGTCCTTGCATTGAGTCCCTGAAAATCCTCCCTTAAATAGTTCTTTGCTGCACCCCAGACAATATGCTCCCCTGACAGTCCCTCCTCAGCTGCTAAAAAACATGAACTGCCGGGATATCAGAAATCAGCCATTGACCACAAAGTAATAACCTTCCAATTGTCATTCAAAAGAGCGTTTCTTCAGGGAGGAAACAAAATACCAAACTTCAAAAAAGCTAAATGTAGCCAACTAAGCAAGGCCATAGTCCTAACTAACTGGGACAAAGTCCTCAAAAATAAAAATGCAGCCACAAAATGGGATATTTTTTAAAAGCATCCTAAAATCTAATTGTAAGAGGTACATACCTTATGGGAATAAAAGGGTAAGAAAGAAGAAAAAAACAATGTGGATAAATAGAACTGTAAAGAAAGCAATAAATGACAAAAAGAAAGCATATAAAATCACTAAAACAGGAGGGAAGCGAGGAAGCACTGGAAAACTAGAACATGTAAAAGACAAATAAAAGCGGCCAAACTAGAGACCGAGAGATTAATTGCCAGAGAGAGCAAAACTAACCCTAAAATGTTTTTCAATACCGTATATAAATGGTAAAATGTTTGAACTAGAGAGTGTTGGTCCATTGCAGATTGATGAGGGTTGTAGAGAGCGATGAAGAGAAAGCAAAGCTATTAAATATATTTTTCTCCAATGTATTAACTGAGGAAAATAAACTGTCAGAGGAAAAATTGTGTCAAAATGAACTCTCCATTAAAAGTGCCCTTAAAAAGCATCTTAAAAAGATTAAAATAGACAAATCACCGGGACCAGATGGCATACACCCCGGTATCCTAAGAGAATTAAGTGATGTCATAGCCAGACCCTGGCTATTTCTGATATTTGGGGACTCTATACTGACAGGGAATGTTCCACAGGATTGGCGCATAGCAAATGTGGTGCCAATATTCAAAAAGGGTCCAAAAACAGAGCCTGGAAACTATAGGCCGGTAAGTGTAACATCTGTCGTGGGTAAACTGTTTGAAGGTTTTTTGAAAGATGCTATCTTAGAGCACCTCAATATAAATAAACAAATAATGCCATATCAGCATGGCTTCAGGAGGGATCGGTCATGTATTTTCACACTCGCGTTTCGCGCAGATCCATCTTGGACGGATCTGCTCAGATAATACTACCGTCTGCACTTTTGCACTTGCATTAGAGGATAGCATTTGTTTCCGGATCCGGATCCGTCTAACAAATGCATTGCAATACCGGATCCGTCTCTCCGGTTTCATCCGGAAAACTGGATCCGGTATTTTTTTTTTTCACAGATGTAAAGGTCTGCACATGTGCAGACCGGGAAACCGGATCCGTTTTTCTGGAACACTTGGTACCGGATCTGGTATTAATACAATGGAATCCAGCAAGTTGATCCATTCCGGCAAATGTTCCGGAATTTTGGCTGGAGAAAATGCTGCAGCATGCTGCGGTATTTTCTCCGGCCAAATACCGTAAGAGGGACTGAACTGAAGACATCCTTATGCATACTGAACGGATTGCTCTCTATTCAGAATGCATTAAGATAAAACTGAAGTGTTTTTTTCCGGTATTGAGACCCGGTGACAGAACTCAATACCGGAAAACTTTAACGCTAGTGTGAAAGTACCCTAACATAGCCAAGTCGGATCCGTCTTGAACACTATTGAAAGTTAATGGAGGACGGATCCGTTTTCTATTGTGCCAGATTGTGTCAGAGAAAACTGATCCGTCCCCACTAGCTAAGGCTACTTTCACATTAGCGTTTTCAATTTCGCTATTCTGATCCGTCATAAGATCTCAATAGCGGAAGAAAACGCTTCAGTTTTGTCGCCATTCATTGTCAATAGGGACAAAACTGAACTGAATGGAACGCACCAAAATGCATTCCGTTCCATTTAGTTGCGCTCCCATCGCAGTTAGAATAACTAGCAAGCAGCATTTTTCTGTCCGCGATGTGGTGCGGAGCAAGACGGATCCGTCCTGGCACACAATGTAAGTCAATGGGGACTGATCCGTTTTCACTGACACAATAGAAAACGGATCCGTCCCCCATTGACTTTCAATGAAGTTCATGACTATGGCTATAGAAGACATAATACAACCGGATCCGTTCATGGCAGATGCATGCGGTTGTATTATTGTAACGGAAGCGTTTTTGTAGATCCATGACGGATCCACAAAAAACGCTAATGTGAAAGTAGCCTTACATTGTGTGCCAGGTCAGTACTGAAGGGGTCACTGTCACTAGTGGGGTACCACAGGGGTCAGTACTGGAGGGGTCACTGTCACTAGTGGGGTACTACAGGGGTCAGTACTGGAGGGGTCACTGTCACTAGTGGGGTACCACAGGGGTCAGTACTGGAGGGGTCACTGTCACTAGTGGGGTACCACAGGGGTCAGTACTGGAGGGGTCACTGTCACTAGTGGGGTACCACAGGGGTCAGTACTGGAGGGGTCACTGTCACTAGTGGGGTACCACAGAGGTCAGTACTGGAGGGGTCACTGTCACTAGTGGGGTACCACAGAGGTCAGTACTGGAGGGGTCACTGTCACTAGTAGGGTACTACAGGGGTCAGTACTGGAGGGGTCACTGTCACTAGTGGGGTACCACAGGGGTCAGTACTGGAGGGGTCACTGTCACTAGTGGGGTACCACAGGGGTCAGTACTGGAGGGGGTCACTATCACTAGTGGGGTACCTCAGGGATCAGTACTGGAGGGTCACTGTCACTAGTGAGGTACCTCAGGGGTCAGTACTGGAGGGGTCACTGTCACTAGTGGGGTACCTCAGGGGTCAGTACTGGAGGGTCACTGTCACTAGTGGGGTACCACAGGGGTCAGTACTGGAGGGGTCACTGTCACTAGTGGGGTACCTCAGGGGTCAGTACTGGAGGGGTCACTGTCACTAGTGAGGGTACCACAGGGGTCAGTACTGGAGGGGTCACTGTCACTAGTGGGGTACACAGAGGTCAGTACTGGAGGGGTCACTGTCACTAGTGGGGTACCACAGGGGTCAGTACTGGAGGGGGTCACTATCACTAGTGGGGTACCTCAGGGATCAGTACTGGAGGGGTCACTGTCACTAGTGAGGTACCTCAGGGGTCAGTACTGGAGGGTTCACTGTCTCTAGTGGGGTACCTCAGGGGTCAGTACTGGAGGGGTCACTATCACTAGTGGGGTACCACAGGGGTCAGTGCTGGAGGGGTCTCTGTCACTAGTGGGGTACCACAGAGGTCAGTACTGGAGGGGTCACTGTCACTAGTGAGGTACCTCAGGGATCAGTACTGGAGGGGTCACTGTCACTAGTGGGGTACCTCAGGGATCAGTACTGGAGGGGTCACTGTCACTAGTGGGGTACCTCAGGGATCAGTACTGGAGGGGTCACTGTCACTAGTGGGGTACCACAGGGGTCAGTACTGGAAGGGGTCACTGTCACTAGTGGGGTATCACAGGGGTCAGTACTGGAGGGGTCACTGTCACTAGTGGGGTACCACAGGGGTCAGTAATGGAGGGGTCACTGTCACTAG
Source organism: Bufotes viridis (assembly GCA_033119425.1). Lineage (NCBI taxonomy): Eukaryota > Metazoa > Chordata > Amphibia > Anura > Bufonidae > Bufotes > Bufotes viridis. Next base: position 159,573,220 of record CM065595.1, read on the forward strand.
TGGGGTACCACAGGGGTCAGTACTGGAGGGGTCACTGTCACTAGTGGGGTACCTCAGGGGTCAGTACTGGAGGGGTCACTGTCAGTAGTGGGGTACCACAGGGGTCAGTAATGGAGGGGTCACTGTCACTAGTGGGCTACCACAGGGGTCAGTACTGGGGGGGTCACTGTCACTAGTGGGGTACCACAGGGGTCAGTACTGGAGGGGTCACTATCACTAGTGGGGTACCTCAGGGGTCAGTTTTGGACCCTATTCTCTTCAATATATTTATTAATGATCTTGTAGAAGGCCTGCACAGTAAAATATCTATTTTTGCAGATGACACTAAACTGTGAAAAGTAATTAACACAGAAGAGGACAGTATACTGTATATACACTACAGAGGACAGTATACTGTATATATACTACAGAGGACAGTATACTGTATATATATATATACTACAGAGGACAATATACTGTATATATACTACAGAGGACAGTATACTGGATATATACACTACAGAGGACAGTATACTGTATATATATACTACAGAGGACAGTATACAGTATATATACTACAGAGGACAGTATACTGTATATATATACTACACAGGACAGTATACTGTATATATATACTACAGAGGAGAGTATACAGTATATATACTACAGAGGACAGTATACTGTATATATACACTACAGAGGACAGTATACTGTATATATATACTACAGAGGAGAGTATACAGTATATATACTACAGAGGACAGTATACTGTATATATATACTAGAGGACAGTATACTGTATATATATACTACAGAGGAGAGTATACAGTATATATACTACAGAGGACAGTATACAGTATATATACTACAGAGGACAGTATACTGTGTATATATATACTACAGAGGACAGTATACTGTATATATATACTACAGAGGAGAGTATACAGTATATATACTACAGAGGACAGTATACTGTATATATACACTACAGAGGACAGTATACTGTATATATATACTACAGAGGAGAGTATACAGTATATATACTACAGAGGACAGTATACTGTATATATATACTACAGAGGACAGTATACTGTATATATACTACAGAGGACAGTATACTGTATATATACTACAGAGGACAGTATACTGTATATATATACTACAGAGGACAGTATACTGTATATATACTACAGAGGACAGTATACTGTATATATACAACAGAGGACAGTATACTGTATATATACACTACATAGGACAGTATACTGTATATACACTACAGAGGAGAGTATACAGTATATATACTACAGAGGACAGTATACTGTATATATACTACAGAGGACAGTATACTGTATATATACAACAGAGGACAGTATACTGTATATATACTACAGAGGACAGTATACTGTATATATATACTACAGATGACAGTATACTGTATATATACTACAGAGGACAGTATACTGTATATATACTACAGAGGACAGTATACTGTATATATACACTACAGAGGACAGTATACTGTATATATATACTACAGAGGACAGTATACTGTATATATACTACAGAGGACAGTATACTGTATATATACTACAGAGGACAGTATACTGTATATATACTACAGAGGACAGTATACTGTATATATACTACAGAGGACAGTATACTGTATATATATACTACAGAGGACAGTATACTGTATATATATACTACAGAGGACAGTATACTGTATATATACTACAGAGGACAGTATACTGTATATATACATACAGAGGACAGTATACTGTATATATACTACAGAGGACAGTATACAGTATATATACTACAGATGACAGTATACTGTATATATACTACAGAGGACAGTATACTGTATATATACTACAGAGGACAGTATACTGTATATATATACTACAGATGACAGTATACTGTATATATATACTACAGAGGACTGTATACTGTATATATACTACAGAGGACAGTATACTGTATATATATACTACAGAGGACAGTATACTGTATATATATACTACCGAGGAGAGTATACAGTATATATACTACAGAGGACAGTATACTGTATATATACTACAGAGGACAGTATACTGTATATATACTACAGAGGACTGTATACTGTATATATACTACAGAGGACAGTATACTGTATATATACTACAGAGGACAGTATACTGTATATATACTACAGAGGACAGTATACTGTATATATATACTACAGAGGAGAGTATACAGTATATATACTACAGAGGACAGTATACTGTATATATACTACAGAGGACAGTATACTGTATATATACAACAGAGGACAGTATACTGTATATATACACTACATAGGACAGTATACTGTATATATACTACAGAGGACAGTATACTGTATATATACTACAGAGGACAGTATACTGTATATATATACTACAGAGGACAGTATACTGTATATACACTACAGAGGACAGTATACTGTATATATACTACAGAGGACAGTATACTGTATATATACTACAGAGGACAGTATACAGTATATATACACTACAGAGGACAGTATACTGTATATATACTACAGAGGACAGTATACTGTATATATACAACAGAGGATAGTATACTGTATATATACAACAGAGGACAGTATACTGTATATATACACTACATAGGACAGTATACTGTATATATACTACAGAGGACAGTATACTGTATATATACTTCAGAGGATAGTGTATTGTATATATATACTACAGAGGACAGTATACTGTATATACACTACAGAGGACAGTATACTGTATATATATACTACAGAGGACAGTATACTGTATATATATACTACAGAGGACAGTATACTGTATATATACTACAGAGGACAGTATACTGTATATATACTACAGAGGACAGTATACTGTATATATATACTACAGAGGACAGTATACAGTATATATACTACAGAGGACAGTATACTGTATATATATACTACAGAGGACAGTATACTGTATACACTACACACAATAAGTTAGAGATATTTGTCTTTTGGGTGAAATTTATGGAAAACGTGCAAATTTCTTGCTCCAGTGAAATTATATCCTGAAAGTCAGGCATTTAAGTAGAAGCAGCAATGGTGATTCCCTTATCTGAGGCAATTTTTTAAAACAAAAGCCAACCCCAGTGCTGGGTATACCGCCTCAAAATGTCAGCGTCTCAGGAACTTGTCCTGTGACCTTGAGAATCAATTCCAGCTAGCCGACGACGTCTCCTGCTGTTCACAAGTCGCCTTATTGTAAGTTGAGGCATTGCATCCCACTCTTCTGGAAATCTGGAAGGGCTGCCCTCAGGTCATTGAGGTTCTGGGGTACAGAGTTACGGTTTTCAATGGGATTCAGGTCTGGAGGAAGTGCAGGCCGCTCCATGTGAGGTCCCCAGTCTCCAGCAGCCGCTCCATGTGAGGTCCCCGGTCTCCAGCAGCCGCTCCATGTGAGGTCCCCCAGTCTCCAGCAGCCGCTCCATGTGAGGTCCCCCAGTCTCCAGCAGCCGCTCCATGTGAGGTCCCCCAGTCTCCAGCAGCCGCTCCATGTGAGGTCCCCCGGTCTCCAGCAGCCGCTCCATGTGAGGTCCCCCAGTCTCCAGCAGCCGCTCCATCTGAGGTCCCCCAGTCTCCAGCAGCCGCTCCATGTGAGGTCCCCCGGTCTCCAGCAGCCGCTCCATGTGAGGTCCCCCAGTCTCCAGCAGCCACTCCATGTGAGGTCCCCAGTCTCCAGCAGCCGCTCCATGTGAGGTCCCCCAGTCTCCAGCAGCCGCTCCATGTGAGGTCCCCCGGTCTCCAGCAGCCGCTCCATGTGAGGTCCCCCAGCCTCCAGCAGCCGCTCCATGTGAGGTCCCCCAGTCTCCTGCAGCTGCTCCATGTGAGGGCCCCCAGTCTCCAGCAGCCGCTCCATCTGAGGTCCCCCAGTCTCCAGCAGCCGCTCCATGTGAGGGCCCCCGGTCTCCAGCAGCCGCTCCATGTGAGGCCCCCAGTCTCCAGCAGCCGCTCCATGTGAGGCCCCCAGTCTCCAGCAGCCGCGCCATGTGAGGTCCCCCGGTCTCCAGCAGCCGCTCCATGTGAGGTCCCCCAGTCTCCAGCAGCCGCTCCATCTGAGGTCCCCCAGTCTCCAGCAGCCGCTCCATGTGAGGTCCCCGGTCTCCAGCAGCCGCTCCATGTGAGGTCCCCCAGTCTCCAGCAGCCGCTCCATGTGAGGTCCCCGGTCTCCAGCAGCCGCTCCATGTGAGGTCCCCAGTCTCCAGCAGCCGCTCCATGTGAGGTCCCCCGTCTCCAGCAGCCGCTCCATGTGAGGTCCCCCAGTCTCCAGCAGCCGCTCCATGTGAGGTCCCCCGGTCTCCAGCAGCCGCTCCATGTGAGGTCCCCAGTCTCCAGCAGCCGCTCCATGTGAGGTCCCCAGTCTCCAGCAGCCGCTCCATGTGAGGTCCCCAGTCTCCAGCAGCCGCTCCATGTGAGGTCCCCAGTCTCCAGCAGCCGCTCCATGTGAGGTCCCCAGTCTCCAGCAGCCGCTCCATGTGAGGTCCCCCAGTCTCCAGCAGCCGCTCCATGTGAGGTCCCCCAGCCTCCAGCAGCCGCTCCATGTGAGGTCCCCCAGTCTCCAGCAGCCGCTCCATGTGAGGTCCCCCAGTCTCCTGCAGCTGCTCCATGTGAGGTCCCCCAGTCTCCAGCAGCCGCTCCATGTGAGGGCCCCCAGTCTCCAGCAGCCGCTCCATCTGAGGTCCCCCAGTCTCCAGCAGCCGCTCCATGTGAGGGCCCCCAGTCTCCAGCAGCCGTTCCCTAATGACAGGACCTCGATGAGCTGGAGCAGGCATCCTCAAACTGCGGCCCTCCAGCTGTTGCAAAACTACAACTCCCAGCATGCCCGAACAGCCTACTGGTATCAGCCTACAGCAGGGCATTGTGGGAGTTGTAGTTTTACAACAGCTGGAGGGCCACAGTTTGAGGAGGCCTTTGCAGGAGCATTGTCCTCCATGAAGATGCCATTAGGCCGGTGTTGTTCCTAGAGAGGCACAATGACCGGATTACTGATGGTTTTCAGGTAGTCTGGGCTGTCACTGGACCATTTACAGTGTAGGGCAGTTCTGTACTGACGAGACACACCGGCCCACACTGTGACACCACCACAGGCTCGTCTGGTGACCACAGTGGCTGATGCAGAGCGCTCTCCTTGACATCTCCATCATGGTTGGCGGCCATCATTTCTGCTCAGCGAGAACGGACTTTCATCAGTGAATAGCGCTGCGGCCACTGCTCCCTCGTCCAGCGTAGATGCTCCCTGGCCCATGCAGGACAATGACGCCTGTGGTCAGGTACCATTAAAGGTTGCCTAGCACGCAGACCACGATGATGTAAACGGTTTCCAATGGTCTGACTTGACACTTGGGTGCCTCCTACCTCCCTTAAATTTGCCTGGAATTGTGTGGCATTCATTATCCACTTCTGCAGGGCCTTGTTCATCAGTGTGGGATGTGACCAAAGGACGTCCACTTCTCTGCCTTTCTGTGACTCTTCCAGTCTCTGTATCTCTGATACAACCTGCTGATGACACTGTGACCCTCTAAGCTCAGAGGTCACTTCCGTCTGAGAACATCCTGCTTGAAACCTCACAATGATGGCTGATCAATTGTTAGGTGTTGTCTTGGTCTCATGATGTCAGAATGTGAGCAGCAAGATGAGGAGGACTGTTTAAATAAAAAACTATTCTAATTGAAGCAGGAAATTTATTGGACGATTTATGGATCAAACACCTGGTGTGAATTTTCCTGTTAAGTTCCTTGTTAGAGAACAGCAAGTTGTGCAAAAAGTACTGAAGCACTGAACAGTTGGACCTGTGCGTTCAGAAGGTCACGTTAAATTCACCTGTAAAGGTCAGAGGGCATTTTAGGTTCATCCTGAAATTTCACCCACAAGCCAAATATCCCAAACTTTTTGTGAGTAGTGTATTTGTACGTACACGTGTATCTGTGTATCTGTTATGTATGTGTTATATATGTGTATATGTATGTTGTATATCTGTATACGTATTTGTGTAGTGAAGCCCAGCCATGTGACATGTAGGATATTGCTGGTGTCCGCCTGGCGCTCAGAAGCTATTATCATTCTTGTCTTCCCGCCGCTCACCTGGCGAATATTATCTGGAAATTGCTCCATTTCGTCGGCGGGCATCTCAATGATTGCCTGGCGCCTTGGGACGGACGGCAGCGTTTCTGGCTACGAGACACCTGTTCGTTTGCTCTGTGGTTGCGAGAGATGAGACGTTCCTCCTGAAGTGCCTGTCTTTTATTTAAGCTTGTCACGGCGGAGACGGCGATATCAAGGATAATTGCCCTCATCTGGAGACGTCTGCATGCCGCTCACATCGTAGAAATCTGCAAAATGTCAGAACACCAGCCTGATTCCTCTCCCTGGATCAGCGGCACCATCACCCCTGCTCAAAGGGGAAGGTCAGGAGACCACCCTAGAATGAGACCACCCACACAATGCCCTACGGTGGATGTAGCGTGAAGGTTTGGGTGAAGAATGGTATGGGCACATGGTGATCAGGCCCCAGGCAGCAGTGTACAGGTGAGATGAGCGGCGCCAACTGTGAGGTGAAGGCCCTGTAATCAGCATGTTGTGAGACCCGTATAACATGAAGCATTCGCGGACCAGTGACCGGCACCAGCACCGCGCAGTCTGATCGAAAAGGGCTGGACCGACCTGCAGGAAATAAATGCTTACTGTCAGTGAATGGAAACATTCATTGTCCACAGCCAGCCGAGTCATGTAACAATGTAACCACACGTGACGAGCCGGCCGGAGATCGGGAGAGAAACCGCCACCAAAAACTGCCCAAAATGAGACGCTTTCCACAGCAGCAGCAGCAGCAGGCCCAGCGACATTTCTAAGACCATGTTTTTGCTGGTACTGTAATACAGCGGCGGCAAATCCACATGATTTACTCCACATGTGAACTCGCCCTTAAAGTAAATAAAGGACATGTTCTATTTTTTTATTGTGTGGAGGCACAAATCCCACAAAAGTGCTTCGTAGTGCCTCTGCTCCGCACCTCTCCGCATCTTGAGGATTGCGGACTAATTCAACTCCATGGGTCCGCATCCATGGTACGGAGTGCATACGGCCGGTGCCCGTATATATAGCGGACCTACTGTTTGCAGTCCGCAAAATCGTGTGCATGAGCCCTAAGTTTCTGCTGTTTAAATATTAGGCAGGAAAGTGTAAATGTGTCACAAAATGGTAAAAACTGCATAAAACCCAAAAACTTGAATCAGTGCAGAGCTACTGTAACGGGGAGCTCGGGCTCTGCTGGACCCCGACATCCAGCTTCTATGGCAGCGCTCATCATTGTAGATCATGGCCGCACTCACGCTTAGCCTCCTTTCTGGGGCTTTAGTTCTGTGCACAGCTCTGTATCTTAATACCCTGGTCAGGGCAAGGTGCCATGTCAGTGCCCTCCGAGTCCCTGCAGAACATGGTCTGAACTTCCAGCTACCATCCTGTGCCCCTAGAGAATGTATTCACCCACAGACACACTGTAACAAACGCCCTTATTAGATGCAATTCTGTGTCTGATCAGGGCTGTGCTGCCACCTAGTGCTGTGTCGGGGCATGCCAGGGCTCCAGTCTGGGACCTTACAGTCTGGTGCCATGTTGCACCTGCCAGCCTCCTAGACCCCTCCCTATAGGCGCAGTACCTGGCAGCTGCAATAAATAAATGGCATTTATCAAAGTCGCTGTGGGCAAGACCAGGGCAAGACCGGGGCAACGAAGGTTCCCGACTTATCAAAAGAAAATCCACTGAATGCAAAATGATCTTTATATCTTTGAAGTTCTTGTGTTTCAGCCTGAAGAAAAATTCTCTGAATAAGTGAAGATCATGAAGACGATTTCAACAGAGTCTCTTATGAGTGAAAATCAGAAAGGAATCGGCCACAGCGCGCGCCTGTCACAAGCAATTCCTGCCGACGTCTCCTGCCGAATCCTGGTGTCTGGATTGGGTTTTCTCTCATATCATATAGATAGATAACATACAGATACATGCAGCACTCCATTATAGTCACTGTGTGCGCTGTACCCCAGAAGGCTACTGCAAGGGATTTATTTGGTACTTAATGGGTTAATGTCCATTGTTAGGGTCCATTCACACGTCCGTGTGTGTTTTGCGGATCCACGGATCCGCGGATACGCTAAACACGGACATCGGCGATGTGCTTTCCGCAATTTGCGGACCGCACATCGCCGGCACTCTCATAGAAAATGCCTTTTCTTGTCCGCAATTGCGGACAAGAATAGGACATGTTCTATTTTTTTCGGGAACGCGATTGCGGACCCGGAAGTGCGGATCCGCAATTGCGGACCCGGCCGTGACATCATCTGTCCCCATTGAAACCAATGGAGACGTGTGAATGGGGCCTTAATGTTACAGGGATTCTCCAGGATTCCAAAAACAGCACCACACCTGTCATGGTATACAGAGACATGGTATACAGAGACATGGTGTACAGAGACATGGTATACAGAGACATGGTGTACAGAGACATGGTATACAGAGACATGGTATACAGAGACATGGTGTACAGAGACATGGTGTACAGAGACATGGTGTACAGAGACATAGTGTACAGAGACATGGTGTACAGAGACATAATATACAGATACATAATATACAGAGACATGTTATACAGAGACATGGTATACAGAGAGATGGTATACAGAGACATGGTGTACAGAGACATAGTACAAAGATACATAGTATACAGAGACAGAGTATACAGAGACATGGTATACAGAGACATGGTATACAGAGACAGAGTATACAGAGACATGGTATACAGAGACATGGTGTACAGAGACATGGTGTACAGAGACATAATATACAGATACATGGTATACAGAGACATGGTATACAGAGACATGGTATACAGAGACATGGTGTACAGAGACATGGTATACAGAGACATGGTATACAGAGACATGGTATACAGAGACATGGTATACAGAGACATAATATACAGATACATAATATACAGATACATGGTATACAGAGACATGGTATACAGAGACATGGTATACAGAGACATGGTATACAGAGACATGGTATACAGATACATGGTATACAGAGACATGGTATACAGAGACATGGTATACAGAGACATGGTATACAGAGTCATGGTGTACAGAGACATGGTGTACAGAGACATGGTGTACAGAGACATGGTGGACAGAGACATGGTATACAGAGACATGGTATACAGAGACATGGTATACAGAGACATGGTATACAGAGACATGGTGGACAGAGACATGGTGTACAGAGACATGGTATACAGAGACATGGTGTACAGAGACATGGTGTACAGAGACATGGTGTACAGAGACATGGTGTACAGAGACATGGTGTACAGAGACATGGTGTACAGAGACATGGTATACAGAGACAGGTATACAGAGACATGGTATACAGAGACATGGTGGACAGAGACATGGTGTACAGAGACATGGTATACAGAGACATGGTGTACAGAGACATGGTGTACAGAGACATGGTGTACAGAGACATGGTGTACAGAGACATGGTATACAGAGACATGGTATACAGAGACATGGTGTACAGAGACATGGTGTACAGAGACATGGTATACAGAGACATGGTATACAGAGACAGAGTACAAAGATACATAGTATACAGAGACATAATATACAGATACTGTACATAATCATGATTCCAAATTTGATATTTTTGCAATATTTTTAATTTTGACTTCAGTTGAAAGAAACAGGGAAGCTGATAATGTGAAATATTAGAAGCTTTAGTTGTGTTTTCCTATTATATTCCTTTATATTTTTACCTTTTGTTTCCTTTTCTTTATTATTTTCATTCATAATTCGGCCTGAGCCTCCTACGGGCAGCGCAAATCACGGCATTGAGAGGACGAGGCACAAGGTTGCCGGCGCTGTCCTCGCTGTGTCACCGTCACCGGTTTTCCTAAATTGAATTTCTCTTTTGCTAAATATTTTGTTTTAATAAAAAAAACTGCTAATGACATTTCAGTCATTAGAAAAATAAAAACATGGCGTCCTTTGTGATGGGCTTAATGGCCGTGCGGCGTCCACTGATGGATTTTATTGCACTGATTCCGCCTTTCAACCTCCTGCGACTAAGCCAAATTAATGGAGCCCCCTATCAATCCATTTTGTGTTGATTGAATTTTCTGGATTAGCCTGACCTTTCCACAGCGACATTAACGCAGCTCGGAGGAAAGTCACAGATGAGAAAGTCAGGGAGAAAGCGGGCGACGGGAAAGTTTCTTTCCAATTTGTATGTAAAATGTATTGAAATGGTTGTAATTCCACTTAGCTGCTGCAAATGTGCTGAGCAAATGCCAGGCGCTTCTGCGGAGTCAGCGCTTGTCACAGCACGGAAATCAAATGGCGCCTCATAAAGCTCGGGACCCGGCAAGAGAGGCAAGGATGTGACCAAGAGCACCCGGCGTATTAACCCCTGATGATATGGAGCACACTAGAGGCATGAAACATCCCAGACTCCAAACTGATACATTGTAACAAAGTATCAGCTCAGGACAGATGTTTGTTTGTGAGAAGTATCTGGATGTAAAATAAAGTGCTTCCATACACTGACAGCAAGCAGAAAAATGTCTATGCTCTTGAAATGCCGGTTTAAAGGAATTTTCTTCAATCACGTTTTCCCAGTTTGATATTTTCCAGTCTTCTATATTTTATAACAGGGGTTGGGAACTCCAGCTGCTGGGAAACTACAACTCCCAGCATTCACACTTGCTTGGCTGTTCTTGTAACTCCCTTATAAGTGAAAGGAGGATTCTGGGAGTTGTAGTTTTAGAACAGCCGGAGGTTGCTGATCCCTGTTTTATGACATTAAGTGGTTGGATGTCGCATGCAATGTGGGAGGTGTCACATGTCCCCATCAGGCGCCACGTAAACCAGGGCCTGGTGCGGATCTCTGGACTCCTGGACATAACACGACTCCTCGGATCCTGCAGAAATCTCCAGGCTTCGCCTTTGGAAGCCTTTATACACCCGCCATGTACGGAGGACGCTGCATGATATAAATAATCCTCCGCCAGATATAAATTACAGACGGCGGTGGGAGGGGGGCTTCTGCGGAGCCTCATTCATTATCAGACCTGGAGAGCCAGGAATATAAGGACACGTCAGACGCGATCAGTGATAGATTGGCTCAATCAGCGCTTCTGACGGCCGCGCAGGAACGCCCGGGCACCATTAATAAGTGGAGCCCCTATAGGGATATAAGTCATGTCTGTGCTCCTGTCTGCTCACTCTGAGTCCTCATCCTTCACTGCATGAGGTCATTTACGAGACCGTGTAATCTGCAGGGGGGGGGCTGGAAAGGGTTAACCGACACAGAATGGCGACCGTAGCTGCAGAGACTTTATCATAATACGGGCGACTGCACACTACAGTATCTGTTTTGCGGTCTGCAATTTGTGGATCTGCAAAACATGGATCCTGGCCGTGTGCATGCAACCATTTTTTTTTTATTAAACTCTTGTAGAAAAATATTTTTTTGAGGGGCCACGGAACAGACATACAGATGCGGACAGCACACGGTGTGCTCTACGCATTTTGCAGCCCCATTGAAATGAATGGGTCCACATCTGATCCGCAAATCAGTGTTGCACTCCAGAGCTGCACTCACTATTCTGCTGGTGCAGTCACTGTGTACATACATTACTTTTCCTGTACTGATCCTGAGTTACATCCTGTATTATACTCCAGAGCTGCACTCAATATTCTGCTGGTGCAGTCACTGTGTACATACATTACTTATCCTGTACTGATCCTGAGTTACATCCTGTATTATACTCCAGAGCTGCACTCACTATTCTGCTGGTGGAGTCACTGTGTACATACATTACTTATCTTGTACTGATCCTGAGTTACATCCTGTATTATACTCCAGGGCTGCACTCACTATTCTGCTGGTGGAGTCACTGTGTACATACATTACTTATCCTGTACTCATCCTGAGTTACATCCTGTATTATACTCCAGAGCTGCACTCACTATTCTGCTGCTGTAGTCACTGTGTACATACATTACTTATCCTGTACTGATCCTGAGTTACATCCTGTATTATACTCCAGAGCTGCACTCACTATTCTGCTGGTGCAGTCACTGTGTACATACATTACTTATACTGTACTGATCCTGAGTTACATCCTGTATTATACTCCAGAGCTGCACTCACTATTCTGCTGCTGTAGTCACTGTGTACATACATTACTTATCCTGTACTGATCCTGAGTTACATCCTGTATTATACTCCAGAGCTGCACTCACTATTCTGCTGGTGCAGTCACTGTGTACATACATTACTTATACTATACTGATGTATACTGATTCTGTACTCCAGAGCTGTACCCTCTATTCTACAACCCCTATACTATAGGTTTATGGCTCCTCCTATATTGGGTGTAAATGCGGTTATTTTAGGATTTTGGATCCATCCAGAGCAGCGCCGTCTCTCCTCCCTTTGGACCTCGTCCTATTTCCAGATGATATCCAGTCCCTTTTCGCCGTCACTGCGAGGATCGGTCTGATGATTATTACAATTAATGTCTTCTCATTACCTCCAGATCCATTTCTGTTGCTCCTGGGCCATTAATTCAGCAATGTCAGCGCGCTCTTCCTCTGACATCTGCCCTAATTAGCGGACAGGACGCCACCACAAATTGGAAGTCACATGGCGTCATTAAAAAATTAGCGCTTTTACTAAACAATATGCTGCTCAGCAGCCAAGAACGCTCCAAATATACGGTGGTCAGGGGGCGACCCCAGCAATCATCAGAGACAATGGCTCCAGGCGCCCCAGGGTTAATATGGAGAATAACTGATTCTATTAATCTTCATGTCCTTGTCCGGACTTAATCAAGCAGAACTGGGAGCGTTCAGCGGGTAACGTGCGGCCGCCATCCCCGATATCACAGGTCCTTTATCACCTTATATCGGCGCCAAACCTCAGATTCTCATCACGGTATCCATCATTGTGTGCAGTTTCATTATTCTCTCTCAAGCTGTGGGCACTTAGAAGCCATCACAGCCATGCCTAGTAATGGCATGGCTGTGATTGGCCGGTGCATCATGTGACCCCGCCTCTATACAAGCTGGATCACGTGTAGCACCGCCCATGAGCTCAGACTAGTGCAGGGACAGGAAGCAGCTGAAGGGAGGGAAAGTGTTAGGAATCTCGTCCGGCTATTTATACTGGTGTGACCAATAGTGATTTTTTTTGTGGGTGCAATACACCAGCTTTGCACCCCTGACACAGAAATATATTAAATAATCTAGCTGTTACATCGGTGGGTGACATATACCAATTGTTTGTGTGGGGTGCACCTGCACTGCATAGATGACGGGGAAATAAATCTAGTTAATCCATCTGTTAGTTCAATGGGTGACCTCAAAGAATGAGGAGAGCACAAATAAGGGACGTGGCCCTGGTCGTGGTGCTGCTGGTGTTGGTGGAGCTCCTGGTGCAGGGAGAGGACGTGGTCGATCTGCCAGCTACACGCCCAAATGAAACACCTTCCTCAGGTGCACGTAGGCGACAGGACGTTCAGCGTTATTTTGTAGGCTGAATACCAGTGTACGAATGGTGAGGCCAGAACAAGTAGAGTTTGTAGTGGATTGGGTGGCTGACAGTGGCGCCAGTTCCTTCACATTGTCGCCCACCCGTTCCCCCAGTTGGCACCTGCAGCCCATGGGCATCTGGATTTCACCTCACCCCCTTGAATATCAGCCAAGCAGTCTGAGCCCCAAGTCATGCAGCAGTCTCTTATGCTTTTTGATGACTGCTGGCAGGGTTTCGTCCACATAGCCCTGTCCCAGGAGTGGAAGACATTGAGTGCACTGATGCCCAACCACTTATGTTTCAGAATGTGGACATGGGACGACCACCGAAACACAGGTGCCAACTGCTGTGGCTTTCTGCCGTGTGCAGACCGGCAAGGAGGGCAGAGGTGAGGACTGGGTGGAAGATGATGTGGAGGACGATGAGGTCCTAGACCCCACATGGAATCAAGGTCATGCGAGTGACGTGTGCAGTCCGGACTAACAGGTGGTGGTCACACAGCGCCAGACGCACAGCAAAAGAGGGAGCAGGGGGCAAAAGCAGAGTGGCCGTCCCTTAGACAGTACGCCTGCTACTGGCCACCGCACCCAGTGACCGAGCACACCAAGGCCAGCTCCAAGGAGTTTCCCGGCGTGGCAGTTCTTTAGACAATGTGCTGACGACAAGACCCGAGTGGTTTGCACGCTGTGCCTTCAGAGCCTGAAGCGAGGCATTAACATTCTGAACCTTAGCACAACCTGCATGACCAGGCATCTACATGCAAAGCACGAACTGCAGTGGAGTAAACACCTCAAACACCACGAAAGATCTCAGGCTCCTCCTGCTCCCTCTTCTGCCGCAGTCTTGGCCTCTTCCTCCACCCCGCAAACAGAGGATGTGGCAGCAACACCACCACCTCCACCATTGGTGTACCAATATGCCTTAGGCCTCTTTCACACATGACGACCGGATAAGAGGCGGGTGCATTGTGGGAATATGCGCGTTTTTCCCGCGCGGGTGCAAACGTTTGTGACGCGTTTTGCACGCGCGTGAGAAAAAACGCCATGTTTGGTACCCAGACCCGAAGCCGGACTTCATCACTGAAGTCCGGTTTCGGGTCTTCTGGAGAATTGATTATTTTCCCTTATAACATGGTTATAAGGGGAAATAATAGCATTCTCAATAAAGAATGCATAGTAAAATGAAGAGGAAGGGGTTAAAAATAATAAAAGCTTCTATGGGGCCGCCGTTGCGTGAAAAATAAACAATATAGAGCATGCTGCGATTTTCACGCAACGCAGAAGTGAGGCGTGAAAATCACCGCTCATGTGCACAGCCCCATAGAAATGAATGGGTCCGGATTCAGTGCGGGTGCTATGCGTCCTCCTCACGCATTGCACCCGCGCAGAAAACTCGCCCGTGTGAAAGGGGCCTTAGACTTTTCCTGCCATTCACCAGCGCAGGATGCCTTATGAACGGGCAGCGCACTGAATGTAGGCCGGCTATTATAGCTGAATGATAATGTACACGGAAGATATACTATACTGGTCTGTAGTATTCAGGTTAAATTGCCGTGTTGGTACTTTGCGATAAATACATGGCTTTGGGGTTGCAATTCGGGCACTCGATCTCTAAAAGGTTCGCCATCACTGGACTGAGCCCTCACTCTGATATAATAAAATTTGAGCCAATATATTTTGATCAAAAAACATCTGTGCCCGCCTACCAGCGCCAAGGTGGTCTCAGTGATGCAGGTCCTACGTTAAACCTACCTATGGACATCTACAGTATATTCAGGGAAATCCCAGCACAACCTCAAAAACTACTGATCCTGTGACTTCCCCCAAAATAAAAATAATAAAATACTCATCTCATTCACTTGCACAAGAGGGAACACTCGCTCCGCACTGGAGGCAGCAGGAGTGTCGTGATGTCACAGTACTGGGAATGTCAGGTCCTGGTTCCTCCAGTGCAGAACGAGTGTTCCCTCATGTGCAAGTGTACAGCGTGCATTGTAGGACATGGTCAGATATTACATCCTGATGTAACAGCCATTTTATTTCTCTGAAATGCTGATGAAAAATGGTAATTTGACTTATTTGCAAGAACAAGTATTTGAACTTGTCAGTGTGCCCTAAAGTAAGTGAATACCCTATTGAAACCTAAAATAACTGAACCCACTTGACACCCTAAAGTACGTGAATTCCTTACTGCATCCAAAAATAAATAAACCCCTTATTGCACTGTAAAGTAAGTGAACCCCCTATTGTAATGTAAATGTCACGGTGGGCAGTGGGGAAAACTCCCCACCGTACAATATAGGGAATTTGGGAAAGCAACTAAGCCAGGACACTGCGAAAAGGGGAGCACGACACCTCCTAATGCCACCCTCATCCTATCCCTAACCTCCTAATTATATGAGCTGACCTCGATAGTAGGGGGGCTCATACTCTGTAACCTGGGTCCTACTGACCCTACCTCGGTCTCTGCAATATGGAAGTCAGGAAACGGATGAACCAGAGTCTCACACAGGCCTAGCAACAGAGAAAGCAAACAGTAGCAAAACCCAGATTGGCAGGCAAGCACCCAGCGCAAACACACATTGGAACAACAGCACTTACCTGCCAAGGTGACTGGGTGGAACAACAACTGCTACTGGCTTCGGGAAACCATGGAGCCCCCTTCCGGAGGAACAACACCCAGGGAAACGTCTTGCATACATGCTGGGACAAACAACACCAGCAGAGCAGACATGTAACTACAAACAAGACGTACACCACACCCTGAACGTAAACCCACACCAAACACACAACAAGTGAGGTAGGGCACATGGAGGATACATAAGGAAGATAATTTATGTCCAACAAGGTGGCCCTCAAGGACTGGGCAGCAGCACCCAGGAAAAGAGCAAAGCTCCAACACCAAACAAGGCTGGAGTACCACCGACTCCAGCCTGGAAGCCACAGGTAATATAAACCCAGTGGCCACCCCCAGGACACACCTAAATCCCCACCACCTAGAAATTAACCCTCCGGCACCAGACAGGGAAGGCCCCAGGAGGAAGGAGGAGGCACCTACATGCTGCAACCACAACACGTTGCTGCTGGCAACAGCATGCACGGCAACCGTGTCATGGCGCTAACCAAAGGCCGTGACAGTAAAGTGACTGAACCAACTTTGTACTCTAAAGTGAACCCCTTTTATACCTAAATGTAGATCGGGGGGGCCAATATCCAATCTATATATATAAAAAAGGACGTATATCTGTGAGTGTGTGTGTGTATGTTCCGCGCAACCATCAATTTCAGCGAAACTTGGTATACACATCCCTTGCTACCTGGAAAGAAATATTGTGGGGCTCACAGCTCTCTAGGACGTACCGTTCCTGAGATATTCCCAACAAATGGCCTGCATTAGCCAATATAAGCCTGCAAGTCTTTCTCTTCATATCCCAGCTCCCATACACATGGTCACATGTCCCTTATCAGCCAATAGAAACTCACAGGCCCTTAGTCTCCACATACACACAGTTTTACTTACACACAGTTTTTACAATTTTCCTTCACTGCTGTAGGTCAGCTTTAGGCTAGGGCTACACAACGGCATGTGTGGCGCAACAATAAGTCGCGCGACTCATAGTGCATAACTACACTGCTACATGTGTCACGTGACATTGATGTCGCACCAATGTCACGCGAAAATTTTTATATTGATAGTCTATGGTGTTTCACTGCGACATGTGACATGCTGCGACTGGATTTTTTTGCGACTGTCGCAGTCACAGCATGTCACATGTCACAGTGCGACACCATAAACTATCATTATAAAAATTGTTGAGACAAAATGTCGCGCAACATATGTCGTCGTGTAGCCCTAGCATTAAAGGGGCGGGTGCTGTGGAGGTCACTGTTAAAGGGGCGGGTGCTGTGGAGGTCACTGTTAAAGGGGCGGGTGGGTGCTGTGGAGGTCACTGTTATGGGGATACTGTCGATATCTTTTAACGACACACACAAACATTAAATAAAATAGATGAAATATGGTCGTGCGAAGCTGGGTCCTTTTGTAAGTGATTTATAAAAAAAAAACAGATTAAAAGATTACAACTTGTGTGATGCCTTTCGTTGGCATATGGCCGATTGTTTCAGGCACACACTGTCTGATCGGATGCTGAGACAGTCTGTGCCTGAAGAAGTTAAAAGAAGCAGGCTGAGGAGCGCAGGATACCCCAGATGTAACGCGTTTCGAAAGTGTGCCTGGTGTCTGATTAAGATTTATTTCCTTCTAAAGAAGTCAGCGGAACTGACTTAAAGAAGGATGCCGAGACAGTATGGGGGGGGATTTACTATTGCCAGAAAAGTGACGTTAAAAAGTCGCACATTGCTAAGTGAAACCATCTTTTTACCCTTAAGTATGTTTACTTTAGGCTGCAGTAGGGGGTTCACTTATATTAAGGTGTAAAAAGGGTTCACTTATTTTAGTGTATAAAGTGGGTTCAGTTATTTAGGGTGCAATTTTGAATTTGTCATCTAGCTAGGGTACTGTAGGGTGCAGTAGGGGGTTCGCTTACTTTAGGGTGCAGTATGGGGTTCACTTACTTTAAGGTGTAATGGTGGTTTGCTTACCTTAGGATGCAATAATGGGTTCACTTAGTTACAGGTGCAAATGGAGTCACTTACTTTACATTGCAATCGAGGTTCACTTACTATAGGGGTCAATAGGAGGTTCTTTTACTTCTGGGTGCAATAAGGCGTTCACTTTAGATTGCAATAACAGGTTCACTTACTTTAGGGTGCAAAAGGGAAGTCACTTACTTAAGGGTATGGAGTGGGTTTACTTACTTTAGGGGCTTTCTTTGGCTGTGTGATTTAGCAGCAAATACAGATTATATCTGAAGCTCATTTGATGCAGACCAGTGCGGGAAGTCGGACATCACCTGAATTTGTCTCCTAATTAGGGTTTAGAAATACTGTTTTTTTAGGTTACTATTGGGTCTTGAAACCAAAAACCTACTGTTTGTAAGCCAAAAGCCTTACCATCAAGCTATAGGCTGCGCTGCAGCTGTGTTTGTTCTTGCACATAAGTAAAAGGATTAATTATGTCAGAGCGAAATCTCAAAGTCAGGTATCAGGGTGAGTATTTTGCCTCAAACTGACATCATTCTGATATTTGACCGTGCCCTAAAATTAACACTGTACAAGCGGATGAGATGACGCGCCCAGCGTCATGGCATCACAATGCGAACGCCTAGCATACTGACATGTGTTTCTACACAATATATATATGTGTTGTTTAATGAGTACTCTTTCTTATTATGGAGAACCCCTAGTATGCTGAGTAAATGTGCGTAGTATTGTAGGCCAGGCAATGACCATTTGGGTTTCTGGGAGAGATATTCAAATTCGTTTTTCAGATGTTAGCGATGATAATTTCCATATATTTTCCGCTGAAATTAAAAGGAGTATTGGATAAAAGGCATTTGTCCTGAAATAGCTAGTTGCAGATGTGGGGCTGGCTTAGCTATTGTTCTAGGTTTACTATATAGACATGTTTGGAAGGCAGAGAGGCATGTTTGACATTTGGCTATGTAAAATAATGTAGCAGTCTGTATAATAATAGTTCCTGCTATCTCACTTCTATGGGACGGTTCTTTCCGATCCACCTGAGAATGCATCCCAAGTATAGCAATGGCAAACACCACCTTCAGCAATTCTATTTCAGATCAACTTCAGATGAGCTAAAAAGACCTCCAAAAAGGTGCAATAAACTGAAAGTGAAACAAGAGAACAGCCAATAAGGTGTACATTTTCTGCCATGAAACATGTAAGCTGTTTTTCTAGAAAGACAAAAAAAAATGTATGGTTGACTGGCCTTGTAGAGTTCTCTTTGGAGAGCTCTTTATCATTAGGAAGACCAAAAAATATGTATGAGTATTGTATTCCAGGCAACACTACTCTTGGTTTCTAGGAAGAGTATATGCAAATTGCTTATCTTATTTCGGCTGGCATAAGAAAATATTTGCATTCTTTTCTGATTTGGAATAATAGCCAATTTGAATATCTTTCGTTAAAAGCCAAAAGGTATGCAATTAGCATGCCTGACCAAAAAAAAAAGGGGGCGGATATGCTATCTAATGCCTTGCCTAGAAACCAAGAGTAGTGTTGCCTGGCATTCAATACTAATGCATATTTTTTGGTCTACTAATGATAAAAAGCCCCACCCCCACCCCCCAATGATTACCCCACAAGGGCAGTCAACCTTGTAAGGTAAATTTCTCTTGAGACATTTTGGTTCTTTTGTTCCCCTACAACAGTGGTGGTAAACCTTTGGCACAGTGCTAGAGGAGGCACTCAGCACCCTCTCTGTGGTCACCTGCACCCTGGAAAAACTCTATGGTGTACCAATATGGCTTAGACTTTTCCTGCCATTCATCAGCACAGGGCGCACTATGTACGGCACAGGCAGCACAGGGCGCACTATGTACGGCACAGGCAGCGCAGGGCGCACTATGTACGGCACAGGCAGCACACTGAATGTAGGCAGCTAATATAGCTAAATGATAAAGTACATGTTAGATATACTATATTGGACTGTAGTATTCAGGTTCATTTGCCGTGTTTGCACTTTGCGATAAATATGTGGGTTTTGGGTACCAGTTTGGGCACTCGGTCTGTAAAAGGTTCGCCATCACTGCCCCAGAATAGATAGATATATAAGCTTTTTGGATTAATTTCATCTGAAGTTGAATGAAAATAGTGAATTAAACTTATGAGGTGGTCTGTTTTTGGTGTACTGATGATGTATTCTCAGGTAAACAGGAAGGAGCTAATCCATTGAGGTAAATTAGGACAGCAGGAACTACAGGTGTAACTACACGGCAATTCGATAAATAATAAGGAAAACACAGCATCCATATGAGCTCAGCAGTATTTTCACACAGTGGATTGGTAAGGATGTCTTCCTGCCTTTTAAACATGCCTATCTATATAAGCTAGAAGAATAGCTAAGCCAGACTCCCATCTGCAGCTAGCTCTTTGAGGATATATACTCTTCATCAAATATAGATGAAGATATTAATACAGCTTTTGTTGTTGCAGGGCCTTAAGGGAAACTGCTTGGTGGCTACTATTTCTATTATTGAGACCAGTTGATATATGTGATGTTTATTGTAGGCTAGACAATGTTCCTCTTGATTTCTAGGGAAAATGTATGTAAATTTATATGTCTAACATCTGTTGGCTAATTTAAATACTGTTCCCAAAATACCAGAGGGGCATCATCTGGTGTACACAAACTACGCATACTAGGGGCTTTCCATAATGGGGAATCATCCACAGAAAAGAGACCTGAACCATTGTATTATATAACAATGTGCAGAAAATTAGTTTATACCAAGATCCAGAAACATGGGATGGAATCCACAGGAATGAGACCTGAGCCATTGTAATATATACCAAGATGCAGGTTAGCAGTAGGGAGTGCAAAGAACGCATATGAGCCCTGCATTATCTTCTTACAGCTGATTGGCACAGCCTTTTAAATATGCTAATGTAACAAAGCTAGGAAAATAGCTAAGCCAGCCTCACATCAGCAACTGGCTCTTCCAGAACAAAAGCCCTAGATCAGAGTAAAACAGATGGGAACAGCTTTACTAGTTGCAAGGCCTTGGGGGAACTTCTGGGTGGGTACTATTTCTATTATGGAGACTACTTGATATACATAACGACTATTGTAGGCCAGACAATGCTCCCTTTCATTTCCGGGGGAAATATATGCAAATTATCAAGATCATCATTGCTTTTTTCAGATAGGCTTAGGTATTGCTTTGACTGAAATATCATTCCCACAATACCAGAGGAGCATCGCCTGGCCTACAATACCATGCACACCTACTCTGCACTACTAGGGGCTCTCCGTATTGTTGTTGAGAAAAACTGATTAGTACAACAGTCTCAGTCTCAGTCTCTCTCTCTCTCATATTCTACAGTTTCATCTAAATGACCATCTGTCTCCAGTTAAAACAAAGCTCAGAAAAGCAGGTCTTCCTCCTCGTAATGACTCCCATGACCAGGAAAACAAGCGCAGATTTTACAAAGATGAACTTATTGTGCGGACAATTAATTCATCCATCAACGAGCGAAGCTTCATTATGGAAATAGCAGCTGCGCTCCATAGAGAGGGACACACTGCCCCCGGCTGGCAGCACTTGGTACTGCATGTGAGCTGGAATCTGGCCTCACATGTGGTGGATTAGGGTACTCCCACGCTGTGGATTTCCCACAGCGCAATAAAGTAGAGGCAATCTTCAATTAATGTTTTCACTTTGAATTTCACAGTTTGCAATGAAAAGGTAAAACTTGCAGCATTTACACAAAAAAATAAAAATAAAAAAAAATCGCCATTTGGGGCGGATTTCACTGCTCTAGACTTTGGGGTGATACGCTGCAGATTTTTCAGACCAGATGATGAGGTTTAGTTTGTGCAGATCATCCATTAAAAAAACTGCAACTAAAACATAATGTATGGGAGCCTGTCCTTGTCACAGCTGAGGGTTTGATACTAGTGCGTTCAGTGGAGACAATCCTATGTGCAATTCTCGTGACACCAACCAAACCTATAAGCAGCTTCTTAACTCCGGTTGTCAGAATACCCTGTCACATTTGGTATTGTCAGGGAGGTTTCTCTTTACCTTGGCTCGACCATCAAACTATGTGATAACAAGGCCATTCAGTTTCACTGCAGGCTGTAAAGCGAGATGCTGCTCCTGTAGCTGTGGTGCTGACATCTAGTGGTCAATGTGCAAATAACAAGTATTTTACAGAACAGCAAAGATATACTGTATATGAACATTGTAGAAAAGAGCAAATAAACGCGTATTCAGACATGTCTGATAAAATCCTCTCAGACTGAGCTGCCCTGATATTATTATGGTGGCGTCTCCGGGTAATCGCAGCGCACATCCAGGGGCTTCACCAGTCACTGTGCGCTCAGAAGTGGAGCAGATATTCCATAAAGAATAAAAGTCTTTTTCTCTGGAACGCCGCAACCGATTTTCACATGACAGGTATCATTTTCATCAGCCGGATCAACCCAATCAGGCAGTATGCCTGCTTTACTAGGGTTGATTCTTCTGCAAATGCTCTTTAAATACTGGGTCAGAATCCTCCGCCCGTGATGGATGAAAGGGTTAACCGATTCTGGTTCCCAATCTTTGAATGTCATCAATTAAAAGGTTCAGTCACCGACGAAGGAGAAGTGGCTGAAAGCCAAGAAAGCACTTAACAAATCCCCCTCATTCGCTCGTGTATTTGGAAGCTGCAAAATTGATCGGCGCCGTCACTTCAGGGGCAACAAAAGACCCAAAGATTTATCAGAGGGAAGTCGTCATTGATTCTGCGGGCGGAGTGGGACTCGCTGCGGCGCCCCCGAGAGCTTGGGACTGACGCATAGTGGTGTACAGGGTTCCGGAGAACATATGGATTATATACTGTAATGACTTCTCAGGAAACAATGTATCCCCTCACAGCAATGACAGGGTTAATTCCGAATATTTGCAGGTTAACCCTGGCATGATGGAAAGTTCTACAACTCTCTAATAAACAGTCGGGGAGAGTTATTAGGAACAGCAATTCGTGTGCTTCTAATCTGAAGAACCCTGGCGTGAAATGTGCCAAAGCCCTCGCCAATCCCAAGACCTCTGCTTGCTGTCAATAGAGGGGAACATCTTCTATACCAGGGTTTGACCTTAACATGTTACGATTGTATCCAAGGAAGACAATGTTCTGTGGACTCCAG
Source organism: Bufotes viridis (assembly GCA_033119425.1). NCBI lineage: Eukaryota > Metazoa > Chordata > Amphibia > Anura > Bufonidae > Bufotes > Bufotes viridis. The sequence continues at coordinate 159,596,625 of CM065595.1, forward strand.
ACTGATACATTGTTGCAAACCATCATCACGGTATGGTTTCTACATGGCAGCACTTTGTGTCAGGTTTTTCTACTCAGTGTGACCCATATCTGCGCCCCACAGAAAGGTTACTGAACATCTGAAGCCCCCACATGCACTGCTCTCTGGTGACAGAATTGTGACTACAGCTCTGGATGGGACTGGAATATAATACCTGAAGGTACTCAACATTATATGGAGACTTAAAGGGGTATGTCCGTTGGTTAAAGTTATCCCCTATCCACAGGATAGCGGAAAACAAGGGGATTGGATTGATGGGGGTCTTACCACCACCGATCCCAGGAACGGGGACCCCGAACTCCCTGCAACTCCCCTGAAAAGAAAGGAGCGGCCGGGTGCACATGCGCGCAGCTGCTCCAATCATTTCTATGGGCTCGTGCCCTTTCCCCCTCGGACACCGGATGTTTTGATCCGCGCACGGGGAGAAGCAGCTGCGGCCGTGTGGGGACCAGGAGCGGCGCAGAAATGGGGACCCAGATAAGTATATTCAATGTGAGGGGGGGACATTTTTTAGTCTTAGATAACCCCTACAAGGATAAACCATCAGTTTTGGAGTCCGGGAGACGTCTGGAACTTTCCCCTGATTGAAGTCTTTGGGGGAGATCTATCAGGACCGCTGCTTTCTGCTCTGCTCCTGATATCCGCTGCACTGTTGGAGGATGCGCCTAATTTATGACGAGGCTCAGGCACATCCCCTGCCAGTCCGTGCGCCGAAACAGAAATCTACAGGGAAAAAACTGTTTTCCAGGAAAAAAAAAAAGGAAAAACTGAGATAAGAGATGCCGCTTCTGCCGCTGTAGTTTATAAGCTGTGACCTTGTGGTCATAAGGATCCCGCCATATAGTACTCATTATACAGCCGCCATATGAGTGCACTCCATGTATGAAGGCGCAGTCAATGGCCAGAAGACGTCTCGTGCAAGGAAGAGAGAAACTGCAGAAACGTTCCACCTTTCCATCAGACGTGTCATTAGTGGATTGTGCACGGTTCCCGCGCTACCGCAGGATCGGGGTCATTGTTAATCGCAGGACGATCAAGCATTATGTAAATCACCCAATATCTGCACATTTTATGTCAGAATGGGGGGGGGGGTTCATCCGGCAGTTCTGACTCGGGCAGATATGTAGTGATTACAGGTTTGGTCTGATTACAGTCTTGCCACAACAAGGCATAGAAGTGCTTACCTTGCTGCTATATAAAAAGGCTCAGAGGCTACTTTTGGGTAGTGTACCGCTTGGTGAGAGATCAATGACTGCTAGACATATCTACGACAAACTTAGAGAGAGGGCGCATCATTGGACTGATTAAAGCAGGATGGTCGTGTTGATAAATTGCCGCCATCTAGGCTGTTCTGAGCTAGCTGTAAGGAGATGTTGGGAGCTGTGGTTAGGTGAGGGCACTACAGGGATCAGGCTCAAGATGGCCTGGACAGACACTGGTAGAGACGGTCGTTTGATCCACTGACAAGCAGGAGCAGCTTCCACGGTTTCGTTGTCCACCTGTAATGAGGGGCCGGCGACGCGTGCTTCCTTCGCAGCACCGCCGGCACCCTGCGCCAGGAGAAGGGCAAGGACGTAGCCTGCGCCCTCGTCTCCATGGCAGCAGGGCAGCTGAGCGCCGATAATGATGATCAGTGCTCGGCTGAGTTGGGCTGCCGTGAGTCATGTGACGCTGGCCACGTCATGTGACTCACCAGCCTGAGCTATTTTGCCTGTGATTAAGGTCTTTACATTTACCTAGTTCTTTGTATTGGATTGCATTGTACCTTGACCTCGCTTCTGCTGTTTCCTCTGTATTGACGTGACCTACTGGCGTTCGGACCTCGGCTTGTGTTTGTTGTGATTTGGTTATTCCTTTGTACTGACTTGACCTCCTGATACTGACCCGGCTGTTTTATTTTTCCTTTTAAGGCCCAGCATGTACTCAGCTTAGGGAACGTCGTCCAGTTGTACACTGTCACCTAGGACGGACCGTGCAAGTAGACAGGGACAGAGGTGTTGGTGGAGCTCAGGGCTGTGCACGCTCTCTCCCCCCGCGTGACACCAACATCCAGACACAGGCGGCCCCTTCATTAAACCCCTGTCTCTGTCCGTATCACTTCCAGGCACTTGGCAGAAGAAAATTTGGTGTCCCGGCACCTGTTACGTATCCTGCCGTTGACAGTCGGCCACCATCACCTTCGATGTGTCATGAATGAGGAACCTGGACTGCTATGGACCAGAACACTGCCCCAATTGGTGATGATCTGGGAGCCATCACATTCGGTCACCCCTAGTAGTGATAGGAGGACACTAACAGCTCCGTGATACATGCAGGACATCCTGCCGCCACATGTGTCCTCTCATGGCAGTACTCAAATGAAAGGGTATTTTATAACATCCTTAACCACCTCAGCCCCCCTAGCTTAAATTGCACATTTATCAGTTGCGGACAACGTTTCGGTACATCCTGGACCTTGTTCACGACCGGTACAGCAAAGAAGAACAAAATTACGCTATCCTCTACCTCCGTTCTTCTTTGCTGCAACGGCCGTGATCAAGGTCCAGGATGGACCGAAACGCTGTCCGCAACTGATATATGTGCAATTTAAAGGGGTATTCCCATCTCAGACAATGGGGGCATATTGCCAGGATATGCCCCCATTGTCTGATAGGTGCGGGACCCGAGGTCCATCCACCAGCAAGCGCTGCTCCCCGCCTCTCCTATAGAAGTGAATGGGAACGCACAGCACATGCACGGCCCCCGCTCCCATTCATTTCTAAGGGGCCGACGGGAATAGCCAAGCCAGCGCTCAGCTATATTCGCCAGCCCCATAGGAAATGAATAAAGGGCGGCTGTGCATGCGCAGTGCGCCCAACTTCACTTTTGGGGCTCTGTTCTCGATATAGGTGCGGGTTCCAGCGGTTGGACCCGCACCTATCAGACAATGGGGGCATATACTAGCGATATGCGCCCATTGTCTGAGATGGGAATACCCCTTTAAGGATGGAATAAAATAGCTTTTCATTTGAAAACAATGAGTGCCGTGATTTTACAGAACCTGATTCAACTGGGTGTCCACCCCATCGCTGAGCACCACAATATAACTAAACTGGAGGGCCAACCATTCTTGATTATTATAATTTCCTCTCATGGCCGCGCTTCCAGTTATCAGTAGGACAATGCTCGCCCGCACACAGGAGGGTTTCTCAGGAATGTCTCCTCCAGATTGCAGCACTTCCTTGGCAGCCCGGTCACCAGATTTATCACCGATCCAGCAATTATGGGAACAGCTGTGATGCCAACTTCACCAACCTATGAGTGTGCAGTATCTACAGGCCCAGCTGTGACATCTGTGGGCAAATGTGCTGCAGGATATAAAACCTGTATGCCTCCATCCCAACCGTATCTCATCTTGTATCCAGGCTGGAGGCCGTATCTCCAGACCACAGGCTGTATCTCATTGTCACGGCAGCGGTCCATGCCCACCGCTGTCTTGCTATCCCAGGCAGCCCCCATACTTAGCTGGGCAGTAGATCCACCGCCTCACCTGAGTTTGAGTCTTTCTAGTTGCTAGTAACCAGCGAAGGTGATCTCTTGTCTAAATACCCGTGTACCAAACCTTGTCTGTCTACCGATTCTGCTCCTTGCCGCCTGAAATTGTTCTTTGGAATACAAAAGCACTCAGCCTGCCTGACTTTGGACTGTATTCAGACTACGCCTTTACCCGATTCTTTGGGGCTTCGTCCCATGGGTTAGTAGCCAACTACACCAGGACTACTCCAGGACTACTCCAGGAGGATTTTATGTGGCTGTCATGGCCCATAACAGGTCAGATTTAGCGTTAGGACCACTCACGGGACAGCCTTGCTGTGGCGAGTGGCTTATTACCTTTTGATCAAAACGTACACTAATGTCCTCTTATAGCTTCTATCTTGGGCAGAGTTCTGGTTGCAGAGTGCTGTTGCATTTTTTTGTTTTTGTTTGTAGGACTACTCCAGGAGGTAGCGGCCTGGCTGATTCCCTGCGCGAAGTCCAGATCCCTGTATAGGGGTTAAAGGGTGAACCAGGGAACCACCAGGACAACACCCTTAGCTTTAGCCCAAAGTCAAATATAACCCCTGCAGAGAAAGCAGTGGGTCTAGTGCAGGGATAGGGAACCTCCAGCTCTCCAGCTGTTGTGAAACTACAATTCCCAACATGCTCCATTCATTTCTATGGGAGTTAAGAGAAGAGCAGAGTAAGTATGCATGCTGAGAGTTGTAGTTTCACAACAGCTGGAGAGCCAGAGGTTCCCTACCCCTGGTCTAGTGGATGCTGCTGATGCCAATTACAAGCAGGGACTCACAGCAAAGAGATGATGTGGACTGCAAATCCCAGGAGCACTTGCTCCTCCCTGCAGCCAATAGCAAGGGACCAGGGAGACAGGCTAAGAAAGGAAAAGGAACAGAAGCCATCTTAGAGACAGCAGCATGGCCAGGAGAGACAGACTAAATCTCCACAGGCAGAAGTTGAACCCTGCTTTTGTGCAGACAGTGCAGCACAGTCCAGGCAGCTCCAGTGATTCCAGTGCAAGAAGAGAATGCTCCACTTCTGCATTACCCGTACAGCTTCTGTATGAGAGGAGAAAGCTCCACTGCTGCATTACCCGTACAGCACAGCCCAGACAGCCCCCGTTTGCAAGAAGTGAGTCCAGCTGCTGCATTACCCGTACAGCACAGCCCAGACAGCTCCTGGATGAGAAGGGAAAGCTCAGCTGCTGCATTACCCCTATAGCACAGCCCAGACAGCTCCTGGATGAGAAGGGAAAGCTCAGCTGCTGCATTAACCCTATAGCACAGCCCAGACAGCTCCTGGATGAGAAGGGAAAGCTCAGCTGCTGCATTAACCCTATAGCACAGCCCAGACAGCTCCTGGATGAGAAGGGAAAGCTCAGCTGCTGCATTACCCATACAGCACAGCCCAGACAGCTCCTGTATGAGAAGGGAAAGCTCAGCTGCTGCATTAACCCTATAGCACAGCCCAGACAGCTCCTGTATGAGAAGGGAAAGCTCAGCTGCTGCATTACCCCTACAGCACAGCCCAGACAGCTCCTGTATGAGAAGAGAAAGCTCAGCTGCTGCATTAACCCATACAGCACAGCCCAGACAGCTCCTGTAGGAGAAGGGAAAGCTCAGCTGCTGCATTACCCCTACAGCAGGGGCCTACTAAAAGGAATGACAGAATGGAATGCCCATAGACTTTAACAGGAAAGTGGAATGCCCATAGAGAATAATGGAAATGTAATATTTGAATTAGAGACAAAACCATTTGACATATATAATTATTTAGCAGGATTACTCTCCAAACTCAGTGGGATTATTTAATGTTCAGAATAAGTGGAATTATCACTGTTTTCTGCAGAATGACGAGGGTGAATGACAGAAAGGAATGCCCATAGACTATAATGGGAAGTAAACTATGAGCTCATTTGCAGGTAAATCTGTGTTATGTTGGACATTAACCTTTACCGCAAGTGTTCCCTGAGTAGAGGAGCAGATTGTAAAATGAAAATTACCTTGGATTATACCTGTTTTCTATAGAATGCAAAGGTGAGTGACATAATGGAATGCCCATAGACTATAATGGGAAGTAAAACGTTACTTTGTGCCTGAACCATTCAACATATCAAATACACCTGTAGCAGGCTTACTCTTCAAGTTTAGTGGGATTATTTAAAATTGAGATTAAGTGGGATTATCACTGGTTTCTATGAAATGCCAAGGGGAATGACAGAAAGGAATGCCCATAGACTATAATGGGGAATAAACTATGAGCTCATTTGCAGGTAAATATGTGCAAATGATGGGATGTTTCATTGAACCCGAACCGTGGACAACCCAAAGGACCTGGGGTGACGTCACCGTCATGTGATCAGTGCAGGGGGCGTGGCTCAGGCCCATATTATAGACCCGACTTGCTTTGTTGCTCGAGACAGGGGCATAGCGAGGGGGCGGCAGCCGGGGCATATGCCCCTTATGCAGAGGCTCGGGAGCGCACCTGCGCAGTTCAATAATTGACATGGTGAAGCAGGGAGCCGTTCTCTCCCTGCTTCACCGTTCTGCAGAGCTCTGGTAATCGCCCTCCTACACCGCCAGCAGCATGATGTGTGGTTGATTCCCGCCAATAGTATAGGTTCGGATATGAGTTCCAGCTTGGAACGCATGGAACTTCCGATAAGGTATCTTTAGTAAAATCTATAAATAATAATAAATGTCATTGGTGGCAGTGGGGAGCGCTTGAAAACATGATTTTATATATATATAAAAATGTGGAACGCTTCTCCATTGAAGTGAATGGATCCATATCCGACCTGCAGTCCCAAATGAAGATTGTGTGCATGAGCCCTTAAAGATACTCCTCCCAGAAAGACTTATGTTCCCTTAGATAGGTGGAAAAAAATTCTACTCTGGGCTCATGGTTCCAGGTTGGCAGGGCATTCCGGGGTGCGGAAGACATTGCAGTTCATTTCTTCCCTCCGCCAAGACTATGTATGTGCCTGCCCAGAACAAGTTCCGTAGGCATAGGCCTGCAGTCTACTCCTTCACTTACCTGTAATGCGATCCCTGCCGTCTACTCCTTCACTTACCTGTAACTAGAGATGAGCAAACTTCTATTTTTAGTTCGGCGTCCAGAGTTCGGGTTCGGGTTATCGTAGCATCCTGTTATGGATTCCGCTACCGCGGACCATAACGGCATTTGGAATCCATAAGGGGATGCTTCATTGAACCCGAACCGTGGACAACACGGAGGACCTGGGGTGACGTCACCGTCATGTGATCAGTGCAGGGGGCGTGGCTCAGTACTGGATCACCTCTTATCCAATCCAGTGCTGAGCCACCTGCACTGATCACATGACGGTGACGTCACCCCAGGTCCTCCGTGTTGTCCACGGTTCGGGTTCAATGAAACATCCCCTTATGGATTCCAAATGCCGTTATAGTCGGCGGTAGCGGAATCCATAACGGGATGCTACGATAACCCGAACCCGAACTCTGGACGCCGAACTAAAAATAGAAGTTTGCTCATCTCTACCTGTAGCAGATCCCTGCCGTCTACTCCTTCACTTACCTGTAACAGGTCCCTGCCATCTACTCCTTCACTTACCTGTAACAGATCCCTGCCATCTACTCCTTCACTTACCTGTAACAGATCCCTGCCATCTACTCCTTCACTTACCTGTAACAGATCCCTGCCATCTACTCCTTCACTTACCTGTAACAGGTCCCTGCCGTCTACTCCTTCACTTACCTGTAACAGGTCCCTGCCGTCTACTCCTTCACTTACCTGTAACAGGTCCCTGCCGTCTACTCCTTCACTTACCTGTAACAGGTCCCTGCCATCTACTCCTTCACTTACCTGTAACAGATCCCTGCCGTCTACTCCTTCACTTACCTGTAACAGGTCCCTGCCGTCTACTCCTTCACTTACCTGTAACAGGTCCCTGCCGTCTACTCCTTCACTTACCTGTAACAGATCCCTGCCGTCTACTGATTCACTTACCTGTAACAGATCCCTGCCGTCTACTCCTTCACTTACCTGTAACAGGTCCCTGCCGTCTACTCCTTCACTTACCTGTAACAGGTCCCTGCCGTCTACTGCTTCACTTACCTGTAACAGGTCCCTGCCGTCTACTGATTCACTTACCTGTAACAGATCCCTGCCGTCTATTCCTTCACTTACCTGTAACAGGTCCCTGCCGTCTACTCCTTCACTTACCTGTAACAGGTCCCTGCCGTCTACTCCTTCACTTACCTGTAACAGGTCCCTGCCGTCTACTCCTTCACTTACCTGTAACAGGTCCCTGCCGTCTACTCCTTCACTTACCTGTAACAGGTCCCTGCCGTCTACTCCTTCACTTACCTGTAACAGGTCCCTGCCGTCTACTCCTTCACTTACCTGTAACAGGTCCCTGCCGTCTACTCCTTCACTTACCTGTAACAGATCCCTGCCGTCTACTCCTTCACTTACCTGTAGCAGATCCCTGCCGTCTACTCCTTCACTTACCTGTAGCAGATCCCTGCCGTCTACTCCTTCACTTACCTGTAGCAGATCCCCCATGGTAACACATTGGAATGGATTTTGTTACCCATCTTCCCTCCTCATGTGCATGCTCCCTGATCTGGGTAGTAGTTGATCCCTTCTCTAAGATGGCGCATGTTGTCCCTTTACCCGGAGTACCCGCTGCTCTACAACTGGCTCACTTATTTATTAAGCACGTTTTCTGTCTGCACGACCTTCCTAAACACATTGGCCAGATTTATCATTACACTGACATCTTACTCCACTTTTCCATAGGCCCCAAGTCACTTTAGGATAGTCGGATTTATTAATGGTCCTTTAATACTGATAAATGTGGTTTGACGGTAGGAGTTTATCCTTTAGTAAGCGGCTTTACAAAAAGTCGCAAAAATTGAAATTGAGCATTTTTTTGTGACTTTTTAAATGGTCACAATAGTAAATCTGTCTAGTGATTCATTTACATAATAAAAACACGCCCAATTTCACCAAAAAATGCGCAATTTTACCGATTTGCGACTTTTTCACTCCATTAAAGTGACTTTAGCTAATGATAAATCTGGCCCATTGATTCTGACAGAGGAGGACAATTCACTTACTCTGTAAGTTCTTACACATAAAATTGGTTTTCTCCTCTGCGTATCATCCACAGACTAATGGGCAGGTAGAAAGAATTTACCAGTTTCAGGAGCACTGGGCATCTCGGCTCCCATGGGCTGAATTCTGCCATAACAGTCACTCAGTGAATCTACTGACGAGTCGCTTTCTTTGTTCTTTATGGTGAACGTCCTCGGTGCCTGAACCTTATCAGCTGTCCACGCAGGTGCCACAGCCGGGGACTTTTTCCAGATGTGGCAGGAGACCAAAGTGTCTTGGTCCTCAATGTCCATGAAGAGCAAGGCGGATAAGAAACAAAGAGATGCCCCACATGTCTCACCCGGTGACGAGGGCTGGTTGTCGTAAAAAAAATAAAAAAATTTGCTCCTCGATTTTAGGACCTTTCAAGTCAACCCTGTCTGTTACAAGCTCCGTCTGCCGCCTTCTCAGACCTCTGGTGTTAAACCGCTACTCCAAGTCTTCGGTTGCGGCTCGTGTCCCTGTTGGGGCTGAACTTGAAGCTAGCAATATTTTGGATATGAAGGTCAATTGAAAGACATTTTAAATTTTGTGAATTGGAAGGGTTTTGGTCCTGAGGACATCAATGCTCCAGTCATCCTGAAGAAATTCCTGGCACAAACAGACCCTAAGAAGAGGGGGCACTGTCCCACGCCAGTGGTCCATGCCCGCCACGGTCTTGCTGTCCCAGGCAGGCGCAGACATGGCTCTGTTCTCCCGGTGTGATCTTCCAGACCCGTGTACTGAACCTTGCCGGCAGGGCCGGACTGGCCTACCGGGATACCGGGAAAATTCCCGGTAGGCCGGTAGCCCTGACTGCCGCAAGGCTGGCCGCAGGCACACTGCGCAGCGCTGCTGCCGTGAGTCACGCGCCGCGCACGGCCGGCCGACCTGTGAGCCTGCAGACTGCGCCGCGCACGGCCGGCCGATCTGTGGCTTGCAGACTGCGCGCCAGACCGCTCTGCTCCGATCCCCCCTGTTTCTGGCTGCCAGCTGTGGCTGGCCCGGGCCTTACTTACTGCTGCCTGGGCCGCGCAGTAATACCTCCTGGCCGGCTAGCTGTAGGTGCTGGGGGCGGGGCGCGAGACCGCAGACGAGTGACACATGGGGGGGGGGGGGTGGCACAGAGAGGTCAGGACTCAGGAGCTGTGCCGCGCCGCACAGGACGTCACGTGACGTGCCCCGCGCGCTGCAGTGCCAGTGCTAGCTGGTGTGAGGTGGTGTGCTGGCCCCTGCCTCCTCAGCCCCTGAACTTAAATGATCATTCTGGACTGGACTAGAAGAATTATTAAATTATTCTATCACCAATCCATAATCAAGTAAGTGATTGTGGGGCTGCCTTGATTCCATCCTGCTTCACAAAAATAGCATAAGGCCTCTTTCACACTTGCGTTGTGAAGATCCGGCGTGCACTTCCGTCGCCGGAATGCACGCCGGATCCGGCACAACGCAAGTGAACTGAAAGCATTTGAAGACTGATCAGTCTTCAAAATGCTTTCAGTGTTACTATGGCAGCCAGGGCTACTAGCGTCCTGGTTGCCATAGTAGCAGTGGGGAGCGGGGAGCGGCATACTCACATTCCGTGCGGCTCCGGGCACTCTGAATGACGTCAGAGCGCCCCGCGCATGGATCACGTGATCCATGCGATCACGTGATCTATGCACTGGGGCGCCCTGACGTCATCCTGGAGCGTCCCGGGAGCCGCACGGAATGTAAGTATGCCGCTCCCCCTACTCTTTACTATGGCAACCAGGACTGTAGCGTCCTGGCTGCCATAGTAACTATTGACAAAAAGCTAAATGTCGGATCCGGCGATGCGCGGAAACGACGTTTAGCTAAAGGCCGGATGCGGACTAATGCCCTTTAATGGGCATTAATTCCGGATCCGGCATTACGGCATGTCTTCCAGATTTTTGGACGGAGACAAATCCGCAGCATGCTGCGCTTTTGTCAACGTCCAAAAAACGTTGACATACTGAACGGAAGACATCCTGATGCATCCTGAACGGATTTCTCTCCATTCAGGATGCATGGGGATAATCCTGATCAGTAGCTTTCCGTCCTAGAGCTAGTGTGAAAGAGGCCTAAGGCAGCCTTCCTTATACAATTCATACATGTGATAAGTGCAAATGACGCACTGTTATGGGGGATCTGTGGATGACACTGTTATGGGGGATCTGTGGATGACACTGTTATGGGGGATCTGTGGATGACACTGTTATGGGGGATCTGTGGATGATACTGTTATGGGTCCATCTGTGGATGACGCACTGTTATGGGGGATCTGCTGTGGATGACACTGTTATGGGGGCACTGTTGATGTCACTGTTATGGGGCACTGTTGATGTCACTGTTATGGGGATCTGCTGTGGATGTCACTGTTATGGGGATCCATCTGTGGATGTCACTGTTATGGGGATCCATCTGTGGATGTCACTGTTATGGGGGATCTGTGGATGTCACTGTTATGGGGGATCTGTGGATGACACACTGTTATTGCGCAGCACGGCAGTGCATGGCAGAGATCGGCGGACTAAAAAGTACTGCATGTCCGACTTTTTAGTCCAGCGATCTCTGCCGTTATAGTCAATGGAGACAGACCGGCAGCACGGCAGTGCACGGGTACTTGTGGCATGGCGGATCCGGCGGGTGAACAGCCCGGATAGCCATGCCGCAGGTTTGAAATTACCCCCATAACAGTATCATCCACAGATCCCCCATAACAGTATCATCCACAGATCCTCCATAACAGTGTCATCCACAGATTCTCCATAACAGTGTCATCCACAGATCCCCCATAATAGTGTCATCCACAGATCCCCCATAATAGTGTCATCCACAGATCCCCCATAACAGTGTCATCAACAGATCCCCCATAACAGTGTCATCAACAGATCCCCCATAACTGTGTGTCCTCCACAGATCCCCCATAACAGTGTGACATCCAATAACTTGTGTGTCCTCCACAGATCCCCCATAACAGTGTGTCCTCCACAGATCCCCATAACAGTGTGTCATCCACAGATCCCCCATAACAGTGTCATCCACAGATCCCCATAACAGTGTGTCCTCCACAGATCCTCCATAACAGTGTCACCAGTGTCATCCACAGATCCCCATAACAGTGTGTCTCCACAGATCCCCATAACAGTGTCATCCACAGATCCCCATAACAGTGTGTCATCCACAGATCCCCATAACAGTGTCCTCCACAGATCCCCATAACAGTGTGTCATCCACAGATCCCCCATAACAGTGTGTCCTCCACAGATCCCCATAACAGTGTGTCCTCCACAGATCCCCCATAACAGTGTGTCCTCCACAGATCCCCCATAACAGTGTGTCCTCCACAGATCCCCCATAACAGTGTCATCCACAGATCCCCCATAACAGTGTGTCATCCACAGATCCCCCATAACAGTGTGTCATCCACAGATCCCCCATAACAGTGTCATCCACAGATCCCCCATAACAGTGTCATCCACAGATCCCCCATAACAGTGTCAGCCACAGATCCCCCATAACAGTGTCAGCCACAGATCCCCCATACCAGTGTCATCCACAGATCCCTCATAACAGTGTATCATCCACAGATCCCCCATACCAGTGTCATCCACAGATCCCTCATAACAGTGTCATCCACAGATCCCCCATAACAGTGTCATCCACAGATCCCCCATACCAGTGTCATCCACAGATCCCTCATAACAGTGTATCATCCACAGATCCCCCCATAGCAGTGTGCCTGCCCTGCGCACTGAGGACAGACTAAAAGGAGGGGAAGATCCGCGGAAGCAAGCAGAGGACAGCACAGCAGACGAATGAATAGCTTCTTTTGTAAGTAAATTTTTTTTATTATAAATGCTGCCAAACGCTGTCTGGGCATGCTGAGAGTTGTAGTTTTGCAACGGCTGGAGGCATCCCGTTGGGAAAAGTTGGTCTACTGTGATAACATGGGGGTTATAAAAAAGAGCTATTGTGGGGCAAAGTTTATATTCGTGTTTACACACATGTTTTAAAATACACAAGTTTTTTAAACAAGTAAATAACGACACAGTGCTGTGGGGCTGGTATGCAACTTTTTCCAGGGCTGGTTTTTATCCCCAGTCCGGCCCTGCTTGCCGGTCTACCGATTCTGCTCCTTGCGGCTGGCCCTGACTCTATAATGGTGACCTGGACCACGTGCATACTCTTCCTGCCCCCACCTTGGAATTGTTCTCTGGAATACACAAGTACTAAGCCTGCCTGTCTGCCTTTGGACTGTGTTCAGACTACGCTTCTGCCTTAGTCCTTCGCCCTGTGGTCAGTAGCCAACTACACCAGGAGGTAGCTGCCTGTATAGGGGTTAAAGGTTCCCAAAGTCAAACTGGTTAGTTATCAAAGTGGGTCCACACACTACCTGTTACACTCATCTTTTATCCAGGCTAGAGGCCGTATCTCATCCTGTATCCAGGTTACAGGTGTATCTCATCCGGTATCCGGGATAGAGGGCGTATCTCATCCTGTATCCAGGTTAGAGGACGTATTGTATTCGGGCTAGAGGGCGTATCTCATCCAGTATCCGGGCTAGAGGGCGTATCTCATCCTGTATCCGTGCTAGAGGGCGTATTTCTTCCTGTATCCGGGCCAGAGCCTGTATCTAATCTTGTATCCGAGCTAGAGCCCGTATCTCACCTTGTGTCCGAGCTAGAGCCCGTATCTCACCTTGTGTCCGGGCCAGAGGCGGTATCTCATCTTGTATCCGGGCCAGAGGCGGTATCTCAACTTGTATCCGGGCCAGAGGCGGTATCTCATCTTGTATCCGGGCCAGAGGCGGTATCTCATTTTGTATCCGGGCCAGAGGCGGTATCTCATCTTGTATCCGGGCCAGAGGCGGTATCTCATCTTGTATCCAGGCCAGAGGCAGTATCTCATCTTGTATTCGGGCCAGAGGGAGTATCTCACCTTGTATCCGGGCCAGAGGGAGTATCTCACCTTGTATCCGGGCCAGAGGCGGTATCTCATCTTGTATTCGGGCCAGAGGCGGTATCTCATCTTGTATTCGGGCCAGAGGCGGTATCTCATCTTGTATCCGGGCCAGAGGCAGTATCTCACCTTGTATCCGGGCCAGAGGGAGTATCTCACCTTGTATCCGGGCCAGAGGCAGTATCTCATCTTGTATTCGGGCCAGAGGCGGTATCTCATCTTGTATTCGGGCCAGAGGCGGTATCTCATCTTGTATCCGGGCCAGAGGCAGTATCTCACCTTGTATCCGGGCCAGAGGCAGTATCTCACCTTGTATCCGGGCCAGAGGCAGTATATCACCTTGTATCCGGGCCAGAGGGCGTATCTTAAGGGAAGATATTTTTGTCAGTAAGTGTATTCTCTACAGCAGGTGTAGTGCCCAGACTCCTCCAGCAGAGGGCAGACAATACAAGAGATCAGATTCTAGCTGGGGCAGACTGTGGCAGGGTACACGATTCACTACCACAGTAAATATGATGGCACATTGTGGCCCTGTGGAAACCTGAACAGAGATTTGTGTAGGGTCCGGGGCCCCATGGTGATTGCTTGCTGCCTATTGCATATACATGCGATGGAGGTTTTACATGGAGGACTCAGATATGACAATAGCATATCAATGCTCACACAGCTGAAGGGCTTGTGCAATGTGTCAGCGAAGTCCAGCAGTTGGACAGAAGAAGCTTGTGCTTCTCACCAAGGACTGTCTTCAACAATACACTGTAACAAACCCTCAGATGTATGAGTCTGGTTTGAACATTCACTGACAGCAATCAGAAAGCTAAGTAAATTATGTACGAAGTCTACAAGAACATCCTGAGGATCAGGAGACGAGACCCCGGCCGCTATTTACATCCTTCAGGACATCGAGTGAAAAACATCAGAGAGAAGGCGATAATGAGACGCGGGAAGTTTTATTGCACTTTGGTTCTTGTTCAGTTGAAAAAAAAAAAAAGGAATAAGGAGGAATACTGAGCGGAGTCTCCAGGACGGGGGGGGCGCGCTCCGCCTGGAGGATCCGCGGTTTCTCGCTTTCCATCAGTCAATAAAACAAAAGAGAAAGAAAACTGCAGCAGAACTCTGTCCTGGAGTAATGAGAGGCAGTGACTGTAGGGGGCGGCAGCGGTCCCCCAGACTGAGGTCACGAAATTCATCTCCGTCATAAAGATCTAGTGCAAAACACCCAACGCTGTCACACGAGACGGCGAGCGAAGCGTCAGCTCCGGGGCTCAGTCATCGCTGTCACTGCCCGATTCACTCAGCTGCAGGTCATTCCCTGGAAAACAAAGCAAGAAATGAGGCGGCTGATCACAGAACCGCGCACAAATCACTGCAGACATTGCAGGAGCCGGCGGCAGCGGCGGTTTCCTGCTGCTCCCCACAAAAAGATTTGTGCAGAACGTTGTGTGGATGCGGCCTAGTGAGGACAGGGATTATTCTACCACAAATCCTGCAGACGTCCGATATCTGCAGGTCACTGGCAGCTCAGGGATGGCGGGATGAGCCTGCGGCGGCAGATTAGCCTCTGGTGTTGGGGTTCTGGGTGCGGTTACTGCTGAGCTGGAGATAAGAGGATGAGGGGCGTTAATGATCCTGCAGAAGGCAGCGCCGACACCATCATCCTCAACTCAGCACTGCGCAGGAAACACACCCAGGAACGGCGAGCAGCACAAAGCGACCCAGGGTGAAGCTGCCCTATAGACAACCAGAGGGCGGTATATAAATATGCAGAGCTATAGTACGAGCGCCACAGAGCGCACGCCCCCAAGTCTACTGCAGTGGATATGGTGGAGGGGGGGGGGGTCCTGCAATAACCGCTGCAGACATTGAACCCCACCCCGCCTGTGTACACAATATACAAACAGGAAGTACATCAGATCCCATGACCACTGGAGGAGCTCGTACCACTGACCCGCATACCCGATTTACTTATGACCCCATCGCTCGGTAACACGTACTCAGGGTGCTCATTAGCTGCTTGCCGCCATCTTGAGGCTTCCCGCTCTCCGCGCTGGACGAGGACTGCTGCAGCCGGGATTTGGAGCGCGAAGACTTGTTCCCCTCGCCCTCGGAGTCGCTGGAGCTGTCGCTGCTGGAGGACGATGAACCCTTGGACTCTGATGAACTGTCCGAGCTGCTCATCTGGTCAATGACGCTAGCCTCCGCCATCAGCTCTGCGGAAAGACGGAAAATAACACGTGAGAAGCTGTTCTCCACGCAGCAGGGTCATGTCAGGGAAGAAATCCACACAAAGCCAAGTATTTTGTCAGAAATGTTGCAATCTTTAAGTTAAATTGTTGCACTTGGTAATTAATATCCAGAACCGGTAAAGAGCGGGCTATAGAGGACAATGCGAGCGCTACCGGGCCCAGAGCACGAGGCAGCCTGCGCTGAACCGCTTCTAGTCACGGTCCGTGTCTGCCCACTGCCACCACCAGGCTGGGGGCGCTCACTGCACACAGGTCCTCCCGGGTCCCTTAAAGGGGTGGTCAGACACTGGTGACATCCAGAGCTCTGACCATGGTCTAAACATCAGAGAAACACAAAGCAACTCCCCTTTTCAGATCGTCCCGAGTCCAGAGAGGAGCTGCCCGTTCCCTCCGGACCAGAAGTGAAGCTCTTCAGCGACCGGCGCAGGAACGGCGTGTGCTACTGAGGCTCAGCAATGAGGCCACTGAGCCGCCGGCAGCGGTAACATGCATGTAGATGGCATGTCACACTACCGGTCTTATACAACCCCTTTACAGAGCGTCTGCCACTACATATGTCCACATAAACTGGCCGATCTCCGAGAAGTGCGCGGCTCAGCTGAACGGCACGGTCGTTGTCCCATGGGCCTCAGTGCCCGCGAAGCCAAGAAAACTGCTGTTAAATAATATGCAAATTAACCCCTAGGAGCAACAAGGGCGGAGCTGTTACCCCTCGTCGCTCCCAGAATCTCCGCTCGCTGCCCCTCATCCGTGTCCCCTACTAAGACTGACAGTTTTATATGGACATGGATGGATATTATTATCAAATGGGGTGAGAAGTTTCTTTTCAAGGGGTCAGGCTTTTATGTCATATCCACAGGAGTGACAACGGGGCCCTATCTGCAGACTGCAGCGTATGGGGAGGTACTGTATGTACTAAACGTGGAAATGCCATAAACGTCTGAGAAGGGAATTAGGTGTACAAATCTGCAAGTGGTGAGCTCCCTCTAGTGGTTACTGTATAATCCGTCTGTAGTGAGCTCCCTCTAGTGGTGGCTGTATAATCTGTATGTAGTGAGCTCCCTCTAGTGGTGACTGTATAATATGTATGTAGTGAGCTCCTTCTAGTGGTGGCTGTATAATCTGTATGTAGTGAGCTCCCTCTAGTGGTGACTGTATAATATGTATGTAGTGAGCTCCCTCTAGTGGTGGCTGTATAATCTGTATGTGGCGAGCTCCCTCTAGTGGTGGCTGTATAATCTGTATGTAGTGAGCTCCTTCTAGTGGTGGCTGTATAATCTGTATGTAGTGAGCTCCCTCTAGTGGTGGCTGTATAATCTGTATGTAGTGAGCTTCCTCTAGTGGTGACTGTATAATCTGTATGTAGTGAGCTCCCTCTAGTGGTGACTGTATAATCTGCATGTAGTGAGCTCCCTCTAGTGGTGGCTGTATAATCTGCACGTAGTGAGCTCCCTCTAGTGGTGGCTGTATAATCTGTATGTGGCGAGCTCCCTCTAGTGGTGGCTGTATAATCTGTATACAGTGAGCTCCCTCTAGTGGTGGCTGTATAATCTGTATGTAGTGAGCTCCCTCTAGTGGTGGCTGTATAATCTGTATGTAGTGAGCTCCCTCTAGTGGTGGCTGTATAATCTGTATGTAGTGAGCTCCCTCTAGTGGTGGCTGTATATATCTGTATGTAGTGAGCTCCCTCTAGTGGTGGCTGTATAATCTGTATGTAGTGAGCTCCCTCTAGTGGTGACTGTATAATCTGTATGTAGTGAGCTCCCTCTAGTGGTGGCTGTATATATCTGTATGTAGTGAGCTCCCTCTAGTGGTGGCTGTATAATCTGTATGTAGTGAGCTCCCTCTAGTGGTGACTGTATAATCTGTATGTAGTGAGCTCCCTCTAGTGGTGGCTGTATATACCTGTATGTAGTGAGCTCCCTCTAGTGGTGGCTGTATAATCTGTATGTAGTGAGCTCCCTCTAGTGGTGGCTGTATAATCTGTATGTAGTGAGCTCCCTCTAGTGGTGGCTGTATAATCTGTATGTAGTGAGCTCCCTCTAGTGGTGACTGTATAATCTGTATGTAGTGAGCTCCCTCTAGTGGTGGCTGTATATATCTGTATGTAGTGAGCTCCCTCTAGTGGTGGCTGTATAATCTGTATGTAGTGAGCTCCCTCTAGTGGTGGCTGTATAATCTGTATGTAGTGAGCTCCCTCTAGTGGTGGCTGTATAATCTGTATGTAGTGAGCTCTCTCTAGTGGTGGCTGCAGTGCAGAGATATCTCATGTAACTATATGGCTGTGAAGAGAATCGGGGTCTGAACCTGTATATATGGAATTATACCATTATCAGCCGAGACTGTCGGACACAAACCTAATTCATACATTTGTTGGGTCTCTCTGCAGAGAGTGAACCAATGATTTGAATTATCAGACCACGAACTTGATGATAAAAGAAATAAAGAAGTTCCTGCGTTAAATGTTCTAAGAAGAGGCACAGATGAGCTGAAGCCGCGGTCACACTACCTCGCTCTATGTCATCCATTGGAGACGTGGGGGAGGAGGTTTTGCCGCTGGTTGGAGTCTTGCTGGCATTTCTCATCTGTTGCTGCTGCTGCTCGATGCGGGACTGGATCTTGCTGCTTCCTTCAGCTCTGTAACGAAATACAAATTATAAATGACGGCTGCAAGTGCGTCTATGGGAGCCACAAGGAAATAACGAGCGCAACGCTTTTCTGGAGATCAGTGGGATCCTGCTTGGACCCGGAGAAGAACGTCAAATCCTTCACAACCTGCAAACTCGACACAAAAGGCGAACTCCTTCTATCTGGTATCTGATAATAAGGAAGGATAGTTCTGTTCTACGAAGTCCCAATAATCTCGAAAATAATATTAACGCAGCCTCTATCTGTCGAGTCCATGCAATCATCTGACCCCGTACCTGGTCCTCTTCACACTGATGTTGCTGCTCAGCTTCTCCAGCCGGCACTCGCCCGTGTCATGGTTCACAATCAGGATGCATTCTCGCATGTACGGCCGCTTCGACCCTTTAAAAACGGTGACCGGAGCAGTGGATCCCTGAAGACATGAAGCAAAGTATCAGCAGCATTCATTTTACTCACCTGTATAGCGCTGACATATTCCACAGCGCTATACAGACATTCTCATCACTCACTGTCCCCAGGGGAGCTCACAATCTAAATTCCCCATCAGGATGTCTTTGGAGTGTGGGAGGAAAACCGGAGAACCCAGAGGAAAACCGGAGAACCGAGAGGAAACCCACGACAACACGGGGAGAACATATAAACTCCATGCAGATGCTCTCCTTGGACGGATTCAAACCTAGAACCCTAGGGCTGAAAGAAACCAGCGCTAACCACTGAGCCGCCACCGACCAAGAAAGGCCCTCAGCACAGGATAAGAAAATAATTCACAACCTGGATGCAACAAGGCAGACAGGAGACAATACAGAAACAAACTACCACACTGCCTCGTCATGTACAAGAATATAACCACTATAATACTGCTCCTCATGTACAAGAATATAACTGCTATAATACTGCTCCTCATGTACAAGAATATAACCACTATAATACTGCTCCTCATGTACAAGAATATAACTACTATAATACTGCTCCTCATGTACAAGAATATAACTGCTATAATACTGCTCCTCATGTACAAGAATATAACTGCTATAATACTGCTCCTATGTACAGGAATATAACTACTATAATACTGCCTCCTGTGTACAAGAATATAACTACTATAATACTGCTCCTATGTACAAGAATATAACTACTATAATACTGCTCCTATTTACAAGAATATAACTACTATAATACTGCTCCTATTTACAAGAATATAACTACTATAATACTGCACCTATGTACAAGAATATAACTACTATAATACTGCACCTATGTACAAGAATATAGCTACTATAATACTGCTCCTATGTACAAGAATATAACTACTATAATACTGCCTCCCATGTACAGGAATATAACTACTATAATACTGCTCCTATGTACAAGAAAATAACTACTATAATACTGCTCCTGTGTACAAGAATATAACTACTATAATACTGCCCCTATGTACAAGAATATAACTACTATAATACTGCCTCCTATGTACAAGAATATAACTACTATAATACTGCTCCTATGTACAAGAATATAACTACTATAATACTGCTCCTATGTACAAGAATATAACTACTATAATACTGCCTCCTATGTACAAGAATATAACTACTATAATACTGCTCCTATGTACAAGAATATAACTACTATAATACTGCTCCTATGTACAAGAAATATAACTACTATAATACTGCTCCTATGTACAAGAATATAACTACTATAATACTGCTCCTATGTACAAGAATATAACTACTATAATACTGCTCCTATGTACAAGAATATAACTACTATAATACTGCTCCTATGTACAAGAATATAACTACTATAATACTGCTCCTATGTACAAGAATATAACTACTATAATACTGCCTCCTATGTACAGGAATATAACTACTATAATACTGCTCCTATGTACAAGAATATAACTACTATAATACTGCCTCCTATGTACAAGAATATAACTACTATAATACTGCTCCTATGTACAAGAATATAACTACTATAATACTGCTCCTATGTACAAGAATATAACTACTATAATACTGCCTCCTATGTACAAGAATATAACTACTATAATACTGCTCCTATGTACAGGAATATAACTACTATAATACTGCCTCCTATGTACAGGAATATAACTACTATAATACTGCTCCTATGTACAAGAATATAACTACTATAATACTGCTCCTATGTACAGGAATATAACTACTATAATACTGCTCCTATGTACAAGAATATAACTACTATAATACTGCCTCCTATGTACAAGAATATAACTACTATAATACTGCCTCCTATGTACAAGAATATAACTACTATAATACTGCTCCTATGTACAAGAATATAACTACTATAATACTGCTCCTATATACAAGAATATAACTACTATAATACTGCTTCTATGTACAAGAATATAACTACTATAATACTGCTCCTATGTACAGGAATATATACTACTATAATACTGCTCCTATGTACAAGAATATAACTACTATAATACTGCTCCTATGTACAAGAATATAACTACTATAATACTGCCTCCTATGTACAGGAATATAACTACTATAATACTGCTCCTATGTACAAGAATATAACTACTATAATACTGCCTCCTATGTACAAGAATATAACTACTATAATACTGCTCCTATGTACAAGAATATAACTACTATAATACTGCTCCTATGTACAAGAATATAACTGCTATAATACTGCTCCTAGGTATGTAATTGGTGAGACTTACCTCTAGATTCGGGAGGGTGATGGTCACCTGCTCTCCTTTCCCCACCTCCAGGTCTCCTTCACAGGACGTGTCTATGGACGCCGGCTTAAAATCATCTAGTAAATAGAGAAGGAATCTTTACTCTGCTGCGGAGGATGATGGGAAAGTGGTTCAGTAACTACTCTGCAGGTATGGCTATAATACACGCGAAGAGGGCCACGATTTACGAGACCACAATCTGCTGAGATCAGGTTCTGTTCACACTGACGTCAGCAGTAATGTGCTCGGGATCTGGGGGAGCGCACTGACTGCCAAAAGATCTGCATCAAGGATGAAAGCTCAGAAACCAGACGATGGAAGGAGACATCTCGCCGCTTCCTGACAAGATATAGCTCATAAAAAACATTTCTGAAAACTTTTCCTTAACGTAAAACCACAGACTTTGAATATCGCACCATCTACAGAACAGAATATCAAATGGTCCGGAGAAGTCCATGTGCACGGGGACAAGGCCGACGGTCAGTACCGGATTCTCGTGATCTACAGGCCCATAGGAGGCACCGCAATTAATACAAGCTGATTCTGTGCTGGAAATCCCTGCATGGCTCAGGAACATTCCAGAAACCACTGTCTGTACACAGCTCGCCGTGCAATCCACAGATACAGGTAAATCTGTATCATGGATAGAAGCCAAATGTGAACACGATCCAGAAAAGCTGCGTCATATTTGAGCCAAAGCTCATGTAAAATTGACGGAGGCAAAATGGTGAATTGTCCTGTGGAACATCCAGCTCGCCATCAGCGCACAGTTCTGCACCTCTGATGGCACGGCGTCCAGCCTGGGCGCGAGATGGGGCACGGCCTCCGGCCCGGGCGCGAGATGGGGCACGGCCTCCGGCCCGGGCGCGAGATGGGGCACGGCCTCCAGCCCGGGCGCGAGATGGGGCACGGCCTCCAGCCCGGGCGCGAGATGGGGCACGGCCTCCAGCCCGGGCGCGAGATGGGGCACGGCCTCCGGCCCGGGCGCGAGATGGGGCACGGCCTCCGGCCCGGGCGCGAGATGGGGCACGGCCTCCGGCCCGGGCGCGAGATGGGGCACGGCCTCCAGCCCGGGCGCGAGATGGGGCACAGTTGGGCATGGCAGGGGTTCCTGGTATCCTGCAGCACAATTGCCTACAGATGTCACAGCTGGGCCTGTAGATCCTGCACGCTCATAGGTTGGTGAGGCTGGCGTCACAGCAGGTCCCATAAATGCTGGATCGGTGATAAATCTGGTGACCGGGCAGCCAAGAAAGTGCTGCAATCTGGAGCAGACTTTCCTGGGAAACCCTCCTGTGTGTGAGCGAGCATTATCCTGCCATGAGGGGACACATGTGGCGGCAGGATGCCCTGTACATATCACTGAGCCGTCAGTGTCCTCGTATCACTACTAGGGGTGACCGACTGCGTATACGATGGCTTCCCCGATCATCACCAGCAGTTGGGGCAGTGTGTCCTCCAGGACTGAAGCGCTCACCACGAGGCCTCCATACTCCAATCCAACCATCGTGGGATCCCGTACAGAACCGGGATTCATCACTGAAGACCATACGGTTCTGGTCCATAGCAGTCCAGGTTCCTCGTTCATGACACCACGAAGGTCTGGGCCCCCAAAGTGTCTAGTCCTGTGCTTGGCCGCCCCTCAGCTTGGGATCCATTACTAAAAGCACCCCGACCCTTCAGGACAACAATTGTGGGAGCTGCGGGTGCTTGTCCGCACCGTCCGGAGCCCGATCAGCGTGTGCATGTCCTCAAGTAACTACTGCTCCCAACATCTCCTAACAGTGAGGTCAGGCCGGCCTAGATGGCGCCAATTCATCGATGCGACCATCCTGGGGCTGCTACACTTGTGTTCACAGAAATTTGTGTTTTTTTATTGTAAAACTTTAAACGCCTTTTCTTCTGTCTTTTCTTACAGAGACGACTAAAGGTGAAACGCAAAAAAATAAAAACGCCAAACGTAAAGCGCGGTAAACTTCCCTGAAGGCACGGATGGAGAGACGGCCACAGGTCCCACCTGCAAACTCAAAACTCCTTCCTAAAATTTGCCACCATCCTCATCATGTGAGCCCCCCCCCCCCCCAACTCTACGATCCCCATCTATTTACAATCTCAACCTTCAGCGTCGCAGACCTCGGTTTTCCCATCCTGTCCTTTTAAGAGCTCTGCTTCCTGTCGCAGAACAGACTTTTTTCCCCCAATATAGACATTATTTTACACCAGTCCTGACCACACTGCTGACAGCGTTACAATGTATCAGTGCAGGTAACAAGCAACTATCGGGACAGGAGAGACTGGTTACATTGTAACAACCCCTCAGCTGTGAGCAGTCAGGCCCCTGCGGGAGGCTATTTTGGGGTCTCTCCGGGGAGCAGAGCGCGGACAGCTGTTTCCTGCGGCAGGGTTGCGGTTTTGTTGTGGTTTTCTGTCGTCACTGGCGCAGCGTCCAGATGTTTGCTGGCAGTGAATGGAAGGCTACGCTCTCTACACCTTGGGCAATTCCAGTTATGGGGCTATTACTGCAAGTTAAAGGGCCGGCGTCCAGTCAACGCCAAGTTCAGCAACTATTTAACAGACTTTATATTCCTCATCACAGACCTCTGCTTGCTGTCAGTGAATGGTAATATAACTTTCATCAAGAAGCTGAAGACCCCTCCTCACCGTCTACCCCCCATAAAGGGGTCAGTGTAGGCCTATGCTCCCCACCAGATGACACTAAGCCCCCTCCCCCACAGTGACCACTGAAGTGACAGCCCCTCCTCACATCGGATCGTGTGGAATCCGGACCGCGGCTGCTTCTCGAAGCTCTCCCCGAGCTTCAGCACCCGCTCCTTGGTGTCAAACATGGAACAGGCGCCACCATTCATCCTGCGGCCACACCGTGTTGCCGGCTCCGACCATCTGCTCTCAGCCAGCCGGCTACACGGCTCACCGGCCGCCGGGGGCGGGGCCTCCGCCCACAGGGAATTGTCATTGGTCTCCCAGGAGAGAAGGACACTTTGATTCGCTGCGATAAACTGACGTTAGGCGTTAGCCACGCCCCTCCGCAGTTGACCCTGTTTAGCTGCGCTCTCTGAAAAGAGTAGAGTATGTACTCCACGCGATGAGTGTGTCCTCGGCACAGCCGCCATCTTCCTGACGACCACCACTCCTCAGACTAGTGCTCGGTCCTTCGCCAAAATGGTTACAGCCCGAACAGAAAGGGATAAACAAGAGAGCCTCTATGGTCTCAGGGCCGGAGCCTCGATACTGACCCCAGCGCTGACGAAGCCATTTCATTTCCCAGGATGCATCGCGACTGAGGCCTGGCAGAAGGAGAAAGCCTGGCTGGAGTTGTTTCTGGTTGCTAGGCGACGCCCAGTCATTCACCGTGCCGGTGACCGGTCTGAGCTGAGAGGATAGACTGCGCTACTGTGTGAGTCCTGAAGGGTCGGGGGCGCTATAGTAATGGATCCAGAGCCGAGGGGCAGCCGGGCGCTGGAACAGACACTTTGGGGGGGTGCGGCGGCCATTTTTATTATTATTATTTTTTTATTATTATTATTATTTTTTTTTTGGGGGGGGGGGGGTGTGCAGACTTGGTTTAGGTCAGAGGTCAGCAACCTCCAGCATGCTTAATTTATGCCTACTGGATTTGAGTGAATGTGCATTCTGGGAGTTGTAGTTTCACACATCCTTGGTTTAAGTTGTCCATAGTTCATGGTTTCAGTTCCTCACCATTTTAAAGATCTCTGCTTGCTGTGAGTGAATGGCAACTTTCCCCATACTTCTCACTGCTGAGCGCTTGTTACACTGTATCAGTCTCTAGTCTAGACAAACACATCAGCAGCATGAATCCCTCCCCTGTCTTGATAGTTTGTTACAAGTCCTGATACATTGTAACAAACCCTCAGCTGATGTGAAACTCATTACTTCCCGTTATTTTCCGGCGCGTTCCCTCACAGGAGCAGGATGAGCGCTGCGCACGGCGTGGACCTCAGGATCCTGGAGCTGGCGTCTAAGCTGACGGAGAGCAGCGACGGTTCAGAGCCGGTCCTGCTGCTGACCCTGAGAGGTGAGTGACCACCGCCATTACTGGCGCTTGTACTTACCTCAGCGGCTTTATAATCGACATGTGTGCCTCCAGATATCCTGGGCAGCGCCGCGGCCGGGAGCAAAGATCTGCAGAGACTGAAGGAGGATTCTTACAGCTATGGCCTGATCCAGTACTGTGTTCTGGTTCTGAAGCGGGACTTCAGCCGGGTGGAAGGAGCGTGGACGACCGCTGCTGGTCTGACTGAGGTCCTAAGGTAACGTGGAACGTCTGACACACAGCTCCAAACCTGCTGCTCTAAAGTCAAGCAGAAAGAACATCGATTAGGCTCTGTATAGACAATACATTAATGGGTCTTCTGCTTTGTGGTATTGATCCGGATAGGTCATCAATATCAGCTCTGAGGGGTTTGGCCCCCGGGACCCCCACAATCAGGTGTTCTCAGCAGGTGTCAGTGGACGGAGCTGGAGACAGAAGGCGCCATACCCCGGGCCAGGTACTGCAGCTCTGTCCACTGTATACTTTCTGGTGGTTGCAGTGGGACTGTCCTTAGGTCGTCGGTATCAAACAGCCGAAATACCCCTTTACAGGAGTCGTCCAGGTTTTCAAAAATATAATGAAATCAGAAAATGCTAAAACCGCCAGCGCGTGACCACAGCGTCCGATCCGGAGCCTCTGTGCTGGATCGGCGGGGACGGAAGGGGCGCGTTAGCTCCTTTAACTATTGCAGGGCTGAACACACGCTGCATGGAAACTAACGCATCTCAAAGCTAGGACGCCTATGTGCGGCCGCAGATCTCTGCGGTGTGTCAGGCTGTAACGCACCTTCCGGTTTACTGTCTCCTAGTAAGTGCTGTGTTGGTTTCAATCCCAAGAACGATGCCGAGGACTTTTACTCGAAGTTGCTTCCATCTGCCACCCTGAACATGTTAGTGCTGGGAAGACGGATCCAAGCGAGATATGTGCGCTCAGTCAAGGTAGGTATTACGTAGACTGCGCCGTATGGACGTGTTATATATAGAGTGTCCCTATAGACTGTGCTGTATGGACGTGTTATATATATACAGTGTCCCTATAGACTGTGCTGTATGGACATGTTATATATACAGTGTCCCTATAGACTGTGCTGTATGGACGTGTTATATATACAGTGTCCCTATAGACTGCACCGTATGGACGTGTTCTATATACAGTGTCCCTATAGACTGCACCGTATGGACGTGTTCTATATACAGTGTCCCTATAGACTGCACCGTATGGACGTGTTATATATACAGTGTCCCTATAGACTGTGCTGTATGGACATGTTATATATACAGTGTCCCTATAGACTGTGCTGTATGGACATGTTATATATACAGTGTCCCTATAGACTGCACCGTATGGACGTGTTATATATACAGTGTCCCTATAGACTGTGCTGTATGGACATGTTATATATACAGTGTCCCTATAGACTGTGCTGTATGGACGTGTTATATATACAGTGTCCCTATAGACTGCTGTATGGACGTGTTATATATACAGTGTCCCTATAGACTGTGCTGTATGGACATGTTATATATACAGTGTCCCTATAGACTGTGCTGTATGGACGTGTTATATATACAGAGTCCCTATAGACTGCACCGTATGGACGTGTTATATATACAGAGTCCCTATAGACTGCTGTATGGACGTGTTATATATACAGTGTCCCTATAGACTGTGCTGTATGGACGTGTTATATATACAGTGTCCCTATAGACTGTGCTGTATGGACGTGTTATATATACAGTGTCCCTATAGACTGTGCTGTATGGATGTGTTATATATACAGTGTCCCTATAGACTGCACCGTATGGACGTGTTATATATACAGTGTCCCTATAGACTGTGCTGTATGGACGTGTTATATTTACAGTGTCCCTATAGACTGTGCTGTATGGATGTGTTATATATACAGTGTCCCTATAGACTGCACCGTATGGATGTGTTATATATATACAGTGTCCCTATAGACTGCACCGTATGGACGTGTTCTATATACAGTGTCCCTATAGACTGCACCGTATGGACGTGTTCTATATACAGTGTCCCTATAGACTGCACCGTATGGACGTGTTATATATACAGTGTCCCTATAGACTGTGCTGTATGGACGTGTTATATATACAGAGTCCCTATAGACTGCACCGTATGGACGTGTTATATATACAGAGTCCCTATAGACTGTGCTGTATGGACGTGTTATATATACAGTGTCCCTATAGACTGTGCTGTATGGACGTGTTCTATATACAGTGTCCCTATAGACTGTGCTGTATGGATGTGTTATATATACAGTGTCCCTATAGACTGCACCGTATGGACGTGTTATATATACAGTGTCCCTATAGACTGTGCTGTATGGACGTGTTATATATACAGAGTCCCTATAGACTGCACCGTATGGACGTGTTCTATATACAGTGTCCCTATAGACTGTGCTGTATGGACGTGTTATATATACAGAGTCCCTATAGACTGCACCGTATGGACGTGTTCTATATACAGTGTCCCTATAGACTGTGCTGTATGGACGTGTTATATATACAGTGTCCCTATAGACTGCACCGTATGGACGTGTTATATATACAGTGTCCCTATAGACTGCACCGTATGGACGTGTTATATATACAGAGTCCCTATAGACTGCACCGTATGGATGTGTTATATATACAGAGTCCCTATAGACTGCACCGTATGGATGTGTTATATATACAGAGTCCCTATAGACTGTGCTGTATGGACGTGTTATATATACAGTGTCCCTATAGACTGTGCTGTATGGACATGTTATATTTACAGAGTCCCTATAGACTGCACCGTATGGACGTGTTCTATATACAGTGTCCCTATAGACTGTGCTGTATGGACGTGTTATATATACAGTGTCCCTATAGACTGCACCGTATGGACGTGTTATATATACAGTGTCCCTATAGACTGTGCTGTATAGACGTGTTCTATATACAGTGTCCCTATAGACTGTGCTGTATGGACGTGTTCTATATACAGTGTCCCTATAGACTGTGCTGTATGGACGTGTTATATATACAGTGTCCCTATAGACTGTGCTGTATGGACGTGTTCTATATACAGTGTCCCTATAGACTGTGCTGTATGGACGTGTTCTATATACAGTGTCCCTATAGACTGTGCTGTATGGACGTGTTATATATACAGTGTCCCTATAGACTGCACCGTATGGACGAGTTATATATACAGAGTCCCTATAGACTGCACCGTATGGACGTGTTATATATACAGTGTCCCTATAGACTGTGCTGTATGGACGAGTTATATATACAGAGTCCCTATAGACTGTGCTGTATGGACGTGTTCTATATACAGTGTCCCTATAGACTGTGCTGTATGGACGTGTTCTATATACAGTGTCCCTATAGACTGTGCTGTATGGACGTGTTATATATACAGTGTCCCTATAGACTGTGCTGTATGGACGTGTTATATATACAGTATCCCTATAGACTGTGCTGTATGGACGTGTTATATATACAGTGTCCCTATAGACTGTGCTGTATGGACATGTTATATATACAGTGTCCCTATAGACTGCACCGTATGGACGTGTTATATATACAGTGTCCCTATAGACTGCTGTATGGACGTGTTCTATATACAGTGTCCCTATAGACTGTGCTGTATGGACGTGTTATATATACAGAGTCCCTATAGACTGTGCTGTATGGACGTGTTCTATATACAGTGTCCCTATAGACTGTGCTGTATGGACATGTTATATATACAGTGTCCCTATAGACTGCGCTGTATGGATGTGTTATATATACAGTGTCCCTATAGACTGTGCTGTATGGACGTGTTCTATATACAGTGTCCCTATAGACTGTGCTGTATGGACATGTTATATATACAGTGTCCCTATAGACTGCACCGTATGGACGTGTTCTATATACAGTGTCCTGTATGGACGTGGACAGGTCAGCCTATTATAATGCCTCAGTCTGTACGTGTCTTTTTCCTGGAAGGACGCGGAGCGCGCCGAGCTGCTGCGGTGCTTCCGGCTGGTGATGGAGTCTCTGTGCTGGTTGTTCAGTGGTCACCTACAGCTGGCGGAGCTCGGTAAGTGACTCTCTGAGGAAGACGTATGAAAGGAGAACAGTCAGGAGGTTGGTGCCGGGGTTTCTGAACAGACACCGCTAACCGGCCAGGCAGGATGTGGATGCTGATCGTATCCCACCCCAGGTCCCTATGACAACACTGGTGGGACAAGTCATCAGAACCTCTCTAGCAAAGCTGATGATCGGGGAACAATAGCACATTGGAGCGCTCATTCCCGACCACTGGCCTGTGCTGATCATGTGGACAATAGCGTCCTTGTGGGCAGCACATCGCCCCGTGTGATGGTGAATGATCCTTCAGATGACGATGATTACTCCATGTACACAGACATGCTGTCGTCAGTCCTCTCTGGTTACTCAGAGCGATTAGATGTAAGTAAAGGAGTCTGTAAGGGAGGTTCATTCCACGCTACTGACATGTTAATAATTGTGTTCCCTGTAATATAACCAGGATCATCATTTCATATAACTTTGCACTGTGCCGTTCCTTTGCTATTCCTCCTAGAAATCTAGCAATGAATTGACAGCTGAGGGTCACTAGTTGGGGGGTGTCCCTGCACAGTCTGACCAATCAGTGCTGCCTTTGTGAGACTGTGTAGGGCAAGGTTCAGTAAGCTTTGGCACTCCCGCTGCTGTGAAACTGCAACTCCCAGCATGCACGCTGGCTCATCTGATCTTGTAACGGCTAAAAAAGTGAAAGGAGGATTCCGGGAACATCTGGAGTGCCAGAGGTTGCTGTAGGGACACGCCCCTGTGACAAGGGGAACGGCAGCACCTAGTTGTCGATTTAGGGTATGTTCAGACGATGACAATTGTCGCGCGACAAAAAGTCGCACTATTGTCGCGCGACAATTTTTACAATGGGAGTCTATGGTGTCGCAGTGCGACATGTGACATGCTGCGACTGCGACACGACAGTCGACAAAAATCCATCCGGGATGGACTTTTTGCGACTGTTGTGTCGCAGTCGCAACATGTTGCATGTTGCACGTGCGACACCACCATAGACACCCATTATAAAAATTGTCGCGCGACATTAATGTGACATCAATGTCGCGCTACAAATGTTGCAGTGTAGTGGTTCCCAAATTGTCTCGCGACTTTTTGTCGCGAGACAATTGTCGTCGTCTGAACATACCCTTAGCCATACATTTCTAGGAGGAATATCAGAGGAATGGCAAACACTGAGTGCAGAGTTGCTTCAAAATGTTTTTTTTTCATTGTAAATACAAGTATTTACTAAAATGCTCATGTCCAAAGAGATGACCAGTCCACGGGGTTTTCCAGGACTTTATTATTGATTGATCAGATCCGACACCCCACTGATCAGCTGCTCTGTAGTAGCTTTGTCCATTGTGATAGCTGGTTACCATTCACATCTATGGGGGCAGCACACGGTGGACAGAGCTGTGAAGTTCTGATGTCAGTTTCTGGCACTGGAGATACTGCAGAATAGCTGGTGGGGGGTTATGGGGTGTGACGGACCCCTGTCACTGGATATGGATGGCCTGTTCTACAGATAGACCCTCAATAGTAAAATACTGGACTGCCCCTTTAAGAACATCATGCGGTGATCCGCACCTTTCTGATCCGGCCCTGGTTTGCAGCGTTTTTCCGTGTTCTGACACCCAGATCTCTGCTCGTACGAGACCTCTGATAGCACACGATGTGATCTGTGACCGTCTCGGCTTTATCTGCAGTTCTCAGACAGGACCATTTCCTGCAGTTACTGATGACTGATGATGTGGAGAGCAGCACGGCCGTCATGTCTGTACTCCAGGCCATCCTACGCGCCAACAGGTAGGGTGATTAATGCTGTGTGACTGTAAGACTGACCGAGAAATCACTGATATCATTCGAATAAAACATGAAACTCTGCATAAAAGACTGACACAGTGCAGCGGGGATATGCCAGATGGAGCTCCCAGCTGCATGTGCACATCTCTGCCCAGCACCGCAGCGGAGGATTCATCTTCAAGGTTGTCACCACAGATCAGGGGGGGGGGATCCTGCGGACCCTTGTGGTGGGGCTTACTCTTGCCTTAGACATCACACGGCTTCAGAGCTGATCTCATCCAGGTCAAGTAGCAGAGGACAGACCTAGGGGGACCTCTGAATCCCGCACCCTCATCTGCCAGAACGTGGGGCACCCCGGGCACTGGACCGCTCTGTCATATGCAGGATAGGAGGCACTCCACCCCTGCGGTTTCCATTGGCTCCCACCTCACCATCGATTCACCATCCATCTTATACAACAAGTGACAAAATGGTTAGTTTGAGTCCATTGTAAATGATGGATTGTTTCCCTCACAGAGACATATCTGAGCCCCATAGAGGTTCTGAGTATTGATGCCACGAATCTCATTCACATTCATATAGTAAAATGTCAGCGCAGCAGTTCTTCCAGTGCCAAAAAAGTGCAGTATGGCTTCACCATCAATGTGCAGGCAGCGCTCTGTGTGAGCAGTCAGGAGGCCATGTATGCAGGCGGCAGTCTTTGTATGCAAGCAGCACTCCATGTGTGCGGGCAGCTCTCTGTTTACAGGCAGCAGTCCGTGTGAGCAGGCAGCGGTCTGTGTGTGCAGGCAATGGTCTGTGTGTACAGAGAGCAGTCCATGGTTGCAGGCAGCGGTCCGTGTGTGCAGGCAATGGTCTGTGTGTACAGAGAGCAGTCCGTGTGTGCAGGCAGCGGTCCGTGTGTACATAGAGCAGTCCATGTGTGCAGGCAGCGGTCCGTGTGTGCAGGCAGAGGTCCATGTGTGCAGGTAATAGTCTGTGTGTACAGAGAGCGGTCCATGTTTGCAGGCAGCAGTCCGTGTGTGCAGGCAGTGGTCTGTGTGTACAGAGATCAGTCCATGTGTGCAGGCAGCAGTCCGTGTGTGCAGGTAATGGTCTGTGTGTACAGAGAGCAGTCCATGTGTGCAGGCAATGGTCCATGTGTGCAGGCAGTGGTCTGTGTGTACAGAGAGCAGTCCATGTGTGCAGGCAGTGGTCCATGTGTGCAGGCAGTGGTCTGTGTGTACAGAGATCAGTCCATGTGTGCAGGCAGCAGTCCGTGTGTGCAGGTAATGGTCTGTGTGTATAGAGAGCAGTCCATGTGTGCAGGCAGTGGTCCATGTGTGCAGGCAGTGGTCTGTGTGTACAGAGAGCGGTCCATGTGTGCAGGCAGCGGTCCATGTGTGCAGGTAATGGTCTGTGTGTACAGAGAGCAGTCTATGTGTGCAGGAAGCGGTCCATGTGTGCAGGCAGTGGTCTGTGTGTACAGAGAGCGGTCCATGTGTGCAGGCAGTGGTCCATGTGTGCAGGCAGTGGTCTGTGTGTACAGAGAGCAGTCCATGTGTGCAGGCAGTGGTCCATGTGTGCAGGCAGTGGTCTGTGTGTACAGTGGTCCATGTGTGCAGGTAACGGTCTGTGTGTACAGAGATCAGTCTATGTGTGCAGGCAGTGGTCCATGTGTGCAGGCAGTGGTCTGTGTGTACAGAGAGCAGTCCATGTGTGCAGGCAGTGGTCCATGTGTGCAGGCAGTGGTCTGTGTGTACAGAGAGCAGTCCATGTGTGCAGGCAGTGGTCCATGTGTGCAGGCAGTGGTCTGTGTGTACAGAGAGCGGTCCATGTGTGCAGGCAGTGGTCCATGTGTGCAGGCAGTGGTCTGTGTGTACAGAGAGCAGTCCATGTGTGCAGGCAGCGGTCCATGTGTGCAGGTAATGGTCTGTGTGTACAGAGAGCAGTCTATGTGTGCAGGAAGCGGTCCATGTGTGCAGGCAGTGGTCTGTGTGTACAGAGAGCAGTCTATGTGTGCAGGCAGTGGTCCATGTGTGCAGGCAGTGGTCTGTGTGTACAGAGAGCAGTCCATGTGTGCAGGCAGTGGTCCATGTGTGCAGGCAGTGGTCTGTGTGTACAGAGAGCAGTCCATGTGTGCAGGCAGCGGTCCATGTGTGCAGGTAATGGTCTGTGTGTACAGAGAGCAGTCCATGTGTGCAGGCAGTGGTCCATGTGTGCAGGCAGTGGTCTGTGTGTACAGAGAGCAGTCCATGTGTGCAGGCAGTGGTCCATGTGTGCAGGCAGTGGTCTGTGTGTACAGAGAGCAGTCCATGTGTGCAGGCAGTGGTCCATGTGTGCAGGCAGTGGTCTGTGTGTACAGAGAGCGGTCCATGTGTGCAGGCAGTGGTCCATGTGTGCAGGCAGTGGTCTGTGTGTACAGAGAGCAGTCCATGTGTGCAGGCAGTGGTCCATGTGTGCAGGCAGTGGTCTGTGTGTACAGAGAGCAGTCCATGTGTGCAGGCAGCGGTCCGTGGGTGCAGGCAGTGGTCCATGTGTGCAGGCAGTGGTCTGTGTGTACAGAGAGCAGTCTGTGTGCAGGCAATGGTCCATGTGTACAGGCAGTGGTCTGTGTGTACAGAGAGCAGTCCATGTGTGCAGGCAGCGGTCCGTGGGTGCAGGCAGCGGTCCGTGTGTACAGAGAGCAGTCTATGTGTGCAGGAAGCGGTCCATGTGTGCAGGCAGTGGTCTGTGTGTACAGAGAGCAGTCCATGGTTGCAGGCAGCAGTCTGTGTGTGTATTCTGTGTGTGCATTCAGAAATCCGTGTGTGCGGTCACTGATCCGTGTGCACAGGTAGCAGATCATGCCTGCAGTCAGCAGCTTTCTTGTTGCTTGCAGCACCGTCTTGCATCAGATTCCAGAGGAGACACTGCATTCGATCCTGGACGAACTGGTTTACAAACTTTCCGCCTCATCCAATCCCGTCACTGGCAATTCTGCAACTCGGCCGCTGCTCCTGATGGTGGAGTCCTATCCTCATTTAGTGCGGACGGTGGTCACCCGATATAAAGGTATCTCAGAGGTGCAGGTTGGAGAATACATCTTACAGGACTCATGTCCATAGGGTGATCTGTCTAATACCAGCTTGACTCTGGGCAGGGTCAGTCTGATGGGGCCCATGGCGCCCTCGTAGCCTTTACTGTGTATAAAGGTGCATCCACATGGGACAGGAAAAAGGCTTGCCATAGATTCTAAAATCATCCATAGAAAGAATGGACATGCTGCAGAGTCAAAATCTGCCCCACAGGTCATTGAATGTGCGGACGTGGCGAACAGCTGTAAGAGCTGTGTCCTGAGCAGAGGACGGAGCCGGCGATAGGTGTATGGTGGGGGCACGGAGTGAGCGCGTGTCCTCCAGCAGCCAGCCCGTCCGGTGGAAGTAATATGTCATTTATAATTGTAATTTACTGCACCTTTATGACTTTCACTGAGTTGACCTTCTCCTAATATGACATAAGAGTCTCTTTCTTCACATTCAATATGTTTTATTCATACGCAGGGCTCAGATCTCTGTTGAGCAAGCAATGGACCGGGAAAGGATTTGGCCGCGAGCTGAGCCGTGTCTTGGATATTCTGTATTCCAGCTCCTACCAGCAGGAGGAGCTGCAGGTAAGGTGCAAACACAGACTAATCTGCAACCCATGGCTCTGATGGGGCTCTATAACGGTAGGTTCACACTGAGATTTTTAGAGGAGATTTTTCAGCCAAAGCCAGAAGAGGATCCAGCAAGGAGACCTGCACGTCCTTCCTTTACATTATCAATTCCTTTTGAATCTACTTCTGTCTTTGGCTTAAAAACCTGCAAGAAAATCTGCCTGAAATCTCCTCCAAAACACTGTGTGTGAACCTTCCCTAACTCTGCAGCTGAAGAGCCACAGGTTGCCTGGACTAGAATATCTGTGCGGACAGGGAACGGCTCTTTCCACCAGAATTTTGCATTACTTCATCCGGTACATTCTTCCTTGCAAAATGAGTTAAATCCAACACCTGTCATGAAGCTGTGTGTAGGTCACGGTTCAGATGAGATAATTCATTAATGTATCTAGTGGAATGGTTAATGTGGCGTCTGTGGCTGCCACCAGTGGGCTAGCTATTGATTCCAGTGGACATGATGAGAGCTTCAGGGCAGAGTTGCTCTTTTGCAGGCGCCCTCCAGTTTATAAAAGGGTCTTCAGTCAGAGTACCCCTGCTATTCCCTTAAATAAAAGGCCCTCTGAACCATCAGGCGATTGGACCTACACATAAGGCTACTTTCACACTGGCGTTTTTGGATCCGCTTGTGAGATCCGTTTCAGGGCTCTCACAAGCGGTCCAAAACGGATCAGTTTTGCCCCAATGCATTCTGAATGGATAAGGATCCGCTCAGAATGCATCAGTTTGGCTCCGTTCAGTCTCCATTCCGCTCTGGAGGCGCCTGCAACGTTTTGGTTTCCGTCTGATGGAACTGAGCCAAACGGATCAGTCCTGACATACAATGTAAGTCAATGGGGACGGATCCGTTTTTAATGACACAATATGACACAACAGAAAACGGATCCGTCCCCCATTGACTTTCAATGGTGTTCAAGACGGATCAGTTTTGCCTATGTTCATGATAATACAAACGGATCCGTTCTGAACGGATGCATGCGGATGTATTATCAGTGCGGATCCGTCTGTGCAGATACATGACGGATCCGCACATGACGCCAGTGTGAAAGTAGCCTAACAGTAATATTAGAGTACCCTCAGTTACTCCTGGTGAAATCTAAGGCCAGGTCCACATCTGGGTTGACGATTATAGCAGAGCCTTCGTCCTAATCTGCGGCCAGCACCTGCCGTACTGGCAAATCTCCTCTAAATTTTGCAATTGAATCTTCAGTTGCTGCCTGTTATGAGAATTGTAACACGTGAACTTCCTGTGCGCAGAGACTGCACCGCGCCGCGTGCATCATCCAGGCGGTGTGGAGGGGCTTTCAGATACGGAAGAGGATGAGGAAGTTACCTGGGGCCGTGACATCTTTACAGAGGAGCTTCAGGTGCGGACCCTGCAGCGTGGACATCGATATTCTGAGTATCCGTTATGTTTGCAGCACTAGTGTTTCAGCGTTCATCAGATCACATGTGTTATATACGCAAGTTATTTTTACGTGCGACGGCGCACCACACAATGTCTGCCGCCAGACCGCTAATGTACATTCTTGTTTCTGTTACTTCCCAGATAGTTGGCGGATAATTTTATAACATTTTGTTTTTTTTATACAATAAGGGAGGGATTTATTTTGAGGGGAATCTTTGAAGCCTGTCTTTCTTGATTCTGATTTGCTGTAATTTACACCAAATTAATCGAACTTCACACATTGTTTCATGGATTTGCCGCATCTCTGAACATAACACTTTTGTCTAAAAAAATATTAACTCTAGTTCTTATATGAGACTGCATACTGAAGTCGGTTAATAAATCTGGCGTGCAGCTAAATAGCATAGTTAACCAGGCCCACGTTCACACCCACTTCTCTCAGTTGCACATTTTGTGGAAAAATAGCATGTGACAGCATATACAACTTTATTTTACTCCAAAATTGTGGCACAAATTGATGATAAACGACCCCCTCAGGATGCCAGAAGCTCAGTGCGAGACTTTCTGGTGGCTTTGACAAATCTATTATTTATGTGCAAACAGCGCCCCGGGGGCAGCGAGCTGACACATAGATGGGGTGTAGTCGGGACGTTATATACAGAGTATCACACCCACCGGGCAGATTCATCTCACAGCGCCCTCTACAGCGCCCCGGGGGCAGCGAGCTGAAACATAGATGGGGTGTAGTCGGGACGTTATATACAAAGTATCACACCCACCGGGCAGATTCATCTCAGAGCGCCCTCTACAGCGCCCCGGGGGCAGCGAGCTGAAACATAGATGGGGTGTAGTCGGGACGTTATATACAAAGTATCACACCCACCGGGCAGATTCATCTCACAGCGCCCTCTACAGCGCCCCGGGGGCAGCGAGCTGACACATAGATGGGGTGTAGTCGGGACGTTATATACAAAGTATCACACCCACCGGGCAGATTCATCTCAGAGCGTCCTCTACAGCGCCCCGGGAGCAGCGAGCTGACACATAGATGGGGTGTAGTCGGGACGTTATATACAGAGTATCACACCCACCGGGCAGATTCATCTCACAGCGCCCCGGGGGCAGCGAGCTGACACATAGATGGGGTGTAGTCGGGACGTTATATACAGAGTATCACACCCACCGGGCAGATTCATCTCACAGCGCCCTCTACAGCGCCCGGGGCAGCGAGCTGACACATAGATGGGGTGTAGTCGGGACGTTATATACAGAGTATCACACCCACCGGGCAGATTCATCTCAGAGCGCCCTCTACAGCGCCCCGGGAGCAGCGAGCTGACACATAGATGGGGTGTAGTCGGGACGTTATATACAGAGTATCACACCCACCGGGCAGATTCATCTCACAGCGCCCTCTACAGCGCCCCGGGGGCAGCGAGCTGACACATAGATGGGGCGTAGTCGGGACGTCATTTACAGAGTATCACACCCACCAGGCAGATTCATCTCACAGCGCCCTCTACAGCGCCCCGGGAGCAGCGAGCTGACACATAGATGGGGTGTAGTCGGGACGTTATATACAGAGTATCACACCCACCGGGCAGATTCATCTCACAGCGCCCTCTACAGCGCCCGGGGGCAGCGAGCGGACACATAGGTGGGGTGTAGTCGGGATGTTATATACAGAGTATCACACCCACCGGGCAGATTCATCTCAGAGCGTCCTCTACAGCGCCCCGGGGGCAGCGAGCTGACACATAGATGGGGTGTAGTCGGGACGTTATATACAGAGTATCACACCCACCGGGCAGATTCATCTCGGAGCGCCCTCTACAGCGCCCCGGGGGCAGCGAGCTGACACATAGATGGGGTGTAGTCGGGACGTTATATACAGAGTATCACACCCACCGGGCAGATTCATCTCAGAGCGCCCTCTACAGCGCCCGGGGCAGCGAGCTGACACATAGATGGGGTGTAGTCGGGACGTTATATACAGAGTATCACACCCACCGGGCAGATTCATCTCACAGCGCCCCGGGGGCAGCGAGCTGACACATAGATGGGGTGTAGTCGGGACGTTATATACAGAGTATCACACCCACCGGGCAGATTCATCTCAGAGCGCCCTCTACAGCGCCCGGGGCAGCGAGCTGACACATAGATGGGGTGTAGTCGGGACGTTATATACAGAGTATCACACCCACCGGGCAGATTCATCTCACAGCGCCCTCTACAGCGCCCGGGGCAGCGAGCTGACACATAGATGGGGTGTAGTCGGGACGTTATATACAGAGTATCACACCCACCGGGCAGATTCATCTCACAGCGCTCTACAGCGCCCGGAGCAGCGAGCTGACACATAGATGGGGTGTAGTCGGGACGTTATATACAGAGTATCACACCCACCGGGCAGATTCATCTCAGAGCGCCCTCTACAGCGCCCGGGAGCAGCGAGCTGACACATAGATGGGGTGTAGTCGGGACGTTATATACAGAGTATCACACCCACCGGGCAGATTCATCTCAGAGCGCCCTCTACAGCGCCCGGGAGCAGCGAGCTGACACATAGATGGGGTGTAGTCGGGACGTTATATACAGAGTATCACACCCACCGGGCAGATTCATCTCAGAGCGCCCTCTACAGCGCCCGGGAGCAGCGAGCTGACACATAGATGGGGTGTAGTCGGGACGTTATATACAGAGTATCACACCCACCGGGCAGATTCATCTCACAGCGCCCTCTACAGCGCCCCGGGAGCAGCGAGCTGACACATAGATGGGGTGTAGTCGGGACGTTATATACAGAGTATCACACCCACCGGGCAGATTCATCTCACAGCGCCCTCTACAGCGCCCGGGGCAGCGAGCTGACACATAGATGGGGTGTAGTCGGGACGTTATATACAGAGTATCACACCCACCGGGCAGATTCATCTCAGAGCGCCCTCTACAGCGCCCGGGGCAGCGAGCTGACACATAGATGGGGTGTAGTCGGGACGTTATATACAGAGTATCACACCCACCGGGCAGATTCATCTCAGAGCGCCCTCTACAGCGCCCGGGGGCAGCGAGCTGACACATAGATGGGGTGTAGTCGGGACGTTATATACAGAGTATCACACCCACCGGGCAGATTCATCTCAGAGCGCCCTCTACAGCGCCCGGGGGCAGCGAGCTGACACATAGATGGGGTGTAGTCGGGACGTTATATACAGAGTATCACACCCACCGGGCAGATTCATCTCACAGCGCCTCTACAGCGCCCGGGGCAGCGAGCTGACACATAGATGGGGTGTAGTCGGGACGTTATATACAGAGTATCACACCCACCGGGCAGATTCATCTCAGAGCGCCCTCTACAGCGCCCTGGGGGCAGCGAGCTGACACATAGATGGGGTGTAGTCGGGACGTTATATACAGAGTATCACACCCACCGGGCAGATTCATCTCAGAGCTCCCTCTACAGCGCCCCGGGGGCAGCGAGCTGACACATAGATGGGGTGTAGTCGGGATGTTATATACAGAGTATCACACCCACCGGGCAGATTCATCTCACAGCGCCCTCTACTGCGCCACGGGGGCAGTGAGCTGACACATAGATGGGGTGTAGTCGGGGACGTTATATACAGAGTATCACACCCACCGGGCAGATTCCAAGCTGTCAAAAATTAAAATGTTTCTTCTGAATTTCTAGAGCAAAACGTGACCAAGAAATGAAGCAGCAGAAAAAGCAGAGAGAAGAAGAGGAGCTGAGGGAACAGCTGAAACTGCAGAGACTCCGGGCAATGAGGGCGTTCAGAGAGAAGCAGCTGACACTGCTGGAAATCGTCCACGCAGGTAACAGAAAGAGTGGGCCCCCCAAACCACTCACAGGGTCCACACTGGGACAATGGCCTGTGTTATAGTCGCTGCACAGGAAACCAAAAATAAGCTAGAACATTGATGAGGAGTTTGTGTAGTGTGGATGTGACAGCGGTGGTCTCCAACAGATAATGTAGGTGAACTGATCATAACTGTCACCTAGAGGCAGTGAGGGGATAGCGGCCATCGTCACTCGCCTCCACCGTCTTCATTATGTATGTTCTGCAGGACAAGTGGAGAAACACATCCTGGAGACCCAGGAGACGTCTGCACTAATGATTCAGAAACACTGGAGGGGGCACCGAGACAGAAGACGATTCCTGCTGCAGAAGCAAACACTGAAGCAGTACAAGGCCGCTGTCACCATCCAGAGGGCGGTAAGTCTGTTACAGGGGTCATCAGTAAATATATTGTAAAGATGATGCATAACTGACAATGCTCACCATTTCCAAGCATCCAGTTCTGAGTTCTGACATTTACTTACATAGTATGGCTCCACCTGGTGTTCAGTTACTTACATAGTATAGCGCCCCCTGGTGATCAGTAACTTACATAGTATGGCTCCACCTGGTGTTCAGTTACTGACATAGTATGGCGCCCCCTGGTGTTCAGTCACTTACATAGTATGGTGCCCCCTGGTGTTCAGTCACTTACATAGTATGGTGCCCCCTGGTGATCAGTTACTTATATAATATGGCTCCCCCCTAATGTTCAGTTACTTACATAGTATGGCACCCCCTGGTGTTCAGTTACTTACATAGTATGGCTCCACCTGGAGTTCATTTACTTACACAGTATGGTTCCACCTGGTGATCAGTTACTTACATAGTATGGCCCCCCCTGGTGTTCAGTTACTTACATAGTATGGCTCCCCCTGGTGATCAGTTACTTACATAGTATGGCTTCCCCTGGTGATCATTTACTTACATAGTATGCCTCCACCTGGTGATCAGTTACTTACATAGTATGGCTCCACCTGGTGTTCAGTTACTTACATAGTATGGCACTCCCTGGTGTTCAGTTACTTACATAGTATGGTTCCACCTGGTGTTCAGTTACTTACATAGTATGGCTCCACTTGGTGTTCAGTTACTTACATAATATGACGCCACCTGGTGATCAGTTACTTACATAGTATGGCTCCCCCTGGTGTTCAGTTACTTACATAGTATGGCTCCCCCTGGTATTCAGTCACTTACATAGTATGGCTTCCCCTGGTGTTCAGTTACTTACATAGTATGGCTCCCCCTGGTGTTCAGTTACTTACATAGTATGGCGCCACCTGGTGATCAGTAACTTACATAGTATGGCTCCACCTGGTGTTCATTTACTTACATAGTATGGCTCCATCTGGTGTTCAGTTACTTACATAGTATGGCGCCACCTGGTGATCAGTTACTTACATAGTATGGCTCCCCCTGGTGATCAGTTACTTACATAGTATGGCGCCACCTGGTGATCAGTTACTTACATAGTATGGCTCCCCCTGGTGATCAGTTACTGACATAGTATGGCTCCACCTGGTGTTCCGTTACTTACATAGTATGGCTCCCCCTGGTGTTCAGTTACTTACATAGTATGGCTCCACCTGGTGTTCAGTTACTTACATAGTATGGCACTCCCTGGTGTTCAGTTACTTACATAGTATGGCTCCACCTGGTGTTCAGTTACTTACATAGTATGGCTCCACCTGGTGATCAGTTACTTACATAGTATGGCTCCACCTGGTGTTCAGTTACTTACATAGTATGGCTCCACCTGGTGTTCAGTTACTTACATAGTATGGCGCCACCTGGTGATCAGTTACTTACATAGTATGGCTCCCCCTGGTATTCAGTCACTTACATAGTATGGCTCCCCCTGGTGTTCAGTTACTTACATAGTATGGCTCCACCTGGTGTTCAGTTACTTACATACTATGGCGCCCCCTGGGGTTCAGTTACTTACATAGTATGGCTCCACCTGGTGTTCAGTTACTTACATACTATGGCTCCACCTGGTGTTCAGTTACTTACATAGTATGGCTCCACCTGGTGTTCAGTTACTTACATAGTATGGCTCGCCCTGGTGTTCTGTTACTTACATAGTATGGCGCCCCCTGGTGTTCAGTTACTTACATAGTATGGCACTCCCTGGTGTTCAGTTACTTACATAGTATGGCTCCACCTGGTGATCAGTTACTGACATAGTATGGCTCCACCTGGTGTTCAGTTACTTACATAGTATGGCACCACCTGGTGATCAGTTACTTACATAGTATGGCTCCCCCTGGTGATCAGTTACTTACATAGTATGGCGCCACCTGGTGATCAGTTACTTACATAGTATGGCTCCCCCTGGTGATCAGTTACTGACATAGTATGGCTCCACCTGGTGTTCCGTTACTTACATAGTATGGCTCCCCCTGGTGTTCAGTTACTTACATAGTATGGCTCCACCTGGTGTTCAGTTACTTACATAGTATGGCTCCACCTGGTGTTCCGTTACTTACATAGTATGGCTCGCCCTGGTGTTCTGTTACTTACATAGTATGGCGCCCCCTGGTGTTCAGTTACTTACATAGTATGGCACTCC
Organism: Bufotes viridis; assembly: GCA_033119425.1. Taxonomy (NCBI): domain Eukaryota; kingdom Metazoa; phylum Chordata; class Amphibia; order Anura; family Bufonidae; genus Bufotes; species Bufotes viridis. The sequence continues at coordinate 159,639,392 of CM065595.1, forward strand.
CTGGTGTTCAGTTACTTACATAGTATGGCTCCACCTGGTGTTCCGTTACTTACATAGTATGGCTCCCCCTGGTGTTCAGTTACTTACATAGTATGGCGCCACCTAGTGTTCAGTTATTTACATAGTATGGCGCCCCCTGGTGTTCAGTTACTTACATAGTATGGCGCCCCCTGGGGTTCAGTTACTTACATAGTATGGCTCCCCCTGGTGATCAGTTACTTACATAGTATGGCTCCCCCTGGTGTTCAGTTACTTACATAGTATGGCGCCACCTGGTGTTCAGTTATTTACATAGTATGGCGCCCCCTGGTGTTCAGTTACTTACATAGTATGGCTCCACCTGGTGTTCAGTTACTTACATAGTATGGCGCCCCCTGGTGTTCAGTTACTTACATAGTATGGCGCCCACTGGTGATCAGTTACTTACATACTATGGCGCCCCCTGGGGTTCAGTTACTTACATAGTATGGCGCCCCCTGGTGATCAGTTACTTACATAGTATGGCTCCAACTGGTGTTCAGTTACTTACATAGTATGGCTCCCCCTGGTGTTCAGTTACTTACATAGTATGGCTCCACCTGGTGATCAGTTACTTACATAGTATGGCTCCACCTGGTGTTCAGTTACTTACATAGTATGGCACCACCTGGTGTTCAGTTACTTACATAGTATGGCGCCCCCTGGTGTTCAGTTACTTACATAGTATGGCACCACCTGGTGTTCAGTTACTTACATAGTATGGCTCCACCTGGTGTTCAGTTACTTACATAGTATGGCGCCACCTGGTGTTCAGTTACTTACATAGTATGGCTCCACCTGGTGTTCAGTTACTTACATAGTATGGCTCCACCTGGTGTTCAGTTACTTAGATAGTATGGCTCCAACTGGTGATCAGTTACTTACATAGTATGGCTCCACCTGGTGTTCAGTTACTTACATAGTATGGCTCGCCCTGGTGTTCAGTTACTTACATAGTATGGCTCCACCAGGTGATCAGTTACTTACATAGTATGGCTCCACCTGGTGATCAGTTACTTACATAGTATGGCACCCCCTGGTGTTCAGTTACTTACATAGTATGGCTCCACCTGGTGTTCAGTTACTTACATAGTATGGCTCGCCCTGGTGTTCAGTTACTTACATAGTATGGCTCCACCAGGTGATCAGTTACTTACATAGTATGGCTCCCCCTGGTGTTCAGTTACTTACATAGTATGGCTCCACCAGGTGATCAGTTACTTACATAGTATGGCTCCACCTGGTGATCAGTTACTTACATAGTATGGCTCCACCTGGTGTTCAGTTACTTACATAGTATGGCTCGCCCTGGTGTTCAGTTACTTACATAGTATGGCTCCACCTGGTGATCAGTTACTTACATAGTATGGCTCCACCTGGTGTTCAGTTACTTACATAGTATGGCTCCACCTGGTGTTCAGTTACTTACATAGTATGGCTCCACCTGGTGTTCAGTTACTTACATAGTATGGCTCCACCTGGTGTTCAGTTACTTACATAGTATGGCTCCACCTGGTGATCAGTTACTTACATAGTATGGCTCCACCTGGTGATCAGTTACTTACATAGTATGGCTCCACCTGGTGTTCAGTTACTTACATAGTATGGCGCCCCCTGGTGTTCAGTTACTTACATAGTATGGCTCCACCTGGTGTTCAGTTACTGACATAGTATGTCTCCCCCTGGTGATCAGTTACTTACATAGTATGGCTTCTCCTGGTGTTCTGTTACTTACATAGTATGGCTCCACCTGGTGTTCAGTTACTTACATAGTATGGCTCCACCTGGTGTTTAGTTACTTACATAGTACGGCTCCACCTGGTGTTTAGTTACTTACATAGTATGGCGCCCCCTGGTGATCAGTTATTTGTGACTGATGGTGATCTAGAGCAGGACTAATGAAAGACACTGAGTGCATGCTAGGGGTTTGGGGAGTTTTTGGCAGAGGCAGAGAAATGGGTCATCTGACTCCTCTCAGCCGCACGCAATCAGCGGTGCTGCCGAGGGACACCGGGAAGGAAAATAAGATAAACGGTTTATATTTTAGGCGGCACGGTGCAGCACCGTGTAACATGGCGGGGGTTTTTATATGAACGGGAATCTTGGGATAACGCCTGACACTGTGATAGAGGAGACGGCATCCAGAGATCAACCCTCTGGGTCAGGAAGAGACATGATGCTTCTGGTTTTATTGATTCCACAGGCAACTCGATTTTTAAAGAAACGAAGAAAAATACGGGAATCGTTATCTCCTTGGAAAAAACGCCAAGATCTGACAGACGAGGAGCATTGGAGGCTTCAGCAGAGAGTGGACGCTCGCCTCCAGCTACACCCGGTCAGAATATTCTAGATCTCATGGCTATGGGGGGGATAGACCATTCATACTTATTACAGGACTGTTCCAAGTCCCTGAGTGTAATGTGATAAATCCGTTAGAATTAGCAGGAGCTGCGTGCAGTGCATTATTCGCAGGGCATGATTGGAGTGAATGCTGGGACAATGATGGGTGTTATTCCTCTCAGGCCCAGCAGATGTCGCTAGAGCAGAGCCAGGAGCTGCATGGGAAGGTTCAGGACAGACTGGGCCACTTCCTCCTGAGCAGGAAGCAGCAGCAACGCGCAGAGCAACGCAGGGAGGCGCTGCTCTCCCAGATCAGCACGGACATCAGCATGCTCATGGGTATGCGTTTACATCACCGCTTTCTAGTCTTCCCCCAGCAGGTCACAGGATTTATGCGCTCCTATGGATATTACATTGTTTTGTAGGTGCACCGAGTCTAAGAGATGCAGCGGAGAAGGACGTCGACTTCTTTACCAGCAGATCCATCCCAGTCGCCCTCAAAGCCAAGCAGTGTCACAGCACGATGCTGAAACGCAGCCGCTGGCCCTGGTGGAAGAAGCTGAGCGACGAATTTGTAGAGGAAGATGATGCCTTCCGGGGTGACATTCCAGACCTGGAGCATGGCATCATCTTCATTGCCGGAAGCAAACAGCCGTGATTTACCCAGAAGACCCCCGGGCCCACCGTGGACTCACTCATCTCCACCTCCCATAAGCGGTACTTAAATGGTTAAATGCGTCTTGTCTTCAATGCGTTTTCACCCGCTGCTCCGCTAACGCTGTCATGTGACCGCACATAGGCTGCTATGTAGATACTGGATGGAAATGCGTGTACGCTGTAATTACCTGTTTTCTAATATTTATTTTTTCCACTGCTAATAAACCGTCTATTCTTTTACATTCTCCACGGCCCTGCGGCACTGGCTGGAGTTCATTTCATCCTCCCCACGGCAGAGTCTGTGCCCCCCAGTAGTCGCGGTCAGAATCCACACCTTAAGGCCTCATGCACACAAACGTATTTTCTTTCCGTGTCCGTTTCGATTTTTTTTGTGGACCATTCATTTCAATGGGTCCGCAAAAAAACGGATGGTACTCCGTGTGCATTCCGTTTCCGTGTGTCCGTTTTTCCGTTCCCTAAAAAAATAGAGCATGTCCTATTTTTTCTAGTTTGCGGACAAGGACAGGCATTATTACAATGGATCCGCAAAAATTACGGATCTGCAAAAAAAACGGATGCCATACGGAACGTCATCCAATTTTTTTGCAGATCCGCAATTTGCAATCCTCAAAACACATACGGTCGTGTGCATGAGGCCTTAAGGGGCTCTCTGGGTTTTTAATATTGATGCGCATCCCCAGAATAGGCTGTCAATATCTGATGGGCAGGGTGTCGACACCCCACCGATCAGCTGTTCTACAGCAGCTCCGACGCCAGAACCACGTCCGTGTCATTCGGGCGCAAGAGCTACTCCGAAACATCTGACTGACAGGAAGCTAACGCACCCACGCCGAACAGCTGAGGATAGGCCGTCAGTCTTAAGATCGAGGGAACCCTCTTTGTCAGTAGTAATTTACAGTACCGGTGGATGGCGGTTTTATAATAAAAAAGAGTCCACAAGCTTGGATAGCGAATGCAGAAAAACCGCAGATTTTCACCGGAGACTCCACTCTTGCACAGGGAGTAACACGTGCGGATTTCACCACAAATTTGTGACAGAAATGATCTGAGCCGTCCGGCCCCGACCTGCGGATGGTAACATTGTAGCAGCTTGTGACTCTTCTCTGACACTTATACGTTTAGAGTCAGGCTCCGCCCCCTTACGTAATTCTCCATCATTCATCATTTCTGACCGCTGCAGGATTGTTCCAGGGGCCAGCCTGAGTGTCTTCACGTATTTCTTTGTCACTTCCGATTTAAATATATTTATTGGGCAGTCGGACGAAATCACGTGGAGTGATTTGTGTACGGCCACGGTGAGGACCGCGGTCACGTATAGACAATAGGACACGTAAGCGCCCAGAGCAGACGACCTGACGCCCTTCCTACGTCCATGAGATACGGATCTAATGTTATCCCCGGCACGCAAAGGGAGAAATGAACACTAATAGTCCATGACTGGGTCTGTGGAGGTTCGCAGGGTGGAGCGCGCTCTGCAGACGCTACAAAGTGAGGATGATGACAGAGGGCGGATTTAATGAGCGGTAGTCACCGACCGTCCTACACCCAGCCGCCACACCGACAAGTTGCCTCATGTTCACATGGAAAACATCGAGAGCATCCAGAAGACAACCACCCGGGTGCATGTGATGTGATATTCGGCTAGCTGTAGACTGTGCCTTGCAAAAGTATTCAACCCCCTGCAGTGCAGAGGCAGCAGTTTTATAGCAGCAAACAATACATTATTTGTCAGAGGAGGTTTTTAAGTTGAAATTTAAAAATAAAAAATGTTGGTTGCATAAGTATTCAACCCCTTGTGCTATGGAAGCCATACACAGACGATGAGGCCTGCCCTAAAAACTGGCTGACAATTCAGACAATAAAGGGATTGTTTGCAGGTAAAAAAAATAAAAAAAATCCCCCGGGGCGTCTGGTGCAGGGCTTCCTGGGTGCAGGTGGTGAGTGGTTTTTTTAGCCGGATCTACGCCTTTAACCCTCAGGACCTTCCCTTTAAAAGGGGACAGAAGCTCGTCTCATTCCAGTAGTGATGAAAAGACTCGAATCTGATGATATTTGTGAAGAAAACCAAAGAACATTCTAAGGCTACTTTCACACTAGCGTCATTCTTTTCCGGTATTGAAATCTGGTAAAGGGTCTCAATACCGGGAAAAAAAACGCTTCCGTTTTGTCCCAATGCATTCTGAATGGAAAGCAATCCGTGAAGTAGGCATCAGGATGTCTTCCGTTCCATCCATTGTATGGTATTTGACTGGACAAAATACCGCAGCATGCTTGCCGGAACACTACCGCACGTGTCGGATCCAGCATTAATGTCCATTGGAATGTATTACTGCCTGATCCAGTACCAAGTGTTCCGGAAATTGCTGGAACTGCCTGCCTGCCGGATCCAAAGAACACTAGTGTGAAGGTACCCTAAGAAATGAAGATCCAGTTATCGATGTGCACAAGGAAAGGATGCAAAGTAATATCCAAGTGTCTGGTATCGCAGTGAGCTCTGCTACATCAGCGCACCTGGCACTGCATGGATAATGCCGGACCTCAAGGGTCACGGGGGAGTTATCGACGCTGCACCGCACCCAGTGTTCTGCACCACAGAGGTCACTGGTTTTTGGCTCAAGTTCCACTTTGCAAAAATTGCACCTTTTTCTCATAAACTTCGCTCTTGCCAACCAGGTGTGGTTGGGCTACGTTCACACTAGCGTTCAGCAAAAACGCTTCCGTTACTGATAATACAACCGCCTGCATCCGTTGTGAACGGATCGGGTTGTATTATCTTTAACCTAGCCAAGACGGATCCGTCCCCATTGACTTGCATTGGGGGTCATGCCGGATCCGTCTCGCTCTGCATCCCAGGACAGAAAGCAAACTACAACATGTTGCGGTCTGCTCTCCAGTATGGGAACGCAACTAAACGGAACGGAATGCTCCAAAATGTTCAGTTCAGTTTTGTCCCCATTGACAATGAATGGGGACTAAACTGAAGCGTTTTTTTCCAGTATTGAGACCCTATGACGGATCTCAATACCGGAAAACTAAAACGCTAGTGTGAAAGTAGCCTTAGACAGGCAAGCAGGCGCATGGCGAATTTATTCAATGCCACGTTGCGTCCACAGAGATGAATCAATTCTTATATTTATTTTTTTTACTTCATTTATTTTGAGTGCGCTGTCTTCTATTTTATCTACAACCTGGGCGACAGTCCGGTCCTCCTGGGCTTACACCTCCATTTTATGCCTTTTTCCCAACTGTTTGGTGCTGTCATTTTTGTATCTATCATCTATCTATCACATATCTATTCTATTCTCTATCTATCTATCTATCTATCTATTCTGTCTCTATCTACTACCTATCTATCTATCTATTCTGTCTGTCTATCTATCACATATCTATCTATCTATCTATCCGTCTATCTATCTATCTATCTATCTATCTCCTATCTATCTATCTATCTGTCTATCTATTCACATATCTATCTATTCTCTATCTATCTATCCGTCTATCTCATTATTAAATGGCCCTCATCCTGGTTACAGAAATTTGCCGCTAGATTCAATGTAATATATACGGAGCCTTGCTTAATTCCTGTCCCTGCAACCAGCGTTATATATAACTCCTCAGTCCAGAAGATTGTCAGCTCTTCAGTCCGGGCTCTCCTCTGCTGCAGATTGTCAGCTCTTCAGTCCAGGCTCTTCTCTGCTGCAGATTGTCAGCTCTTCAGTCCGGGCTCTCCTCTGCTGCAGATTGTCAGCTCTTCAGTCCAGGCTCTTCTCTGCTGCAGATTGTCAGCTCTTCAGTCTCCTCTGCTGCAGATTGTCAGCTCTTCAGTCCGGGCTCTCCTCTGCTGCAGACTGTCAGCTCTTCAGTCCGGGCTCTCCTCTGCTGCAGATTGTCAGCTCTTCAGTCCAGGCTCTTCTCTGCTGCAGATTGTCAGCTCTTCAGTCCGGGCTCTCCTCTGCTGCAGATTGTCAGCTCTTCAGTCCGGGCTCTCCTCTGCTGCAGATTGTCAGCTCTTTAGTCTCCTCTGCTGCAGATTGTCAGCTCTTCAGTCCGGGCTCTCCTCTGCTGCAGATTGTCAGCTCTTCAGTCCGGGCTCTCCTGTGATGCAGATTGTCAGCTCTTTAGTCTCCTCTGCTGCAGATTGTCAGCTCTTCAGTCCGGGCTCTTCTCTGCTGCAGATTGTCAGCTCTTCAGTCCGGGCTCTTCTCTGTGGCAGACTGTCAGCTCTTCAGTTGGGGCTCTCCTCTGCTGCAGATTGTCAGCTCTTTAGTCTCCTCTGCTGCAGATTGTCAGCTCTTCAGTTGGGGCTCTCCTCTGCTGCAGATTGTCAGCTCTTCAGTCCGGGCTCTTCTCTGCTGCAGATTGTCAGCTCTTCAGTCTGGGCTCTCCTCTGCTGCAGATTGTCAGCTCTTCAGTCCGGGCTCTCCTCTGCTGCAGATTGTCAGCTCTTCAGTCCGGGCTCTCCTGTGATGCAGATTGTCAGCTCTTTAGTCTCCTCTGCTGCAGATTGTCAGCTCTTCAGTCCGGGCTCTTCTCTGCTGCAGATTGTCAGCTCTTCAGTCCGGGCTCTTCTCTGCTGCAGATTGTCAGCTCTTCAGTCCGGGCTCTTCTCTGTGGCAGATTGTCAGCTCTTCAGTCCGGGCTCTCCTCTGCTGCAGATTGTCAGCTCTTCAGTCCAAGCTCTCCTTTGCTGCAGATTGTCAGCTCTTCAGTCCAAGCTCTCCTCTGCTGCAGATTGTCAGCTCTTCAGTCCAGACTCTCCTCTGCTGCAGATTGTCAGCTCTTCAGTCCGGGCTCTCCTCTGCTGCAGATTGTCAGCTCTTCAGTCCGGGCTCTCCTCTGCTGCAGATTGTCAGCTCTTCAGTCCGGGCTCTCCTCTGCTGCAGATTGTCAGCTCTTCAGTCCGGGCTCTCCTGTGATGCAGATTGTCAGCTCTTCAGTCCGGGCTCTCCTCTGCTGCAGATTGTCAGCTCTTCAGTCCGGGCTCTCCTCTGCTGCAGATTGTCAGCTCTTTAGTCTCCTCTGCTGCAGATTGTCAGCTCTTTAGTCTCCTCTGCTGCAGATTGTCAGCTCTTCAGTCCGGGCTCTCCTCTGCTGCAGATTGTCAGCTCTTCAGTCCGGGCTCTCCTGTGATGCAGATTGTCAGCTCTTTAGTCTCCTCTGCTGCAGATTGTCAGCTCTTTAGTCTCCTCTGCTGCAGATTGTCAGCTCTTCAGTCCGGGCTCTCCTCTGCTGCAGATTGTCAGCTCTTCAGTCCAGGCTCTCCTGTGATGCAGATTGTCAGCTCTTTAGTCTCCTCTGCTGCAGATTGTCAGCTCTTCAGTCCGGGCTCTCCTCTGCTGCAGATTGTCAGCTCTTCAGTCCGGGCTCTCCTCTGCTGCAGATTGTCAGCTCTTCAGTCCGGGCTCTTCTCTGCTGCAGATTGTCAGCTCTTCAGTCCGGGCTCTTCTCTGTGGCAGATTGTCAGCTCTTCAGTCCGGGCTCTCCTCTGCTGCAGATTGTCAGCTCTTCAGTCCGGGCTCTCCTCTGTGGCAGATTGTCAGCTCTTCAGTCCGGGCTCTACTCTTCTGCAGACTGTCAGCTCTTCAGTCCGGGCTCTCCTCTGCTGCAGATTGTCAGCTCTTCAGTCCGGGCTCTACTCTTCTGCAGACTGTCAGCTCTTCAGTCCGGGCTCTCCTCTGTGGCAGATTGTCAGCTCTTCAGTCCGGGCTCTACTCTTCTGCAGACTGTCAGCTCTTCAGTCCGGCTCTCCTCTGCTGCAGATTGTCAGCTCTTCAGTCCGGGCTCTCCTCTGCTGCAGATTGTCAGCTCTTCAGTCCAGGCTCTTCTCTGTGGCAGATTGTCAGCTCTTCAGTCCAGGCTCTCCTGTGATGCAGATTGTCAGCTCTTCAGTCCGGGCTCTTCTCTGCTGCAGATTGTCAGCTCTTCAGTTGGGGCTCTCCTCTGCTGCAGATTGTCAGCTCTTCAGTCCAGGCTCTCCTCTGCTGCAGATTGTCAGCTCTTCAGTCCGGGCTCTCCTCTGCTGCAGATTGTCAGCTCTTCAGTCCAGGCTCTCCTCTGATGCAGATTGTCAGCTCTTCAGTCCAGGCTCTCCTCTGCCGCAGATTGTCAGCTTCTGAGTCCAGGCTCTTCTCTCCCTCATTCTAGGTCTTTCTGTTTCTGTCTGTTCTGCGTCCTCTGGTCGTACATCGCTGCAGAATATGTTGGAGCTATAGAAGTGTCTCAATAACGTGAGTGATACTTGTAGACAAGACCCTGCAGGGGGCCCTCATGTGTCCCTATAATCCCAGTCCCTACATTTGGGCTGCGGAGTCCATGCCACCCTTGCCGCAGAGGTGATGTGGTCCACGGTCATTCATGTGACAGCCCAGATCCCCGCCATGGTTCCCTGCCCCCGTTGCCATGACCACCAGCGAAACCAAAAGGGCTGCCATTGTAGCTGGACCCTAAGGAAGATGCGGGAGTGGGAGGGCAGAGCTGATTCATAGGGACAGAGAGGGAGGAGGAGGGGAGTGATGGAGGCGAGGAGGAGGAGGAGGCTGCTCAGCTCATTCTCAATGCAAGGCAAGGTTCTGCAGAGCCCGCACACAAAGAAGCAGCAGGGCAGCCTGACACACACACATCCTGCAGGTACCTGACACCACACCTGCAGCACCCCCCCCATAACACGGGGACCCTGACCCTGAGAAGCACAATCCGCACAGAGCGCTACCGCTATAGCACACACCCACCGCCATAACACAGAGACCCTAACAGTGGGCAGCACAATACACATAGAGTACTACCGCTACATACAGGCAGCACACACCCACCGCCGCACAGCACTGCACATCGTCAGCTGTCACCCCAGCACTGGGCGCTGACCCCCAGCAGGTGCCACCATCTGCAGAACAATGCGTCCCAGATATTGGAATATTCAGCAATCCCCAGCCGGACTGGGAGGTGATGGGCGACACGCCGCAGAATGACCGTCACACACCTCTCCTCTGAGAATGGTAAGCGGGGGGTGAGAACACGTGAGGATTTGGGCCCCGGGACTCCGGTGACAGTCACATGATGCCATTGTGCGGTGACCCTAATTCTGTAAGGCAGGGATGTGACCCTGGGGCCCTGAGGTTTGTGGACACCTAAGAACAAAGGCAGCCAGGTAACCTGAGCCGCGACCTCAGTCCTGACAGCGCGGTTACTGGACGTACACCGAGCCTGGAGCGCTCACTGCCGTGCGGTCAGTGAGGGGTTAACGCCTGGGGAAGTGCGCGGTTTCTGTACCTCAATCAATATTGTGGCTTTTATTCTGAGTTTTTTTTTTTTTTTTCGTGACAATGGGTCATAAAAACGGGAAAAGATGAGGTTTTCTTGCAGGAGATAATAAAGCGATTGTGAATTTACCGCCCGTCAAAGGTTATAATTTACGGTGAAGCTCTTCGGTACGTGATGCGAGTAGTGATGTCACCTGCACGCCGCCAGTAACGACACCGCTACTTGTAATGTGATATATCTGTTATGATGCTGCATGTGGCTCCGGTGCCAGGCTCCCTGCAGGGGCCACGACTTGTTATCTTGCAGTTTGTGTCTTTTCTGTAGACGTCTGCAGCCGCTCAGTGGATTTGATAAAACTGCAGCAGAAGAATTTGTTAAGTGCTGGCGCAGCGGGCCGCGGCTACGATAAGTGACTGCTTCCCCTTTAAATGTTTGCGGCCATTGTTGGGAGATATTGATACATTGTCTCGCTGCCTCGTGTTACATGAAAACAATGCCTAATGTTACCAGCGTCCTCACAATGCAGCTGCCGCCCCAGGCAGGTGATGTGCTCCACCTGCGCAGGGCAGGCGCTTACACTGGAAGAGCGCTCCCACCATCCACACTGAGCTGTGGGGGCGTGCTGTCTGTGTCACCTGGCTATGGGCCTCTCCTGGTGGGGGGCAGTAGCAGGACGTGGTGCACAGCAATATACAGGTGTATGGGGGTCGTACCACCCTGCAGGCTACATGCACCCTGACGTTTACATGTGCAATGTCATCTGTGCAGAGCTGCAGTGTTCGGTGCAGTGTGTCCGTGCCCAGCGCTCACCATTTCTGTCTGGGCTCATTTATATGAATTCTTTACTCCCTATGACAAACCTGACTGTCTCCGGTGAATCTACTGCGCCAAACCCTTCTTAGTTCCGCTTGCTCCTTGAAGAAGTGACTGAATGCCCAGGAGCGAGGACGAGGCCTCCCAGGTTTCCAGAAATGGCTGCCAAAAGTCCATGAATGCAGCACAAGACATAGCGACGGCGGCCGCCCCGAGATGTCAGCGCTGTCACCACAAATAATCCTTCTGCCTAATGTCAGATCCCCTGTATCCAGTGACAGACAAGAACCGTGCCGGATTATCAAGTATTCTGGATTATCAGGCAGCCCTAGGACAGACTCTGAAGCTCGCTTTGTATTATGTGATTAGCGAATGTGCTGCCATCACGTAGCCGCAGATTTCATCTTATACATTGGATTTGGAAACGGGCGTCGGATTATCAGATGTTCTGTATTATCAGGTGATGGGTTGAAGGGACTTCCCGTTATAAAGTTGATGACATCAGATGCGGCACTAAGGTCCGGAAGTTGTGCTGGATTAGCATCTGTCAGCGTTCCTCTGGAAACATCCGATACTCTGGACTGTTTGCTAGTCCGGCACAATAGACTTTTACGGTGCACCACATCTCTATATAACGGATGTCACACTGTCGGGGGCCAACCTGAGGTGTATCCTGGGGCCCCCAAGACCATGTTCCATTGATAATACTGGGGTCTTCTTATGTGGCAGAGAAGCACTTGGGCCCCTCGGGCACCAGAAGCCAGGGGTGTTAGCTCTGTAGGGCTAACTGTAGGGATGGTATTGGGCAGGTGATGAGCGGCGCCTGGTCTCCTCCAGACATGATGCTGCCACCACCATGCTTCACTGTAGGGATGGTATTGGGCAGGTGATGAGCGGCGCCTGGTCTCCTCCAGACATGATGCTGCCTCCACCATGCTTCACTGTAGGGATGGTATTGGGCAGGTGATGAGCGGCGCCCGCTCTCCTCCAGACATGATGCTGCCCCCACCATGCTTCACTGTAGGGATGGTATTAGGCAGGTGATGAGCGGCGCCTGGTCTCCTCCAGACATGATGCTGCCCCACCATGCTTCACTGTAGGGATGGTATTGGGCAGGTGATGAGCGGCGCCTGGTCTCCTCCAGACATGATGCTGCCACCACCATGCTTCACTGTAGGGATGGTATTGGGCAGGTGATGAGCGGCGCCTGGTCTCCTCCAGACATGATGCTGCCCCCACCATGCTTCACTGTAGGGATGGTATTGGGCAGGTGATGAGCGGCGCCTGGTCTCCTCCAGACATGATGCTGCCCCCACCATGCTTCACTGTAGGGATGGTATTGGGCAGGTGATGAGCGGCGCCTGGTCTCCTCCAGACATGATGCTGCCCCACCATGCTTCACTGTAGGGATGGTATTGGGCAGGTGATGAGCGGCGCCTGGTCTCCTCCAGACATGATGCTGCCCCCACCATGCTTCACTGTAGGGATGGTATTGGGCAGGTGATGAGCGGCGCCTGGTCTCCTCCAGACATGATGCTGCCACCACCATGCTTCACTGTAGGGATGGTATTGGGCAGGTGATGAGCGGCGCCTGGTCTCCTCCAGACATGATGCTGCCTCCACCATGCTTCACTGTAGGGATGGTATTGGGCAGGTGATGAGCGGCGCCTGGTCTCCTCCAGACATGATGCTGCCACCACCATGCTTCACTGTAGGGATGGTATTGGGCAGGTGATGAGCGGCGCCTGGTCTCCTCCAGACATGATGCTGCCACCACCATGCTTCACTGTAGGGATGGTATTGGGCAGGTGATGAGCGGCGCCTGGTCTCCTCCAGACATGATGCTGCCACCACCATGCTTCACTGTAGGGATGGTATTGGGCAGGTGATGAGCGGCGCCTGGTCTCCTCCAGACATGATGCTGCCCCCACCATGCTTCACTGTAGGGATGGTATTGGGCAGGTGATGAGCGGCGCCTGGTCTCCTCCAGACATGATGCTGCCCCCACCATGCTTCACTGTAGGGATGGTATTGGGCAGGTGATGAGCGGCGCCTGGTCTCCTCCAGACATGATGCTGCCTCCACCATGCTTCACTGTAGGGATGGTATTGGGCAGGTGATGAGCGGCGCCTGGTCTCCTCCAGACATGATGCTGCCCCCACCATGCTTCACTGTAGGGATGGTATTGGGCAGGTGATGAGCGGCGCCTGGTCTCCTCCAGACATGATGCTGCCCCCACCATGCTTCACTGTAGGGATGGTATTGGGCAGGTGATGAGCGGCGCCTGGTCTCCTCCAGACATGATGCTGCCCCACCATGCTTCACTGTAGGGATGGTATTGGGCAGGTGATGAGCGGCGCCTGGTCTCCTCCAGACATGATGCTGCCCCCACCATGCTTCACTGTAGGGATGGTATTGGGCAGGTGATGAGCGGCGCCTGGTCTCCTCCAGACATGATGCTGCCACCACCATGCTTCACTGTAGGGATGGTATTGGGCAGGTGATGAGCGGCGCCTGGTCTCCTCCAGACATGATGCTGCCTCCACCATGCTTCACTGTAGGGATGGTATTGGGCAGGTGATGAGCGGCGCCTGGTCTCCTCCAGACATGATGCTGCCCCCACCATGCTTCACTGTAGGGATGGTATTGGGCAGGTGATGAGCGGCGCCTGGTCTCCTCCAGACATGATGCTGCCCCCACCATGCTTCACTGTAGGGATGGTATTGGGCAGGTGATGAGCGGCGCCTGGTCTCCTCCAGACATGATGCTGCCACCACCATGCTTCACTGTAGGGATGGTATTGGGCAGGTGATGAGCGGCGCCTGGTCTCCTCCAGACATGATGCTGCCCCACCATGCTTCACTGTAGGGATGGTATTGGGCAGGTGATGAGCGGCGCCTGGTCTCCTCCAGACATGATGCTGCCCCCACCATGCTTCACTGTAGGGATGGTATTGGGCAGGTGATGAGCGGCGCCTGGTCTCCTCCAGACATGATGCTGCCACCACCATGCTTCACTGTAGGGATGGTATTGGGCAGGTGATGAGCGGCGCCTGGTCTCCTCCAGACATGATGCTGCCCCCACCATGCTTCACTGTAGGGATGGTATTGGGCAGGTGATGAGCGGCGCCTGGTCTCCTCCAGACATGATGCTGCCTCCACCATGCTTCACTGTAGGGATGGTATTGGGCAGGTGATGAGCGGCGCCTGGTCTCCTCCAGACATGATGCTGCCCCCACCATGCTTCACTGTAGGGATGGTATTGGGCAGGTGATGAGCGGCGCCTGGTCTCCTCCAGACATGATGCTGCCCCACCATGCTTCACTGTAGGGATGGTATTGGGCAGGTGATGAGCGGCGCCTGGTCTCCTCCAGACATGATGCTGCCCCCACCATGCTTCACTGTAGGGATGGTATTGGGCAGGTGATGAGCGGCGCCTGGTCTCCTCCAGACATGATGCTGCCCCCACCATGCTTCACTGTAGGGATGGTATTGGGCAGGTGATGAGCGGCGCCTGGTCTCCTCCAGACATGATGCTGCCCCCACCATGCTTCACTGTAGGGATGGTATTGGGCAGGTGATGAGCGGCGCCTGGTCTCCTCCAGACATGATGCTGCCCCCACCATGCTTCACTGTAGGGATGGTATTGGGCAGGTGATGAGCGGCGCCTGGTCTCCTCCAGACATGATGCTGCCCCACCATGCTTCACTGTAGGGATGGTATTGGGCAGGTGATGAGCGGCGCCTGGTCTCCTCCAGACATGATGCTGCCCCCACCATGCTTCACTGTAGGGATGGTATTGGGCAGGTGATGAGCGGCGCCTGGTCTCCTCCAGACATGATGCAGCCACCACCATGCTTCACTGTAGGGATGGTATTGGGCAGGTGATGAGCGGCGCCTGGTCTCCTCCAGACATGATGCTGCCACCACCATGCTTCACTGTAGGGATGGTATTGGGCAGGTGATGAGCGGCGCCTGGTCTCCTCCAGACATGATGCTGCCACCACCATGCTTCACTGTAGGGATGGTATTGGGCAGGTGATGAGCGGCGCCTGGTCTCCTCCAGACATGATGCTGCCCCCACCATGCTTCACTATAGGGATGGTATTGGGCAGTAGATGAGCGGCGCCTGGTCTCCTCCAGGCATGACGCTGCCCCCACCATGCTTCACTGTAGGGATGGTATTGGGCAGGTGATGAGCGGCGCCTGGTCTCCTCCAGACATGATGCTGCCCCCACCATGCTTCACTGTAGGGATGGTATTGGGCAGGTGATGAGCGGCGCCTGGTCTCCTCCAGACATGATGCCACCACCATGCTTCACTGTAGGGATGGTATTGGGCAGGTGATGAGCGGCGCCTGATCTCCTCCAGTCATGATGCTGCCCCTTCCGGCCCCTCTGCAATAAAGCCCAGATTAGTGGAGGCTGCAGTGATGGTCGACCTTCTGGAAGTTTCTCTCATCTGCACACAGGATCTCTGGAGCTCGGCCACAGTGACCATTGGGTTCTTGGTCTCAAGGCCCTTCTTCCTGATCACTCAGTTGAGGGGCGGCAGCTCTAGGAAGAGTCCCGGTTGTTCTTCTTCCATGTCAGAATTATGGAGGCCGCTGTGCTCTTGGGAACTTTTAATGCAGCAGAAATGTCTCTGTCCCCTTCTCCAGATCTGAGCCTCCACACAATCCTGCCTCTGAGCTCTACAGGCAGTTCTCTCCTCCTCGTGGCTTGGTTTTGGCTCTGATACATTGTCAGCTGTGAGATCTTCTATAGACAGGACTGAGAGCTGAATTTACCACAGGTGACTCCAATCAAGGTGTAGAACATCAGAGATTCAGAGAAATGGGAGGAACCAGAGCTGAATGTCAAGTGTCAGAGCAAAGGGGCTGAAGACTTATGTCCATGTGAAAGGGGCTGAAGACTTATGTTCATCTAAGTGTGCAGATGGAGAAACCTCCAGAAGGTCGACCATCACTGCAGCCTCCACCAATCTGGGCTTTATGGCAGAGCGGCCGGAAAGGGGCAGCATCATGTCTGGAGGAGATCAGGCGCCGCTCATCACCTGCCCAATACCATCCCTACAGTGAAGCATGGTGGTGGCAGCATCATGTCTGGAGGAGACCAGGCGCCGCTCATCACCTGCCCAATACCATCCCTACAGTGAAGCATGGTGGGGGCGGCACCATGTCTGGGGGAGACCAGGCGCCGCTCATCACCTGCCCAATACCATCCCTACAGTGAAGCATGGTGGTGGCAGCATCATGTCTGGAGGAGACCAGGCGCCGCTCATCTCCTGCCCAATACCATCCCTACAGTGAAGCATTGTGGAGGCAGCATCATGTCTGGAGGAGACCAGGCGCCGCTCATCACCTGCCCAATACCATCCCTACAGTGAAGCATGGTGGTGGCAGCATCATGTCTGGGGGAGACCAGGCGCCGCTCATCTCCTGCCCAATACCATCCCTACAGTGAAGCATTGTGGTGGCAGCATCAAGTCTGGAGGAAACCAGGCGCCGCTCATCACCTGCCCAATACCATCCCTACAGTGAAGCATGGTGGAGGCGGCATCATGTCTGGAGCAAACCAGGCGCCGCTCATCACCTGCCCAATACCATCCCTACAGTGAAGCATGATGGGGGCAGCATCATGTCTGGAGGAGATCAGGCGCCGCTCATCACCTGCCCAATACCATCCCTACAGTGAAGCATGGTGGGGGCAGCATCATGTCTGGGGGAGACCAGGCGCCGCTCATCTCCTGCCCAATACCATCCCTACAGTGAAGCATGGTGGGGGCAGCATCATGTCTGGGGGAGATCAGGCGCCGCTTATTATATGTACAGGACAAATTTGAGTGTTTCCTTTGTAATAAATTACCATTCTGTTCTCACTTTCTCATTATGGGGACTAAGGGCAGAATGATGGGGGAACTGATAGCACAAGGAGCGAGAGTGAGAGGGTGTGAGGACTTTCAGAATGCACTGTATATCCGGTTTATCCCACCAGTTCGGGTCCTGGTGCCGCTTTGCAACTGCTGTGATGTTCCCCGTCTTTCTTGCGCCTTCACTTTGGGAAGGTCTTCGCTCCCTGTTCGTCGTGTGATCTTCCAGCTCAGGGCAGCAGGAGAACCGGTCCTGAGAGCAGAGCTGTCAATCACACTGCAGTCCCGCCCACAGTCAGCTGCTCAGCAGTGTAAACACTGGGGGCCTCATGGCAGCGGTCAGCACACAAGGAATGGCTGTGCTCCTACTGGGTGGCCTCTCCTTAAAGTGACAGTACACTGATAAAAAAGTGATCTGTGTTGTGCTGTGGACGATCCTGCTGCAGATAGGACATGCAGTGAATAGCGCCGCCCGTGTGGTGACAGGAATATGGGCAGTTTCCTGGATTTTGTTAGTAATAAATAATTCTAACATTTCCATGAGCTTGAAATGTCAGGAACGGGAGTGTACCATTACATAACTAGGGTGACTTACCTCAGCTATTTGGGAACTAGGGGTGGTGGCCATATTGTTGTCACCCAGCTTTCCAAGACCCCTGACGAGTTCTGTAGGGTTATTATAGAAATGAAGCTTTGCACCATGAAACCTTCTGCAGTCTTATCATTTGTGTACCAGTTCCTCACCATTTGGCCTCATGCACAAGTGAATGGGTCCGCATCCGTGATGCGGGGAGCACGCTGCCGATGCCCGCATATTGCGTGTTCTATTTTTTACGGTGCGGACTGATCACGGACCCATTCATGTTGAATGGGTCTAGATCCACCCCGGCCGCCGCACGGATGTTGCCCGTGCATTGGGGACCGCAAATTGCAACGGTCGTGTGCATGGCGCCGTTTGCTTATATCTGAAATCTATCCGGACCCAGTAATTCTCACAGGTGAGGGTTTGTTACAATTGTATCCAGCCTGGACAATTCTCTGCGCACAGAACTGATACTTGTTATCTGCACTGATACATTGTAACAAACTATCAGGACAGAAGAGATTTATGTGGCTCAGGTTTTTAGCTCACAGAGGATCATCTTCACTGGATACATTGTAACAAAGCACCAGCTGCGAGAAGTATTAGGTCAGAATCGGATATCAGTCTCTGGATGTAAACTAGAATGTTGCCATTCACTGACAGCATGCAGAGATTTCGAAAACATTAAAGCATAAAGTCCGTTTAAAAATTGCAGAACTTTTCATTATCATCGCTGCCTCTGGATGAAAGCAGATTAGCGGCTGTAGACGAGAAGATGGGTAAATCCTCCTGCCCCGTGTCGGTGACCCCGGGATCAGCTGGTGCAGGGCCTGGTGGCAGAGGGTGCGTGCCCTTCACTGCCTTCCCTGGGGGTCATCTGTTAAAAGCTCATCAGATCTCAATTACTAGTGTGTTAATCTGGGCGGCGGCTGCACGAGCGTCCTGATGATAGTGTCCCCCGGGGAGTGGACGGAGGCGCCGCGCTGAGATTACAACTAAGAGGTTTAACGTCGCCGCTATCACATCTGTCCGTGGAGCGCGGCCGGTGGCTCCACAAAAGGACTACGCTCCTCGTGTCATGACAGAGCTGGATGGCAGCGCAGCCGCGGTGATGACAACACCGGGAGGACAGATCTGTTCTAGTATCTTGTGGTCTGCACAGTACGTATCATTCTCATTACTGTAGGATGATGGGAGTCAGAGTTGTGGTGTATCTAATTGGGGGTCAGTAGCTGAAGCTCCTGTGTCTGAGGGGCCTTCCCGGGAAGGTTGGGGCCCTTGGAACAGTCTTGGCCTTAGGGCCCAGGAGCTGGCAGTGTGAGTGGCAGGGCTGCCGGCAGCAGCTCCTGTAATATCAGGTTCAGTCTCTGCCTCATTCACACGCCTGAGCAAATTACAGGGTGAAGAAGAAGAACCTGTCAGGAAGGAAATGACTGAGGAGCGCGGGGGGCGGGGGGCTGTCATCCTGGATCCATGTCTTCATCTTCTTCACCGCTTCTTCATGAGCTGTGACTGCTGCGGTCATTATACACTGCGCACCCCGAACGTGTGACCCCCAATCTCCGGGATGAAGCCGCCATGCCATGAAGGCACTTTTCTGATAAGGCTACCTGCGCACGTGTGTGAGTTTTTAGGTCGATTTCTCTGCGTTTTCACGCCAAATCTGCAACAAAATCTGCCCGTGGCACCGGTTACGTACTGATTCTGGTGCAGATTGTGATGCGGATTTGCATCGTGAAGAGTGAAATCCACAGAAACAATTCACAAACAACTTCAGAATTCACAGGAAAAATACACGCAAAGTGTTCGTGAGATTTATCAGATCCAGCATCCAGAGGTAGCCCCCAGGTGGAGGTAGCACCCGCCTGAAGGTAGCCCCCAGGTGGAGGTAGCACCCGCCTGAAGGTAGCACCCGCCTGAAGGTAGCCCCCAGGTGGAGGTAGCACCCGCCTGAAGGTAGCACCCACCTGAAGGTAGCACCCACCTGAAGGTAGCCCCCAGGTGGAGGTAGCACCCGCCTGAAGGTAGCACCCACCTGAAGGTAGCCCCCAGGTGGAGGTAGCACCCGCCTGAAGGTAGCCCCCAGGTGGAGGTAGCACCCGCCTGAAGGTAGCCCCCAGGTGGAGGTAGCACCCACCTGAAGGTAGCCCCCAGGTGGAGGTAGCACCCGCCTGAAGGTAGCCCCCAGGTGGAGGTAGCACCCACCTGAAGGTAGCCCCAGGTGGAGGTAGCACCCGCCTGAAGGTAGCCCCCAGGTGGAGGTAGCACCCGCCTGAAGGTAGCCCCCAGGTGGAGGTAGCACCCGCCTGAAGGTAGCCCCCAGGTGGAGGTAGCACCCACCTGAAGGTAGCACCCACCTGAAGGTAGCCCCCAGGTGGAGGTAGCACCCGCCTGAAGGTAGCCCCCAGGAGGAGGTAGCACCCGCCTGAAGGTAGCACCCACCTGAAGGTAGCCCCCAGGTGGAGGTATCACCCGCCTGAAGGTAGCACCCACCTGAAGGTAGCCCCCAGGTGGAGGTATCACCCGCCTGAAGGTAGCACCCACCTGAAGGTAGCCCCCAGGTGGAGGTAGCACCCGCCTGAAGGTAGCCCCCAGGTGGAGGTAGCACCCACCTGAAGGTAGCCCCCAGGTGGAGGTAGCACCCACCTGAAGGTAGCACCCACCTGAAGGTAGCCCCCAGGTGGAGGTAGCACCCGCCTGAAGGTAGCCCGCAGGTGGAGGTAGCACTGGAGAGCAGACCGCAACATGTTGTAGTTTGCTTTCCGTCCTGGGATGCGGAGCGAGACGTATCCAGTATGACCCCCAATGCAGGTCAATGGGATTGGATCCGTTTTCTCTGTCACAATAGAAAACGGATCCGTCCCCATTGACTTTTAATGGAGTTAATGACGGATCCGTCTTGGCAATGTTACAGGTAATACAACCGGATCCGTTCATAACGGACGCGGACGGTTGTGTTATCAGTAACGGAAGCGTTTTTGCTGAACCCTGCTGGGGTTGAAAGTAGCCTAACGCTGGGTTCAGACCTGAGCGTTTCTGAGACGCGCATTTTCCGCACGTTTTTGTCGTGCGTTTTACGTGCATTTGTGTTATTGACTGCAGTGTTGTCCAATGACCAAATATCCCTGTCTATATGAAGTTTGGCCTTTCCAGCATGTTGCAAATTCAGTGTCAAAAACGCGCAAAATACAAGCATTGCACGTTCCCATTGAAGTCTATGGGCCAAAACGCGCGACAAACGCGCCTGACACCTGAGAGCACAATGCACATTCCACTGCAGTAGATTGCAAGCTCCTGGGACCAGAATCCCTTTTCTGTTTTGTCTTTGTCAGGACGGGCAGGTGTTCAGGGCTGAATGTCACCGACAATGACAGAGACCTTTACCCGGTTCCACGCGGCTTCTCCCGAACAATGGCGGCTCTTCGTTCCGCTCACAAGGTCTCCGTGGCTTCCTGTCTGCATTGTGGCCTATGACGTGTTCAGCCGGGTACTGAGAACGGACTGACGGAGGAGTCTCTGCATACATTTCCTGTCTGTTATTGGGGGTCACTCAGCTTTCCCAGGAACAGATAGATCAAAAGTAGCATCAAAAGGAATTCTTCTTCACTTCCTGGTAACAGCTCAGCAGACTGTATCACAAATGATGAGATTAGATACACAGCTCAGCAGACAGTATCACAGATGATGAGATTAGATACACAGCTCAGCAGACAGTATCACACAGGATAAGATTAGATACACAGCACAGCAGACGGTATCACACAGGATAGGATTAGATACACAGCTCAGCAGACAGTATCACACAGGATAGGATTAGATACACAGCTCAGCAGACAGTATCACACAGGATAGGATTAGATACACAGCTCAGCAGACTGTATCACAGATGATGAGATTAGATACACAGCTCAGCAGACTATCACAGATGATGAGATTAGATACACAGCTCAGCAGACAGTATTACAGATGATGAGATTAGATACACAGCTCAGCAGACTGTATCACAGATGATGAGATTAGATACACAGCTCAGCAGACTGTATCACAGATGATGAGATTAGATACACAGCTCAGCAGACAGTATTACAGATGATGAGATTAGATACACAGCTCAGCAGACTGTATCACAGATGATGAGATTAGATACACAGCTCAGCAGACAGTATTACAGATGATGAGATTAGATACACAGCTCAGCAGACTGTATCACAGATGATGAGATTAGATACACAGCTCAGCAGACTGTATCACAGATGATGAGATTAGATACACAGCTCAGCAGACAGTATCACAGATGATGAGATTAGATACACAGCACAGCAGACGGTATCACACAGGATAGGATTAGATACACAACTCAGCAGACAGTATCACAGATGATGAGATTAGATACACAGCTCAGCAGACAGTATCACAGATGATGAGATTAGATACACAGCACAGCAGACGGTATCACACAGGATAGGATTAGATACACAGCTCAGCAGACAGTATCACACAGGATAGGATTAGATACACAGCTCAGCAGACAGCATCACAGATGATGAGATTAGATACACAGCTCAGCAGACTGTATCACACAGGATAGGATTAGATACACAGCTCAGCAGACAGTATCACACAGGATAGGATTAGATACACAGCTCAGCAGACAGTATCACAGATGATGAGATTAGATACACAGCTCAGCAGACAGTATCACACAGGAGAGGATTAGATACACAGCTCAGCAGACTGTATCACAGATGATGAGATTAGATACACAGCTCAGCAGACAGTATCACACAGGATAGGATTAGATACACAACTCAGCAGACAGTATCACAGATGATGAGATTAGATACACAGCTCAGCAGACTGTATCACACAGGATATGATTAGATACACAGCTCAACAGACAGTATCACACAGGATAGGATTAGATACACAGCTCAGCAGACAGTATCACACAGGATAGGATTAGATACACAGCTCAGCAGACTGTATCACACAGGATAGGATTAGATACACAGCTCAGCAGACTGTATCACACAGGATAGGATTAGATACACAGCTCAGCAGACTGTATCACAGATGATGAGATTAGATACACAACTCAGCAGACTGTATCACAGATGGTGAGATTAGATACACAGCTCAACAGACTGTATCACAGATGATGAGATTAGATACATAGCTCAACAGACAGTATCACACAAGATAGGATTAGAAACACAGCAGACAGTATCACACATTGAAGTATTAGATACATAGCTCAGCAGACAGTTTCATACAGGAAAGGATTAGATACACAGCTCAGCACACACTATCACACAGGATAAGATTAGATACACAGCTCCACTGACAGTATCACACATTATGGGATTAGATACACAGCTCAGCAGACTGTATCACACAGGATAGAATTAGATACACAGTGCAGCAGACAGTATCACAAGGATGAGATTAGATACATTAGGACAGCAGACCGTATCACACAGGATTAGATACACTGGTTTAGCAGACAGTATCACACATATTAGGATTAGATACATCGGGCATTGTGATTTATGAATCATGTTCCTGGTAATCACAGGACGGGGAGACATTTATAAAGTCCATTAGACAAGAAGCTGTCAGACAAGGCGGTCTCGCTCGGCTGTCCGTCAAAGGTCGCCCTCGTTATATGGCGCAGTATCTGCAGGGACGCTGTGTGACCTTTCTCTTTAATGGCAGACACTGTGACAATGCTGCGCTGAGCGGAGCAGCAACGTGCCAGCGCCGCCGCGTGAGAATCGTCTGAGGGTGGTGATTGTCCGGCGTCTGCTGAGTAGATGGTCGTTATCTGTGTCACTCGCTGCCAGTGACAGGGTCGGGGAGTACAGTGTGTCCGCCATCTGCCAGCATGGAAGGAGCTTGTGATCTGCAGAGGGCGAGGGATGCTGGGTCCGAATCAGAGACTTCATGTGAGAGAGAAGCTCCTCCAGTCTAGTGTAATTGTGTCCATACTGGTCAGCACACTGGTGATAACTGGTGCTCAGTGGTATTGGGTAGATCCTTTACATTGGATATGTGGCATCAGTCCAGATGGAAAATGTGACGGAACCGAAGCGGACCCCCCTTCTAAGTCAGTATATAGACTGATGGGAAGGCCGCTCCAGTGACATATCTCTCCAGGACAGTTGTTTACAGTGCGCGGTCATATCCGTCCTTGGGTTAGATGGAGGCGGCCGCTCCAGCCATGAGGCATGTTCACAGCAGTCTGTCCGAGGGATAGATGGAGGCAGCCGCTCCAGCCATGAGGCATGTTCACAGAGTCTGTCCGAGGGATAGATGGAGGCGGCCGCTCCAGCCATGAGGCATGTTCACAGAGTCTGTCCGAGGGATAGATGGAGTCGGCCGCTCCAGCCATGAGGCATGTTCACGGAGTCTGTCCGAGGGATAGATGGAGGCGGCCGCTCCAGCCATGAGGCATGTTCACGGAGTCTGTCCGAGGGATAGATGGAGGTGACCGCTCCAGCCATGAGGCATGTTCACAGAGTCTGTCCGAGGGATAGATGGAGGTGACCGCTCCAGCCATGAGGCATGTTCACAGAGTCTGTCCGAGGGATAGATGGAGGCGGCCGCTCCAGCCATGAGGCATGTTCACAGAGTCTGTCCGAGGGATAGATAGAGGCGGCCGCTCCAGCCATGAGGCATGTTCACAGCATCTGTCCGAGGGATAGATAGAGGCGGCCGCTCCAGTCATGAGGCATGTTCACAGCGTCTGTCCGAGGGATAGATGGTGTCGGCCGCTCCAGCCATGAGGCATGTTCACAGAGTCTGTCCGAGGGATAGATAGAGGCGGCCGCTCCAGCCATGAGGCATGTTCACAGCGTCTGTCCGAGGGATAGATGGAGGTGACCGCTCCAGCCATGAGGCATGTTCACAGCGTCTGTCCGAGGGATAGATTGAGGTGACCGCTCCAGCCATGAGGCATGTTCACAGAGTCTGTCCGAGGGATAGATGGAGGCGGCCGCTCCAGCCATGAGGCATGTTCACAGAGTCTGTCCGAGGGATAGATGGAGGCGGCTGCTCCAGCCATGAGGCATGTTCACAGAGTCAGTCCGAGGGATAGATGGAGGTGACCGCTCCAGCCATGAGGCATGTTCACAGAGTCTGTCCGAGGGATAGATGGAGGTGACCGCTCCAGCCATGTTCACAGAGTCTGTCCGAGGGATAGATGGCGGCGGCCGCTCCAGCCATGTTCACAGAGTCTGTCCGAGGGATAGATGGCGGCGGCCGCTCCAGCCATGTTCACAGAGTCTGTCCGAGGGATAGATGGCGGCGGCCGCTCCAGCCATGTTCACAGAGTCTGTCCGAGGGATAAATGGAGGTGGCCGCTCCAGCCATGAGGCATGTTCACAGAGTCTGTCCGAGGGATAGATGGAGGTGACCGCTCCAGCCATGAGGCATGTTCAGAGTCTGTCTGAGGGATAGATGGAGGCGGCCGCTCCAGCTATGAGGCATGTTCACAGAGTCTGTCCGAGGGATAGATGGAGGCGGCCGCTCCAGCCATGAGGCATGTTCACAGCATGTGTCCGAGGGATAGCTAGAGGTGACCGCTCCAGCCATGAGGCATGTTCACAGAGTCTGTCCGAGGGATAGATGGTGTCGGCCGCTCCAGCCATGAGGCATGTTCACAGAGTCTGTCCGAGGGATAAATGGAGGCGGCCGCTCCAGCCATGAGGCATGTTCACAGAGTCTATCCGAGGGATAGATAGAGGCGGCCGCTCCAGCCATGAGGCATGTTCACAGAGTCTGTCCGAGGGATAGATGGAGGCGGCCGCTCCAGCCATGAGGCATGTTCACAGAGTCAGTCCGAGGGATAGATGGAGGTGACCGCTCCAGCCATGAGGCATGTTCACAGCATCTGTCCGAGGGATAGATAGAGGCAGCCGCTCCAGCCATGAGGCATGTTCACAGCATCTGTCCGAGGGATAGATGGAGGCGGCCGCTCCAGCCATGAGGCATGTTCACAGCATCTGTCCGAGGGATAGATGGAGGCAGCCGCTCCAGCCATGAGGCATGTTCACAGAGTCTGTCCGAGGGATAGATGGAGGTGACCGCTCCAGCCATGAGGCATGTTCACAGAGTCTGTCCGAGGAATAGATGGAGGTGACCGCTCCAGCCATGAGGCATGTTCACAGCATCTGTCCGAGGGATAGATGGAGGCAGCCGCTCCAGCCATGAGGCATGTTCACAGCATCTGTCCGAGGGATAGATGGAGGCGGCCGCTCCAGCCATGAGGCATGTTCACAGCATCTGTCCGAGGGATAGATGGAGGCAGCCGCTCCAGCCATGAGGCATGTTCACAGAGTCTGTCCGAGGGATAGATGGAGGTGACTGCTCCAGCCATGAGGCATGTTCACGGAGTCTGTCCAAGGGATAGATGGAGGCGGCCGCTCCAGCCATGAGGCATGTTCACAGAGTCTGTCCGAGGGATAGATGGAGGCGGCCGCTCCAGCCATGAGGCGTGTTCACAGAGTCTGTCCGAGGGATAGATGGAGGCGGCCGCTCCAGCCATGTTCACAGAGTCTGTCCGAGGGATAGATGGAGGTGACTGCTCCAGCCATGAGGCATGTTCACAGAGTCTGTCCGAGGGATAGATGGAGGCGGCCGCTCCAGCCATGTTCACAGAGTCTGTCCGAGGGATAGATGGAGGCGGCCGCTCCAGCCATGAGGCATGTTCACAGAGTCTGTCCGAGGGATAGATGGAGGCGGCCGCTCCAGCCATGTTCACAGAGTCTGTCCGAGGGATAGATGGAGGCGGCCGCTCCAGCCATGAGGCATGTTCACAGAGTCTGTCCGAGGGATAGATGGAGGCGGCCGCTCCAGCCACGAGACATGTTCACAGAGTCTGTCCGAGGGATAGATGGAGACGGCCGCTCCTGCCATGAAGCATGTTCACAGCATCTGTCTGAGGGATAGATGGAGGTGACCGCTCCAGCCATGAGGCATGTTCACAGCATCTGTCCGAGGGATAGATGGAGGCGGCCGCTCCAGCCATGAGGCATGTTCACAGCATCTGTCTGAGGGATAGATAGAGGCGGCCGCTCCAGCCATGAGGCATGTTCACAGAGTCTGTCCGAGGGATAGATGGAGGCGGCCGCTCCAGCCATGTTCACAGAGTCTGTCCGAGGGATAGATGGAGGCGGCCGCTCCAGCCATGAGGCATGTTCACAGAGTCTGTCCAAGGGATAGATAGAGGTGACTCTCCAGCCATGAGGCATGTTCACAGAGTCTGTCCGAGGGATAGATGGAGGCGGCCGCTCCAGCCATGAGGCATGTTTACAGAGTCTGTCCGAGGGATAGATGGAGGCGGCCGCTCCAGCCATGAGGCATGTTCACAGAGTCTGTCCGAGGGATAGATGGAGACGGCCGCTCCAGCCATGAGGCATGTTCACAGAGTCTGTCCGAGGGATAGATGGAGGCGGCCGTTCCAGCCATGTTCACAGAGTCTGTCCGAGGGATAGATGGAGGCGGCCGCTCCAGCCATGAGGCATGTTCACAGAGTCTGTCCGAGGGATAGATGGAGGCGGCCGTTCCAGCCATGTTCACAGAGTCTGTCCGAGGGATAGATGGAGGTGACCGCTCCAGCCATGAGGCATGTTCACAGAGTCTGTCCAAGGGATAGATAGAGGTGACTCTTCAGCCATGAGGCATGTTCACAGAGTCTGTCCGAGGGATAGATGGAGGCGGCCGCTCCAGCCACGAGGCATGTTCACAGCATCTGTCCGAGGGATAGATGGAGGCGGCCGCTCCAGCCATGAGGCATGTTCACAGCATCTGTCCGAGGGATAGATAGAGGCGGCCGCTCCAGCCATGAGGCATGTTCACAGCATCTGTCCGAGGGATAGATAGAGGTGGCCGCTCCAGCCATGAGGCATGTTCACAGAGTCTGTCCGAGGGATAGATGGAGGCGGCCGCTCCAGCCATGAGGCATGTTCACAGCATCTGTCCGAGGGATAGATGGAGGCGGCCGCTCCAGCCATGAGGCATGTTCACAGAGTCTGTCCGAGGGATAGATGGAGGCGGCCGCTCCAGCCATGAGGCATGTTCATAGAGTCTAGCCCCAGGATAGATGGAGGCAACCCCACTAGCCATGAGGCTGTCACGGACGTTCCCGTGACACGTGCCAGGAGATCAGTAAGACTGGCAACATGTGGTTTAATCTGACAGGGTTCTTGTGGATCAATCGGTGTCTGTGTTGTTTCTGGTAATGGCCACACCCTTTGCCTCAGGTGTTGCTTATGTGGTCATGAGTTCCTGTGCTTCCATAGCCATTTGAAGTTAAGTGTCTTCTTTCCTTTTGTTTATTGTTTGTGTTTTCTTGTGTTGCTCTTTTCCCTGTCATTTGTGTTTAGGCCGCAGGGAGACTCCTGTTCGTCCTACCATTTGGAGGAACAGGTTGTCTCTTGTCCTGACATTAGTACCAGGGTCCTACAGGGTGAGTTAGGACTTTAGATTCCTGTGTATGAACTCACCTACCTCTGGGGTCAGTTCATACTTGCAGTCAGTCAGGACTTTTATAAGGGATTCTCCAGGAGGTGACCTGCTCCTTTCCCTAGTTTCCAGGCCTTTTCCCCTCACCCCTTTCTCTCCTACGTTTGGTATGGTGTTTCCCTCCCACACCGAAATGTGTCATTATACACCGCCAAATCATCATTTTTTTTTTTGCTTGTGTCAGTACAGCCATGAATCCTATTACTGCACTGGCCGAACAGCTGCAGGCTGCTGGTCCTAGTGGTGGTTACCAGCCTGTCTTGAACCAAAAGTGGCCCTCCCGGACAGATTCTCTGGGCAAAGTGATAATATCATTTTGTTCAGGGAGGCGTGCAAATTTTATTTTAGGCTACGTCCAAACTCATCTGGGGTTGAGAGTCAGAGAGTCTGCAGGGTTATTTCATTGCTTAAAGGGGACGCTCAGTCTTGGGCTTTTTTTCTGACGACCGGATCGCAGTCGGTGGATGAATTATTTAGAGTTCTGGGTCTCATTTATGATGATCCGGACCGGACCTCCCTGGCCGAGACCAAGTTACGTGGCCTTCGTCAGGGAGAGCGTTCTGCTGAGATCTATTGCTCTGAGTTTAGAAGGTGGGCTACGGATACTGAGTGGAACGATTCATGGCCTTTCATGAGAATCCTGAGTCTTTGGAAGCCACTATGTCTCTTGCTGTACGCATTGATAGAGGCCTGAGAGAGAGATCTAGGGGCCCCCACTCTCAGGACGTACTATCACATAATGTATCGTCTTCCTCTCACAACTTGGGTGAAGATACCCCTGAGTCTAGGTCTGGGGATGAACCCATGCAATTAGGGGAAGCTACTCCTGGATCTGCTTTCAAGAGTATTAGTCGTAGGAAGGGTGTGTGTTTTTTCTGCGGACAAAAGGGACATTTTATCAATGTATGGCCATGCATTCAGCGTCAAAAAAAAAGGGGACGGCTAATTCCCATCTGACTCTTGGAGGGGTACGAGGGGAGTCAGAGAATGTGGATTTGTCTTTGACTGGTAGTACCCGATTTCTCCTGACTGGCGCTAGAGTCCAAGACTGTGGGGATTATGGTGTTTATCGACAGCGGGGCCGGGGTGAATCTGATTGATGGTCAGTTTTTCCATATGCACAGGTTGTCTCCAAGTGCATTAGAGAAAAACATTTCCATTTTTGCCATTGATTTTGCACCTCTAACTCAGAAGTGTTTGTCTCAGATGGTGCATGACATTCGATTAAGAGTGCGTGACTTTCATCAGGCGTTCATCTCATGTTTTGTGATGGAAGGTCTCCCTGCTCCGTTGGTTCTGGATTTACCAGTACCTTCTAAAGTGACTTCTACTTGAGCTAAAATTACCACTTTGCGCTAAAATCAGGTTAATCCTGTCACTGCTTAATACTGATACTTGTCGCTACCTTATTGTTGGACTTTTGCGATGCTGCTATTTCTATAGCTCTAACATTAGGTGGATTTTCAAGGTGGTTCTAATTGCTGTTATAATACAGTTTCACTTCACAATATTTATCCGCACTGTTTTAATAAGTTGCTACCATTGATCCAGCTTAATGGGAATAAGTTGCTATATTTAGAGTACAACTTTTGTCGCCATACTTGGGTGAGATTTATAATGCTGCTATAGACAATCCATATAATACTAAGGTTATGATAGACACTAAGTATATATAGGTCCAAACTTACTCTAATGTGTTGGTATTCGTTTTTAATTTAGGTATTTTTTTTTTTTAATTTTGTTATTTTAATCAGGAATTATGTTCAATACAATGTGTGACTAGTGACCATCTAGTGTGCCCGGTTTATTACTACTATTGCCATTACTTTTTGAGTAGCTGGGTGAAGCTACTTTCACTGAGAGCACCTAGGCTGGTGAATCGACAGCCCTGTGCGTCATATTAATTTATAAATATTACTGAAAATGCATTCAGAACTATTCGACAATAGTAAAACCTTTAACTGACATGACTAAGAAAGGGACGGATGTCTCAGTGTGGTCCGATTCGGCATTGCGAGCCTTTTCTGCGGTTAAGGAATGCTTTGCTTTTGCCCCTATATTGGTGCAGCCGGATGTATCACGACCTTTCATTGTGGAAGTGGACGCGTCCGAGGTGGGGGTAGGAGCAGTCTTATCGCAGGACCCGTCACCTGGTAAATGGCGTCCATGTGCCTTCTTCTCTAAAAAACTCTCTTCCGCAGAGAGAAGTTACGATGTGGGTAACAGAGTTACTGGCCATTAAGTTGGCTTTTGAGGAATGGCGTCATTCGTTGGAAGGGGCGATTCATCCGATCACGGTGTTCACAGATCACAAAAATCTGGCTTACCTGGAGTCGGCTAAACGACTGCGCCTGAGACAGGCCAGATCGTATTTGTTTTTCACCAGATTCCATTTCATTGTCACTTATCGTCCTGGGTAGGGATGAGCGAATAAACTTCGGATGAAAAACTTTGTTCTAATACTGTACAGAGCAGGAGCTCCGTACAGTGTTAGAATGTATTGGCTCTGATGAGCCAAAGTTATTGCTTTGCAAAATCTCGCAAGACTTTGCGTAATAACTTCATAAAATAATTTGTACTGTAAAAAACCATTTGTCGAACTCGGGTTTGGTTCTAAATAGTACCTTGGAACCAAACCCGAGTTCGGAAAATGTTTTTTTACAGTACAAATTAATTTATGAAGTTCTGACGCAAAGTCTCGTGAGACTTCGCAAAGCAATAACTTTGCCTCATCACAGCCAATACATTCTAATACTGTACAGAGCTCCTGCTTCGTACAGTATTAGAACGGAGATTTATGCCAATCGACTTCGGATGTTTCATCCAAACTCAAATTGCTCATCCCTAGTCCTGGGGTTAAGAACGTCAAAGCAGATCCCTTTTCACATAGTTTTCCTGTCGGAAGGGGTGGTGATATCCGCTCTTTACCCTGACCGAGAGGTGAAGGTGTTAGAGGCCCAGGGAGAAGCGCCAGATTCTTGTCCCTCTGGGAAATTGTTTGTTCCATCAGAATTGCGTCACAAGGTGTTTGAGGAACATCACTGTACGGTTCTTACGGGACACCCTGGGAGCAGATCCACTGCTGACCTCCTCTCTCATAGATTCTGGTAGCCGGGGTTGTGTAAGTGCGCTGAGGACTATGTGTCGGCCTGTAGTACCTGTGCACGCGCTAAGGTGACACATACTCGGCCTTCCGGATCTCTACTTCCGTTGCCCATCCCGTCCAGACCCTGGTTTTTATTACTGATCTGCCTAATTCTTCAGGAAAGACAGTTATTCTGGTGGTAGTGGATCGCTTTTGAAAAATGATGTACTTTATAGCATTGCCCGGCTTACCTAATGCTAAAACTCGTGTTTGTCGATAACGTTGTGAAACTCCACGGTATTCCCTCTGACGTGGTCTCGGATCGTGGGACTCAGTTTGTGTCCAGATTCTGGAAGGCATTCTGTACTCGGCTGGGGGTACAACTGTCCTTTTCTTCAGCTTTTCATCCTCAGTCGGACAGACGGAGCCACTAATCGGAGTCTGGAGACTTACTGGAGATGTTTTGTCTCTGAGAACCAGGAGGAGTGGTCTTCGTTTTTGTCTTTAGCAGAGTTTGCCATAAACAATCGTAGACAGGAATCCACTGGTCGACGCTTTTTGGAGCATATGGGTTTCACCTGCAGTTTGGCACATTCTCTGGCTCTGACACTTCTGGTATTCCTGAGGAGGAAAGTTTTTCATCATCATTGCCTTCTATATGGCGGAAAATTCTAAATAACTGGAGGAATATGGACAATAAGTATAAACGTGAGGCTGACAGGAAACGTATGAAAGGTCCGGACCTAAGAGCGGGTGATTCTGTGAGGCTGTCCACAAGAAATATTAGGTTGAAGGCTCCTTCTTGGAAGTTGGGTCCAAGGTTAATTGATCCATATAAGATCATGGCCATTAGTAATCCTGTAGCCTTTCGTCTTGAACTTCCTCAGGTTCTGAAAATTAATAATGTGTAAATCTTTGTTGAAGAGATATGTTGAGATGTGAAGAGTATCTTGTTCACTGGAAGGGTTAGGGACAAGAGGAGAGGATGTGTGTACCAGCATCACCCAGATAAGGTTGGTCCTGGGTGCCCAGAGGTCACCCATAAAAGGGGGAGTACTGTCACGGACGTTCCCGTGACAGGTGCCAGGAGATCATTGAGACTGGCAACACGTGGTTTGATCTGGCAGGTTTCCTTGTGGATCAATTCATGTCTGTGTTGTTTCTGGTATTGGCCACAGCCCTTGCTTCAGGTGTTGCTTATGTGGTCATTTAAACTTCCCTATTTATTGTGCCTTCTCCCACTATGCTGTGCGGTTTATAGCTTCAGTCTTGTTGTAGATTGCTGGTGTTTGGACCTCGGCGAAGTTCCTGTGCTTCCAAAGCTATTTGAAGTTAAGTGTCTTCTTCCCCTTTTGTTTATTGTTTTTTTTTTTGTGTTGCTCTTTTACCTGTGATTTGTGTTTAGGCCGCAGAGAGACTCCTGTTCGTCCTACCGTTTGGAGGAACAGGTTGTCTCTAGTCCTGACTTTAGTACAAGGGTCCTTCAGGGTGAGTTAGGGCTCTAGGTTCCTGTGTATGAACTCACCTACCTCTGGGGTCAGTCCATACTTGCAGTCAGTCAGGACTTTGATTAGGGATTCTCTAGGAGGTGACCTTCTCCTTTCCCCTAGTTTCCAGGCCATATTCCCTCACCCCTTTCCCTCCTATGTTCGGTGTGGGATTCCCTCCCACACCGAAGCGTGACAGAGGCATGTTCACAGAGTCTGTCCACAGGTTAGATGGAGGCAGCCGCTCCAGCCATGAGGTGCGTTCACAGAATCATTCTTATTTTCAGGTTTTCAACCCATAGATCGCTCGTCCTATTAATGTGTGGTCCACCAGCGGCTCTGCAGGAAGTGCAGCCATTGGAGATGTCATTCACTGCGGGTCCAGAGCACAAGACCTGGGCAGCATCACAGCCTGAGGATGGACCAGATATAACAGTGCAGTGTTATAGGTCTAGGCCGTATTATTAGTGACCACAGAATATATTGTAGTAATGCATCTCCTCTAGCATCATCCACTGTGTTATGTGCTGATCGTTCCTTATAATGTGACCCAGCTTCATCCATCACATGTAATCTCAAGAGACAATTTTCATCAAGTCTGTTGGAGCTTTTTTTTTTTTTTTGTACAGAGTTCTGGATCTGCTGCCCCCGTCACACAGCCATAAAGTTACAGGACAAAATTCCTGCTGGCGCAGGGGGATCACTGTATACAGATCAGGGGCAAACATACCATTGGTGCAACCTGGACCCTATTGGCTGGGGGAGCATACCACTATAAAAAGGACACTACGGTTCCCTTCGCTTATTCCTGTATTATACTCCAGAGCTGCACTCACTATTCTGCTGGTGCAGTCACTGTGTACATACATTATTTATCCTGTACTGATCCTGAGTTACATTCTGTATTATACTCCAGAGCTGCACTCACTATTCTGCTGGTGCAGTCACTGTGTACATACATTATTTATCCTGTACTGATCCTGAGTTACATCCTGTATTATACTCCAGAGCTGCACTCACTATTCTGCTGGTGCAGTCACTGTGTACATACATTACTTATCCTGTACTGATCCTGAGTTACATCCTGTATTATACTCCAGAGCTGCACTCACTATTCTGCTGGTGCAGTCACTGTGTACATACATTACTTATCCTGTACTGATCCTGAGTTACATCCTGTATTATACTCCAGAGCTGCACTCACTATTCTGCTGGTGCAGTCACTGTGTACATACATTACTTATCCTGTACTGATCCTGAGTTACATCCTGTATTATACTCCAGAGCTGCACTCACTATTCTGCTGGTGCAGTCACTGTGTACATACATTACTTATCCTGTACTGATCCTGAGTTACATCCTGTATTATACTCCAGAGCTGCACTCACTATTCTGCTGGTGCAGTCACTGTGTACATACATTACTTATCCTGTACTGATCCTGAGTTACATCCTGTATTATACTCCAGAGCTGCACTCACTATTCTGCTGGTGCAGTCACTGTGTACATACATTACTTATCCTGTACTGATCCTGAGTTACATCCTGTATTATACTCCAGAGCTGCACTCACTATTCTGCTGGTGCAGTCACTGTGTACATACATTACTTATCCTGTACTGATCCTGAGTTACATCCTGTATTATACTCCAGAGCTGCACTCACTATTCTGCTGGTGCAGTCACTGTGTACATACATTACTTATCCTGTACTGATCCTGAGTTACATCCTGTATTATACTCCAGAGCTGCACTCACTATTCTGCTGGTGCAGTCACTGTGTACATACATTACATATACTGTACTGGTCCTGAGTTACATCCTGTATTATACTCCAGAGCTGCACTCACTATTCTGCTGGTGCAGTCACTGTACATACATTACTTATCCTGTACTGATCCTAAGTTACATCCTGTATTATACTCCAGAGCTGCACTCACTATTCTGCTGGTGCAGTCACTGTGTACATACATTACTTATCCTGTACTGATCATGAGCTACATCCTGTATTATACTCCAGAGCTGCACTCACTATTCTGGTAGTGTAGTCACTCTGCACATACATTACATTACTTACCTTGTGTTGATCCTGAGTTATATCCTGTGAGATACTCCAGAGCTACACTCACTATGCTTCAGGATTAGTGCTCTGCCTGTTCAGTGTTAGATACTCCAGAGCTGCACTCACTATGCTTCAGGATTAGTGCTCTGCCTGTTCAGTGTGAGATATTCCAGAGCTGCACTCACTATGCTTCAGGATTAGTGCTCTGCCTGTTCAGTGTTAGATACTCCAGAGCTGCACTCACTATGCTTCAGGATTAGTGCTCTGCCTGTTCAGTGTTAGATACTCCAGAGCTGCACTCACTATGCTTCAGGATTAGTGCTCTGCCTGTTCAGTGTGAGATATTCCAGAGCTGCACTCACTATGCTTCAGGATTAGTGCTCTGCCTGTTCAGTGTTAGATACTCCAGAGCTGCACTCACTATGCTTCAGGATTAGTGCTCTGCCTGTTCAGTGTCTGTATGGAGGCAGAGCTGTTCTCTTGCTTGGTCGGAGCTCTGCTCAGCTGTTAGGGTCTTGCTGACTGTTTCTAACATCTACAATGTTAATTTTTAGTTATTTTTTGTCTTGAGTGACCCTCGCCTTAGTTTGGGTACGGCTACACTGTGACATGTGTCTGGCGACTTCTTTATTTTTAGTGAGCGTTGCCTCCAAGTCGCTGCATGTCTCAGTGGAGCATCATTGAATATCGTTACAAAGGATGTTGAGTGACTTTTAGCGACAGGAAGTCATGTGACACATGTCGCCGTATAGCCGCACCCTTTGTTGCTTTGGGGCTGTTGTGGGTTATCCAGCAGTGGCAGGGTTAATGTCCTCAGCCTCTCGGCGTTGATCTGGAGAACTTGTCCATTTCATTTCTCTTGCATATGACGACCTCATTATTTTACTGAGATCAGCTGCCGCATAATTGAATTTCGAGGCTTGTTGCAGCGTTTCAGTCACGGGGCGGGGCGAGCGTCTCAGCGCTGAGTGTGCGCCATTATCTACTTAGGCGCCTTCAGAGTTTTTACTATTATCAGATTGAGCACAGGAGGTGAGACAATGGAGAGTGTGCGGCGTGCCCCTGCATCATGTGCCCACGCGCTGCGTCCCTTACGTGGGACACGCTCCTCACAGTCCTTTTTCTATTCTTTGTGGGATCAGGTTTTCCCCAAGTAAACCAATTCTAAATCGTCACCTTCAGAGCTGAAGTTCATCGGCTGATATTTTATTAAAGATGTATTGTCCAACAGGTTGTGAGCGTGCAAATTATGCTGACGAGACCTGAAAAGGACAAATGTCAATAACGCGCACAAGTAATGGACACACCCCTGGACATGATACTGCTGGGGTGGGGGTACTGTGGCCCTATGGGTCCCTCGTGTGCTCAGCCTCCATAATATCCATGCACAACCGAGCGGATGGAAATGTGTCTCTATTCATTGACACGTAGCACATCCATGGACAGGGTCATATTAGAAAAACAAGCTCCCAGTGCTTCAGCAATGTCGCTCACAACTACCCCACGTGATTTCTGAGGGGGTCTCAGGAAAACCCCCATTGTATAGTGTAATGGAAAGTTTTGTAACTTTCTAAATAACTGTATTTCAGTTTGTCACTGTCTTCAAGATCTCTGCTTGCAGTCAGTGAATGGGAACATTCTTGTCTCCATCCTGAGGCTGAAATCCTGTACTAAGTCTTTGCTCAGATCTACGTCACTTTTTCCACGTTTCTTTTCTGTTCATAAATGGACACCAAAGGCACCTGACGGACCCCACTGACTGTAAGGAGGTCTACCTGGTGTCCGGCCAAGATTTTAACGGAGCCTTCATTATAAATGTCAACCAAGCCGAACCTAGAACTTCTCACGAGTGAGGGTTTGTTGCAATTGTATCCAGTCCTAACAAATCTCTGTGATGTAAACATCCAGACTGATACATTGTCACCTGCGCTGATACATTGTAACTAATCAACAGGATAGGACACTGAAAACGCACAACCGTATGTTTTTTGCAGTCCTCAAAATACTGATCTGAAAATAATGCACATGACGTCCGTATTGCATTCATTTTTTTCAGCGGATCCATTGTAATAATGCCTATCTTTGTCCGCCAAACATCCGCGTTGTGTCCGTTTTGCATCCGTTTTTCACTGAGGACTACCAGGAGTTTCTTTGGAAATTAATATTCAGCTGAGCAACGTCAGTGAATTACAGATGACACATGGATGCAGCGGCGTACATAGAGAAGTAAGGGCCCCATAGCAAGGATCAAACCAGGGCCCCCCCACACAGGACAGAAGCGGTTCCGTCTAAACCCCTTTCAATGACCCTCGGGCCATTTTTCCACTGCCTCATTTCCTAAAAGTTGTTCCTTTAGAGGATGGAGTCCTGACCGAGTTTTCACCCCCAGTAGAAGAGGAGATGATTCCAACTAAGACTGGGCCCCCTCTTGCCCTGGGCCCCACAGCAGTCGTATGGTCTGCCGCTATGATAGTTACGCCC
Organism: Bufotes viridis; assembly: GCA_033119425.1. Classification (NCBI taxonomy): domain Eukaryota; kingdom Metazoa; phylum Chordata; class Amphibia; order Anura; family Bufonidae; genus Bufotes; species Bufotes viridis. The sequence continues at coordinate 159,676,588 of CM065595.1, forward strand.
CTGCATGGATGGTAAAAGTGGACATATGGACCAACCACGGATCCTTCACGGACAGCTTCACGAATGAAACTTTTACACTTTTTTTGACGGACGTGACATGGAAATGTGAACGAGGCCTCATGGGCAGGAACCCAGGAGCTGACACTTAGTGCAGAGAGACATTAAGGGTTAATACAACTCAGTTAATTAAAATCCTGATGAATTCTTCTTCTATAATTTAAGGAATCTATAATTAAAAATCCCAGTGAATCCTCTTTGAAGCCGGCGATGATGCGTTCGGCCCTGCGGACAGACCGAGGAGATAAAAGTCGCTTCTGATTTTGCGGCTTTTCTGTGTATTTAGAGGGTAGGAGGCGCACACGCAGCAGCCGCTGCCCATCCGCTCACCACAGTTCAGATTTCTCCGATTACAGTAAGATGGCTCCCGGGGGGACGTTTAACTCCAGGAGACGATGGATGTGCTTGAAGACCATCCATTAATCTGTAACGCGCCTCTTTAATTCTAACAATCTCCCTCAATATTGTTAACTCTGTCACTGCTGGGAAGCAATGGATCATTCAACCTCAACTACAAGCAGGCAGCAAAATGCAAAGTATATTCAAGAGTCTTCAGAGAAGGACTCCAGATATGGCTGATAACAGAGAACAATGATGAGGTACAGTCACATGTGGCAGATTGGTTACCAAATGTCTGCAGCTGAAAATCTCTTTGACACATCTGAATGGGGTTGCTTTAATGCAAATCCTCCGTCCCCTCCACACTCCTCTGTCCCCTCTAGTTTCCTCTGTTCCCTCCAGACTCCTCTGCCCCCTCCAGACTCCTCTGTCCCCTCTAGTTTCCTCTGTCCCCTCCAGTCTCCTCTGTCCCCTCCAGACTCCTCTGTCCCCTCTAGTTTCCTCTGTCCTCCTCCAGACCCCTTTTTCCTCTCCAGACTATTTGTCCCCTCCACACTCCTCTGTCCCCTCCAGTCTTCTCTGTCCCCTACCGACTCCTCTGTCACCTCTAGTCTCCTCTGTCCCCTCCCGACTCCTCTGTCACCTCCAATCTCCTCTGTCCCCTCCCGACTCCTCTGTCACCTCCAGTCTCCTCTGTCACCTCCAATCTCCTCTGTCCCCTCTCCTTTCCTCTGTCCCCTCCGGTCTCTTTCCTCATATCCTTTCCGCTGTCCCCTCCAGGCTCCTCTGTCCCCTCCAAATGCTTCTGTCCTCTCCTGACCTTTCTATCTTCTCCAGTCTCTTCTGTCCTATCCAGTCGCAACTAACCCGTCCAGACTCCTCTGTCTCCCCTTACATTCCTCCATCCCCTCCAGACTCTTCTATCCTCTCCATACTCATATGTCTCCTAGATTCTTCCCTGTCCCCTCCATTCTTCTCTGTCCCCTCCAGACTCTTCTGTCTCCTCTGCACTCTCCAGACTCCTCCATCCCCTCCAGACTCCTCCATCCCCTCCAGACTCTTCTGTTTTTTTCTAGTTTCCTCTGTCCCCTCCTGTCTCCTCTGTCCCTTCCTGTCTCCTTCGTCTCCTCTAGACTCCTCTGTCCCCTCCAGACTCATATGTCCCCTAGATTCTCCTCTGTCCCCTCCATTCTCCTCTGTCCCCTCTATTCTCCTCCATCCCCTCCAGACTCATCTGTCCCCTCCTGTCTCCTCTGTCCCCTCCAGTCTCCTCTGTCCCCTCCAGTCTCCTCTGTCCCCTCCAGTCTCCTCTGTCCCCTCCAGTCTCCTCTGTCCCCTCCAGACTCCTCTGTCCCTCTCTAGTCTCCTCTGTCCCTCCAGACTCCTCTGTCCCCTCCAGACTCTCTATCCCTCAGTCCTCCTCCATGTCCTTCCCTCTGTCCCCTCCATCTCGTCACTCCTCTGTCCCTCCTCTGCACTCCTCTGTCCCCTCCTGTCTCCTCCTCTGTCCTCCTCCAGTACTCCTCTGTCCTCCCTAGTCTCCTCTGACTCATCTGTCCCCTCCTGTCTCCTCTGTCCTCCTGCCTAGACTCTCTGCCCTCCTGTCCCCTGTCCTCTCTCTCCTGTCTCCTCCTCAGTCTCCTCTGTCCCCTCCAGACTACCTCTGTCTCCTCTCCTCTGTCCTCATCTCGTCCTCTCCAGTCTCCTTCTGTCTTCTCTCCTTCCTCTGTCCCCTCCAGTCTCCTCTGTCCCCTCCAGTCTCCTCTGTCCCCTCCAGTCTCCTCTGTCCCCTCCAGTCTCCTCTGTCCCCTCCAGACTCAGCCGTCCTCTCTAGTTTCCTCTGTCCCCTCCAGACTCCTCTGCCCCCTCCAGACTTATCAGTCCCTCCACACTTCTCTGTCCCCTCCCGACTCCTCTGTCCTCTCCACACTCCTCTGTCCCCTCCAGTCTCCTCTGTCCCCTCCAGACTCCTCTTTCCCCTCTCCTTTCCTCTGTCCCCTCTCGACTCCTCTGTCACCTCCAGTATCCTCTGTCTTCTCCCGACTCATCTGTCACCTCCAGTCTCCTCTGTTGTCTCTCCTTTCCTCTGTCACCTCCCTACTCCTCTGTCCCCTCCTGTTCCTCTGTCCCCTCCAGTCTCCTCTATCCCCTCCAGTCTCCTCTGTCCTCTCCTGTCCTGTCTCCTCTGTCCAGTCTCCTCTGTCCCCTCTCTTTTCCTCTGTCCCCTCTCTTTTCCTCTGTCCCCTCCTCTCTCTACTCTGTCCTCTCCTGTCTCCTCTGTCTTCTCCTGTCTCCTCTGTCCCCTCCAGACTTCTCTGTCTCCTCCCGATTCCACTCCACTTTGTTTTCGGGGTGCTGTGTTATGTATGTTCCATCCATTGTGCTTCTGTCATTGATTTGTGCCCGTTTTTCACCAGTTCCACCAGTTCCACATGTCTGGCTATCTGCTCGCCCTTAGTGTGGGCGGTGTGGTCCTTCCAGCCATGTTGACCCCAGGACAGACTGTTCTGCGCTGCTTCTATAAGTATCATCTTCCTGAGGATGTGATGTTCATCCATCACCAGTAACTCCAGGGGTGAGCATAGCGCGATATCCTCTAAAAAATCGTATGGACCTTAGTATGGTGGTTGGTGAACGTGGCTGAGCCGATCCGCTGTGGACCGGACCTAACCGCAGGGGCATCACTGTTCATATATCACCCATATTACATTCAATGATATGAGAGGACATAATGTTCCTGTGTGCTGCGGTATACTCACAGCACGGGGCAGAGGAAGCAGCCCGGAAATATCCATTATTCTAGATGCTTCTTAGTTATTTTCTTTTACAGAATCTCCTTATTTTAATAATAAAAAAGTACAAGATAAAGAATAAGGAACAAACGTCTGAAAACTTTCCATGTACTGATCAATCTAAAACATAGAGTAGGGCCAGGATTATAGCAGTTATATTCTTATACATAGGAGCAGTATTATAGTAGTTATATTCTTGTACATAGGAGCAGTATTATAGTAGTTATATTCTTGTACATAGGAGCAGTATTATAGTAGTTATATTCTTGTACATAGGAGCAGTATTATAGTAGTTATACTCTTGTACATAGGAGCAGTATTATAGTAGTTATATTCTTGTACATAGGAGGCAGTATTATAGTAGTTATATTCTTGTACATAGGAGCAGTATTATAGTAGTTATATTCCTGTACATAGGAGCAGTATTATAGTAGTTATATTCTTGTACATAGGAGCAGTATTATAGTAGTTATATTCTTGTACATAGGAGCAGTATTATAGCAGTTATATTCTTGTACATAGGAGCAGTATTATAGTAGATATATTCTTGTACATAGGAGCAGTATTATAGTAGATATATTCTTGTACATAGGAGCAGTATTATAGTAGTTATATTCTTGTACATAGGAGCAGTATTATAGTAGTTATATTCCTGTACATAGGAGCAGTATTATAATAGCTATATTCTTGTATATAGGAGCAGTATTATAGTAGTTATATTCTTGTACATAGGAGCAATATTATAGTAGTTATATTCTTGTACATAGGAGCAGTATTATAGTAGTTATATTCTTGTACATAGGAGGCAGTATTATAGTAGTTATATTCTTGTACATAGGAGGCAGTATTATAGTAGTTATATTCTTGTACATAGGAGGCAGTATTATAGTAGTTATATTCTTGTACATAGCAGGCAGTATTATAGTAGTTATATTCTTATACATAGGAGCAGTATTATAGTAGTTATATTCTTGTACATAGGAGTAGTATTATAGTAGTTATATTCCTGTACATAGGAGCAGTATTATAGTAGTTATATTCTTGTACATAGGAGCAGTATTATAGTAGTTATACTCTTGTACATAGGAGCAGTATTATAGTAGATATATTCCTGTACATAAGAGCAGTATTATAGTAGTTATATTCTTGTACATAGGAGCAGTATTATAGTAGTTATATTCTTGTACATAGGAGTAGTATTATAGTAGTTATATTCCTGTACATAGGAGCAGTATTATAGTAGTTATATTCTTGTACATAGGAGCAGTATTATAGTAGTTATATTCTTGTACATAGGAGCAGTATTATAGTAGTTATATTCTTGTACATAGGAGGCAGTATTATAGTAGTTATATTCTTGTACATAGGAGCAGTATTATAGTAGTTATATTCTTGTACATAGGAGCAGTATTATAGTAGTTATATTCTTGTACATAGGAGCAGTATTATAGTAGTTATATTCTTGTACATAGGAGCAGTATTATAGTAGTTATATTCTTGTACATAGGAGCAGTATTATAGTAGTTATATTCTTGTACATAGGAGCAGTATTATAGTAGTTATATTCTTGTACATAGGAGCAGTATTATAGTAGTTATATTCTTGTACATAGGAGCAGTATTATAGTAGTTATATTCTTGTACATAGGAGCAGTATTATAGTAGTTATATTCTTGTACATAGGAGCAGTATTATAGTAGTTATATTCTTGTACATAGGAGCAGTATTATAGTAGTTATATTCTTGTACATAGGAGCAGTATTATAGTAGTTATATTCTTGTACATAGGAGGCAGTATTATAGTAGTTATATTCTTGTACATAGGAGGCAGTATTATAGTAGTTATATTCTTGTACATAGGAGGCAGTATTATAGTAGTTATATTCTTGTACATAGGAGGCAGTATTATAGTAGTTATATTCTTGTACATAGGAGCAGTATTATAGTAGTTATATTCTTGTACATAGAAGCAGTATTATAGTAGTTATATTCTTGTACATAGGAGCAGTATTATAGTAGTTATATTCCTGTACATAGGAGCAGTATTATAGTAGTTATATTCTTGTACATAGGAGCAGTATTATAGTAGTTATATTCCTGTACATAGGAGCAGTATTATAGTAGTTATATTCTTGTACATAGGAGCAGTATTATAGTAGTTATATTCTTGTACATAGGAGCAGTATTATAGTAGTTATATTCTTGTACATAGGAGGCAGTATTATAGTAGTTATATTCTTGTACATAGGAGGCAGTATTATAGTAGTTATATTCTTGTACATAGGAGCAGTATTATAGTAGTTATATTCTTGTACATAGGAGCAGTATTATAGTAGTTATATTCTTGTACATAGGAGGCAGTATTATAGTAGTTATATTCTTGTACATAGGAGCAGTATTATAGTAGTTATATTCTTGTACATAGGAGCAGTATTATAGTAGTTATATTCTTGTACATAGGAGCAGTATTATAGTAGTTATATTCTTGTACATAGGAGCAGTATTATAGTAGTTATATTCTTGTACATAGGAGCAGTATTATAGTAGTTATATTCTTGTACATAGGAGCAGTATTATAGTAGTTATATTCTTGTACATAGGAGCAGTATTATAGTAGTTATATTCTTGTACATAGGAGCAGTATTATAGTAGTTATATTCTTGTACATAGGAGCAGTATTATAGTAGTTATATTCTTGTACATAGGAGGCAGTATTATAGTAGTTATATTCTTGTACATAGGAGCAGTATTATAGTAGTTATATTCTTGTACATAGGAGCAGTATTATAGTAGTTATATCCTTGTACATAGGAGCAGTATTATAGTTGCTATATTCTTGAGCATTGCAGCAGTTTTATCAAAGCAAGAATATTCCTGTTAAGCTCATTAACCCAGCCTATAACGAGCACCAGCAGATGATTATCATCGCCAGGCTGATTAATGTGGAGAGTGCACATAATTCTCCAGACATCCACAGCTTCCAATCAATGACATCAATGTTTGTGGAGACGATTAACTGTTTTGTTCATTTTTAGATTTCATGCACTGTAATTGTATGTTAAAATGACAGTAATCAGCAAAACACCACCCAAAAACCTAAAGGGGAAAGGAAGAGAAACATTATATATTTCTATGTTACAGATAATGAAGTGCTCTGATATATTATATCACTGTCCCTGGTCCTGACCTTGGTCTGATTTACAGGTTCTAAATATGACAATTATGGCTACACTGTTTGCAGAAAGTCCTTGGAAAACCAGTAGTGAGAGTAAAATCTAGGATAATAGAACATGTGAGGCTCCAGGGATAACAGTACTCTGAAGAGGAGCTGCGTGCACAACCACCCTGCATGTCACACCAGTCTACAGCGCCAAATAAGTGTACCTATTACATATTACTGACCTGACATCAAGATGGCAGTAAATGTTTTATTATCTATCGGAGGATGTATTATGAAAGTTATATTCTTGTACATAGGAGCAGTATTATAGTAGTTATATTCCTGTATATAGGAGCAGTATTATAGTAGTTATATTCCTGTATATAGGAGCAGTATTATAGTAGTTATATTCTTGTACATAGGAGCAGTATTATAGTAGTTATATTCTTGTACATAGGAGCGGTATTATAGTAGTTATATTCTTGTACATAGGAGCAGTATTATAGTAGTTATATTCTTGTACATAGGAGCGGTATTATAGTAGTTATATTCTTGTACATAGGAGCAGTATTATAGTAGTTATATACTTGTACAAAGGAGCAGTATTATAGTAGTTATATTCTTGTACATAGGAGCAGTATTATAGTAGTTATATTCTTGTACATAGGAGGCAGTATTATAGTAGTTATATTCCTGTACATAGGAGCAGTATTATAGTAGTTATATTCCTTGTACATAGGAGCAGTATTATAGTAGTTATATTCTTGTACATAGGAGCAGTATTATAGTAGTTATATTCCTTGTACATAGGAGCAGTATTATAGTAGTTATATTCTTGTACATAGGAGCAGTATTATAGTAGTTATATTCTTTGTACATAGGAGCAGTATTATAGTAGTTATATACTTGTACATAGGAGCAGTATTATAGTAGTTATATTCTTGTACATAGGAGGCAGTATTATAGTAGTTATATTCTTGTACATAGGAGCAGTATTATAGTAGTTATATTCTTGTACATAGGAGGCAGTATTATAGTAGTTATATTCTTGTACATAGGAGCAGTATTATAGTAGTTATATTCTTGTACATAGGAGCAGTATTATAGTAGTTATATTCTTGTACATAGGAGGCAGTATTATAGTAGTTATATTCTTGTACATAGGAGGCAGTATTATGCTAGTTATACTCTTGCACATAGGAGCAGTATTATAGTAGTTATATTCTTGTACATAGGGGCAGTATTATAGTAGTTATATTCTTCTACATAGGAGGCAGTATTATAGTAGTTATATACTTGTACATAGGAGGCAGTATTATAGTAGTTATATTCTTGTACATAGGAGGCAGTATTATAGTAGTTATATTCTTAATCAATTTTCTTTTTATTGAAGAAATGTAAATCGTCATATGGCAAATTACAGCACATAAATACCAGACGCAGCCGGAAAGGCAGTTGAACATATATCTCATATTCAAATAAAGTCTGAGGCGAATGCCGTATGACAAGAAATACAATAACATGTGCAAAGAAAGAACTAATGGGGGGGAAGGGAGGGGAACGATAGATGTCAATCGCTTGTAAGTTCAGAATGAACGGTAACGCTTCCAGGGAAGCCACGTCTTAACGAAGTGTAAAGAAAAAGTGAAAGATAAGAAATAGAAAATTAGAATTAAAGAATAAAGGATAAAAAATTTTTATAAAAAAATAAACAAAAAGTAAAAAAATAAAAAAATAATATATAAGAAATACAAGTATCAATTTATCTAAGATACAAAGTTATGTTTTTGACAGTGTTCATCAAATGATCTATGACACAGAATGTTCATTTTCGCCTATACAAAAAGCTTTTACCAATTTTTTAATTCCTATGAATTTTATCTACTTTTAATTACATTGCTTTTTATTATTAATTACGTACCCATTGAATAACGTTTTTTATTACTATTTATACCACTAGACCACAAATAATTTGAAGTTTTTATATTAAAATTTTTTTTTATAGACTTGATAAAGGGGCCTCAAAGACCCCGAAACGCGTTGTCCATGAATAAATATTGTTGATACAATAATTCGGGTCGTGGTTTTGCGCCAATATGATGTCCACATGCTGAGTTTGCTGAAAAGCAACGAAATAGCCATTCCTGTATACCTCTTAACGAAGAGAGCTCTAGAGTATGTTTCCCAGTGTGCAAGCTCTTCAAACCGGTACAATTGGTCGACCTTCTCAGTCCACATTGAGATGGATGGAGGGGAGTCGTTTTTCCATAGCAGTGGGATCAGTAAGCGAGCCGCCGTTATGAGCATAGTCGGGAGATTCGACTTAGCAGGGGTAAGTGAACCATTAGGACACCATAATAATAGGAGTTTGGCGTTGAGACTAATCTTAGTGGAACAAACACTATTTATGGTAGCTTCAACTTCCAGCCAAAAGGGCCGAATTTTCACACAATTCCACCATATATGAGAGAGAGAGCCTGTCTCTCCTCCGCACCTCCAACAGCAATCAGGGATACTGGGATTGAGCTTATGAAGGAACTCCGGTGTTTTGTACCACCTTGTAAGCAATTTATAGGAGTTAGCCTGTATCCTAATACACCGGTTAAATCCATGTGAGTGCGTAAGGATAAAAGCTTTCTCAGGATCCGATAAAGTTGCAGATAGCTCTTTTTCCCAGGCTGAGAGGAACCACAAGTCCGGAGGGGCGGAGGAGAGCAGCTCCTATACAACAAGGAAAGAGGTTTACACGGGCGTCGGAGTTGTGAGAGTTTCCTTCCATCCAGGAGGGAGTCGCCGCAGGACGGGGTAAATGCTCAAGAAGCGCCAAATCCTTCTTGAAAGCCATAGCCGCCAAAAAGGAGGCGTTCTTAACCTTAGGGAGAGCCAGTACTGCGCTCCAATCAAAAGTGCCGGACTCGGAGATAACGTCCCGCAGTTTGAGACCAGAGAGCAATGCCCATATTCCGGATGCAGCTAAAGTGCCGGGATGTATATGGTGTTGAAGAAGATGCAGTGGGAGGTTCGGGCTAGGGAACGAGAGTGTCGAGGTAGCATACAATTTTGACCATTCTAACAGCAAGCCTTTCCATAGAGGAGAGGGGTATTTGTTGTTATCTGTGCACTTACGCAGACCCCACAAAGCCAGTTCGTCACTATAGGTAAGCATAGCGCACTCCAGTCGAGAGACAAGACTGAGAGGGCGCCAAGAGAGGAGGCTCAGGACTCTGTTAAGCATTGAAGCCTTATAATAGAGGTAGATGTCTGGTAGGCCAAAGCCTCCCATTCTCCTCTCCCGAGTGAGAGTGCTATACGCCAATCTAGGGATTTGCTCGACCATATAAAGGCTGAGAATACTCTGCGGACCTCCACAAAAAGGAACAGGGTAGCCAAATAGGGAGTGTTTGGATGAGGTAGAGAAGCTTGGGGACAATGAAAGCCTTGATATAGTTCTTCTTACCAATCCAGGAAGTGAATGGTAGTTTCAGTGAACGTAGGTGAGATCTAATAGAGCGGAGCAATGGGGCTTGGTTAAGCTCATAAAGGTCCTCCGGGTTCGCCGATATATGGGTACCTAGAAAAGGGATCGACTTAGGGGCCCACGAGAAGTCAGAAGTGCGTTTGAGTGTGTCTATATGGGCGACCGGACATGAGATATTTAAGGCTTGCGACTTACCGTAATTAATTTTAAAATTGGAAACTTGTCCATAGTCCTCGAAAAGGGCCTGAAGTTTAGGAAAGGAGGTCAGGGGGTTAGATGTGATGACCAATAGGTCGTCCGCAAAAGCAGCTGTGAGGTGAGTATGGGACCCCAAGGTTAACCCCTGGATATCCGGGTCTTGTCTGATTTTGGCTAGTAGCGTCTCCATGACAATAACAAAAAGGGCTGGAGACAAAGGGCAGCCCTGTCTTGTCCCATTAGTAATGGGAAAGGCTGGGGAGAGTGTGCCATTAACCCGTACTCTGGCAGAGGGCAGCGAGTAGAGTGAGAAGATGGACGAGATGAACTGGTCTGGAAGGCCAAATCTCGATAGCGCACGGGACATAAAGTGCCAGCTGATCCTGTCAAAGGCCTTCTCAGCATCAGTACTGAGAAGGGCCAGTGGTATGGAGTTACGCCGGGCATGTGTGATTAGATGTAGAATGCGAACCGTATTTTCACTGCCCTGTCTGCCAGAGACGAATCCAACCTGCTCCTTGTTGATAATGTCAGGGAGAACCAATTGGATCCGACGGGCCAAGATCTTGGCCCACCATTTCACATCAGTATTCAGGAGCGAGATGGGACGGTAGCTCCCGCAATTTAGTGGGTCTTTGTTTTCTTTGTGGATAATCGTGATATGGGCCGAGAGCGATTGGGGGGTAGAGAGCCTCCTTGTAATAAATAGTTACATAGGGTGCTGAAATGGGGGATTAAAATACGCTTAAAAGCTTTGTAGTAGGAGATAGTGAAGCCATCGGGCCCTGGGCTTTTCCCGAGGGGATAGTGGAGAGGACCTTACCAACTTCTATATCCGTTATAGGGGCCAGGAGCTGGTCTGACTGTGTTGGGGTGATGGTGGGTAACTGGAGAGAGGAGAGGAATTTCTCAGTGGCTTCAGCTATTTGTACAGGGGCTAGTTGATTAGGTGGGGACAAATTGTAAAGGTCTCGATAAAAGGCGCAGAAGGAATCCGCTATTTCAGAGGTATTCTTATGTAAGGTGCCCTTGCTATCTTTGATAGCTGGTATGAAGGAGTCGGAACGTTGTTTCTTGACTAGTGCGGACATTAGTCTGTTCCCTTTATCTCCGTGGGCATAGGAACGGAACTTAGATCTCAGTAGTAATTTGGCTGAAGTTATGTTAAGCAAGTTTTTAAGTTTTGTACGGGCCTCTGCGAGTTCTAAGGCACAGCTGAGAGCCTGGGAGCTTTTGTGTGACAATTCCAAAGCCTGTATCTGAGACATAAGCGTCGCAATTGCCTGGTTCCGTTGTTTTTTAACGTGGGCACCCAAGGCTATCAGCTCCCCTCTCAGGACTGCTTTATGGGCTTCCCAGGTTATAGAGGGGGATGGTGCATCGGGGCCTAGGGCGTTTAGTGCAAAAAACTCGGTTATGATAGAGGACAGTTTAGCAGCGTGGGAGGGGTCTGAGATAATGGTCTCGTTAATACGCCAAGTCCATTCCCTCTTTGGGAGGTCCAACAGAGATAGACTCAGGAATACAGGAGCATGGTCAGACAAAGTGATGTTCCCTATGTGGGAACGCAAAACCCTAGTAGTATGGGGTCTGGATAAAAATATATAGTCGAGTCTATGGTAGGAGGATTTAGCAGCCGAGTAAAAGGTATAATCCTTACTAGAGGGGTTTGTGGTGCGCCAAACATCTACCACCCCTAACTTCTGTAAGACTAATTTAAGGCGTCTTAAACGTACATGTGTGATGGCAGACTTCCCATTAGATGAGTCTAACAAGGGTTCAAGAGCAACATTAAGGTCGCCACCTAAAATCAGCATACCCTCCTGAAAGGAGGACAACAAGCCTAGGGTCTGAACGAGGCCAAGCAACCTGCCCTCTGTTGGGAGCATATATAGTTGCTAAGGTAACAGGTGTGTCAGCAATAGTGCCTTTAACAAACAAAAAGCGGCCTTCGGGATCCGCGGACACGGCAGAGTGCTTGAAAGGCAATTGCTTGTGTAACGCTATGCTGACACCTCTGCTAGCTGTACCATAAGTGCTGTGGAACCACTGGGAAAACTTTGTAGTCGCAAATTTGGGGACCTTACCCTCTCGAAAGTGGGTTTTCTGAAAGAAAGCCACAGACACTTTGTCCCTTTGGAGAAGAGCCAGGGTTTGGGACCTCTTGCACGGCTCGTTCATTCCCCGGGCGTTAAGGGAGGAGATCACAATGGACGACATACTGGAGTAAAGAACAATAATCAGCATCTAAACAGACTCTGAATGACATCTTACCGCAATGAGGGGGGGTAGACACAAAGGGGGAAGAGGGGAGACAAACAGGTCTAGAACATAACAACAGTGCAAAGACAGCTTGTATGAAGCGCTCTACCGAGCACCTGACTATAGAGCGACCCTTTCTCAGGACGGCTACCAGCCGGGGTCTGTCAGGTGGGGGGTCCCGTAGAGCCAGAGAGGGCCAATTATTGGCCATCTAAATGGGAGTAGAACAACCCTCAGGTAGGGCCGGGTTAACCCCTGCGAACTAACATGAGCGCAGGGAGCGGGAAAGGACCAAGACCAGATGATAACAATGCGCCTAAGAAGGAGGAATGTCCATGTAAATAACCGCGAACAAGAAACACCAGAACTGACGGGTGAAAACGTCTCGGAGTCGGTCTGAACATCTGCTGGGTGCCAGGAGACTGCAAAACCGTCTGTAATAAGGCACAAAGTCCGTGCAATCAGACCGGGGCCGGGAAAGGCCTAAAAGATTCCAAAAAGAAGGCCCTGCATTCAAGTGAGAGCATAAGCAGGTTTTCCGACCTTAGGTTTGGGCCCTTTCCTAGTGGGAGCCACGCGCCAGTCACCACCCTGGGGTGGTTGCAGAGGTGGATCTTCCAGGTCAGCTGGCATCCATGATGGAATCTCAATAGGGGTCAGCCCAAGGTGGGACCAACTAGCCTGCAGGTCTGCTGGTGACCGTATAGTGATCTGGCGTCCATTTTTCAGGACCGCGAGGCCAAAGGGGTAGAGCCACCGAAATGGAGTGGCCGCCCCTTAAGGGCATCCAGGAGTGGGCGAAGAATTCGCCTCTTAGCCAGTGTGGACGGGGCCAAGTCTTGGAAAACGTGACCGGCGTACCTTCATGTTGAAGATGCTCTGCTTCCCTGCTGGCTCTCATGAGCGCCGCGGTATCAACAAAGCTGAGAAGTCCACATATCACATCACGTGGGGGTCTGTAGCTTTAGGTTTAGGTCTGAGCGCGCGATGGACGCGCTCGATTATAATCTGTGCCGCTCTTTCGGGGCCCAGGAGACTTGCGAATATTTCGCCAACCACTTTGCTCAGCGCTTCATTCGCGACTGATTCAGGAAGGCCTCGGATTCTCAGGTTCTTCCTGCGGCTGCGATTTTCCTGATCCTCGATTCTAAGAAGAGCTTCATTCAGTAAATCGGAGTGTGCTCGGATCGCGTTATACGATTTTTCTTCACGCATAATCGCGGCTTCATGCGAATTCTCGAGCTCCGACACTCGGTGCACAATGTTCCGGAGGTCCTCCTTTATGTCTGATAGATCTTTCTTCAGAGGTGCTAAAGCAGAGTTCATCACCTCAAGGAGTGCTGCTTTGGTAAAGGATCTCCCCTGTTTGCGGGACTTGCATGTTGAGGTGTCTGAGGCGCTTCCAGCGTCAGAGTCGTCCTCCATGTCCGACAGCGGAGCAGGAGCCGGCGCCATCTTAGGTGTCTCAGCCGACCGGAGCTTCGGTTGCTTTTTCAAGTATTGGTCCATGTCAGGTTGTCTGGACCTGTTAGGAGTAGGTTCCGCTTGGTCTTTAGACCTCTCCTTACCCACTTTGCCCATCAGAGCGGTGCTGTAAGCTTCTTATAGGGGTTAAATCACCGGCAAGGTTGAGGAGCTCAGAAACCAGCAGCCATTCAGCTACACAGCCAAGCTCCGCCCCCATAGTAGTTATATTCTTGTACATAGGAGCAGTATTATAGTAGTTATATTCTTGTACATAGGAGCAGTATTATAGTAGTTATATTCTTGTACATAGGAGCAGTATTATAGTAGTTATATTCTTGTACATAGGAGCAGTATTATAGTAGTTATATTCTTGTACATAGGAGCAGTATTATAGTAGTTATATTCTTGTACATAGGAGCAGTATTATAGTAGTTATATTCTTGTACATAGGAGCAGTATTATAGTAGTTATATTCTTGTACATAGGAGCAGTATTATAGTAGTTATATTCTTGTACATAGGAGCAGTATTATAGTAGTTATATTCTTGTACATAGGAGCAGTATTATAGTAGTTATATTCTTGTACATAGGAGCAGTATTATAGTAGTTATATTCTTGTACATAGGAGCAGTATTATAGTAGTTATATTCCTGTACATAGGAGCAGTATTATAGTAGTTATATTCCTTGTACATAGGAGCAGTATTATAGTAGTTATATTCCTGTACATAGGAGCAGTATTATAGTAGTTATATTCCTGTACATAGGAGCAGTATTATAGTAGTTATATTCTTGTACATAGGAGGCAGTATTATAGTAGTTATATTCTTGTACATAGGAGCAGTATTATAGTAGTTATATTCTTGTACATAGGAGGCAGTATTATAGTAGTTATATTCTTGTACATAGGAGCAGTATTATAGTAATTATATTCTTGTACATAGGAGGCAGTATTATAGTAGTTATATTCTTGTACATAGGGGGCATTATTATAGTAGTTATATTCTTGTACATAGGAGGCAGTATTATAGTAGTTATATTCTTGTACATAGGGGGCATTATTATAGTAGTTATATTCTTGTACATAGGAGGCAGTATTATAGTAGTTATATTCTTGCATATAGGAGCAGTATTATTGTAGTTATAATAAGGAATTAAGTGCATCATAAACAATAAGTTTTCCATGTCTTTTTTCTGAAGGATACGTCACCTGATTGGATCCATTCGGCAATGTCGCCACCATGGTCTCCGCCTACAGTGCTCAGTCATTCTGGCAGAATGTGAGTACTCTCATCAGACTGAGCAGCTGCTTTCCATATTATGGACGCTCGACATCATCACGGCTGCTTACAGGGACCCCTCTACCTCCTTCAACATCCGTGTGTTAAACTCCCATGTCCATCTGCTATGACATACATCCGTGCTGATGAAACGCATGAACATTCTAGAGTCATTCCAAGTCCCCAGAACTATCTGCTGTGCACGACCCATGGCTTACAGGAGCCCTCACCGAGCAGCATGCATCCATTAAAGAATGTAGATTGCCATCTTGCTGGCGGGCACTTTAACCCTTTGCAGGCATGTCATGCAGGTAGTGCACCAGTGGGCACGAATGTTGAGCCCAGGCTGTATCGAAGCTTGGAGAACCTACACTGGGCAGAATCAAGTGTGTTTGCACATTATAGGAGCATGGATAGTGAATTCATTCTGCACTGTAGAAGCACCAGACACTTATCAGATGGATCTGCAGGAAATTTGCCCTACGAAGGCCGGTCAGAGAGAGTAGCAGCCCACCGGGACCTTCCCACCCCTCCTTTTGCCAAGGTTCCTCAGTGGCTTTTTCTTACAGCAGATGACAAGGTCTCCTATGGTGATGCCAAACGGGAACTGAAAGAGAAGCTGAGAACTCACAGTTCCAAAATCGTAGAACCCAACAGGCCCATCCGTCCCCAGGCTGGTTTGCTTAACTGCGTGGCAAGGGAAGCTGCAGACAGATTATGCCAGCCCTGCAAACACAAGGTACCATGTAGTGCACTTCCAGGCAGCACAATGCCAGCGAGCAGGCGATGCACAAGTGTTCTCCATCACAGAACCAGCCCAGAGCACATTAAGCAGGAGGCCCGGAGAAGGCTACAGCTCCGAAGGCAAAATAGTTCTCCAAACCTAACATTAAACCAAGAAGAGAATGAAAACAGAAGCCTAGTCAAGTCAAAGACTGCAGAATCCTTCAAGGAGCAGAGGCCATGTGATAGCGCGAGAAGGCCCAGCAGCTCAGGCCGGTTCTACATCCCAACATTTGAAGAATTCAAGAGGATGCGTGGCAAGGAGCAGAACTGTTTGTCCAAAAGTGCAGAAACCTTCACCAGTGCAACCGGGTCTCCAAGCATGGACCATGTACAAGACGGCACTCCTAATCTGCATGATGGCGGTGCTTTGCTGCACCAGCCCCTGCCTGACACCGCAGATCCGTCCACTGTACGGGACAGTTCATTAGACCGCAGAGCTCACCCTTCATGCCGGCCCGCATTCACAGCTCCCATTTGTTCCAGTCCCGTTTCAAGGTTTCCATTACAGACGTTAAACATGCATAGCACGAGAGAGGAGCTTGTGGTGTGTGAGCCCCATGTGTCTGACCCCAGTAGCTCTAGTGGGCTCCCCGGCATGGCTGAGCAGGGTCTCCCTTCTGAAGCCCATTCTTCTTGCTGTCCATCTTTGCTTTTAGAAGCAACTGACCTATCCGGTTATGGCGCCAAGCTGCAGAAAATGAAGGACGGCCTGATAGGATCGGCTCTGGATCTGATCAAGAAAAGGTAGAGTGATGTCTGAAAGTTGTATTATACATGCTGCGGTGAAATCACATTGAGGGGGTGACATCTGCAGAACGTGACCCCAAGAGATGATAACTATTGAGTTTACACGTAGGAGTGTTATGTCATAAAATGGCAAGGCCACCACACGTACCAGCTGCCCGCTTTGGCTCTCTGAATCCAGTATGTGGGGGCTGTTCTCCGGCAGACTGCAGCAGGTTTTCCCGAATTTCGCTGCATTGGTTTTTCACGAATCTTCCAGGACGTGCTTCGTGGTTAGAAATCTGAGGGGGGGTCTTCCATGTGTCTCACCAAGCTGTAGAGCCTTTCCCGTCCCTGCACCGTGCACAGCCTCTCCCTCGGTTCATTTAAAGGGGTATTCCCATCTCATACACTTGCGGGGTCCGACCTCTAGACACGCTCCCTGCAGATCCATTAGGCCCCTTTCACACGGGCGAGTTTTCCGCGCGGGTGCAATGCGTGACGTGAACGCATAGCATCCGCACTGAATCCTGACCCATTCATTTCAATGGGTCTGTGTACATCAGCGTTTTTTTTCATGCATCACTTGTGCGTTGCGTGAAAATCGCAGCATGTTCTATATTCTGCGTTTTTCACGCAGCCCTAGCCCCATAGAAGTGAATGGGGCTGCGTGAAAAACGGGTGCGTTGCGTTTTTCACTGATGGTTGCTAGGAGATGTTGTTTGTAAACCTTGAGTTTTTATCACGCGCGTGAAAAACGCATCAAAACGCATTGCACCCGCGGAAAAACTGAACAACTGAACGCAATCGCAGGCAAAACTGAATAGTTTTGCCTGTGAAATCGCACAGTTTTCACTGAACGCATCCGCAACGCATCCGGACCTAATCCGGACACGCTCGTGTGAAAGGGGCCTTAGAACTGTGTAGGGCTGACGGAGATATCCGAGCCTGGACTCCGCCAAGCACCGCTGTCTGACCGAAACGGGGGCACAGGACCCCCATTCTTCTGATCAGTGGGATCCCCATCATCCTGCACCAACCAATCTCAATCCCTCTCCTGTCAGGCAGAGAAGGATTCAGTGCAGCAATCTCTTATGTCAGATGGAGGGGGATTCAGTGCAGCATTCTCTTATGTCAGGTGGAGGGGGATTCAGTGCTGCATTCTCTTATGTCAGGTGGAGGGGGATTCAGTGCAGCAATCTCTTATGTCAGGCAGAGAAGGATTCAGTGCAGCAATCTCTTATGTCAGATGGAGGGGGATTCAGTGCGGCATTCTCTTATGTCAGGTGGAGGGGGATTCAGTGCAGCAATCTCTTATGTCAGGTGGAGGGGGATTCAGTGCAGCAATCTCTTATGTCAGGTGGAGGGGGATTCAGTGCAGCAATCTCTTATGTCAGGTGGAGGGGGATTCAGTGCGGCATTCTCTTATGTCAGGTGGAGGGGGATTCAGTGCTGCATTCTCTTATGTCAGATGGAGGGGGATTCAGTGCGGCATTCTCTTATGTCAGGTGGAGGGGGATTCAGTGCAGCAATCTCTTGTGTCAGGCAGAGAAGGATTCAGTGCAGCAATCTCTTATGTCAGATGGAGGGGGATTCAGTGCAGCAATCTCTTGTGTCAGATGGAGGGGGATTCAGTGCGGCATTCTCTTATGTCAGGTGGAGGGGGATTCAGTGCAGCAATCTCTTGTGTCAGATGGAGGGGGATTCAGTGCGGCATTCTCTTATGTCAGGTGGAGGGGGATTCAGTGCAGCAATCTCTTATGTCAGGTGGAGGGGGATTCAGTGCAGCAATCTCTTATGTCAGGTGGAGGGGGATTCAGTGCAGCAATCTCTTATGTCAGGTGGAGGGGGATTCAGTGCGGCATTCTCTTATGTCAGGTGGAGGGGGATTCAGTGCAGCATTCTCTTATGTCAGGTGGAGGGGATTCAGTGCTGCAATCTCTTGTGTCAGGTGGAGGGGGATTCAGTGCAGCATTCTCTTATGTCAGGTGGAGGGGATTCAGTGCAGCATTCTCTTATGTCAGGTGGAGGGGGATTCAGTGCAGCAATCTCTTGTGTCAGGTGGAGGGGGATTCAGTGCTGCAATCTCTTGTGTCAGGTGAAGGGGGATTCAGTGCAGCATTCTCTTATGTCAGGCAGAGAAGGATTCAGTGCAGCAATCTCTTATGTCAGGTGGAGGGGGATTCAGTGCAGCATTCTCTTATGTCAGGTGAAGGGGGATTCAGTGCAGCATTCTCTTATGTCAGGTGGAGGGGGATTCAGTGCAGCATTCTCTTATGTCAGGTGGAGGGGGATTCAGTGCAGCAATCTCTTGTGTCAGGTGGAGGGGGATTCATTGCGGCAATCTCTTGTGTCAGGTGAAGGGGGATTCAGTGCAGCAATCTCTTGTGTCAGGTGAAGGGGGATTCAGTGCAGCATTCTCTTATGTCAGGTGGAGGGGGATTCAGTGCTGCAATCTCTTGTGTCAGGTGAAGGGGGATTCAGTGCAGCATTCTCTTATGTCAGGTGGAGGGGGATTCAGTGCAGCATTCTCTTATGTCAGGTGGAGGGGGATTCAGTGCAGCAATCTCTTGTGTCAGGTGGAGGGGGATTCAGTGCAGCAATCTCTTATGTCAGGTGGAGGGGGATTCAGTGCAGCAATCTCTTTTGTCAGGTGGAGGGGGATTCAGTGCTGCAATCTCTTGTGTCAGGTGGAGGGGGATTCAGTGCAGCAATCTCTTATGTCAGGTGGAGGGGATTCAGTGCAGCAATCTCTTGTGTCAGGTGGAGGGGATTCAGTGCTGCAATCTCTTGTGTCAGGTGGAGGGGATTCAGTGCAGCAATCTCTTATGTCAGGTGGAGGGGATTCAGTGCAGCAATCTCTTTTGTCAGGTGGAGGGGGATTCAGTGCAGCAATCTCTTGTGTCAGGTGGAGGGGGATTCAGTGCAGCAATCTCTTGTGTCAGGTGGAGGGGGATTCAGTGCAGCAATCTCTTGTGTCAGGTGGAGGGGTATTCAGTGCTGCAATCTCTTGTGTCAGATGGAGGGGGATTCAGTGCCGCAATCTCTTGTGTCAGATGGAGGGGGATTCAGTGCTGCAATCTCTTGTGTCAGGTGGAGGGGGATTCAGTGCAGCAATCTCTTTTGTCAGGTGGAGGGGGATTCAGTGCTGCAATCTCTTGTGTCAGGTGGAGGGGATTCAGTGCAGCAATCTCTTATGTCAGGTGGAGGGGGATTCAGTGCAGCAATCTCTTTTGTCAGGTGGAGGGGGATTCAGTGCTGCAATCTCTTGTGTCAGGTGGAGGGGGATTCAGTGCTGCAATCTCTTGTGTCAGGTGGAGGGGATTCAGTGCAGCATTCTAATATGTCAGGTGGAGGGGATTTAGTGCAGCAATCTCTTATGTCAGGTGGAGGGGGATTCAGTGCAGCATTTTCTTATGTCAGGTGGAGGGGATTTAGTGCACAATTCTCTTATGTCAGGTGGAGGGGGATTCAGTGCTGCAATCTCTTATGTCAGGTGGAGGGGATTTAGTGCAGCATTCTCTTATGTCAGGTGGAGGGGATTCAGTGCAGCATTCTCTTATGTCAGGTGGAGGGGATTCAGTGCAGCATTCTCTTATGTCAGGTGGAGGGGATTCAGTGCGGCATTCTCTTATGTCAGGTGGAGGGGGATTCAGGGCTGCAATCTCTTTTGTCAGATGGAGGGGATTCAGTGCAGCATTCTCCTATGTCAGGTGGAGGGGATTCAGTGCAGCATTCTCTTATGTCAGATGGAGGGGGATTCAGTGCTGCAATCTCTTATGTCAGGTGGAGGGGATTTAGTGCAGCATTCTCTTGTGTCAGGTGGAGGAGGATTTAGTGCAGCATTCTCTTATGTCAGATGGAGGGGGATTCAGTGCAGCATTCTCTTATGTCAGGTGGAGGGTGATTCAGTGCAGCAATCTCTTATGTCTGGTGGAGGGGGATTCAGTGCCGCAATCTCTTTTGTCAGATGGAGGGGGATTCAGTGCAGCAATCTCTTATGTCAGGTGGAGGGGGATTCAGTGCAGCATTCTCTTGTGTCAGGTGGAGGGGGATTCAGTGCTGCAATCTCATGTGTCAGGTGGAGGGGGATTCAGTGCTGCAATCTCTTTTGTCAGATGGAGGGGGATTCAGTGCTGCAATCTCATGTGTCAGGTGGAGGGGGATTCAGTGCTGCAATCTCTTTTGTCAGATGGAGGGGGATTCAGTGCTGCAATCTCATGTGTCAGGTGGAGGGGGATTCAGTGCTGCAATCTCATGTGTCAGGTGGAGGGGGATTCAGTGCTGCAATCTCTTATGTCAGATGGAGGGGGATTCAGTGCTGCAATCTCTTATGTCAGGTGGAGGGGGATTCAGTGCAGCAATCTCTTTTGTCAGGTGGAGGGGGATTCAGTGCTGCAATCTCTTATGTCAGATGGAGGGGGATTCAGTGCAGCATTCTCTTATGTCAGATGGAGGGGGATTCAGTGCAGCAATCTCTTGTGTCAGGTGGAGGGGGATTCAGTGCAGCATTCTCTTGTGTCAGGTGGAGGGGGATTCAGTGCAGCATTCTCTTATGTCATGTGGAGGGGGATTCGGTGCAGCAATCTCTTATGTCAGATGGAGGGGGATTCAGTGCAGCATTCTCTTGTGTCAGATGGAGGGGATTCAGTGCAGCATTCTCTTATGTCAGATGGAGGGGGATTCAGTGCAGCAATCTCTTGTGTCAGGTGGAGGGGGATTCAGTGCTGCAATCTCTTATGTCAGATGGAGGGGGATTCAGTGCAGCATTCTCTTGTGTCAGGTGGAGGGGGATTCAGTGCTGCAATCTCATGTGGTATAGCTGACATCTTGTATAATTTTGCTTTCCTCACAGTTGCAGCTCAGAAAATGCTGAGACACCAACCAGTGCACCATGTGACACCCTAAAATCCGATACCGTACCAGAGCCACCGAGCTGTCAATCACCTACTGTAGCCATGGCAACAAAAAGTTGTGACAACACGTCAAGCCATGATCTGCCCTCTGGCCCCAAGCCTAACGTAAGTATAGAGGCAGCCGTGCATGGTATAATCACCTCGCCAGTCATGTGACACCTCCGCCAGGTCCGCCATCTTTTCCTTTTGCCACCTGTGTCACTCTGGATCTCATCTTTATGTTGACCTCACAGTTCAAATTCATTTCTTGCCTTGATTTGCACAAAATACCAGCAAAGTGATAGATTGTGGTGATAGTGCTGACGGCGGATTCCTGTGCCGGTCTGATAAGGATGTGATGGTTATGTATCGGCTGCAGCAGTGACCCCCAGCAGTAGATTTGCAGGGTACGACGTACTTTCAGCAATGACATTCACAGACATGGGACGTCATGTCCTCAGATGTTCACCTCCATGCCGTACACAAATCTGCAGCGGTAACAGAGAGTCGCCCACCTGCTCCCACCGACTGCGGCACTGGACAGTGACAGCGCCACCGACGACGCCGTTAAAGCCGACAACTCACCAGAACAGCTGGGGGTGTGAAGTCACGTGGGCGAGCGGCCTGCCTGTGATCCTCGTTAAGTGCCTGCTTTGTTTTTCAGATCTGCAGCCCTGGGTGTCGGAGGTCCAGCTCAGACATGAGTCATGAAGCCGGAGAGTCTGGAAAGGCACAACGTGGGTGTCGCCTGCGCCCACACTTCAGTGACCCCATGCCCACTGACGCCGTGAAGAGGAAACAGTTAGAGCTGAAAATTGCGGCAGCTGCTCGTCACCATGCTCAGAAAAGGAGGCAGGACAGAGAGAACGGTACCTGAGGGCCATGCAGATCCATTCAGCGCTCGTGTCATGCAGAGCTGCATTTATAATTCTGCTGCTTTTCTGTTAGCTTTCATGCTCCCCTACATACACTACACTGGGCTGTACTGCATTGTGTGGATGTGATGTTTACACCAGAGTGAGCACAACCATCTGCACAAAAAGGTATAGCGCTATGTGCGTACGGTGGGCGCTCGCGGCCGAGCCGTACAGTCTGACACTGCAGTGGTAAAGAGGAAGGCAGCAGAACTGTGCACACAGCTCCGGACATGGCTGGATAATTACACAGGATGTTACCTAAGGGGTTTTGTCAGGATCCAGCAGGCCCCGTAATATGGATTACCTATCCTCAGGATAGGTCATCAATATCAGATTGGTGGGGGTCTGACATCTGACACCCCCGCTGCTCAGCTGGTTGAAGAGAAGGCCACGCTCCCTGCCAGTGCAGCCTTCCTATCATTGCAGCAGTGATCAGTGTAATGACAAGAAGCCGCTCCATTGACTTCTATGGACGGCTCCTTCCTGTACACTTTAATAGTACAGAGCCGTCCATAGAAGTGAATGGAGCGGCTTCTTGTCATTACACTGATTACTGCTCCGATGTTGTCGGTGAGCAGGTAAATAATGAAGGGAAGGCTGCACTGGAAGGGAGCGTGGCCTTCTCTTCAACCAGCTGATCGGTGGGGGTGTCAGGTGTCAGACCCCCAACGATCTGATATTGATGACTAATCCTAGGTCATCAATATTAAAATCCCAGAAAACCCCTTTAATGGCAGATAAAAGGAGAAAGTCTGTAATGTACTTACCGTTTTAAAGTTTTGGGAATCGGCCGCTTGGGAATCTGGTCTCCAGGTTTCTGGACTATGGATGGGACGGCACTTCAGGTCTTCTGCTGTAGACGGGTACAGAATTGTGCACAACTCCTTATCACAAGGGGCTAGAAAATGTCCCCAATATCTGCAGAAGTGCACTATTATCTGAGGGAGGGACATCGCTTTCTCTGATTTGATTTGGAATCCCCGACATGTCCCCGTGATCAATACACAGAGATTCGTTTGCAGAGATTGTCGCTGTCCTTGCCCTCCTTCATTACTGATTGTCCTCTTCTGTATTGCACAGGAGCGGTTCTGATGAAGGCCAACACCACAACATCCTGCAGCTCCAACAAAGAAAGCACTTACGCCCCAGGTCGCCCCTACCGATCGCGGCATCGCTGGAGTAACATCAGCAGCCTGAGCACTGACAGTGGGATTGTTGGGGTCAACGATGAGAGGGATGAATGTGAAGGAAACACAAGGCCCGTAAAGCCAGGAGAAGTGGAGAGGGTGGACAGCGGCATTGGAGATGCACTTTCCAGAAGGTGGAGAGCTCGAGTAGCAGAACCTTCTCTAGAGGCATGGGAGGCGCACCGGCCATGCATCGACTGTGGGGAGAGCAATTTATCTATGGACTCAGAGAGCAGAGGCAAGAGGAGAGAGACACTGTGCATGAAGTGCGTCACCCGTAGGATGGAACGTAAAGAAGCTGTTCTGGAATTTGTCAACACAGAATCGAGCTACGGTGAGGATCTGCGTATAATAAAAGAGGAATTCTATGTCCCTATGCAGACGGCAGGACTGCTGACACGGGAACAGCTGGCTGTTGTGTTCAGCAACATTCAGGAGCTCATCGACCTCAACGAGAAGTTCCTGGAGGTTCTGCAAGAGGAAATTGACCAAGCCTTTGACCAGGTAATAAAGACAACATGAGACGAGAACTAAATACAGCATCGGATTAAGGGTGTTCTTAGTTTCATTTTTATGACGACCACCAACCCTAATTCACATAACTCCAGTTGATAGTTTCCCCTGAAAGCCTAACCCCTCCACAGACACAGCCTCACGCATTTCTAACATGATTTAAGAGAGAAAGTGAAAATGGACATAAATATAGCTGATCCATCAACATGAGCTGGCATCCCATGAACTTCCATCAACACCAGAACACCACCTGACATCCCATAACCTTCCATCAACACCAGAACACCACCTGACATCCCATAACCTTCCATCAACACCAGAACACCACCTTACATCCCATAACCTTCCATCAACACCAGAACACCACCTGACATCCCATAACCTTCCATCAACACCAGAACACCACCTGACATCCCATAACCTTCCATCAACACCAGTACACCACCTGACATCCCATAACCTTCCATCAACACCAGAACACCACCTGACATCCCATAACCTTCCATCAACACCAGAACACCACCTGACATCCCATAACCTTCCATCAACACCAGAACACCACCTGACATCCCATAACCTTCCATCAACACCAGAACACCACCTGACATCCCATAACCTTCCATCAACACCAGAACACCACCTGACATCCCATAACCTTCCATCAACACCAGAACACCACCTGACATCCCATAACCTTCCATCAACACCAGAACACCACCTGACATCCCATAACCTTCCATCAACACCAGAACACCACCTGACATCCCATAACCTTCCATCAACACCAGAACACCACCTGACATCCCATAACCTTCCATCAACACCAGAACACCACCTGACATCCCATAACCTTCCATCAACACCAGTACACCACCTGACATCCCATAACCTTCCATCAACACCAGAACACCACCTGACATCCCATAACCTTCCATCAACACCAGAACACCACCTGACATCCCATAACCTTCCATCAACACCAGTACACCACCTTACATCCCATAACCTTCCATCAACACCAGAACACCACCTGACATCCCATAACCTTCCATCAACACCAGAACACCACCTGACATCCCATAACCTTCCATCAACACCAGTATACCACCTGACATCCCATAACCTTCCATCAACACCAGAACACCACCTAAGGGTCCTTTCACACTTGCGTTCTGAGGATCCGGCAGGCATTTCCGTCCCGCCGGATCCGTCAGAACGCAAGTCACCTGAAGCATTAGAAGACTCAGGATCCTGATCAGTCTTCGAATTGCTTTCAGGTTACTATGGCAGCCAGGACGCTATTAAAGTCCTGGTTGCCATAGTAGGAGCGGGAGCGGGAGCGGCATACTACATTCGTGCGGCTCCCGGGCGCTCTGAATGACGCCAGAGCGCCCCATGCGCATGGATCACATGATCCATGCGATCACGTGATCCATGCACTGGGGCGCCCTGACGTCATCCTGGAGCGCCCCGGAGCCGCACGGAATGTGAGTATGCCGCTCCCCGCTCCCTGCTACATTTTACCATGGTAACCAGGACTTTAGCGTCCTGGCTGCCATGGTAACCAGTCAGAAAAGCTAAATGTCGGATCCGGCAATGCGCCGAAACGACGCTTAGCTTAAGGTCGGATCCGGATTAATGCCTTTCAATGGGCATTAATTCCGGATCCGGCCTTGCGGCAAGTGTTCCGGATTTTTGGACGGAACAAAAAGCGCAGCATGCTGCGGTATTTGCTGCGTCCAAAAAACGTTCCGGTCCTGAACTGAAGTCATCCTGATGCATCCTGAACGGATTTCTCTCCATTCAGAATACATGGGGATGATCCTGATCAGGATTTTTCCGGCATAGAGACCCGACGACGGATCTCTATGCCGGAAAAGAAGAACGCAGGTGTGAAAGGGGCCTTACATACCATGAAGTTCTGTCAGCATGAGGATACTTCCATCAACACCAGGACACTTTGTGACATCTCATGAACTTCCATCAACACCAGAACACCACCTGACATCTCATAAACTTCAGATCCCATGAAATTCCATTAACATGAGGACACTTCCTGATATACAATGAACTTCCATCAATACAAGGACACCGTCTGAGATACCATGAACTTCCATCAACATCAGGGCACCACCTGACTTCCCATGAACTTCCATCACCACCAGAAGATTGCCTAATATTCCATGAACTTTCATCAACACCAGGACATTGCCTGCCATAAACTTGATATCTCATGAACTTCCATCAATACAACGATGGACATCCTATGAATTTCCAGCAACGCAAGGACACCGCCTGGCATCTCATGAACCATCAACACCAGGACACCACCTGACATCTCATGAACTTCCATCAAGACCAGGACACCGCCTGACATCTCATGAACTTCCATCAAGACCAGGACACCGCCTGACATCTCATGAACTTCCATCAACACCAGGACACCAACTGACATCCCATAACCTTCCATCAAGACCAGGACACCGCCTGACATCTCATGAACTTCCATCAACACCAGGACACCACCTGACATCTCATAAACCTCCAAGAACAGCAGGATACCATTTGATATCTCCTGAACTTCCATCAATATGACACTGCCTGACATCTCATGAACCTCCATCAACACCAGGACACTGCCTGACATCTCATGAACCTCCATCAACACCAGGACACCAACTGACATCTCATGAACCTCCATCAACACCAGGACACCAACTGACATCTCACAAGCCATCAACACTAGGACACTGCCTGACATCCAGTGAAGCTCCATCACTACCAGGACATCACCTGACATCTCATGAACCATCAACACCAGGACACCACCTGACATCTCATGAACTTCCATCAACACCAGGACACCACCTGACATCTCATGAACTTCCATCAACACCAGGACACCACCTGACATCTCATGAACTTCCATCAACACCAGGACACCGCCTGACATCTCATGAACCTCCATCAACACCAGGACACCACCTGACATCTCATAAACCTCCAAGAACAGCAGGATACCATTTGATATCTCCTGAACTTCCATCAATATGACACTGCCTGACATCTCATGAACCTCCATCAACACCAGGACACCAACTGACATCTCACAAGCCATCAACACTAGGACACTACCTGACATCCAGTGAAGCTCCATCACTACCAGGACATCACCTGACATATCAAGAACATCTATCAACAGGAGGACACTGCCTGACATCTAATGAACATCCATCCTTTCCACAATATTGATGGACATCTCAGGCTTCTCATAAATGATTACAGCCAGGGATTCTTTCCCTTAGGATATAGTCAACTGCAGACAAGTGAAATACCAGCTCAGTCCCATGTATAGAGCCTTAAAAAAGTATTCACACCCCTTGATCTTTTCCCAAAAAAAATTCACATTACACCCACAAACTTTGGGATTTTATGTGAAAGACCAACACAAAGTAGCAAGTCTGTGTGAAGGGAAAAGAAAATGATACAAGGTCGTCAACATTTTTAATAAATAAAAATCTGGAAAGTGCGGCGTGCATTTGTAGTGAGCCCCCTGAGTCAATACTTTTTAGGACCACCTTTCGCTGCAATTTCAGCTGCAGTCTTTTGGGGTCTGTCTCTACCAGCTTTGGAAATCTAGAGGCTGAAGTTTTTGCCCATTCTTTTTTCTGCAGAATGTCTGTGAACAGCGATTTACAAGTCTTACCATCTGAAAAGTCTTGTCTTATTCTAACACAGGAATACGCTTTGATCTAAACCCTTCCATTGTAGCTCTGGCTGGATGTTGGGCGTTGTTGTCCTGCTGGAAGGTGAACCTCCGCTCCAGTCTCATATCTTTTGCCGCCTCTACCAGGTTTTCCTCCAGGATTGCCTGTATTTAGCTCCATCCATCTTCCCACCATCTCTGACCAGCTTTCCTGTCCCTGCTGAAGAAAAGCTGCCCCCATCATGATGCTGCCCCCATCATGTGTCACGGTGGGGATGGTGAGTCAGGGGGATGTGCAGGGTTAGTTTTCTTCTTGTCACTCTTCCATAAAGGCCAGACTTGTGGAGTGCACGACTGATAGTTGTCCTGTGGACAGATTCTCCCACCTGAGCTGTGGATCTGTGCATTTCCTCCACAGTGACCATGGGCCTCTTGGCTGCTTCTCTAATCAGTGCTCTCCTTGTCCGGGCTGTCAGTTTAGGTGGACGGCCATGTCTTGGTCCGTTTGCAGTTGTGCCATACTTCTTCCAATTTTTGATGATGGATTGAAAAGTGCCCCGTGAGATGTTCAGAGCTTGGGATATTTTTTTATAACTTAACCCTGCTTTACACTTTTGCACAACTTTATCCCTGACCTGTCTGGTGTGTTCCTCGGTTTTCATGATGCTTTTTCATCACTAATGTGTTCACTAACAAACCTCTGAGGCCTTCACAGAACATCTGGAGTTATACTGAGAAGAGATTACACACAGGTGGACTCTATGTACTAATTAGGAGACTTCTGAAGGCAGTTGGTCAGACTGGATTTTATTTAGGGGTATCAGAGTACAGGGGGGTGAATACAAATGCACACTAGACTTTTTAGGTTTTTATTTATTAAAAATATTAAAAACCATAAAACATTTTATCTTCACTTCATACACACTCGCTACTTTGTATTGGTCTATCACATATAATCCCAATAAAATGCATTTAAGTGTGTGGGTGTAACATTACCACATGTGAAAAAGTTCAAGGGGTATGAATACTTTTTCAAGGTACTGTACATAGTCAGTCCCACCGTTAATACTACAGTCTGATCACATGGGATTTGCAGTCTCTTGGAGAGCTTAATGGGATACATGGCTGTAATAGACCACCACAAACCTGCAATTCAGACCTTTTGCACAATAAGATCCCTCAGACTATGAAGAAGCGACTTCTTACCCTCTCACAATTCAGTACTTGACATATTTAGTCCTCTAGCTCCAGCAGGTTCTTGCTAAATTGTGTTTTGTTGCTGCCTGCAGGGGGACGATGACCTGATGACCGTCTGCATTGGGGAGATCTTCCTGGAGTTTGTGAACATGCTTCCCGCCTTCCAGACGTACTGTCTCCAACAACCAACCTCCATGGCGACACTGAACAATCTAGAGAAAGAGAAGGAGCTTCTCAGGTGGGCCAATATGGGACTATCAGATACAGAGGAGTCGGGAGGAGGACAAACAACTCTGGAGGATGGACAGAGGAGTCTGGAGGAAGTCAGAGGATTCTGGGGGAGGATAGGGGGGTCTGGAGGAGGACCGAGGAGTCTGGAAGAGGATAGAGGAGTCTGGAAGAGGATAGAGGAGTCTGGAGGAGGATAAAAGAGTCTGGAGGAGGATAAAAGAGTCTGGAGGAGGATAAAAGAGTCTGAAGAAGGGGACAGAGGGGTCTGGAGGAGGACAGAGGAGTCTGGGAGAGGATAGAAGAGTCTGGGGGAAGTCAGAGGAATCCGGGGGAGGATAGGGAGGTCTGGAGGAGGACAGAGGAGTATTGGAGAGGATAGAGGAGTCTGGAGGAGGATAGAAGAGTCTGGAGGAGGATAAAAGAGTCTGGAGGAGGATAAAAGAGTCTGGAGGAGGATAAAAGAGTCTGGAGGAGGATAAAAGAGTCTGGAGGAGGATAAAAGAATCTGGAGGAGGATAAAAGAGTCTGGAGGAGGATAAAAGAGCCTGGAGAAGGGGACAGAGGGGTCTGGAGGAGGACAGAGGAGTCTGGGAGAGGATAGAGGAGTCCGGAAGAGGACAGAAGAGTCTGGAGAAGGACAGAGGAGTCTAAAGGAGGGGAAAGAGGGGTTTGGGGGGGACGAGACAGAGGAGTCTGGAGAAAGAAGAAGAAGAATCTGGGGGAGGACAGAGGGGTCTAAAGGAGCACAGAGGAGTTTGGAGCAAGGACAGAGGTGTCTGAGGGAGGACAGAAGGGACTGGAGGAGGATAGAAGAGTCTGTTGAAGGACAGAGGAGTCTGAAGAAGGGGACAGAGGAGCCTGCAGGAGCACAGAAGAGTCTGGAGTAAGGACAGAGGGGTCTGGAGGAGGGCAGAGGGGTCTGGAGGGGGACAGAGGGGTCTGCAGGAGCACAGAGGGGTCTGCAGGAGCACAGATGAGTCTGGAGTAAGGACAGAGGTGTCTGAGGAAGGACAGCAGAGTCTGGAGGGGACTGGAAGTAGGACAGATAAAGGTCCCTTTATATATTAGTTCAGCCGCAGGGTGTTCTCTGCTATTGTTATTTTGCCCCCTATTGCTAATATGAGGTACTGCAGCATCTGCCTTTACTGTTGGTAATAATCTGCTTTTCTACATGGAGGAGCATCTGAGGCTGGTGCTACAGCAGCGGATGTCTTGACCATATCTAAGTCTTCTTCATCTTCTCTTCCTTCCAGAATCTTCCTGGATGTCTCTCAGAATGATAACACTGCCCTGCGACGCATGAACCTACGATCCTTCCTCATGGCTCCCTTACAAAGGGCCACCAAGTACCCGCTTCTGCTGAGCCGGATCCTCAAGAGCACAACCGAATTTCATCCCGATCACAGCAGCTTGTGGGAAGCCAAGAGCAGAATCGAATCACACTTAGAGCACATAAACATGAAGACCAGGCAAGAGGGGAATCCATGGACGTTACGCTCCTTCCGCCGGGATAGCAGGAAGAACCGGGAAGTGACCAACATTGAGATGAGAGAGATGGCCATCAAGCAGGTGGGCTGGCCGAGGGAGGAGACGCGCTTTATTAAAGAGGGCCTTCTGCAGATGGCACAGCCTACAGACGGACAGTGGGTGAAGAAGGGGTGCAAGGCTCTGAAGTTCCACCATGTGCATGCACTACTGATGGTGAACGTGAAGAGGACATCCGATTCCGGCCTGGATGGCGGCTCTTCTGACAGAACAGTCAAAGATGCAGTTTTGGTGCTTATAAAAGACAAAAGCAATGGAAAATTTGTATTGCTCAGGGACCCCCTGAGACTGGCCCACTGTGTGGTGTCTACTGATCCGGACTGTGAAGATACCTTTGAGCTCCTGGAGGTCAGGAGGGAAGGGTTTGTTTTTCGGGACAGTGACAATTCCCGAACTCAGCACTGGTTCCAGCAGATGAAGATCTATTCCAGGGAGCTAGGATCCTGGAAGAAACGTCGTAATGCTCTCCCTAATATAATGATAAGCACAGCACAAAGCAGGTCCTGAACCCAGAACCTATGGGGGCCAGAAACTAGAACGCATGGGGAGCTTGGGGCCAGAAACTGGAACCTATGGGGAGCCCAGAAACAGAAACCTATGTGGAGGGGAGACCTAGAAACCAGAACCTGTGGGAGGGGGGACCGAGAAACTGGAACCTAAAGGGAGGGTGTGTCCAGAAACCAGAACCTATGGGGGGCCCAGAAACTACAACCTATGGGAGGGGAGACCCAGCAACCAGAACCTATGGGGGGCCCAGAAACTACAACCTATGGGAGGGGAGACCCAGCAACCAGAACCTATGGGGGGCCCAGAAACTACAACCTATGGGAGGGGAGACCCAGCAACCAGAACCTATGGGGGGCCCAGAAACTACAACCTATGGGAGGGGAGACCCAGCAACCAGAACCTATGGGGAGTGGGAGTCCAGTAACCAGAACTCATTGGGGGAAGGGCCCAGAATCTAGAACCTATGGGGGCCCAGAAATTGGGACCTATGGGAAAGAGGGCCAGAAACCAGAACCTATAAGGGAGCCCAAAAAACAGAAACTATGGGAGTGAAGACCCAGAAATCAGAACCTATAGGGAGTGGGAATACAGAAACCAGAACCGATAGGGGGCCCAGAAACCAGAACCTATAGGGGGCCCAGTAACTGGGACCTCTGGAGATAGCGCCAGAAAGTGGAAGCTATGGAAAGGGGGAACCGAGAAACCAGAACCTATGGGAGGGAGGTGAAGAAACCAGAATCTATGGGGGCATAGTAACCAGGACTTATGGGAAGGGGGCACAGCTGATCATCCTAGCACAGGTCCTGCACATATGGAGCTCAGCTGAATGTTCTACACACGTCCCTCATCCTAGGCTCTAGCTGCAGCTGGCAGGTCGTGGTCATCTGGCTGTGGTCGGCAGGTCGTGGTCATCTGGCTGTGGTCGGTAGGTCATGGTCATCTGGCTGTGGTCGGCAGGTCGTGGTCATCTGGCTGTGGTCGGCAGGTTGTGGTCATCTGGCTGTGGTCGGCAGGTCATGGTCATCTGGCTGTGGTCGGCAGGTCATGGTCATCTGGCTGTGGTCGGCAGGTCATGGTCATCTGGCTGTGGTCAGCAGGTTGTGGTCAGTATGTCATGGTCATCTGGCTGCGGTCAGCAGGTTGTGGTCATCCAGCTGTGGTCAGCAGGTCGTGGTCAGTATGTCATGGTCATCTGGCTGTGGTCGGCAGGTCGTGGTCATCTGGCTGCGGTTGGCAGGTCATGGTCATCTGGCTGTGGTCAGCAGGTCGTGCTCATCCGGCTGTGGTCAGCAGGTCGTGGTCAGTATGTCATGGTCATCTGGCTGTGGTCAGCAGGTCGTGGTCATCCATCTGTGGTCAGCAGGTCGTGGTCAGTATGTCATGGTCATCTGGCTGTGGTCAGCAGGTTGTGGTCATCCAGCTGGGGCTCCTGATGCAGAAGCACAATATAAAAAATCCTCAGACCTCACAAGGTTCAGGAGAAATGTTTACTCATATTCTGGGTATTTGTGACGTAGGTCGCATGAACTTTGCATATTATTAATCAGGGGACTTTAGGATATTGCCTCCTCATCATGGCTGAAGTCATCTGTGGTGTCTGTTTCATGGTGTTACATTTTACGCAATGTCATCTGTCAGTGAGCACCAAGAGAGTTGTGGGGTAGGGGTGGGGGACCATCTGACATCACCACCATCTGACATCATCACCATCTGACATCATCACCATCTGACATCATCACCATCTGACATCACCATCTGACATCATCACCATCTGACATCACCACTATCTGACATCACCATCTGACATCACCACCATCTGACATCACCACCATCTGACATCACCACCATCTGACATCACCACTATCTGACATCACCACCCGACATCATCACCATCTGACATCACCACCATCTGACATCATCACCATCTGACATCATCACCATCTGACATCACCACCATCTGACATCATCACCATCTGACATCATCACCATCTGACATCATCACCATCTGACATCACCACCATCTGACATCACCACCATCTGACATCACCACCATCTGACATCATCACCATCTGACATCATCACCATCTGACATCATCACCATCTGACATCATCACCATCTGACATCATCACCATCTGACATCATCACCATCTGACATCATCACCATCTGACATCACCATCTGACATCACCACCATCTGACATCACCATCTGACATCACCACCATCTGACATCACCACCATCTGACATCATCACCATCTGACATCATCACCATCTGACATCATCACCATCTGACATCATCACCATCTGACATCACCACCATCTGACATCACCACCATCTGACATCACCACCATCTGACATCACCACCATCTGACATCATCACCATCTGACATCATCACCATCTGACATCACCATCTGACATCATCACCATCTGACATCATCACCATCTGACATCACCACCATCTGACATCATCACCATCTGACATCATCACCATCTGACATCACCACCATCTGACATCACCACCATCCGACATCACCACCATCCGACATCATCACCATCTGACATCACCACCATCTGACATCATCACCATCTGACATCATCACCAGTATCTAACCAAATTTCTTTATTTTACACTTATAGCGCTGACATATTCCGCAGGGCTTTACAGACAATATCATCATCACACTGTCCCCAGGAGCTCACACTCTAATTTCCCGCTCAGTATGTCTTTGGATCACCATCTCACACCACCAATATCTGGAAACAGGAACACCTCGCCACTCTGTGTTTTGGTGTCAGTCCACCACCTTCATCAGACTTATGGCGGACAGCCACCGAAACGCGTAGTTGTTTTTATGTTTTTTAATCAATCCTACCTACCTGTCCTCCGGTGCAGTGCGCTGTTTTCTCTGCCGCTGTCGAAGTGTTCCTGTTTCCAGTATTCGCCGGCCTCCTGCTGTGTCCAGTCCCCTACCCCGATGTGGGGCTCTACACTAGTGTTGTGCCTAGCCCTACACAACACCAGCGGGTACGGTACCTTCCTCGGTGGCTTTATCCCCTGAGGATAATACACAGGGAGCGCCCCCTCCTCTTTTTGTTATCACCAACATCTGACATCATCACTAAGTGACATCATCAGCATCTGACCTCATCAGTAAACGACATCATCACTCTCTGACATCATCCAGCTGTAAATATTTATACACTGTCTTTTCCAGTACATTTCAGTGTTTGTTGGGTTTTCTGCACTTTCCGAGGTCACTTGTGGCCTCCGCTGCGGAGGTTTCCGAAGGTGAAGCAGATTTTAGACTCATCTTGTGTATATAAATCTGCAAAATGCAAATGATGTGCAAAATCCAGCATCGGAAACTCTCGAAATAAAATCTCAGCAGCTTCGGCCGTGCTCGTCTGTGTTACCTTGCTAAGTGATTCTTGCAGATCGGCCGTCCTGTTCTGTACTACTTCTGTGGCGCTCGGCTGCGTTCACACCTCCTGGAATTGCTGCAGATTGTCGCTGGATTTGAGATAAGGCAATCAGTAATGTAAAGTGACCTGCGGTACGAATTCCGCTCCCACAGCCAGTTCTCGCCAGATTTCACCCTCTACGATCCATAAAGTGAAATCTGCAAGAAAATTAGCGCAAGGAAATGAAATTTACTGCGAAATCCGCAAAGGATCATTTCCATGAGAAGGTTTCTGAGGAATCGCTCTAGAGGTTCTGAGGTCTTTTTAATATTCCGGCCTTGTTCACACAGCAGTTTTGGTGCAGTTTTCGCAATCAGTCTTTCCTTTCCCACCTCCAGGTAAGAGTCCGGCCACACGGTCAGGTTTCCTGATGCAGTTTTGGAAACCAGAATCATCAGTGAATCATAAAAGGAGAGAAGGTATAAGGGACGGAGGCGACTTCCAAAACTGCATCAGGAAACCTGTGGTGTGGCCGGAACCTGAAACTTCAAAATTCATATTTTTCTTAACCTTTAAATCTCGTAACGCAGCCGACGCCATCGTCTCACTTTGGCGGGTGCACGTGGGGCGCGTCAGCGACTGTATTATTACATGGTAAGTAACGAAACATTCTGCAACATGCTATCAGTATTCTAACACCTCGACGATCCCAATACCTCTGCTTGCTGTGCAGCTATAGAATGTGAGGCTGAATGTTATAGCGTTAGGACATCGGTGTGATGGATTCTGGGTCTTCACTGCGCGGCTGGAAGGATCTGCGACGTCTCAAAGGTTCACAGACACTTCACCCTGACCAGAACGCAGGGTAAAGCAGAGAGCGGTCAGAGGTTTTAATAGGTCACCACAGAGGATCATAATGCGCGGTGAGCGGCTCCGGCGTTGATCCAGGAGAGTAAAACGCGTGAGCACAAACATGACACATGGGGTTGTCCAGTTGTGGTCAAGCCTCCTCATTACGAACATTGGAGGTGAACACTTCATGCGATAATATCCTGCAGCATTTTCTACTTTCCTTGGTCTAGAGAATTAAAAGAAGTAAAATGCTGTACGGGCTGAGGTAGGGGAAGGAAGCGCAGCTCCAGGAACCAGATAAGAGAAGTGCCTATCATTTTTATATACAGGATATATACATATATATATATATATATATATACACACACACACACAAAATAAAGTTTTTTTCGTTGTGATACATTATTGTTAAATGCCCCAGATCATCATATATCCCCCCAGCAGGGGCAGTTTACTGATATTGCGGTATAATGACCCCAGGTTACGTTACGTTCTATCTCATCCCGAGACAAGATCTGCAAACGAAGAGAAAGAAAATTCTCATCACAAAAAGGAAAACTCAGAAGCAGAATATCGTGTATAGGAAGTGGGAAAAAAAACGTGGCACCGAATCGGCATCTCTGGCTTTTATCCTTGGTTATAATAATCAGTAATACCTCCTCTGGTATTTGTAGTACCTCTTGCGTTCTGGAATGGTACAGCTTGGCTCCTGCTGACCTGCCGAGGCCTGAGACATGTGGCCTTCACAGACTCCAGGGTCTGCACTGAACTCTAGCCTGCTCTGGCCTAGCTATTTATATCCTAGCTCTCTAGCTCCCCCTTGTGGCCTAATATCTACATAACGCTCCTGCAGGCCTGTACATGGAAGCACATTAAAGGTAAATGACATTACAATATGTGTACAACCAATCTCCCCACAGATGAGGGGAACGACAGCACACAAGTGACCCTGTGGTAGTGCCCGGCCTTACACTCCGGGACACTACACAAGAACCAGGGACTAAACATAATATATATATATGAACACAAGCA
Source organism: Bufotes viridis (assembly GCA_033119425.1). Lineage (NCBI taxonomy): Eukaryota > Metazoa > Chordata > Amphibia > Anura > Bufonidae > Bufotes > Bufotes viridis. The sequence goes on from CM065595.1 coordinate 159,713,113, forward strand.
AAAAACCATAATCACTGACATTTATAAGACACTGAGTGGAAAAAACACAATGACGCAAAAAAAGCAATACACTGCCACCCCCCAGCACTTCTCTAGCAGAATAATGAGTGCAGCTGCGGAGTATAATACAGGATGTAACTCAGGATCAGTACAGGATAAGTAATGTATGTACAGTGACTGCACCAGCAGAATAGTGAGTGCAGCTCTGGAGTATAATACGGGATGTAACTCAGGATCAGTACAGGATAAGTAATGTAATGTATGTACACAGTGACTGCACCAGCAGAATAGTGAGTGCAGCTCTGGAGTATAATACAGGATGTAACTCAGGATCAGTACAGGATAAGTAATGTATGTACACAGTGACTGCACCAGCAGAATAGTGAGTGCAGCTCTGGAGTATAATACGGGATGTAACTCAGGATCAGTACAGGACAAGTAATGTATGTACACAGTGACTGCACCAGCAGAATAGTGAGTGCAGCTCTGGAGTATAATACAGGATGTAACTCAGGATCAGTACAGGATAAGTAATGTATGTACACAGTGACTGCACCAGCAGAATAGTGAGTGCAGCTCTGGAGTATAATACAGGATGTAACTCAGGATCAGTACAGGATAAGTAATGTATGTACACAGTGACTACACCAGCAGAATAGTGAGTGCAGCTCTGGAGTATAATACAGGATGTAACTCAGGATCAGTACAGGATAAGTAATGTATGTGCACAGTGACTGCACCAGCAGAATAGTGAGTACAGCTCTGGAGTATAATACAGGATGTAACTCAGGATCAGTACAGGATAAGTAATGTATGTACACAGTGAATCCACCAGCAGAATAGTGAGTGCAGCTCTGGAGTATAATACAGGATGTAACTCAGGATCAGTACAGGATAAGTAATGTATGTACATAGTGACTGCACCAGCAGAATAGTGAGTGCAGCTCTGGAGTATAATACAGGATGTAACTCAGGATCAGTACAGGATAAGTAATGTATGTACACAGTGACTGCACCAGCAGAATAGTGAGTGCAGCTCTGGAGTATAATACAGGATGTAACTCAGGATCAGTACAGGATAAGTAATGTATGTACATAGTGACTCCACCAGCAGAATAGTGAGTGCAGCTCTGGAGTATAATACAGGATGTAACTCAGGATCAGTACAGGATAAGTAATGTATGTACACAGTGACTGCACCAGCAGAATAGTGAGTGCAGCTCTGGAGTATAACACAGGATGTAACTCAGGATCAGTACAGGGTAAGTAATGTATGTACACAGTGACTGCACCGGCAGAATAGTGAGTGCAGCTCTGGAGTATAATACAGGATGTAACTCAGGATCAGTACAGGATAAGTAATGTATGTACACAGTGACTGCACCAGCAGAATAGTGAGTGCAGCTCTGGAGTATAATACAGGATGTAACTCAGGATCAGTACAGGATAAGTAATGTAATGTATGTACACAGTGACTGCACCAGCAGAATAGTGAGCGCAGCTCTGGAGTATAATACAGAATGTAACTCAGGATCAGTACAGGATAAGTAATGTATGTACACAGTGACTCCACCAGCAGAATAGTGAGTGCAGCTCTGGAGTATAATACAGGATGTAACTCAGGATCAGTACAGGATAAGTAATGTGTGTACACAGTGACTGCACCAGCAGAATAGTGAGCGCAGCTCTGGAGTATAATACGGGATGTAACTCAGGATCAGTACAGGATAAGTAATGTATGTACACAGTGACTGCACCAGCAGAATAGTGAGTGCAGCTCTGGAGTATAAAATACAGGATGTAACTCAGCATCAGTACAGAATAAGTAATGTGTGTACACAGTGACTGCACCAGCAGAATAGTGAATGTAGCTCTGGAGTATAATACAGGATGTAACTCAGGATCAGTACAGGATAAGTAATGTATGTACACAGTGACTCCACCAGCAGAATAGTGAGTGCAGCTCTGGAGTATAATGCAGGATGTAACTCAGGATCAGTACAGTATAAGTAATGTATGTACACAGTGACTCCACCAGCAGAATAGTGAATGTAGCTCTGGAGTATAATACAGAATGTAACTCAGGATCAGTACAGGATAAGTAATGTATGTACACAGTGACTCCACCAGCAGAATAGTGAATGTAGCTCTGGAGTATAATACAGGATGTAACTCAGGATCAGTACAGTATAAGTAATGTATGTACACAGTGAGTGTACCAGCAGAATAGTGAGCGCAGCTCTGGAGTATAATGCAGGATGTAATTTAGTATCAGTACAGGATAATTAATGTAATGTATGTACACAGTGACTGCACCAGCAGAATAGTGAGTGCAGCTCTGGAGTATAATACAGGATGTAACTCAGGATCAGTACAGGATAAGTAATGTTTGTACACAGTGACTGCACCAGCAGAATAGTGAGTGCAGCTCTGGAGGATAATACTGGATGTAACTCAGGGTCAGTACAGGATAAGTAATGTATGTACACAGTGACTGCACCAGCAGAATAGTGAGTGCAGCTCTGGAGTATAATACAGGATGTAACTCAGGATCAGTACAGGATAAGTAATGCATGTACACAGTGACTGCACCAGCAGAATAGTGAGTGCAGCTCTGGAGTATAATACAGGATGTAACTCAGGATCAGTACAGGATAAGTAATGTATGTACATAGTGACTGCACCAGCAGAATAGTGAGTGCAGCTCTGGAGTATAATACAGGATGTAACTCAGGATCAGTACAGGATAAGTAATGTATGTACACAGTGACTGCACCAGCAGAACAGTGAGTGCAGCTCTGGAGTATAATACAGGATGTAACTGAGGATCAGTACAGGATAAGTAATGTATGTACACAGTGACTGCACCAGCAGAATAGTGAGTGCAGCTCTGGGGTATAATACAGGATGTAACTCAGGATCAGTACAGGATAAGTAATGTATGTACACAGTGACTGCACCAGCAGAATAGTGAGTGCAGCTCTGGAGTATAATACAGGATGTAACTCAGGATCAGTACAGGATAAGTAATGTATGTACACAGTGACTGCAGCAGCAGAATAGTGAGTGCAGCTCTGGAGTATAATACAGGATGTAACTCAGGATCAGTACAGGATAAGTAATGTATGTACACAGTGACTCTACCAGCAGAATAGTGAGTGCAGCTCTGGAGTATAATACAGGATGTAACTCAGGATCAGTACAGAAGAAAATGTAATATATTTACACTTACCTCCTAACCATCCAGGATCTGGCAGGAAAGTCCCAGATTTTGGTGGTTTTCTTGCAGTCCCTGGACAGCTGAGGCATGTTCTGCTTTCAACTGTCTCTAAGTCCTGAGGATGCAAATACAGATGAATGTAGTGGTGACACAGGAAGTCTTCCTGCTCCTTTATTAACCTGACCAGTGCTGTCCCCAGGAGCAGACGTGATGTGGTTGCTTCATTGTGTCTGCAGGGCTGAATAAGAGAGCTGACAGCCCAAGGAATAATGATCGCCTCCTGGCCATTGCTCTCTTATGCTCAGCTCAGTAGGCTTCATGATGACATCACTGAATCTTGCCTGCTGCTGAGGAGAACAGGATGAGCAGTCAGGGTCTGCGGTAACCAGGGGGCTTCTTTACTGGAGGAACTCAAGTGCAAACCTATACAGGCAGTGCACTGAGCGGCTTCTCCAGTCTCCTCCTGGGCAAAAGAAGGTTCTGTGCGGAGGAAAGGCCTAAGCTAGCTGTTTCTCTCTCTCTAAGAAGGCTGGTAACCCAGGGTCTGTGGCTCAGCATCTCCATCTCAACATCTTCTTCTGGTCACTCGTGGTCTGTCAGAGCCTCTCCTACTAAACACTGGTCCCTATCTGCAGACAACTAGGGCTCTGACTGCTCTCTTTATGTACCAGTTTCAAGGTAAACTAGAATGTTCTAGTGGGAGGGGGGGGGTGGAGAAGCACAGCCTTAACAGAACCAATGTTGCAATTTCCATCTATCATAGACTTGTACAGCTTCAGTACAAGTCTATGGGAATGGCTAAGCAGTTTTTTCAGACATAAAAAAATCTTCAGACATGAAAACAGAGCTAAGACAGCCAGAAGGTCAGTGCATGTCATAAAGTCTCTCAGTATTAACTGACTGCGCATTAACCCTTTCCACAGTGCAGTGCAGCTACAGTGTAATAACTACAAACACAATATATTACAATCAACATATAAATGCAGTTCACAATATGAAGCAGAATAAGTGTGAACAACAGCATAAATCACAGTGCAGGTTCACCCTTCAAAGTGCAATAAAGTAGTAAAGTGTCTACAAATGTCAATAGTCCTAGATATCCTTGCCCCAGGGCACTAGGGGGCATTCTACTGTGTAAGGTGCACTAGGGGGCATTCTACTGTGTAAGGTGCACTAGGGGGCATTCTACTGTGTAGGGGTCACTAAGGTGGCATTATTTTGTGTAGAGGACACTAAGGGGGCATTCTTCTGTGTAGAGGGCACTAAGGGGCCATTCTACTGTGTAGGGAGCACTAAGGGGGCATTCTACTGTGTAGGGAGCACTAAGGGGGTATTCTACTGTGTAGGGGGCACTAACGGGCCATTCTACTGTGTAGGGGGCACTAAGGGGGCATCCTACTGTGTAGAGGGCACTAAGGGGCCATTCTACTGTGTAGTGGGCACTAAGGGGCCATTCTACTGTGTAGAGGACACTAAGGGGGCATTCTACTGTGTAGGGAGCACTAAGGGGCCATTCTACTGTGTAGGGGGCACTAAGGGGGCATTCTACTGTGTAGGGGGCACTAAGGGGGCATTCTACTGTGTAGGAAGCACTAAGGGGCCATTCTACTGTGTAGGGGCACTAAGGGGGCATTCTACTGTGTATGAATCACTTAGGGGGCATTCTATTGTGCAGGGGGCACTCTACTGTGAATGGGGCACAAAGGGGACATTCTACTGTGTAGGGGGCACAAAGAGGGCATTCTACTTTGTAGGGAGCACTAAGGGGCATTCTACTGTGTAGGGGGCACTAAGGGGCATTCTAATGTGTAGGGGGCACTAAGGGGCATTCTACTGTGTATGGGGCACTAAGGGGCCATTTTACTTTGCAGGGGGCACTAAGGGGGCATTCTACTGTGTAGGGGGGCAGTAAGGCAGCATTCTACTGTGTAGGGGGGCACTAAGGCGGCATTCTACTGTGTAGGAGGCACTAAGGGGGCATTCCACTGTGTAGGGGGCACTAAGGGAACATTCTACTGTGTAGGGGGCACTCTACTGTGTAGGGAGGGAGCACTAGGGCGGCATTCTACTGTGTAGGGGGCATTCTACTATGTAGAGGGCAGTAAGGGGCCATTCTACTGTGTAGGGGGTGCTAAGGGGGCATTCTACTGTGTTGGGGTCACTAAGGTGGCATTATACTGTGTACGGGGCACTATGGGGGAATTCTACTGTGTAGGGGGCATTTTACTGTGTAAGGGGCTCTAAGAGGGCATTCTACTGTGTAGGGGCACTAAGGGGGCATTCTACTGTGTAGGGGGCACTAAGGGGCCATTCTACTGTGTAGGGAGCACAAAGAGGGCATTCTACTGTGTAGGGAGCACTGAGGGGCCAATCTACTGTGTAGGCGGCACTAAGGGGGCATTCTACTGTGTAGGGGGCACTAAAGGGGCATTCTACTGTGTAGGGGTCACTAAGGGGGAATTCTACTGTGTAGGGGGCACAAAGATGGTATTCTACTGTGTAGGGAGCACTAAGGGGCCAATCTACTGTGTTGGGGGCACTAAGGGGGCACTCTACTGTGTAGGGGGCACTAAGGGGGCATTTTACTGTGTAGGGGGGGCTAAGGCGGCATTCTACTGTGTAGTAGGCATTAAAGGGGCATTCTATTGTGTAGGGGGCACTAAGGGGGCATTCTACTGTGTAGGGAGCACTAAGGGGCCAATCTACTGTGTTGGGGGCATTCTACTGTGTAGGGGGCACTAATATGGGCATTTTACTTTGTAGGGGGCACTAAGGAGGCATTCTACTGTGTAGGGGGCAATAAGGGGGCATTCTACTGTGTATGGGGCACTAAGGGGCCATTCTACTGTGTAGGGGGGGACTAAGGTGGCATTCTACTGTGTAGGGAGCAGTAAGGGGCTATTCTACTGTGTAGGGGGCAATAAGGGGGCATTCTTCTGTGTAGGGGGCACTAAGGGGGCATTCTACTGTGTAGGGGGAATAAGGGGGCATTCTACTGTGTAGGGAGCAATAAGGGGGCATTCTACTGTGTAGGGAGCAATAAGGGGGCATTCTACTGTGTAGGGGGCACTAAGGGGCCATTCTACTGTGTAGGGAGCAATAAGGGGGCATTCTACAGTGTAGGGGGCACTAAGGGGGCATTGTACTGTATGTGGAGCACTAAGGGGCTATTCTACTGTGTAGGGGGCACTAAGGGGGCATTCTACTGTGTAGGGGGCACTAAGGGGCCATTTTACTGTGTAGGGGGCACTAACGGGGCATTCTACTGTGTAGGGGGCACTAAGGGGCCATTTTACTGTGTAGGGGGTGTGGTAAGGTGCAAGGTGTCATATGCGATGGCAGGTACGTGTCACCGAGGTTGCTGGCCTCGGTGAGGTGAGAGCCGGGTTTTTGTCTGCAGCAGCTAGTGCTGTTTTGACTCTTTTAAATAGCATGGCTGCAAAGCCGATCCGGGCCGGCTCTTACTGGGAGCAGCTAAAGAGTAGGGTGGGTGGCTGCTCCCCACGGTCCAGTCCATGTTTTGGGCTGGGTATAAAACACAGCCATCAGCTGTGTCTGGTGTGATGATCCTGGAGCCTGCTAACAGGGCTGGGAGTTCTCTGTCCAGGAGGAAAGAGCTCAGCAAGGTGGTGTTTCCCTGCAACCTGAAGGTGGAATCGCCTGCGGCTGAACCGACTGCTAGGTGTGAACCCGCACTTAAACCACCCAAGGTGACTGGACCCTGTGTTGGCCTGTTTTTGGTTTTGCCACGTTATTTCCGTTGTGTGTGAACTGTCACCAAGAGACTGTTTTCATTTCTGGTGTGCAAGTGTGAATAAAACACTGTTTGATGCACAATCTGGACTCCTTGTTTTGCCTCTAAACTGCACCCGCACCGCTGTCTACCAGAGCGACTCCCCACATTTGGTGTCGGATGCGGGCATGCGCAGTGAGGCTGGCGTGAACGCCGAACTTTGTTTTTGCTGAGCAAAAGTGAATGTCCTATATTAAGCCGGCAAAGTTGCAGCCTGTGATCCCCGACAAAATGGAGGCGGCTGTGAAAGCCCTCATAGAGGCTAACGTGCAGCAGCGGGAGACCAACCAGCTACTGCTACAGCACGTGATGGCGCTGCAAGCGGCAGGAGCGTCCCACCGCGGCCCACGATGCTCGGAAAGCTGTCCGTGCCGCGATCCCTAAGATGACCCCTCGGATGATGTTGAGACCTATCTGGCGGTGTTCGAGAAGGTGGCCGTGAGGGAGAAATTACCCCGAGAACAGTGGGCAGAGGTCGTCGCTCCGTTCCTGGCGTCTGGACCCCAGCAAGTTTTTTTTTGATTTGGCAGACGACCAGGCTGCTGATTATTCCACGGTGAAGGGGGAGATCCTGGCCAGACTGGGGGTAAATGTGTTGGTCCGGGCTCAGCGTGTCCACCAGTGGGACTTTAACGTGGCTGAACCCGCCAGGCCGCAGTACTATGAGTTGCTGCACAGGTTGCAAAAATGGCTGCAGCCTGAGGTTCTGAGTCCGACTGCTATGCTGGACCGGCTGCTGGCTGACATGTTTTGGAGGGCCTTGCCTTACTCCCTTCAACACTGGATCGGCCAGGTATCCCCACCAATGCCCTTGAGATGGTCGACCTGGTGGAACGATATGAGGCCACCAGAAACCTGCAGGGGGTTCTTTGGGAGGGGGCCAGTCAAACCCCGCAAATCTCCACCCCAGTCCCGGCGGCCGGCCAAACCCGCCCGGGAGGTACCTCTTGCAGATCCGTCCCCAGTGGTCTGCTGGCAGTGTCGGGAGCCTGGACACATAAGGGCAAACTGTCCACAGTGGGGGGAACCCATGGAGACTAATTATGGGTACCGGGCTTCCATGTATGCCCGGAGACTGTGTGCGACCGGCATCCCCGAGACAATGGACAGTCGTCATCTGTGCCAGGTGCAAGTCGGGGATAACCTGGCAGTGGCGCTGTTGGACTCAGGGAGCCTGGTAACCCTGGTAAGTGCTGCCCTGGTACAGCCCACCCAGTATACGGGCCGGAAAGTTGGGGTGGTGTGCATACACGGAGACTTAAAGGACTATCCCACGGCGGTAATGTCTCTGTCCACGGCGGCCGGCACCTGGACTTGTGAAGTGGCGATCTCCGCCAAACTACCGTATGAACTAATAATTGGGAGAGACTTCCCTGGTTTTCCGTCACTATGGCCTGAGGTGAAAGTGACTAATAGCCCTGAGACAGGGGTAACCCTAGCAGAGTGGCCTGATACCACTGGAAGGCCAGAACCCTGGGAGCCCGAGTCTGAAGGGCCTGCGGTAGGGGTGACCACTGCTCCAGCGGTAGAGGGGGAGACAACCCCACTGAGTGTAATGGTGGGAGACACGGAGGACTTGCCACCGGGACCTGAGTTGGCAGACCTCAATGTCTCCGGGGAAAATTTTGGGACCGCACAACACCGGGACCAAACCCTAACCAGGGCCTGGGAGAATGTGCTGGAAATTGATGGGAAACCCCAGAAACCAGGGGCTGACTTAATGTTCCCACGATTTATTGTTCTGCAGGATATGTTGTATCGGGTGAACCAAATCCGAGGCGAACCTGTTGAACAGTTGGTGGTGCCCACAGCGTATCGCAAGCTTGTCATGGAGCTTGCCCACCAACATGTTCTTGGGGGACGCCTGGGGTGGCAGAAAACCCAGGACCGCATACTGCAGCGGTTTTATTGGCCCGGTGTGTTCAAGGAGGTAGAAAATTATTGTAAGTCCTGTCCAACCTGTCAGATAACTAGCCCCCAGCCACATTTCCGTAGTCCCCTGGTACCTCTGCCAATTATTGAAGTACCGTTTGAGCGAATCGCTATGGATTTAATTGGGCCTGTACCAAAGTCTGCCAGGGGCCACCAACACATTCTGGTAGTTCTCGACTATGCCACTCGGTATCCGGAGGCGGTGCCTCTGCGACATACCTCAGCTAGGCTCATTGCCAAAGAGTTAATGGAGATGTTTTCCCGTGTGGGTCTGCCAAAAGAGGTTCTGACAGACCAAGGGACCCCTTTTATGTCCAAAGTAATGAGGGAACTGTGTAAATTGTTGCGTATAAAGCAGTTACGGACGTCCGCTTACCATCCGCAAACAGACGGTCTTGTGGAGAGGTTTAACCAAACTCTAAAAAATATGTTAAAGAGGGTGGTGTCTAGAGATGGGAAGGACTGGGATCTGCTTCTGCCCTATCTCATGTTCGCAGTGCGAGAGGTGCCCCAGGCCTCTACTGGGTTCTCGCCTTCGAACTGCTTTATGGCAGACACCCTCGGGGCCTGTTGGATATCGCCAAGGAAGCATGGGAACAACAGCCTGTCCCCACAAAAGTGTCATTGAGTATGTCACCCAGATGCAGGAACGGATGGAAAGGGTGTTGCCCTTGGTCCGGGAGCATATGGAGGCAGCGCAACAAGCCCAGAGTAGGGTGTACAATCGTCAGGCTCGGGTACGGGGCTTCCATCCGGGAGATCGGGTTTTGGTTCTGGTACCCACCCTTGACAGCAAATTCCTAGCTAGGTGGCAGGGCCCCTATGAGGTGATCGAGAAGGTAGGGGAAGTAAATTACAAAGTACACCAGCCAGGGCGGCGCAAGCCGGAGCAGGTGTACCACGTGAATTTACTTAAGCCGTGGAAAGATAGGGACACAGCCGACGACCACAGCCCCCGGCCAGGGCTTCTAGGTGAAATGGGTCCAGCCCCATAGTACTAATACCCAAGCCGGATGGGACGTTGCGGTTCTGCAACGACTTTCGCAAGTTAAATGAAGTATCCAAGTTTGACGCGTATCCCATGCCCCGAGTAGACGAGCTGGTTGAAAGTTTAGGACAAGCCCGTTATTTTTCTGTGCTGGACCTCACTAAAGGGTACTGGCAGGTACCCTAAACGGAGTCGGCTAAGGAAAAAACCGCATTTGTTACCCCGCAGGGCCTGTATCACTACAAGGTGTTACCCTTTGGCCTGCATGGCGCCCCGCCACTTTCCAAAGGTTAATGGACATAGTGCTGCGACCACATCGTCGGTACGCCTCGGCCTACTTAGATGATGTAGTCATCCACAGCACCGACTGGGAAAGCCATTTACCCAAGGTGCAGGCGGTAGTGGATGCCCTGAGGAAAGCCGGACTGACCGCTAACCCAAAGAAGTGCTCCATAGGGTTAGAGGAGACAAAATATCTGGGATATGTAATTGGGCGGGGAGTCATCAAACCTCAGGTAACTAAGGTAGAGGCCATTCGTAACTGGCCCCGACCGGTCACCACCAGGCAGGTAAAGTCGTTCCTGGGGATTGTAGGTTACTACATGAGGTTTGTGCCCCACTTTGCCACAATAGCAGCGCCGTTGACAGACCTGTTGAAGGGGCGAAAGTCTGGGAGGGTTAGCTGGAGTGAGAAGGCGGAGGAGGCTTTCTCCGCGTTGAAGTCGGCCCTGTGTGGGTCCCCGGTTTTGGTGACACCCGACTTCAACAAGGAGTTTGTCGTACAGACCGACGCCTCGGAGGTAGGCCTCGGTGCAGTACTGTCGCAGGAGGTCAACGGGGAAGAACATCCCGTTGTCTTCCTGAGCCGTAAGCTCAATCCCGCCGAGTCCAGATATAGTATAGTGGAGAGGGAGTGCCTGGCTATCAAGTGGGCACTCGAATCTCTCCGCTACTACCTGTTAGGGAGGAGGTTCCGTCTGGTGACCGACCATTCCCCCCTCAAATGGATGCGTCAGGCCAAGGAGAGGAATGCTCGGGTCACCAGGTGGTTCCTATCTCTTCAAAATTTCAAGTTTTCCGTGGAACACAGGCCAGGCCGCTTGCAGGGCAACGCAGATGCCCTGTCCCGCGTCCACTGCCTTACGTGTGTTCACCCCCTCAGGGTTGAACAAAGGGGGGGGGTATGTGGTAAGGTGCAAGGTGTCATATGCGATGGCAGGTACGTGTCACCGAGGTTGCTGGCCTCGGTGAGGTAAGAGCCGGGGTTTTTGGTCTGCAGCAGCTAGTGCTGCTCTGTTAAATAGCATGGCTGCAAAGCCGATCCGGGCCGGCTCTTACTGGGAGCAGCTAAAGAGTAGGGTGGGTGGCTGCTCCCCACGGTCCAGTCCATGTTTTGGGCTGGATATAAAACGCAGCCAGCAGCTGTGTCTGGAGAGTGTGATTATCCTGGAGCCTGCTAACAGGGCTGGGAGTTCTCTGTGCTGGAGGACGGAGCTCAGCAAGGTGGTGTTTCCCTGCAACCTGAAGGAGGAATCGCCTGCGGCTGAACCGACTGCTAGGTGTGAACCCGCACTTAAACCACCCAAGGTGACTGGACCCTGTGTTGGCCTGTTTTTGGTTTTGCCACATGATTTCTGTTGTGTGTGAACTGTCACCAAGAGACTGTTTTCATTTCTGGTGTGCAAGTGTGAGTAAAACACTGTTTGATGCACAATCTGGACTCCTTGTTTTGCCTCTAAACTGCACCCGCACCGCTGTCTACCAGAGCGACTCCCCACAGGGGCACTAAGTGGCATTTTACTGTGTAGGGGGCACTAAGGGGACTGGGCAGGATTGGACGGAGTTAGATAAATGGCTTATTATAAAAAAGAGTTTCTGTCGTGATAATTTCCCTCCTTGGCCTTTCAAAAAGTTGGGAGTTATGTAAGAATGTACTATTTCTTGGGCCCCTCTGATCATTGAGGTCCCGGGCCCTTATTCTGGAGGGGTTAGATTGGAGTAGTGTTTACGGATTACAGTATGGGGCCTAGCAGCGGGTGCATGTGTGACCACTGCTCCACCAAACTCCCCCTCACTATGGAAGGAATGGGGGGCTCTGGACCCATGTTTTAGTGATCACGGGGCCCCCAACCTCTCAAATAGTTGCCAACTGTCCCGGATTTGCTGGAACTGTCACTGGTTTTTACAGACAGTCAAGAAAAGGTATTAGCACCAACAGGGAGTGCTAAAAAATTGTCATGGGAGGCGCCAGTTTTTGCAAAGGAATAGTTAGAGAATTTCGGTTGAGAGAATCACACTGCAAAACGAAATAAAGACTTCTCTCTTTCACTCATACTTACACTGGTGGTTAAAGGAGATTCCACCTCATCTTATCAGTTGTTGTATATGATTAAGAGGCTATTTCAGACAGAAATACAGACAAATGAATAAAACCACAATAAAGAAAAGTTAAGTATTAACTCACTTCACCCAGGAGGCGTGGTTTGGGATAAGCACATAACACCCAACCGCTAACCTCCTGCGCCTGGATCACTTGTAGATGTTGTCAGGAAAAATCATCAACACCACTTCAGGCTTGATCTTGAGTTTTCCTTTATTTGGATATCCAGGTTGGGGGGGAAGGAGAGGCTTAGGCTCAACACGTTTCGGGGTTATGCTTAAAGAACCCCTTCATCAGGAGCAGTGCTAGGCTAAAAATGGGTGGGGCTAATGATAACCCCGCCTGTAAGTGGGTGTTCCCAGGAGGAGTTGGGGCATTTTGAGGGGGTGGGTTTTAAATGTCCCAAATTTCTTAACCTTAGCGGTTAAGCGGGGGTCCGATCTCTGACGCCTCCACCAATCAGCTGCCAGAGGGGCTTCGCGGGCGCTGTGACCTCTTCACTGTGTGCTGGGCATTGACTGATGGATGCGACGTCACAAGTCGAGGAAGAGACCACATAACGCATAGCGGGGAAAAATGGCGACTTTCCATTACTCCTCACACACTGTGCAGACGGTTATGGATCTTGGAATATGGGGACACTTAAAACTAATATATGAAGCACTTGGTGCAGATCAATAGGATGTACCTGCTGATATAACTGGCAGGTATGACTGTTGTAATTTTGCATTTTGGCCACTAGGTGTCGCTTGTGTAGGAAATTGCTTTTGACCAGCAGGTGTCGCTTCATTGGACTATTTCTGCTGTGTGACTTCTGACACTGATGTTATTATGTGGGGTCTCTTTCGGGGGTCGCTTTCTTAAGAAAATACTGTTGCTGTTTTGCAGATTCACCACTAGATGACGCTCAGTAGGAGGTTGTTGTTATTATCAATGTTTACCAGCAGGTGTCGCTGTATTGAGGACCTGTTGTTATTTGGTCGTTCCACCAGCAGGTGTCGCTTCACTAAGATTTCTATTGTTTTGCAGATTTAACGATAGTTGTCACTTTACTTGGAAACTGATGTCATTTTGCTTATTCTCCACTAGATGTCGCTTCAGGAATAATTTGCTGTCGTTAAATTCAACATTCACCAGCAGGTGTCGCTTTTCGAGGATCTAATGTTGTTATTTTGCTGATTGACCACCAGAGGTCGCTTTCAAAAGAAATTACTGTTGTCCTATTACCGGTTCGCCGCTAGATGGCATTTCCGCAGTATGTTGCAGTTGTTATGTTAAAGATTCACCAGCAGATGGCGCTTTTTGAGGATCTTTAATTGTCATTATGAAGATCTGCCACCAGGGGTCACTTCAATTAGAGAATAGTTGATGTAATTGTTAAACTTCACCGCCAGGTGTCGCTTCATGAAGAAGAGGCAGCAGGTATTGCGCTTCCTTTGCTATTTCGCACACATCCGCTAGATGTCACTAGTCAGCAGGGTGTTGCTGGAGGTGTGGCGCGTTCCTCCGGCCGCCGGGTGGCGCTGCTGCCGCTCATATCCACGTGTTCCGGCCGGGCTGTGGTGGTGAAGATGGCGCAGAGTGAGGAGCCGCGGAGCTCTGGGGGCCCCCTGATCTCCCTGGACCCCAAACTGCAGGAGGAGTTCACGAAGAAAGTGCAGAGAATCCGCAAGAAACAGCAGGTAACGCCGACTGTCAGGCTGCGGCGTGTGTGACCGGGGGCCTATGTGCTGTACATACATGTGAGCGGGGGAGGGCTGCAGGCTGTACATACATGGGTAGCGTGTGCCCCATAGACACACACGTGACCAGGGTTTGTATATTAGCGTGTGCCCGGGGGTGTATGTGCTGACTGTACATACGTGTGCCCGGGGGGTGGATGTGCTGACTGTACATATGTGTGCCCGGGGGTGTATGTGCTGACTGTACATGCGTGTGCCCGGGGGTGTATGTGCTGACTACATGCGTGTGCCCGGGGGTGTATGTGCTGACTACATGCGCGTGCCCGGGGGGTGTATGTGCTGACTGTACATGCGTGTGCCGGGGTGTATGTGCTGACTACATACGTGTGCCCGGGGGTGTATGTGCTGACTACATGCGTGTGTGTGCCCGGGGGTGTATGTGCTGACTACATGCGCGTGCCCGGGGGTGTATGTGCTGACTGTACATGCGTGTGCCCGGGGGTGTATGTGCTGACTGTACATACGTGTGCCCGGGGGGTGTATGTGCTGACTGTACATGCGTGTGCCCGGGGTGTATGTGCTGACTGTACATGCGTGTGCCCGGGGTGTATGTGCTGACTGTACATGCGTGTGCCCGGGGTGTATGTGCTGACTGTACATGCGTGTGCCCGGGGTGTATGTGCTGACTGTACATACGTGTGCCCGGGGTGTATGTGCTGACTGTACATACGTGTGCCCGGGGGGTGTATGTGCTGACTGTACATACGTGTGCCCGGGGGTCTGTGTGCTGACTGTACATACGTGTGCCCGGGGGTCTGTGTGCTGACTGTACATACGTGTGCCCGGGGTGTATGTGCTGACTGTACATACGTGTGCCCGGGGTGTATGTGCTGACTGTACATACGTGTGCCCGAGGGTGTATGTGCTGACTGTACATACGTGTGCCCGAGGGTGTATGTGCTGACTGTACATACGTGTGCCCGGGGTGTATGTGCTGACTGTACATACGTGTGCCCGGGGTGTATGTGCTGACTGTACATACGTGTGCCCGGGGGGGTGCTGACTGTACATACGTAGCCCGGGTGTATGTGCTGACTGTACATACGCATGCCCGGGGGTGTATGTGCTGACTGTACATACGTGTGCCCGGGGTGTATGTGCTGACTGTACATACGTGTGCCCGAGGGTGTATGTGCTGACTGTACATACGTGTGCCCGGGGGGTGTATGTGCTGACTGTACATACGTGTGCCCGGGGGGTGTATGTGCTGACTGTACATACGTGTGCCCGGGGTGTATGTGCTGACTGTACATGCGTGTGCCCGGGGTGTATGTGCTGACTGTACATGCGTGTGCCCGGGGGGGGGGGTGTATGTGCTGACTGTACATGCGTGTGCCCGGGGGGGGGGGGTGTATGTGCTGACTGTACATGCGTGTGCCCGGGGGGTGTATGTGCTGACTGTACATACGTGTGCCCGGGGGTGTATGTGCTGACTGTACATACGTGTGCCCGGGAGTATCATCCGAGTAGTGTACATACATGTAGTATGTGTCCTGTACATGCTGTGTGTGTATTGTGCTCTATAGATGTTCACCCGTGACCCGTGTAGTATGTTCTGTGGCCGTGTCAGGCTGTTACCTCTGTTACTGCGGCGGCTCCTGATTCCTCCGTGTTGTGATCAGCGGCGCCTGCGCCCATTATCGGTGTCTCCCGCAGCGTTCCCTTCGTTTTTACGCAGCATTACATAGATTGACGCATATGTGAGAGGCGCCGCTGTTCTCTGTGGTCTCAGGACGGGTCCTGGGGTTATAAGTTTGGGGGTCACCGTGGGGGAGGGGATGGACTGCGCCCCCTCAGTCTGCTGATCGCCTCCACGCTTCTCTCTCCGGTTAATTAGCGGAACATGGGGGGAGGGGCTGTCCGGACGAGTGATGATGTCACTGCCTCCGCATCATGTGGGGTCTGCAGTGCTGGTGCACACACTGATCCCCCTGTATAATGGGCGAGACTGCCGAGCATGCAAGTTATCGGGGGAGGGGGTCTGTGATCTGTTACTCATAACTCCTATCCCCTCAGGTGGAGACCCTCACCCCCGGCGTTCTGTACCTCGGACACATTCCCCGCGCTTTGGCTGAACCACAACTGAATGAATATTTCAGCCAATTTGGAACAGTCACTCGACTCCGGCTGTCCAGAAGCAAGAAGGTAACATAATCCGCGGCAGAACAGTGAGTGCAGCTCTGGAGTATAATACAGGATGTAACTGAGGATCAGTACAGGATAAGTAATGTATGTACACAGTGACTGCACCAGCAGAATAGTGAGTGCAGCTCTGGAGTATAGTACAGGATGTAACTCAGGATCAGTACAGGATAAGAAATGTATGTACACAGTGACTGCACCAGCAGAATAGTGAGTGCAGCTCTGGAGTATAATACAGGATGTAACTCAGGATCAGTACAGGATAAGTAATGTATGTACACAGTAACATGCACCAGCAGAATAGTGAGTGCAGCTCTGGAGTATAATACAGGATGTAACTCAGGATCAGTACAGGATAAGTAATGTATGTACACAGTGACTCCACCAGCAGAATAGTGAGTGCAGCTCTGGAGTATAATACAGGATGTAACTCAGGATCAGTACAGGATAAGTAATGTATGTACACAGTGACTGCACCAGCAGAATAGTGAGTGCAGCTCTGGAGTAGAATACAGGATGTAACTCAGGATCAGTACAGGATAAGTAATGTATGTACACAGTGACTGCAGCAGCAGAATAGTGAGTGCAGCTCTGGAGTATAATACAGGATGTAACTCAGGATCAGTACAGGATAAGTAATGTATGTACATAGTGAGTGCAGCTCTGGAGTATAGTACAGGATGTAACTCAGGATCAGTACAGGATAAGTAATGTATGTACACAGTGACTGCACCAGCAGAATAGTGAGTGCAGCTCTGGAGTATAATACAGGATATAACTCAGGATCAGTACAGAATAAGTAATGTATGTACACAGTGACTGCACCAGCAGAATAGTGAGTGCAGCTCTGGAGTATAATACAGAATGTAACTCAGGATCAGTACAGGATAAGTAATGTATGTACACAGTGACTACACCAGCAGAATAGTGAGTGCAGCTCTGCAGTATAATACAGGATGTAACTCAGGATCAGTACAGGATAAGTAATGTATGTACACAGTGACTGCACCAGCAGAATAGTGAGTGCAGCTCTGGAGTATAATACAGGATGTAACTCAGGATCAGTACAGGATAAGTAATGTATGTACACAGTGACTGCACCAGCAGAATAGTGAGTGCAGCTCTGGAGTATAATACAGGATGTAACTCAGGATCAGTACAGGATAAGTAATGTATGTACACAGTGACTGCACCAGCAGAATAGTGAGTGCAGCTCTGGAGTATAATACAGGATGTAACTCAGGATCAGTACAGGATAAGTAATGTATGTACACAGTGACTGCACCAGCAGAATAGTGAGTGCAGCTCTGGAGTATAATACAGGATGTAACTCAGGATCAGTACAGGATAAGTAATGTATGTACATAGTGAGTGCAGCTCTGGAGTATAATACAGGATGTAACTCAGGATCAGTACAGGATAAGTAATGTATGTACACAGTGACTGCACCAGCAGAATAGTGAGTGCAGCTCTGGAGTATAATACAGGATGTAACTCAGGATCAGTACAGGATAAGTAATGTATGTACACAGTGACTGCACCAGCAGAATAGTGAGTGCAGCTCTGGAGTATAATACAGGATGTAACTCAGGATCAGTACAGGATAAGTAATGTAGTGTACCACAGTAGTGAGTGCAGCTCTGGAGTATAATACAGGATGTAACTCAGCATCAGTACAGGATAAGTAATGTATGTACACAGTGACTGCACCAGCAGAATAGTGAGTGCAGCTCTGGAGTATAATACAGGATGTAACTCAGGATCAGTACAGGATAAGTAATGTATGTACACAGTGACTCCACCAGCAGAATAGTGAGTGCAGCTCTGGAGTATAATACAGGATGTAACTCAGGATCAGTACAGGATAAGTAATGTATGTACATAGTGAGTGCAGCTCTGGAGTATAATACAGGATGTAACTCAGCATCAGTACAGGATAAGTAATGTATGTACACAGTGACTGCACCAGCAGAATAGTGAGTGCAGCTCTGGAGTATAATACAGGATGTAACTCAGGATCAGTACAGGATAAGTAATGTAATGTATGTACACAGTGACTCAACCAGCAGAATAGTGAGTACAGCTCTGGAGTATAATACAGGATGTAACTCAGGATCAGTACAGGATAAGTAATGTATGTACACAGGGACTGCACCAGCAGAATAGTGAGTGCAGCTCTGGGGTATAAACAGGATGTAACTCAGGATCAGTACAGGATAAGTAATGTATGTACACATTCACTGCACCAGCAGAATAGTGAGTGCAGCTCTGGAGTATAATACAGGATGTAACTCAGGATCAGTACAGGATAAGTAATGTATGTACACAGTGACTCCACCAGCAGAATAGTGAGTGCAGCTCTGGAGTATAATACAGGATGAGTAATGTATGTACATTTACAAGGTGAAGTGATTTCCTCTGTAGAGGAGACTTGTGATCGGAGGTCACCCCATTATGTCAGTTCCGTTTTTCCTCTTTTTTTGCAGACGGGGGGCAGTAAAGGTTACGGTTATGTGGAGTTTGAATGTGATGAAGTTGCTCGGATTGTCGCGGACACGATGAATAATTATCTGTTCTGTGAGCGGCTCCTGAAGTGTAAGTTTTGGCCGTTCCTCTCGTCGTCTCCTTGGCTGTTCCTTTACTGTGGAGCCGGGAACGATCTCCTTCCTTCTCTCTTCAGGTGAATTGCTGCCCCCGGAGAAGGTCCCCCCCAGGCTCTTTGTCGGCTGTGACTCCCTGTTCAAGAAGCCGTCTCTGCCGGCGGTGACGAGATACAACATGCCGCGGAGCGTGACGCAGAAGAAGAAAATGACGACGAAACTCCTGGAGAAAGAGAAGAAACTGCGGAAACGCCTGGCGGAGAAAGGCATCGACTACGACTTTCCCGGATTTGTAAGTGTCAGTGCGGCGTCCGGGCGTGATATGGTTAATACGGCTTCACTCGTGCGGCTGCTGCTTGTACCGGGGACTGGATGAGCCGATGCAGCCGCATGAGTTAAAGGGCCGGCGCAGGCCTGTGTAAATAAAGAGCTGTCACTGTAAAATTCTGCAACTTTCTCACTGGCTTTTTGTTTCAATCCTCTTCCAGAACCTCTGCTTGCTGTCAGTGAGTAGAGACAGTAGTTTAGATTCAGAGGCTGAAAGCTTTTAGAGACCTCGCACTTCTCACAGCTGAGAGTTTGCACAGCCCCAGCCCAGATCTTTTACTGAGGGTTTGTTACAGTGTGTCAGTCTGGAGTCACAAGTGATGGTCTCCACTGAGCTGTGAGACGTATGAGGCTGTGAACAGATTTTGGTGCAGATTTGCTGTGGTTTTCATAATTTACAATCACAGTGAGCAAATAATCCTAAAATATAACTTTTATTAATATACAAAATATAAAACCGGTCCTAAGGACCTAGAGTTGTGAACAACCACCTAGCGATCAAATATACAGTATAAGGACCAGGACTGGGTAATAACTACTTATCCCTATGTTTACCCTGGTAGCTACTAAGCCCGAGGGCACCCCTTGGTGGTAGGAGCCCCTCGTCCTCGTGCCTAGGGCTAGCCTGTCCTTAAATGTCCCTTATAATCTATTCCCTAATAGTCTGTATAATAACAGCCTATTCTTTAAGCTAGGGTTCTAGCTTAAAGAATAGGCTGTTATTATACAGACTATTAGGGAATAGATTATAAGGGACATTTAAGGACAGGCTAGCCCTAGGCACGAGGACGAGGCCCTACCACCAAGGGGTGCCCTCGGGCTTAGTAGCTACCAGGGTAAACATAGGGATAAGTAGTTATTACCCAGTCCTGGTCCTTATACTGTATATTTGATCGCTAGGTGGTTGTTCACAACTCTAGGTCCTTAGGACCGGTTTTATATTTTGTATATTAATAAAAGTTATATTTTAGGATTATTTGCTCACTGTGATTGTAAATATAACCTGCATTAATCCCTAATCATCATTTCCTCAGTGATATTTGGTTTTCATAATTTGCATCGCAAAGGGGGAAAATCTGCGGAGAAATCTGGGGTGACGGGGATAGGAAATCCACAGCGTGCTCCTAAAGCCTCATTCACAAGTCCGTGCTCAAATCTGGGAGCAGGTGGTCAGTGATGCATCCGTGTTTGGTCTGTGTGTCGGTTTTTTTTTGCTGTCCGTGTTTTACTGACACTGAACTGCTGAAAAATAATTTTCAAAGCATCTATTCTTAATGATCCGTGAAACACGGATGATGAATCCGCGAACACGGACAAAATAGAGCATTAAAATGAATTGGGCGTGTGCTGTCTGTGGAGAACACGTACAGCGCACGTCCGTGAAACACTGATGTGTGAATGAGGCTAAATTCCTGCAGGTTTTATCCGCTGTGTCCTGTAATCTGCCGTGTGCATTCAACCAGCGCTTTTAGAGGTAAAGGTTTATATTCACTGACAGCTAGAAGAGGTATTGAGTTTGGAGAGGAGTTGAGGCACAGAATACATTAAAGGTTCTGCCGCAGTCGATCCGGTCAGACCTGCGTTGACCTGATGCAGGAGGTGCCCACAGTCATCTTCCGTCTTCTGCCCGCAGGCTGCCAAGAAGAAGGTCCGGAGACGGTCCGCGGCTAAAGCCGACACCTCCGTGAGCAGTCAGGTGAGTGAACGCGGAGCCGCAGCCACCAGACTGCGCCTGTCAGGGACTAATGAGCGCTTTGTGTTTAGGATGTGACCCCGGTGTGCACCCCGGCCGTGCTGGAGAGGAGGAAGTCTGCCCGTCTGGAAGCAGTGGAGGACAGCGACGATGAGATCACGCTGAAGTTACCCGGCGCCAAAACCTCCGAGAAACGAACAAAGCTGGTCAGGACCGAGAAGAGGAAGAAGATCAAGAAGCTGAAGTTACAGACGGATTAATAAAGACTGTGGCGGCCGCAGGAACTTCAGAGCAGCGGTCAGTAGAAAACCCCGGAGCGGAGGACGCCTCTCGTGTACGATGCCCCCGAGCCTCAGCGGGCACCGATGGCTGCAGGCCAAGGACTCTGTTAAGATTCTGCTCTGCTGCTTGGACCTTGCGCCCCCTTTGTTTTTGGTGTCGCCCACATGTTTGGTTTCACTGATGGTCGGGACTTACCTCGCGGCTTCTTTTATTAATGATGTGGATTTTTCTGCCACTAATAAACCAGCACGGGGTCGTCTCTGTACCGGTGAGGTGGTCGTCTCTGTAGCTTCTGTCCTCCTTTGGGGCTCTCAGTGGGGGAATTATTCGAGGGTGACCCTTCTAACTCCAGTCTTCATAAGTTCGTGGTCATGTGAGATGCACGCGCCTATTAACCCCTTCCAGGCCATTTACCCCCTTCCTGCCAAGGCCTAATTTTGCAAATCTGACGTGTCGCCGTATGTGGTAATAACTTTGGAATGCTAAAACTTAGCTAAGCCATTTTGAGATTTATTTTTGTGACCCATTGTATGTCATGTTAATGGCAAATTTGATTCAATGTATTTTACCTTTATTTAGAGAAAAAATCCCAAATTTACAGAAAAAGTTGAAAAATTTCCTGCTTTTTAAATTTGAAGTTCTCTGCTTTTAAGACAGATAGTGATACCTCATGAAATAGTTCAGAGCTGAACCCGGACATATCCCCTCCTCCACCGAGGCCGCCCCCCTGGTAGGAGCATGCTCCGATGCTTGCGCAGGGCACCCATTGGTGCGGGTGACGTCACCGCGTTCACTGCTGGGCGGATGCCTCCACCTAGCTTACCCACGGAGGGCCTGGTACGTCACCGGATCTAATGAAAAAGCCCAGGGCAGTGTAAAACATTTAGATTTTTATCAAATACGTTTTTATTTATCTTCTATTTTACACTGTGTCCCCCCCCATAAGGCCATACAAGACCCCTGGGGACATTTATCATCACTTTTAGGCCTTATTCACACGTCCGCAATTCTGTTCCTCATTTTGCGGAACGGAATTGCGGACCCATTAGTTTCAATGGGGACAGACGATGTCCCGGCCGGGTCCGCAATTGCGGATCCGCACTTCCGGGTCCGCAATTGCGTTCCCGAAAAAAATAGAACATGTCCTATTCTTGTCCGCAATTGTGGACAAGAAAAGGCATTTTCTATGAGAGTGCCGGCGATGTGCGGTCCGCAAATTGCGGAACGCACATCGCCGATGTCCGTGTTTTGTGGATCCGCAAAACACGTTGGACGTGTGAATTTGGCCTTAATTGATTTCTCTTGTAGCGCGCTGATGTCGGAGCTCCAGTTATGGGGGAATACACCCCGGAGAGGCTGTCCAGCTTCACTGCAGGGCTGATCTCAGGACGCGGCATGGCTCTTCCTCAGCGGTTTACACGGCGCTCTTTCAGTGTATAGAGCGAGGCAGGGCCACAGAAGAAGGGTCCCTGCCTTCTTTATGGGGAGCCCTGCTGTCACTGACAGTGGACCCC
The DNA here is from genome assembly GCA_033119425.1 of Bufotes viridis. Taxonomy (NCBI): domain Eukaryota; kingdom Metazoa; phylum Chordata; class Amphibia; order Anura; family Bufonidae; genus Bufotes; species Bufotes viridis. The sequence goes on from CM065595.1 coordinate 159,735,726, forward strand.
CGCTCAGCAGGTGCACGATTCGCGTGCAGCCGTGATCTCTGAATGGATGTTGTAAATTAATCCCGACTGCCCGGATGTTTATAGTCTGTGGTTAAAGGGGTCCTCTCATTTCAGCAAACTGCATTTATCCTGTAGCTGCAGTTATTACAAGGCACTTACTAATGTATTGTGATTCTCCCTGTTGCTTCTGTTGCTCGCTGGATTCATTTTTCCATCACATTATACACAACTTGTTTTTAAGGGTACGACCACCCTGTATAGGAAAAAGTGCCAGCCACTCTGGTCTCGTATCTGCGGCGCTTGCTGGATGGTGTCCTGTCGTGGCGCTTCACACTGGGGCACAGCATGCTGGTGTCGGGATGGCGCTCCGCATGGAGACTCGGCAGGCCAGTGTTGGGGTGGTGCACAGCAGGCTGGTGTCGTATGATGTCCCGCAGAGGGGCACAGCAGGCGGGCGCTCAGCAGTGAGGCTTGGCAGGCTGATGTCTGGATCCACAGTGGAGCACAGCAGGCTGGTGTTGGTATGGCGCCCCGCAGTGGGGCACAGCAGGCCGGTATCGGTATGGTGCCCCGTAGTGGGGCTCGGCATGCTGGTGTTGGGATGCTGGTCCGCAGTGGGGCACAGCAGGCTGGTGTCGGTATGGCGCTCCGCAGTGGGGCAGGGCAGGCTGGTGTTGGGATGCCGGTCCGCAGTGGGGCACAGCAGGCTGGTGTCGGTATGGTGCACCGCAGTGGGGCACAGTAGGCTGGTGTCGGTTTGGCGCGCCGCAGTGGGGCACAGTAGGCCGGTGTTGGTTTGGCGCCCCGCAGTGGGGCACAGTAGGCTGGTGTCGGTTTGGCGCCCCGCAGTGGGGCACAGTAGGCTGGTGTCGGTTTGGCGCCCCGCAGTGGGGCACAGCAGCCTGGAGTGGGGTTGGGCTCTGCAGCGGTGATGCAGCAGTTTTCTCTCTGGTGATCACCGGCTGCCTCTTCTCTGTGATTTATGGCGCTCTCAGCTCATAATGCAGATGGGAACAGATGTCAGCTCTTGTTATAATGTGACATGAGGCAAAGCCGATGTGCAGCTCCTGACCGACGTCTCGCCTGCTTCTTATTACTGGGTCCACATCCAGAACATACTCCTGCATGATTCTCACGTGTTCAGAGATGGAACCAGAATCCAGCTGATGGGAGATGTGCGGAGAATGTTCTCTTATAGTCTAGAATCCAGAATCCGGTTCCTTTTTGCTTGTTGGATCAAGTGCGCAGTGTGTGAACGACCTGCAGGGAGGAGACGTTCTGGATGTAGGATGAGTTCATGGCCAGAGATCTATATCTGTGAGGGTCACAGGGGGATGACAGATTCTCTGCTTGGGCTCTGTTCACATGAGGCAGATTTGTTGCAGATATTTGTGCTGTGGGTGGAGTTTGCAGAAGACGATGTACTTGCTCCAGAAACAACCGCATTCACGTGTATAAGACTGATTTACATCATGTGTGAAGCCTCGGACCCCCTTAGATTTGTGAAATCTCATGCATCTTGCTGGTCTGTATAATGCTGCAGAATCCACACAGAAAAACCGCAAGTAATCCGCAAAGTAGTTTTCCAATCCCTATAATGACCCCCAGAATGACCGGGCCCCTCCTCTAGAGCATACTTACCTGCTCTCCGTCGCCCCGTGTCCCTCTGGATCCTTGTGCGGCCGCCGCTGCATCTCCCCATCGTGCAGATCAAAACATCCGGCGACTGGGGGGGTGCAGCCAATAGCAGGCCGTGACCACCTGCCCTAGCAGCTAGGGGCCCGGGCATTCTGGGGGTCATTATAGGGATTGGATAACCTCTTTAAAGTCAACCTCCAGTTATGGAGCCGGTAACATGCGATTCTCATCGCATGAAGTTCTCGTCGTCCCACTATATACATTGGGCCCCCCCCCCCCCCATATACTGAACATCTCTCATTTTCAGGGTGTATAAAGCCTTCACACCTCAGTGTTTGGTCAGTGATTTCCATCAGTGATTGTGAGTCAAAACCAGGACCGGAGCCTCGACAGACATGAGGTATAAAGGAAAGATCTGCTCCTGTTCTGTGTTTAGAGCCAATCCCGGTTTTGGCTCAAAATCACTGACCGAACACTGACGTGTGAATTAGACCTAAATGTGAGGCTCTGGGCCTTGTAGTGAACAGGGCGTCATCTTTTATGTCCATCCGGTAGATGGTGAATACCTTTTATATTATGCGTTTCGTCTCTGCTCAGACTGTTCCGCCTCTGCCTTTCTCTCTCACAGACGCGCATCTTCCAGAGGTCACATCCAGAATCCTGGAGGTAAGTCCTTGGAGGTGGCGAGCGCCATCATGGCTGACGAGTAATGGTAAGTTCCACCTCTGTCTCTCTCACCTATCTATATACAGGGGTGTAGCTATAGGGCGGCATAGCTGTGGCCCCTGCTCCTTGTATCTCACTAGCCCTAATGGTCAACATACAGACCATGGCAGATGGCGGCCTGTTCACAAATGGGACCGAAATAAGAGCTACGCTTCTACCCCTGTCTCTTACACGTGTACATAACGCTAACTCTGCACTCCTATCTCTGTGCTCCTCTCTATCTCTGCACTCCTCTCCCTCCCTTTATCTCTGCACTCCTCTCGCTCTCTGTGCTCCACTCTCTCTGCACTCCTCTCCCTCTCTTTATCTCTGCGCTCCTCTCTCTCTGCACTGCTCTGTATCTCTGCACTCCTCTCCCTCCCTTTATCTCTGCACTCCTCTCGCTCTCTGTGCTCCACTCTCTCTGCACTCCTCTCTTTATCTCTGCACTCCTATCTCTGTGCTCCTCTCTATCTCTACACTCCTCTCCCTCCCTTTATCTCTGCACTCCTATCTCTGTATTCCTCTCACTCTCTATCTCTGCGCTCCACTCTCTCTGCACTCCTCTCTTTATCTCTGCACTCCTCTCTTTATCTCTGCACTCCTCTCTTTATCTCTGCACTCCTCTCCCTCCCTTTATCTCTGCACTCCTATCTCTGTATTCCTCTCACTCTCTTTATCTCTGCACTCCTCTCGCTCTCTGTGCTCCACTCTCTCTGCACTCCTCTCCCTCTCTTTATCTCTGCGCTCCTCTCTCTCTGCACTGCTCTGTATCTCTGCACTCCTATCCCTCCCTTTTCTCTGAGCTCCTCTCTATCTCTTCCTCTGGATCGCTCGGTTGTAGTTCTTCTCTTAGGACTGTAAGCCTAGTTAAGTGATTTCTATCGGTGGTTCTGAGCCAAAACCAGCAATGCAGGGTCCACAGAGATAAAATATGAGGGTCCGATCTGCTCCTGTTCTGTTTCTGACCGGCACCTGGGCTCACAATGACTGACGGAAATCACTGACCGAACACTAACTGTGTGAACTAGGCCTAAGGACGTCACTTGAACCACTGGACCTGATACTCCGCCCACCTGCTTACTCTGTTTCTAGTTAGAGCCTGAGGCAGCGGGGCCTGAAGCAGCATAATGGAGGTGAGAGGAGCGCTCTGACAGGGCCCGGCTCAGGGAATGACAGGAGGGAGCGCTGAGCGGTTCCCCCCTGTCAGTCCCTCTCCCTCTCGCCGGCCCCTGCCTGCGCCCTGAGGCTGGAGCGCCCTGAGGCTGGAGCCTCCCCAGCCTCTGTGTCGGCCCGGCCCTGCCTGGGAGCATCATACATACACACAAGTACAGTTGTGTTCAAAGTAATAGCAGTCAGACATCACTAACCGGATCAATCACTGTTTTTGGTAGAAATGATATTTCTACATGGCAAATAATTGCCTAGCAGGTGTAGTAGAGTAATAGAAATCCAGCAGACCCACCAGTCAGGACACGCTGCTGATTCTGTGTAATGGAATCACTAATGGAAAGGGGCATGTTCAGAATAATAGCCGTGTGGAGTTTAATCAGTGCGGTCATTCATTCTTTGAAAAACAGGTGGCAATTTTTGCCCTTATTTAACCTCTTGCCGACCGCCTCACGCAGGATTGCGTCCTGCGGGCGGTCGGTCTGTTCCTCCTTGACGCGCCCGCGCGTCATCTCGCGAGAGGCGCGCGCGTTCACAGGATCACGTCGGGGACAAGGTAAGCTACAGCCTGCCAGCGCTGATCGTGCGCTGGCAGGCTGTAGAAGTTAAAAAAAATGGCATATCAGACGCTGTTTTGTTAACAGCGTCTGATATGCTTGCTGATCGTTCCTTTGGTGGTCCCATTTGCTTGGGACCACCAAAGAAACTTTTATAAGTGCACCAAAACACCACACAGACCCCCCACCCATCCACCCCACCCCCACCCATCCACCCCACCCCCACTGATTAACCCCTGATTAACCCCGATCACCCCATGTCACCCCCCTGACACTAATTACCCCACTGTAAGGTTCATTCAGATGTCCGTATGTGTTTTGCGGATCCATGGATCCACGCAAAACACGGACACCAGCAATGTGCTTTCCGCATTTTGCGGATCCGCACATTGCCAGAACTATATAGAAAATGCCTTTTCTTGTCCGCAATTGCGGACAAGAATAGGACATGCTCTATCTTTTGCGGAGCTGCGGCCGGATGCTTGGGGGCCGAAACCCGGAAGTTTGCGGCCGCAGCTCCGCAAATGCTGATGCGGCGAGCGCATAGTGTGCTCTCCGCATCACCGCCAGCCCCATTCACACTGAATGGGTCCGCATCTATTCCGCAGAATTGCGGAATAGATGCGGACATTTCTAGCGGACGTGTGAATGGGGCCTTACTACTTTTTTTTTTTGCACATTTTTTGGCAGAGATTTATTCATCCACATTGATCGATGCGAATGAGGAAATCTGTGCCGTTTTGTTTTTTTTTGCACATTTTTGGGCAGAGATTTTTTCATCCACATTGATTGATGCGAATGAAGAAATCTGTGCACACAATGTGAAATCCTAAAGGTACTCATTGGTTTTAGGGCCCCTTTGCGCATCCAGCCTTCAAAAAAGTGGCACACATGTGGTATCGCCGTACTCAGGAGAAGTAGGGCAATGTGTTTTAGGGTGTATTTTTATATATACCCATACTGTGTGTGAAAAATATCTCTGTAAACGACAACTTTTAAAAATTTTTATACAAAGTTGTCAGTTTACAGAGATATTTCTCTCACCCAACATGGGTATATGTAAAAATACACCCTAAAACACATTGCCCTACTCTCCTGAGTACGGCGATACCACATGAGTGACACTTTTTGCAGCCCGAGTGCGCAAAGGGCCCAAATTCCAACGAGTACCTTTAGGTTTTACATGGCGGCTCACAATTTAGCCCCACCCAAAATGCCAGAACAGTACAAACACCCCACAAATGACCCCATTTTGGAAAGTAGACACCCCAAGGTATTCACTGAGGGGCATAGTGAGTCCGTCTGAGATTTCTTTTTTTTTTGCCAGAAGTTAGCAGAAATTGAAACTTTTTTTTTTTTTTTTTTTTTTCTCCGAAAGTGTCATTTTCCGCTAACTTGTGAAAAAAAATGAAATGATACATGAACTCACCATGCCCCTCTGCGAATACTTTGGGGTGTCTTCTTTCTAAAATGGTGTCGTTTGGGGGATATTTACACTTTCCTGACATTCTAGCACCTGAAGAAACATGACAGGCGCTCAGAAAGTCAGAGCTGCTTCAAAATGCCGAAATTCACTTTTTTGCACCATAGTTTGTAAACGCTATAACTTTTACCCAAACCAATAAATATACACTTATTGGACTTTTTTTTATCAAAGACATGTAGAACAATAAATTTAGAGAAAAATTTATATAGAAATGTAGTTTTTTTTTTAAAATTTTACAACAGAAAGTGAAAAATGTCATTTTTTTGCAAAAATTTCGTTAAATTTGTATTAATGGCAAAAAAAGTAAAAATGTCAGCAGCAATGAAATACCACCAAATGAAAGCTCTATTAGTGAGAAGAAAAGGAGGTAAAATTCATTTGGGTGGTAAGTTGCATGACGGAGCAATAAACGGTGAAAGTAGTGTAGTGCGGAATTGTAAAAAGTGGCCTGGTCATTAAGGGGGTTTAAGCTAGGGGGGCTGAAGCGGTTAAGGAAGGAAGGCAGCAAATGTTGTACCTGCTGGTTACAGCGCATTTCTCTCTGAAATTCTGAGGAAAATGGTCCATTCCAGACATTGTTCAGAAGAAAGGCTTAACTTGATTAAAAAGTTGATTGGAGAGTGGAAAACATATAAAGAAGTGCAGAAAATGATCGGCTGCTCAGCTAAAATGATCGCAAATGCTTTAAAACGGCAACCAAAACCTGAAAGACGTAGAAGAAAGTGAAAAACTACCATTCGAATGAATAGAAGAAAGGGCAAGTACTCAGCCAACAATCAGCTCCAGGAAGATGAAAGGTCTATAGTTACCTGTAACCTGTACTGTTACAATTAGAAGAAGCCTCTGTGAAGCCGAGCGATCTGCAAGAAGCCCCTGCAAAGACCCAGACATGTGCTGAGGAGCTTACAATCTGCCAAAGAGCACAGTGACCGGCCTAAAGAGAAACGGCGCAACATTTTGTGGACGGATGAAAGTAAGATTGTTTTTTTTGGGTCTAGTGGCCGGAGACAGTTTGTCAGACGACCCCCAAACACTGAATTCAAGCCCCAGTACACTGTGAAGACAGGGAGCATGGTGGCGCCGGCATCAGGATATGGGGATGGTTCTCATACTACGGTGTTGGGCCTATTTATCTCATACCAGGGATCATGGATCAGTTTGAATACATCAGAATACTTGAAGAGGTCATGCTGCCTTACACTCAGTTCACACTTTCGCGTAAAACGTCGCGTTCGAACGCACATAAAAACGCACAACAGTACAGGAACCATGCATTCCAATGGGGGTGGTTCACACTTGCGCGTTTTTATGCGCGTTCGTAGGCGCCTATAAACGTCCGACGCATAAGCAAGTATGTTCGCGTTAATTCTGGCTTTTTTCGAGCGTTTGGTGGCAATAGACTTCAATGGGAAACGCGATAGGCGTGTTGTTCGGGCGTTTGTGCAGCGTAAAACGCGCCTATGGATGCGCGTTTTACAAAGTTTGCAACATGCTGAATCAGCCACCATGGAATGTCACACCTCTAAAGCACTCAGATTGGCCAAACTATATCATTGGTCATTGGCCAACTATGCAGTCAATCACATAAACGCGCGTCAAACGCGCCTACACTATTTACCAAAACGCACCTAAACGCCCATCTTGAACGCGCATAAAACGATAGGCTTCTAAACGCTCAGGTCTGAACCCAGTGTTATGTTGGGCAGTTGGGTGTTCCAACAAGACAACGACCCCAAACACTCCAGTAAATGTGCAACATCTCGGCTCCAGACCAACAAGATTGACATTATGGAGCGGCCAGTGACATCAAAAATGCAGTTTCTGAGGCAAAACCAAGAAATAGAGAAGAACTGTGGAATATAGTCCTGGGCTGGAGACCGGGTCACAGGGGCCAGAAGTTGTTTGACTTCTTGCAACGCAGATGTCCAGCAGTTCTCAGAAACGACCCCTACAACTAAAGCATAGTAACATGATTCAAAGTAAAGCAAAATCTTTAAACATTTTTCAGTTTATATAGTGAATGTTTGAGTTTGTGAAGGAGAATACAAACACTGCTATTTTTTTGAACAGTCTAATATTCACTTTTCATTTTTTTTTTTTTTTAGAGAAACAACACATTTGATATATTTTTCTTCATGTTTTGATTTGGAATAGAATGTGTAGTGTTCCCAATGCATTTATATGTATGGAAATAAAATCAATTAAAAGGATTTTTTGCTTTATTCACTTTTTAAACTCTGCTATTATTTTGAACACAACTGTATGAGGAAATCTGTCCAGCTGTGTAGGGTCATGGTGCTAGCCGCCATGCAGCCTGAGATATAACTCTTAGGCTGCCTGCAGACAGGCAGGGTTTTTTATGCAGTTTTAGAAGCCAAAGTCAGCAACGAATTAAAAAAAGAGATGTGATCTTCGTCCTTTTTCTTTTTCTTTTATAAGCCACTCCTGATTTTGGCTTCCAAAAACCTCACCATGTGGTTGTGCCCTTAGAAATCGCATCAGGAGTAGGATCTACAGGTTTTACCTCTCATTCCTGACATGGTTTCTATATCTCGGGCTGTATGGCGGCTAGAACTGCTACTCTAGTCTTAGATTCTTAGCTTTACGATGAGACCCCGCTCATATGTCTAGGTGCTATACAGCCTGAGGCTGCAGGGAGAGGAAGAGGGTGAGACCCTCCTGTCCCTGTACATGACCACAGGAAGGGGTACGGCTGGGTTCACTCTGGTATTTTTATATCTCTTTGTTATCCATTAAAAGGAATCCAATAAAAGCAGAACAATGAACAAGAAGGAAGCGGCGTTTCTGCAAATTGATGGAAACAATCGGCATCTTCTAATCAAAACTGCTGTCTATTATAAAACCCAACTGTGTCATTTCAGGGCTGTGATATCAACGTCAGTCCTGACTCCGCTCCGCCATGTTCCTGTTATTATTATCATAGATTTCAGGACTGTGATATCAGCGTCGGTTCTGACTCCGCTCCGCCATGTTCCTGTTATTACCACAGATTTCAGGGCTGTGATATCAGTGTCAGTCCTGACTCCGCTCCGCCATGTTCCTGTTATTATTACCATAGATTTCAGGGCTGTGATATCAGCGTCAGTTCTGACTCCGCTCCGCCATGTTCCTGTTATTACCATAGATTTCAGGGCTGTGATATCAGTGTCAGTCCTGACTCCGCTCCGCCATGTACCTGTTATTATTCCCATAGATTTCAGGGCTGTGATATCAGCGTCAGTCCTGACTCCGCTCCGCCATGTTCCTGTTATTATTCCCATAGATTTCAGGGCTGTGATATCAGCGTCAGTCCTGACTCCGCTCCGCCATGTTCCTGTTATTACCATAGATTTCAGGGCTGTGATATCAGCGTCAGTTCTGACTCCGCTCCGCCATGTTCCTGTTATTACCATAGATTTCAGGGCTGTGATATCAGCGTCAGTTCTGACTCCGCTCCGCCATGTTCCTGTTATTATTCCCATAGATTTCAGGGCTGTGATATCAGTGTCAGTCCTGACTCCGCTCCGCCATGTTCCTGTTATTATTATCATAGATTTCAGGGCTGTGATATCAGTGTCAGTTCTGACTCCGCTCCGCCATGTTCCTGTTATTCCCATAGATTTCAGGACTGTGATATCAGTGTCAGTCCTGACTCTGCTCGGCCATGTTCCTGTTATTACCATAGATTTCAGGGCTGTGATATCAGTGTCAGTTCTGACTCCGCTCCGCCATGTTCCTGTTATTATTCCCATAGATTTCATGACTGTGATATCAGCATCAGTCCTGACTCCGCTCCGCCATGTTCCTGTTATTACCATAGATTTCAGGACTGTGATATCAGCGTCGGTTCTGACTCCGCTCCGCCATGTTCCTGTTATTATTCCCATAGATTTCAGGGCTGTGATATCAGTGTCAGTTCTGACTTAGCTCCGCCATGTTCCTGTTATTATCATAGATTTCAGGGCTGTGATATCAGCGTCAGTCCTGACTCCGCTCCGCCATGTTCCTGTTATTAACATAGATTTCAGGGCTGTGATATCAGCGTCAGTTCTGACTCCGCTCCGCTATGTTCCTGTTATTATTCCCATAGATTTCAGGACTGTGATATCAGCGTCGGTCCTGACTCCGCTCCGCCATCTTCCTGTTATTCCCATAGATTTCAGGGCTGTGATATCAGCGTCAGTCCTGACTCTGCTCCGCCATGTTCCTGTTATTATTATCATAGATTTCAGGGCTGTGATATCAGCATCAGTCCTGACTCCGCTCCGCCATGTTCCTGTTATTATTCCCATAGATTTCAGGGCTGTGATATCAGCATCAGTCCTGACTCCGCTCCGCCATGTTCCTGTTATTACCATAGATTTCAGGACTGTGATATGAGCGTTGGTTCTGACTCCGCTCCGCCATGTTCCTGTTATTACCATAGATTTCAGGACTGTGATATCAGCGTCAGTTCTGACTCCGCTCCGCCATGTTCCTGTTATCACCATAGATTTCAGGACTGTGATATGAGCGTTGGTTCTGACTCCGCTCCGCCATGTTCCTGTTATTACCATAGATTTCAGGGCTGTGATATCAGCGTCAGTTCTGACTCCGCTCCGCCATGTTCCTGTTATTATTACCATAGATTTCAGGGCTGTGATATCAGCGTCAGTTCTGACTCCGCTCCGCCATGTTCCTGTTATTATTATCATAGATTTCAGGGCTGTGATATCAGCGTCAGCTCTGACTCCGCTCCGCCATGTTCCTGTTATTATTCCCATAGATTTCAGGACTGTGATATCAGCGTCAGTTCTGACTCCGCTCCGCCATGTTCCTGTTATTATTACCATAGATTTCAGGACTGTGATATCAGCGTCAGTTCTGACTCCGCTCCACCATGTTCCTGTTATTATTATCATAGATTTCAGGGCTGTGATATCAGTGTCAGTCCTGACTCCGCTCCACCATGTTCCTGTTATTATTCCCATAGATTTCAGGACTGTGATATCAGCGTCAGTTCTGACTCCGCTCCACCATGTTCCTGTTATTACCATAGATTTCAGGGCTGTGATATCAGTGTCAGTTCTGACTCCGCTCCGCCATGTTCCTGTTATTACCATAGATTTCAGGGCTGTGATATCAGTGTCAGTCCTGACTCCGTTCTGCCATGTTCCTGTTATTATTACCATAGATTTCACGGCTGTGATATCAGCGTCAGTTCTGACTCCGCTCCGCCATGTTCCTGTTATTACCATAGATTTCAGGGCTGTGATATCAGCGTCAGTTCTGACTCCGCTCCGCCATGTTCCTATTATAATTCCAACAGATGTCAGGGCTGTGATATCAGCGTCAGTTCTGACTCCGCTCCGCCATGTTCCTGTTATTACCATAGATTTCAGGGCTGTGATATCAGCGTCAGTCCTGACTCTGCTCGGCCATGTTCCTGTTATTCCCATAGATTTCAGGGCTGTGATATCAGTGTCAGTCCTGACTCCGCTCCGCCATGTTCCTGTTATTACCATAGATTTCAGGGCTGTGATATCAGTGTCAGTTCTGACTCCGCTCCGCCATGTTCCTGTTATTACCATAGATTTCAGGACTGTGATATCAGCGTCAGTTCTGACTCCGCTCCGCCATGTTCCTGTTATTATTCCCATAGATTTCAGGGCTGTGATATCAGCGTCAGTTCTGTCTCCGCTCCGCCTTGTTCCTGTTATTATTCCCATAGATTTCAGGACTCTGATATCAGTGTCAGTTCTGACTCCGCTCCACCATGTTCCTGTTATTATTATCATAGATTTCAGGGCTGTGATATCAGCGTCAGTTCTGACTCCGCTCCGCCATGTTCCTGTTATTATTACCATAGATTTCAGGGCTGTGATATCAGCATCAGTCCTGACTCCGCTTCGCCATGTTCCTGTTATTATTATCATAGATTTCAGGGCTGTGATATCAGCGTCAGTCCTGACTCCGCTCCACCATGTTCCTGTTATTATTCCCATAGATTTCAGGGCTGTGATATCAGCGTCAGTCCTGACTCCGCTCCACCATGTTCCTGTTATTATTATCATAGATTTCAGGGCTGTGATATCAGTGTCAGTCCTGACTCCGCTCCGCCATGTTCCTGTTATTACCATAGATTTCAGGACTGTGATATCAGCGTCAGTTCTGACTCCGCTCCGCCATGTTCCTGTTATTATTCCCATAGATTTCAGGGCTGTGATATCAGCGTCAGTTCTGACTCCGCTCCGCCACGTTCCTGTTCTTAAGATAGATTTCATGACTGTGATATCAGCATCAGTCCTGACTAGTGATGTCGCGAACATAAAATTTTCAGTTCTCGAACAGCGAACGCGAACTTCCGCAAATGTTCGCGAACATGCGAACAGTGCGAACTGCCATAGACTTCAATAGACAGGCGAATTTTAAAAAACAAAGGGACTCCTTCTGGCCACAATAGTGATGGAAAAGCTGTTTCAAGGGGTCTAACACCTGGACTGTGGCATGCCGGAGGGGGATCCATGGCAAAACTCCCATGGAAAAATATCTAGTTGACGCAGAGTGTGGTAAGTTGTAATCGCAATGCGATTAATACAAGTTATATTAATCGCATTGTGATTACAACTTAGATCTGAGTTCCTAATGGTTGTATTGCTAGAATATAACGAAGATTGAGAATAGGAACCCAGCTCTAAGTTGAATTCGCAATGCGATTAATATAACCTGTATTAATCGCATTGCGACTACAACTACTAAGATGGATGCCATCCTTGCTTTTTGATGGGAGGTGGAGGGTCTGGGAGGGAGACTGATGTACTAGCCCTAAAAGGGCTTTTGGGGTGCTGTCAGGACGCAGTCCTTACAGCAGAGATCTGATGAGTCTTTCAGGACTGGAGTGGACACTGAATAAACTAGCCTAGCTATCAATTTCCTATTAAATCTCAGCAGCAGTTACACTGTCCCTCCTCTCACTAAGACTGCAGCTTCCGAATGAATCTAAAATGGATGCTGTGTCCAGGAGATGGGAGGGTCTGGGAGGGAGGGTATGCTAATTGGCTGGAATGTGTCTGCTGACTGTGAGGTACAGGGTCAAAGTTTACTCAATGATAGGGGTGGACCTAACATCGCATATGTTCGCCTCGCCGCGACGAACGCGCACAAGCTATGTTCGCCGGGAACTACTGCGGTGAATAGTTTGGGAGTTGGGACATCATATTTGCGAACTTAACTTAGAGATGGGTTCCTAATGGTTGTATTGCTAGAATATAACTAAGATTGGGAATTTAGCTCTATATTCTCAATCTTCGTTATATAATTCTAGCAATACAACCATTAGGAAACCCAGATCTGTTGAATTTGCAATGCGATTAATATAACCTGCATTAATCGCATTGCGACTCAACTTAGAGCTGAGTTCCTAATGGTTGTTGTATTGCTAGAATATACGCTATATTCTAGCAATACAACCATTAGGAACTCAGCTCTACGTTGTAATCGCAATGCGAATAATACTTACAATTATTAATCGCTTTGCGAATCCATTTAATGCCTCTATTTGATTGAATATGACGGTTGACTATGACTACCACCAATGTTCTGCTGCCCCGAGGCAAGATATCTGAACCTCCAGGGCCATTTGGGCGTTTTTGATAGAAAACGCATCAAAAACGCATTTGTGCTTTTTAATTTTTTAATTTTTTAGTTTAATTTTTGTGTATTTTGCCACATTTGGTTGCATATTTACATTTGGTATAGGCAAATATGGTAGTCTAGATCATTACTCTGCCCAAATCTATATTCAGCTACATGGCTTAGAAAATATGCTGTCAAACAATGATCCTAGGTTTTGGTATAGACACATGATCTAGACTACCATATTTGCCTATACCAAATGTAAATATGCAACCAAATGTGGCAAAATACACAAAAGAATAAACTAAAAATGAAAAATTATAAAACGCAGATGCGTTTTTATGCGTTTTATGCGTTTTCTATTAAAATGCCCAAATGGCCCCTGGGGTTCAGATATCTTGCTTTGGAGGCAGCAGAACGTTGGTGGTAGTCATAGTCAACCGTCATATACAATCAAACAGAGGCATCAAATGGATTCGCAAAGCTGATTAATAATTCTAAGTATTATTCGCATTACGATTATAACTTAAAGCTGAGTTCCTAATGGTTGTATTGCTAGAATATAACGTATATTCTAGCAATGCAACAACCATTAGGAACTCAGCTCTAAGTTGAATTCGCAATGCGATTAATGCAGGTTATATTAATCGCATTGCAAATTAACTTAGATCTGAGTTCCTAATGGTTTTATTGCTAGAATATAATGAAGATTGAGAATATAGTGCTATATTTGTTATCTTCGTTAATATATTCTAGCAATACAACCATTTGGAACTCAGATCTAAGTTGTAATCGCAATGCGAATAATACAGGTTATATTAATCGCATTGCGATTTACAATTACTAACACTGCAGCTTCAGAATGAATGTAAGATGGATCCTATCCTTGCGTTTAGATAGGAGGTGGGAGGGTCTGGGAGGGAGGGTATGCTGATTGGCTGGAATGTGTCTGCTGACTGTGAGGTACAGGGTCAAAGTTTGCTCAATGATAAAGTATAGGGGCGAACGCGAACATCGAATATGTTCGCCCGGCAGAGGCGAACGCGAACAAGCTATGTTCGCCGGGAACTGTTCGCCGGCGAATAGTTCGGGCCATCTCTAGTCCTGACTCCGCTCCGCCATGTTCCTGTTATTATTACCATAGATTTCAGGGCTGTGATATCAGCGTCGGTTCTGACTCCGCTCCGCCATCTTCCTGTTATTCCCATAGATTTCAGGACTGTGATATCAGCGTCAGTCCTGACTCCGCTCCGCCATGTTCCTGTTATTATTATCATAGATTTCAGGACTGTAATATCAGCGTTGGTTCTGACTCCGCTCCGCCATGTTCCTGTTATTACCATAGATTTCAGGGCTGTGATATCAGCATCAGTCCTGACTCCGCTCCGCCATGTTCCTGTTATTATTCCCATAGATTTCAGGGCTGTGATATCAGCGTCAGTTCTGACTCCGCTCCGCCATGTTCCTGTTATTATTCCCATAGATTTCAGGGCTGTGATATCAGCGTCAGTCCTGACTCCGCTCCGCCATGTTCCTGTTATTATTACCATAGATTTCAGGACTGTGATATCAGCGTCGGTTCTGACTCCGCTCCGCCATGTTCCTGTTATTACCATAGATTTCAGGACTGTGATATCAGCGTCAGTCCTGACTCCGCTCCGCCATGTTCCTGTTATTATTATCATAGATTTCAGGGCTGTGATATCAGCGTCAGTCCTGACTCCGCTCCGCCATGTTCCTGTTATTCCCATAGATTTCAGGGCTGTGATATCAGCGTCAGTCCTGACTCCGCTCCGCCATGTTCCTGTTATTATTACCATAGATTTCAGGGCTGTGATATCAGCGTCAGTTCTGACTCCGCTCCGCCATGTTCCTGTTATTATTCCATAGATTTCAGGGCTGTGATATCAGCGTCAGTCCTGACTCCGCTCCGCCATGTTCCTGTTATTATTCCCATAGATTTCAGGGCTGTGATATCAGCGTCAGTCCTGACTCCGCTCCGCCATGTTCCTGTTATTATTCCCATAGATTTCAGGGCTGTGATATCAGCGTCAGTTCTGACTCCGCTCCGCCATGTTCCTGTTATTATTCCATAGATTTCAGGGCTGTGATATCAGCGTCAGTCCTGACTCCGCTCCGCCATGTTCCTGTTATTACCATAGATTTCAGGACTGTGATATCAGCGTCAGTTCTGACTCCGCTCCGCCATGTTCCTGTTATTATTCCCATAGATTTCAGGGCTGTGATATCAGCGTCGGTTCTGACTCCGCTCCGCCATGTTCCTGTTATTATTCCCATAGATTTCAGGGCTGTGATATCAGCGTCAGTTCTGACTCCGCTCCGCCATGTTCCTGTTATTACCATAGATTTCAGGGCTGTGATATCAGCGTCAGTCCTGACTCCGCTCCGCCATGTTCCTGTTATTATTCCCATAGATTTCAGGGCTGTGATATCAGCGTCAGTTCTGACTCCGCTCCACCATGTTCCTGTTATTCCCATAGATTTCAGGGCTGTGATATCAGTGTCAGTCCTGACTCCGCTCCGCCATGTTCTTGTTATTATTACCATAGATTTCAGGACTGTGATATCAGCGTCAGTTCTGACTCCGCTCCGCCATGTTCCTGTTATTATTACCATAGATTTCAGGACTGTGATATCAGCGTCAGTCCTGACTCTGCTCCGCCATGTTCCTGTTATTATTCCCATAGATTTCAGGGCTGTGATATCAGTGTCAGTTCTGACTCCGCTCCGCCATGTTCCTGTTATTATTATCATAGATTTCAGGGCTGTGATATCAGCATCAGTCCTGACTCCGCTCCGCCATGTTCCTGTTATTATTACCATAGATTTCAGGGCTGTGATATCAGCGTCAGTTCTGACTCCGCTCCGCCATGTTCCTGTTATTACCATAGATTTCAGGGCTGTGATATCAGTGTCAGTCCTGACTCCGCTGCGCCATGTTCCTGTTATTACCATAGATTTCAGGACTGTGATATCAGCGTCAGTTCTGACTCCGCTCCGCCATGTTCCTGTTATTACCATAGATTTCAGGGCTGTGATATCAGCATCAGTCCTGACTCCGCTCCGCCATGTTCCTGTTATTATTCCCATAGATTTCAGGGCTGTGATATCAGCATCAGTCCTGACTCCGCTCCGCCATGTTCCTGTTATTATTCCCATAGATTTCAGGGCTGTGATATCAGCATCAGTCCTGACTCCGCTCCGCCATGTTCCTGTTATTTTCCCATAGATTTCAGGGCTGTGATATCAGCATCAGTCCTGACTCCGCTCCGCCATGTTCCTGTTATTATTCCCATAGATTTCAGGGCTGTGATATCAGCGTTGGTTCTGACTCTGCTCCGCCATGTTCCTGTTATTACCATAGATTTCAGGGCTGTGATATCAGCGTCAGTCCTGACTCCGCTCCGCCAGTTTCCTGTTATTACCATAGATTTCAGGGCTGTGATATCAGCGTCAGTCCTGACTCCGCTCCGCCATGTTCCTGTTATTACCATTGATTTCAGGGCTGTGATATCAGCGTTGGTTCTGACTCTGCTCCGCCATGTTCCTGTTATTACCATAGATTTCAGGGCTCTGATATCAGTGTCAGTTCTGACTCCGCTCCGCCATGTTCCTGTTATTATTCCTATAGATTTCAGGGCTGTGATATCAGCATCAGTCCTGACTCCGCTCCGCCATGTTCCTGTTATTATTCCCATAGATTTCAGGGCTGTGATATCAGCGTCAGTCCTGACTCCGCTCCGCCATGTTCCTGTTATTATTATCATAGATTTCAGAGCTGTGATATCAGTGTCAGTCCTGACTCCGCTCCGCCATGTTCCTGTTATTACCATAGATTTCAGGGCTGTGATATCAGCGTCAGTCCTGACTCCGCTCCGCCATGTTCCTGTTATTATTACAATAGATTTCAGGACTGTGATATCAGGGTCTGTTCTGACTCCGCTCCGCCATGTTCCTGTTATTATTCCCATAGATTTCAGGGCTGTGATATCAGCGTCAGTTCTGACTCCGCTCCGCCATGTTCCTGTTATTACCATAGATTTCAGGGCTGTGATATCAGCGTCAGTCCTGACTCCGCTCCGCCATGTTCCTGTTATTATTCCCATAGATTTCCAGGGCTGTGATATCAGCGTCAGTCCTGACTCCGCTCCGCCATGTTCCTGTTATTACCCATAGATTTCAGGGCTGTGATATCAGCGTCAGTCCTGACTCCGCTCCGCCATGTTCCTGTTATTATTCCCATAGATTTCAGGGCTGTGATATCAGCGTCAGTTCTGACTCCGCTCCGCCATGTTCCTGTTATTATTCCCATAGATTTCAGGGCTGTGATATCAGCGTCAGTCCTGACTCCGCTCCGCCATGTTCCTGTTATTATTCCCATAGATTTCAGGGCTGTGATATCAGCGTCAGTTCTGACTCCGCTCCGCCATGTTCCTGTTATTATTCCATAGATTTCAGGGCTGTGATATCAGCGTCAGTTCTGACTCCGCTCCGCCATGTTCCTGTTATTATTCCCATAGATTTCAGGGCTGTGATATCAGCGTCAGTTCTGACTCCGCTCCGCCATGTTCCTGTTATTATTCCCATAGATTTCAGGGCTGTGATATCAGCGTCAGTTCTGACTCCGCTCCGCCATGTTCCTGTTATTATTCCCATAGATTTCAGGGCTGTGATATCAGCGTCAGTCCTGACTCCGCTCCGCCATGTTCCTGTTATTACCATAGATTTCAGGGCTGTGATATCAGCGTCAGTCCTGACTCCGCTCCGCCATGTTCCTGTTATTACCATAGATTTCAGGACTGTGATATCAGCGTCAGTCCTGACTTCGCTCCGCCATGTTCCTGTTATTCCCATAGATTTCAGGGCTGTGATATCAGCGTCAGTCCTGACTCCGCTCCGCCATGTTCCTGTTATTATTCCCATAGATTTCAGGGCTGTGATATCAGCGTCAGTCCTGACTCCGCTCCGCCATGTTCCTGTTATTATTCCCATAGATTTCAGGGCTGTGATATCAGCGTCAGTCCTGACTCCGCTCCGCCATGTTCCTGTTATTACCCATAGATTTCAGGGCTGTGATATCAGCGTCAGTCCTGACTCCGCTCCGCCATGTTCCTGTTATTATTCCCATAGATTTCAGGGCTGTGATATCAGCGTCAGTCCTGACTCCGCTCCGCCATGTTCCTGTTATTATTCCCATAGATTTCAGGGCTGTGATATCAGCGTCAGTTCTGACTCCGCTCCGCCATGTTCTTGTTATTGCCATAGATTTCAGGGCTGTGATATCAGCGTCAGTTCTGACTCCGCTCCGCCATGTTCCTGTTATTATTACCATAGATTTCAGGGCTGTGATATCAGTGTCAGTCCTGACTCCGCTCCGCCATGTTCCTGTTATTACCCATAGATTTCAGGGCTGTGATATCAGCGTCAGTTCTGACTCCGCTCCGCCATGTTCCTGTTATTATTCCCATAGATTTCAGGGCTGTGATATCAGCGTCAGTTCTGACTCCGCTCCGCCATGTTCCTGTTATTATTCCCATAGATTTCAGGGCTGTGATATCAGCGTCAGTCCTGACTCCGCTCCGCCATGTTCCTGTTATTATTCCCATAGATTTCAGGGCTGTGATATCAGCGTCAGTTCTGACTCCGCTCCGCCATGTTCCTGTTATTACCATAGATTTCAGGGCTGTGATATCAGCGTCAGTTCTGACTCCGCTCCGCCATGTTCCTGTTATTATTCCCATAGATTTCAGGGCTGTGATATCAGCGTCAGTCCTGACTCCGCTCCGCCATGTTCCTGTTATTCCCATAGATTTCAGGGCTGTGATATCAGCGTCAGTCCTGACTCCGCTCCGCCATGTTCCTGTTATTATTCCCATAGATTTCAGGGCTGTGATATCAGCGTCAGTCCTGACTCCGCTCCGCCATGTTCCTGTTATTATTCCCATAGATTTCAGGGCTGTGATATCAGCGTCAGTTCTGACTCAGCTCCGCCATGTTCCTGTTATTATTACCATAGATTTCAGGGCTGTGATATCAGTGTCAGTCCTGACTCCGCTCCGCCATGTTCCTGTTATTCCCATAGATTTCAGGGCTGTGATATCAGTATCAGTTCTGACTCCGCTCCGCCATGTTCCTGTTATTATTCCCATAGATTTCAGGACTGTGATATCAGCGTCAGTTCTGACTCCGCTCCGCCATGTTCCTGTTATTATTCCCATAGATTTCAGGGCTGTGATATCAGCGTCAGTCCTGACTCCGCTCCGCCATGTTCCTGTTATTATTCCCATAGATTTCAGGGCTGTGATATCAGCGTCAGTTCTGACTCCGCTCCGCCATGTTCCTGTTATTGCCATAGATTTCAGGACTGTGATATCAGCGTCAGTTCTGACTCCGCTCCGCCATGTTCCTGTTATTATTCCCATAGATTTCAGGGCTGTGATATCAGCGTCAGTCCTGACTTCGCTCCGCCATGTTCCTGTTATTCCCATAGATTTCAGGGCTGTGATATCAGCGTCAGTTCTGACTCCGCTCCGCCATGTTCCTGTTATTATTCCCATAGATTTCAGGGCTGTGATATCAGCGTCAGTTCTGACTCCGCTCCGCCATGTTCCTGTTATTATTATCATAGATTTCAGGGCTGTGATATCAGCGTCGGTCCTGACTCTGCTCTGTCATGTTCCTGTTATTTGTGAGGGTAGTAAAAGTCACGTGTGCAGAACAACAAGAAAATGAAAATCTCACATTTTGACGCCATTGGTGTCGGGGAACACAGTTTTAAGTCCCAAACCCACAACCCTTTTTGCCCCCATAAACTTGGCCGGTATTTTCTGCTGGTTACCCTAGGGCCTAGGCTGAGCTGCACTGTCTGCTGGAGTGTGACCTCCTGTCTTATTCTCTGCTGCTCACCTTCATACTTTACACTGCATCTCATTTGCACCTATAATTGCTAGTCTCATATATAATCTGCCCACCAGGTCTCTGCGCACCAGGTCTCTGCCCACCAGGTCTCTGCCCACCAGGTCTCTGCCCACCAGGTCTCTGCCCACCAGGTCTCTGCCCACCAGGTCTCTGCCCACCAGGTCTCTGCCCACATTAGGACGGGCTGCATTATCTGGAAGCAGAAGACGATTATCTGTAAAATAGTTTTTATTTCTGAGATGAAACAAATCACGGATACACAGAATGGGAATGATCGATGAGACTCGTTCGGAACCTGGCGCTTTACAAGACACATGACGACGCGGCGGCGTTCTCTGAGGAGGAATGTAAACAAGTTCTGAGCTTATATAAAAAATATGGTGCATTTATTCCGTTATACAGTATGAAACCGCCGCCGTGAACGCGTTACCCTCCCCCACCACCATCTTGGTGTACATAAAATAAAGAGAACAAAAATATTTTCTTTTTGGCTTTTTTTCCCACCTGCTTAACTAACATTCTCTGGAAGTCATGTAAACGCTCTGGTTACGGTCGCACAATCGCCGCCGTTTGATATCATGTCCCTGAGTGACGCAATGACGGCCTTCTCTTAGCTTAATATATAGAATAAGAGAAGCCGCAGAAAACACTGGAGGTCCAGCAAAAATCTAAGAAAAAAAAAAAAAGTCCACCGGCTGCACGCTCACTCCATGGCTTGGGCTACAGCATCTGGAATGTTCACTGGTGACGTGAAACGCATCCGTGGGAGAAACTGATATTCGTGAAACGTGGCATCAATGTATCAGGAGCCACTCATAGAAATAAGGCACAAAGGCGGCCCATCCATGGAAGAGGAGCCATTGATCTCCCTGCGTATGGGCCGTGGCGCAGCACTGAGCCGCGCTATGGTGTGACTGGGAAGCTGCAGCTGTCCCTTCCGTAAAGCGAGTCGGAATTAGCGCAGTGGCACTGTGATGGGAGCGCACGCTGTACAATGCCAACAAACGTGCACCTTGTGCCTCCGCACGGTTCCCTACGAACAGCTGGGCTACAACGGGGGAGGGGGGACGAGTACAGAACATTAAATAATCTCCATTTTTGGCATAATCACAGTACGGAGGGAAGGTCGGAGCACAACCCGATAATCTCTCAAATAATCTCACGCAACGAGCGGTCTGATGGAGGTGCATGGGCTGCCGCAGAAAACAAGGTGGGGGGTCCAGCGTCTCACTGACAGGTTAATCTCATTTTGAGGTGCTATAACCCTTTTCCATCTTCCGTCCTCCTTTTCCTGTTTTTCTTAAAGGGAACCGCTCACCTGGAACGGCCAATTAACGTTTCCTAAAGAGGTTGTGCAGAATTACGAAAATATGGTGGCTACTGGTCGAAAACCGCGCACCTCAATAGAGCTAAGGTGCAATACCCGACACAACCTGTGGAAGAGGGGAGCGCTGTGTTCAGGAAAGCGGCCATGTTTTTGTAATCCTACACAAGCTGGGTTGTCTGAGATAATGAGATATATCTCCAATATCCCGCCTGCTGTCATCCCTTTCTCCAGGGCCGTTCTCTGCCCCTCCATTATACCGGCACATCACTACTGCAGTCTGTAAACCAAACACAACTGGCGGCGCAGAGAACGGCGATGGAGGAGAAGGGGAGTACGTCATCTATTTTTGACAACATTTAGGGACATTGGTAAAATTTCTAATTATCTCAGACAACCCCCCGAAATCTTATTGATGCTTTATTTAGTAGAGGGCGGAGCTGCACCCACTAAATCCCCCCGAAGCACCAATCAGAGGGCTGCAAAATGTTTCATTACAAAAGCTCCTCCCCCTAGGAGCTCTCTCGATCTTTCTCTAGAGTCACATGACACTTCTGCGCAGGTAAGATTTACTTTTCGTCCTCCTGATTGGCTCTTGTGCCGGTATTCAGTGGGGGTCACTGTATTACTTGGGCTTGGATACCAAATGTCACGTTATAAAGAACCAGATCTGGAGAACATTTCCCTTTAAATAAACTAGGGGGACATAACGAATGAAGTATTCCTAATACAGTGCGGTCTGGGGAGACATGGCAGATCTTCCTTCATGGCAGTAAGAAGTAATCCTTGTGGTCAGATTGTCGGCATTCAAATAAAGGGCGTGATGAGAGGCATCACCCCCGATCATTCTCATCTAGTCCCATCTACCTTGCTGCAATGTCATGGGCTGTGCGAGGGAAGAACATAAAGTGAGGAGGATTCTGGGTGAAATCATTCAGTTATCGGATACCTGGAGTCAGGGGGTAAAGTACAGCACCGCCCACCGACAAGAGCGACCATGGTGCACAGAACTTAAAGGGCATCTCCACCTGGGAACCAGTGCACTACGGCAGGTGTAAGATGCACTGAAGATCAGGGGGTCATTATACAGGGCCTTGGGGAATCCATGTAGGGTGGCCTTTTTACAGTGGATTTGAGCGTAGGGTAGGGTTCCTACAAATAGAGGCGCAGGGCCCTGGACAACTGAGGGTGCAAAGCCTTCATACAATACACTAGATATTAGGGGTGCAGGAGGATCTTCATACATTATACATGTTACTGCACTGGACATCAGGCGTACAGGGTCTTCATACAGTGCACTGGACATCAGGGGTAATGGGTCTTCATACAGTGCACTGGACATCAGGGGTGAGGGTCTTCATACAGTGCACTGGACATCAGGGGTACAGGGTCTTCATACAGTGCACTGGACATCAGGGGTACAGGGTCTTCATACAGTGCACTGGACATCAGGGGTACAGGGTCTTCATACAGTGCACTGGACATCAGGGGTGAGGGTCTTCATACAGTGCACTGGACATCAGGGGTACAGGGTCTTCATACAGTGCACTGGACATCAGGGGTGAGGGTCTTCATACAGTGCACTGGACATCAGGGGTACAGGGTCTTCATACAGTGCACTGGACATCAGGGGTACAGGGTCTTCATACAGTGCACTGGACATCAGGGGTGCAGGGTCTTCACACAGTGCACTGGACATCAGGGGTGAGGGTCTTCACACAGTGCACTGGACATCAGGGGTGCAGGATCTTCATACAGTGCACTGGACATCAGGATCTTCATACAGTGCACTGAACATCAGGATCTTCATACAGTGCACTGAACATTAGGGGTTCGGGGTTTTCATACAGTGCACTGAACATTAGGGGTTCGGGGTTTTCATACAGTGCACTGGACATCAGGATCTTCATACAGTGCACTGAACATTAGGGGTTCGGGGTTTTCATACAGTGCACTGGACATCAGGATCTTCATACAGTGCACTGGACATCAGGATCTTCATACAATGCACTGAACATCAGGATCTTCATACAGTGCACTGAACATCAGGATCTTCATACAGTGCACTGAACATTAGGGGTTCGGGGTTTTCATACAGTGCACTGAACATTAGGGGTTCGGGGTTTTCATACAGTGCACTGGACATCAGGATCTTCATACAGTGCACTGAACATTAGGGGTTCGGGGTTTTCATACAGTGCACTGGACATCAGGATCTTCATACAGTGCACTGAACATTAGGGGTTCGGGGTTTTCATACAGTGCACTGGACATCAGGGGTGCACTGGACATCAGGATCTTCATACAGTGCACTGGGACAGGTCCTCCTGGGCCCTGGAGGGTGGGAGCTGCAGTGCACTGGAGGGATCAGCTTTAGAGTTCTTCCTTCTTCTTCCCGAGTTTGCCGTGGTCCTTCTCTCTGAGCGACCGTATGAAGGAAACAAACGCAGACTCCTGAATGACAGAAGAGACAGAATTATTGAGTCGCCCTCCCCGATCCCCTCCATACAGAGCGGCACTCACCGAGCGCTCCCCGTTGTATTTCTCCGTGAATTTTCCATAGTTGTAGTAGGCGTAGGTGGGGAAGCCCTCCACTCCCTCCTGCTTACACAGAGCCTGGTTCTTCTCTTTGGTGCAGTCAACCGCGGCGTATGCGATCTGGAACACGAAGCAACGTGTCAGCTGACTGGGTCATGTGACTGCGATTAAAGCCCCCCCCTCAATAACACTGGGGGAACGGATTCTCTCACTATACTCCATGGGAAATTCTATAAACAAAATCTTCCTGCTGAAATTTTTTTGCATAAAAATCCCCACAAAAACTGCCCATGTGAAAGTGACCCTAAAACTCCCCCGTGGGCCCCTCCCCCACAGCATCATTACAGCTTATAATTACGGGGTTAACGCTGCCTGTTGGTCACAATGTATCGGGTGTGGACTGCGACCGGATACAATGTTTCCAGCTCCAGAATAAGCAGAGTTTTGGGGAAAATCTAAAAAATAATTTGCATTTAAAAGTTACAAAACAAAGAATCCCGTGTAAGAAAGCGTCGGATGGCGGCAGAGCGCGGTCTCGTGAACCAGAACCTCAGCCAAGGGGGGCGACAGTCTGCAAAAACATCTGGTCATTTACTGTAGGATCAGACGCGGCGTGACGCCGTCCACAAATACCGGGGTGACTAATCTCCAAACACCAGAGACGAGCGGCGCCGGCAGCGTCTGAACCCAACCCGAAAATGTACCGTAACATTGTCCCTCGACTGATGAGACCGGTTCTGGTAATCCGTGCGTCCTTAAACCGATCAGATCCGGACTATTGGTCTCCAGGTGTTTGGGAAACTACAACTCCCAGCATGCCCCAGCACCCAAAGGCTCCTGGAGGCTTCCCTTCCAGGTCTAGATTCATACAAATCTCAGTCTTTGTGTTTCAACTCCTCACTATCTGCAAGATCTCTCCTTGCTGTCAGTGAATGGGAACATTCTTGTACAGACGTTGTATTTCTCACAGCTGAGGCTTTGTCACAATGTATCAGTGCTGGCAATCCTGTGTGAGATGCACAAGACTCTGTCCGCGACTCTCAGGCTTCCTTATACAAAAACGTAGGCTGTGCGGGAAGCTTTTCAGATGTAGTCCATTCACTGACGGCAAGGAGAAGTCTTGAAAATGATGCGTCCATGTTCACAAGACGGAGAACTTGGCGGACGTGGAGTCTTGGGCCGACGCTTGGATTTCTGCTGCAGATTCCGCCTCATTCAGCCAAACGATCCCACAGCAAGGATCTGCACATGGCGGATTTCTGTGGCGGAAAAATCTGCGAGTGTGAACTAGTGCACAGAATTCCCATTTCCGAAGATATTGGTGAAACCTGCATGAAAACGTGTGTGAACTTGGCCTGAGCCAGAGACCCCCCGACCTGTGGCTCTCCACCTGCTGTATAACTACAACTCCCATAATGCCCTGCTAATGCAGGCTGTCCCCGATGAGAGTTATAGTTTTGCAACAGCTGGGAAGCGACAGGTTTGGGAACATTACCCTGAGGAGTGCTTCACGAAGGAGAAACACACTAGACCAGTAGCGTCGGGTGTCCGATTTTCTGCCGGCAGACTCGCCCCCCGCCCTGCACTCACCTTCCGGTCTTCTTTGAATTCCTCCGCCGCGGTCGTAAAATCAGGAATTGAGTTTTTGCAGTGAGGACACCCTGAAAACGGAGGAGACGGTTATCCGCCAGCACAACGCTCAATGTATCACATAGAATACTACAGATCAGTTCTCTGGGGGACGCCTGCAGTATAAAGAATGGAGGCTGTCATACTGGTTGACACGGGTCCATTCTACAGACATTTAATTACATTTTCTAATATTGTCTCTACCTTAGATTCCATTACATCGAGAGGATTAGTCCGCAGAGGATAGGACCCTGGACAAAGCCAGGACAATGAGAATAAAAACCTCCCTGCTTTACACTTCAGGATACATCAAGAGAAACAATTTCTGTGTGTGGTTAGATCTGACAACCCCCCAACAATCAGCTGTTGTCGCCAGGAGATCCTGCATCTATCGGCCTCTGCAGGAGAAATGAGACATTACATGGTAGCTGTCCAATAGGAGGCGCAGGGAGACCCCCAATCATAATAAGCGCAGATATATCCACTTACAGTTATCTGATTAAAGTGTGATAGTTCAGCAGATTCAGGAAAAAATAATATATACACACACTATACGGTATATACTGGAAGACCCTGTATGGTATATATACACACATTATACGGTATATACTGGATGACGCTGTATGGTATATATATATATTATACGGTATATACTGGATGACGCTGTATGGTATATATATATATTATACGGTATATACTGGATGACGCTGTATGGTATATATATATTATACGGTATATACTGGATGACGCTGTATGGTATATATATATATTATACGGTATATACTGGATGACGCTGTATGGTATATATATATTATACGGTATATACTGGAAGACCCTGTATGGTATATATATATATATTATACGGTATATACTGGATGACCCTGTATGGTATATATATATTATACGGTATATACTGGAAGACCCTGTATGGTATATATATATATATTATACGGTATATACTGGATGACGCTGTATGGTATATATATATATACATTATACGGTATATACTGGATGACGCTGTATGGTATATATACATTATACGGTATATACTGGAAGACCCTGTATGGTATATATATATTATACGGTATATACTGGATGACGCTGTATGGTATATATACACATTATACGGTATATACTGGATGACGCTGTATGGTATATATATATTATACGGTATATACTGGAAGACCCTGTATGGTATATATACACATTATACGGTATATACTGGATGACCCTGTATGGTATATATATATTATACGGTATATACTGGAAGACCCTGTATGGTATATATATATTATACGGTATATACTGGAAGACCCTGTATGGTATATATATATTATACGGTATATACTGGAAGACCCTGTATGGTATATATATTATACGGTATATACTGGATGACCCTGTATGGTATATATATATTATACGGTATATACTGGATGACGCTGTATGGTATATATATATTATACGGTATATACTGGAAGACCCTGTATGGTATATATACACATTATACGGTATATACTGGATGACCCTGTATGGTATATATATATTATACGGTATATACTGGAAGACCCTGTATGGTATATATATATTATACGGTATATACTGGATGACGCTGTATGGTATATATATATTATACGGTATATACTGGAAGACCCTGTATGGTATATATATATTATACGGTATATACTGGAAGACCCTGTATGGTATATATATTATACGGTATATACTGGATGACCCTGTATGGTATATATATATTATACGGTATATACTGGATAACGCTGTATGGTATA
Source organism: Bufotes viridis (assembly GCA_033119425.1). NCBI lineage: Eukaryota > Metazoa > Chordata > Amphibia > Anura > Bufonidae > Bufotes > Bufotes viridis. The sequence goes on from CM065595.1 coordinate 159,763,113, forward strand.
TATATATTATACGGTATATACTGGATGACGCTGTATGGTATATATATTATACGGTATATACTGGATGACGCTGTATGGTATATATATATTATACGGTATATACTGGAAGACCCTGTATGGTATATATACACATTATACGGTATATACTGGATAACGCTGTATGGTATATATATATTATACGGTATATACTGGATGACGCTGTATGGTATATATATTATACGGTATATACTGGATGACGCTGTATGGTGTATATATATATTATACGGTATATACTGGATGACGCTGTATGGTATATATACATACCGTACTATATACACTGGATGAGATCATATAATATACATACACGATATATACAGGCGCCATCATCCGCACACCAATGCCACGAATACCACCCCCCACCGCGGGAACAGCCAGAGCGCTGGACTTCTGTCGGATTAGCAGGATTCCCAGATGATGGGTGCTGGATTAGAGGACAGTCGTTGTAATCTGCCGCCCGCTCCTCTTTAGCCGTCAGCCCCTCGCCGTCTCGCAGTAATAGGGTCGGCTGCACTCATCTGACACTCTCCTCCCTGATCGCTTCTGACAGATGACGATAAAACTAATTGCCCCGTCCTGTGAATCGTGCGACCAGGGGTGGTAACGCCGGACGCTTCCAGGCCTGCGGGACACCAGGCACGCTGTACATAAAGCGGCGTGACAAATGAGGAGCCATCATGATGAATCGCCGGCGCTGCAGCCTTCAGGTCTCAGACAATTAACTGTAATTACGCTGCCGACAGCCGGTGAACGGACGGCGCCGCCGCTAATTGGAGAGATATCAGCGAACAAAGCAGAATCCGAATAGTTATTGTAAAGGACTTTCATGGAATGAGGGGGGAGGGGAAGGCAACAAGGGGTTAATAAACGTCTGTATGTGCAAAATGGGAATAAAAAGGACGTTAATGGCCGGAGGAAAAGCGAATTCTCCTGATCAGAGCAGTGAGCGGATGGGCCGCCACTGCCGACTCTGGAGCAATGGAGAAGAGGCCGACACCCACTCTGCCGCCACTGCCGACTCTGGAGCGATGGAGAAGAGGCCGACACCCACTCTGCCGCCACCGCCGACTCTGGAGCAATGGAGAAGAGGCCGCCGCCCGCTCTGCCGCCACCGCAGACTCTGGAGCAACGGAGAAGAGGCTGACACCCGCTCTGCCGCCACCGCAGACTCTGGAGCAATGGAGAAGAGGCCACCGCCGACTCTGGAGCAATGGATAAGAGGCTGCCGCCCGCTCTGCCGCCACCGCCGACTCTGGAGCAATGGATAAGAGGCCGCCGCCCGCTCTGCTGCCACCGCCGACTATGGAGCAATGGAGAAGAGGCTGACGCCCGCTCTGCCGCCACCGCCAACTCTGGAGCAATGGAGAAGAGGCTGCCGCCCGCTCTGCCGCCACCGCCGACTCTGGAGCAATGGAGAAGAGGCTGACGCCTGCTCTGCCGCCACCGCCGACTCTGGAGCAATGGAGAAGAGGCTGACGCCTGCTCTGCCGCCACCGCCGACCCTGGAGCAATGGAGAAGAGGCTGACACCCGCTCTGCCGCTACCGCCGACTCTGGAGCAATGGAGAAAAGGCTGACGCCCGCTCTGCCGCTACCGCCGACTCTGGAGCAATGGAGAAGAGGCTGACGCCCGCTCTGCTGCCACCGCCGACTCTGGAGCAATGGAGAAGAAGCTGACGCCCGCTCTGCTGCCACCTCTTCTCCGCAACCAGGTGAGGGCTCTGTTCTGTGACACTAGAGGGGGCGCCACTGCTGAGAAACGCACTTCTTATATATCTCTCCATTCACATCAAGAGCAGCTTTCAGATTCTCACAGGTCACAGATACAAAAAAGAAATTCTACCCCAATCCCTCACCCACCGCCATCACAGCCAAGATCCCACAATGCACTGCTCTCCGGTTACAGGAAAGCTGCAGAACTGTGAATGCAGCTCTGGAGGAGACTAGAGCACGAGGATCATCACTGTAATATTTCATTAACCGTCTCACCATTTTCAAGATCTCTGCTTTCTGACAACACATTCTGACCCAGTCCTGTTCACACAGCTGCCGATGGCTCGTTACACTGTATCACTGGAAACGCATCAGAACTTGCTGAAACACTGTAACAAAAATATCAGCAGTCTCAGCAGCACTTGTTTTCAGTTGATTAATGGAAGTGTTTCCATTCACCGATGGCAAGTAGAGATCTTGAAAATCATAAAGTAGATGACCCATAAGATCAGCAATTTGCAGAATTTTTGAGGATATCTAAACTAAAAACTGGACGAACCCTTTAAATCCTGGATCGGTAGGTGGACCTGTGTAGTCCGGTATCCTCCATCGTTCGCAGATCACAAGGACCGCACGCCTGGCCTGACAACATGAAGGGTTAACCGGCTGCTCAGACTTCACTCCGGACACGCGGTGGATTGTTACAAATCCGATAATCCCCTGCATTAGGGATCAGACGCGTTTTAAGGCCGCACTTACAATCCCATAGAGGAGGCAGCGCAGATGTCTTCACATCAAACAGAAATACATCCAGGATGCTGCACTGAGCTCACAGCCGCCTGACGCCCCCTGCTGGTGGGAACACTGCCCGAGAATAAAGCAGGGGGGGGGGGGGGCACCTGAAAACAGAAAGAAAACCACAAGGGCCCAGAAACTAAAACCTCTGCAAACCATTCTGCACCAGGTCCCAGCTCTGCTTGTTGTCAGTGTATGGGAACACTACTCTTAACAAGCACAATGTACACCAGAGTCTGGGGTCTGATGTCATTCCAGGGGTCTTTTCTGGAGTCTGAATGAATGTTGGGGTCTGCAGCATGAATACATTTAGGGGTCTGGTGTGGAGTATCAACCAAGTTTAGGGGTTCTGGAGTCTGAATACATTTTAGGGTTCTGCGTATGAATTAAAGGGGCCCTCTCCCCGCTCCCGACATGTCTGGTTTAGTAGCTTCATGCACTCCCCATGTAATAACAGTTCTGGAGCTTCTATTCTTATGGCTCTACACTATGCTGTTCCTCTATTATTACTGCTAGAAGCTATGAATGAATTGCTAGCAGTCTGCAGTAAGGGTACAGAGGGGTGGTAACAAGTTGGTGGTGTGTCCCTGCAAAGTCTGACAATGGCAGCACTGATTGGATAGAGTGAGTCCTTGCAGGGGCACACCCCCTAACTGGTTACTGCTAGCAATTCATTCATAACTTCTAGTAGGAATAATAAAGGAATGGCACAATATAGAGCCATAAGAATGGATGCTGCAGAATTGTTATTACATGGAGAGTGCATGAAGCTTAACACAGGCAGGTCAGGAGCAGGGGGGGAGGTCCTCCTTAAATTTAGGGGAGCTGATGAAATTTAGGAATCTTTACTAAAACCAGTGAAGTCTCCACCTGCCCAGTGCTATCTGAGTAGGATGAGCTCAGGATTGTTCATGTGCTCCCATTCACTGAAAGCAAGCAGAGGCCCTGACAATGTTTTCGGCAGACTGCCTATAGAGTAACAGGCTGATATTTCAGCAGAGTCCGAGTAACATCGCCATAAATCCGCTTAGAATTCATCACAAAGGGCGCGACTCGCTGATAAAAGCAGCGCAGCGCTCAGGGTGGGGGCTGCGGATCCGCACACGTTCCATGTTCGCTGCTTTGCTTGGGGCAGATAATCTCCTTATGTGAAGCCCCCGGCTGACGGGAATGGATTCAGGATTCTATTTGTTCAGTTCTTATAATTGGACACAAAGCAAATCCACAAAGAACTAAAACAAACTGTACCTGATAGGGGCTGTAATACCGCCGAATCCCCTGCGCCGCGCCGATTACACAGAGTCACAGCGAAAAGGCTACGTCGGAGCTCGTGAGCGATTCTCTCGGGATGTGCTTATGGAAATGGAATTTAAAGGGGTTATCCAGACTTTTACAAGCGATTCAAGATCTCTGCTTGCTGTCCGTGAACTGCTTACATCCAGAGGTAGAATACCATACTGATAGATTTTACATGCACTAATACATTGTAACAAACTGTCAGGACAGCTGCTGATGTATTTAGAATCTCCAGATTTATGAACAGCAAGCAGAGATTTTGAAAATGTAAAAACCTGAAGCCCTGCAGACCTCTTCAGGATGTGATATTAACATAGGACTGCACCGGCTGTTAACCTTCCCTGCGCAGCCTTACGCTGGAGGATCAGATTTACTTCGCAGCAATATCCATTAGGCGGTATAAATACACAGAGACGTCTTCCTGACACACCATAACGGAATACAGCTCTATAAATCTCCCCGCTAGTAAAGAGCTGGCTGGAGAGATCGTAAACTTTAAGAGGATTTCACTAGATCTGGCTGATTTCACAGAATATACTGTGGGTGATGGCACTGCGGGGTGGGGGCGTGTCCTCCGCACGTTCAGCACCGGGATCATCCGGGCTCGGGTTTCATCATCATGATGTCTAGATGTAAAAGTCCAGCATCTCAAACTGATCGGGGGTTACACTACATCTTATGCTCCAGTCACATCCAAAGCTGCTGCACTGCTGACGATAGGACGAATAAAGTTGAGATTTTCAAACTTCTGAATAAATAACTGAGCTGCGGCTCTGCACGACAATCCTCTGTGAGCTATACCGATCAGCAACCAGATGTCCTGATCGTTTGTTACAATGTGTCAGTCCGTAGCTCAGGATGTTTAGCTTACAGAGGATCGTCAGGATTGGATACACTGTAACAAACCGTCAGCTGTGAGTAGTATTAGGTCAAGACTGGTATTCAGCATCTGGCCATGTTTGCTGCGCCCGCTCATTCTCATGATGGGTGCAGGATCGGAGGTCGGACCCCCATGATCATGAAGTGATGACATATCCTAGCGGCAATAAGACAGAGGACCCCGTAAAACTTTAGAAAGAAGGAAACCAATGTGAAAGCTCTTACAAGGGGCGTAGAACATGACGAGCGCGTGCTTCTTCTTCTTTAGGGTCTCTCTGAAGTCGTCTCCCAGGAGGTGGAGCACGCTCGATGGCTTGTCCTCCCATGCCGGTTCTGGAGGAGGCGGGGCTTCGGGACTGCGAAAAACAGAAGTCTACGTGATTTACGGACTCACTATGACACCCAGCAGACGGTGACCGCACTCATACACGTACCTGCGCATGAACTCCAGGATCTTCTGCTCGGTGCGCAGGTGTGGCACCGTGTACTTCTCCTCCCCGTCCTCAAAATACTTCATGGTCGGGAACCCAGAGACGTGGAACCTCTCGGCCAGAGATCTGTGGACGGTGGCGTCCACGGCCGCCAAGACACCGGGGCCCTGAAAAAGCCAAGAGAGCAGGTCAGCGCTGAGAGCGGGGGCTGGGAACAGCTGCTAATCAGTGTCACTGACAACAGCAGAAACTGCAACAGAGTAACAGAAGGTTGTCACATTGTAACTGGAGAGAAGGGGCATTATATGACACGCTACAGCGCTGCACAGTAATACCGCACAGTACTAAACCGGGGGGGGGGACAGGATAAGGACACTCGGGGGGCAGGATAAGACACTCGGGGGCAGGATAAGGACACTCGGAGGGGCAGGATAAGGACACTCGGGGGGCAGGATAAGGACACTCGGGGGACAGGATAAGGACACTCGGGGGACAGGATAAGGACACTTGGGGACAGGATAAGGACACGCGGGGGGACAGGATAAGGACACTCGGGGGACAGGATAAGGACACTCGGGGGACAGGATAAGGACACTCGGGGGACAGGATAAGGACACTCGGGGGACAGGATAAGGACACTCGGGGGGACAGGATAAGGACACTCGGGGACAGGATAAGAGACACTCGGGGGAACAGGATAAGGACACTCGGGGGGACAGGATAAGGACACTCGGGGGACAGGATAAGGACACTCGGGGGACAGGGTAAGGACACTTGGAGGGGGCAGGATAAGGACACTTGGAGGGGGCAGGGTAAGGACACTTGGAGGGGACAGGGTAAGGACACTTGGAGGGGGCAGGGTAAGGACACTCGGAGGGGGCAGGATAAGGACACTCGGGGGCAGGATAAGGACACTCGGGGGGGCAGGATAAGGACACTCGGGGGGCAGGATAAGGACACTCGGGGGGGACAGGATAAGGACACTCGGGGGGACAGGATAAGGACACTCGGGGGACAGGATAAGGACACTCGGGGGGACAGGATAAGGACACTCGGGGGACAGGATAAGGACACTCGGGGGACAGGATAAGGACACTCGGGGGACAGGATAAGGACACTCGGGGGACAGGATAAGGACACTCGGGGGACAGGATAAGGACACTCGGGGGGACAGGATAAGGACACTCGGGGGACAGGATAAGGACACTCGGGGGACAGGATAAGGACACTCGGGGACAGGATAAGGACACTCGGGGGACAGGATAAGGACACTCGGGGGACAGGATAAGGACACTCGGGGGACAGGATAAGGACACTTCGGGGGACAGGATAAGGACACTCGGGGGACAGGATAAGGACACTCGGGGGACAGGATAAGGACACTCGGGGGGACAGGATAAGGACACTCGGGGGACAGGATAAGGACACTCGGGGGACAGGATAAGGACACTCGAGGGGACAGGATAAGGACACTCGGGGGGACAGGATAAGGACACTCGAGGGACAGGATAAGGACACTCGGGGGGACAGGATAAGGACACTCGGGGGGACAGGATAAGGACACTCGGGGGACAGGATAAGGACACTCGGGAGGACAGGATAAGGACACTCGGGGACAGGATAGGACACTCGGGACAGGATAGGACACTCGAGGGACAGGATAAGGACACTCGGGGACAGGATAAGGACACTCGAGGGACAGGATAAGGACACTCGAGGGACAGGATAAGGACACTCTGGGGACAGGATAAGGACACTCGGGGGACAGGATAAGGACACTCGGGGACAGGATAAGGACACTCGGGGGACAGGATAAGGACACTCGGGGGACAGGATAAGGACACTCGGGGGACAGGATAAGGACACTCGGGGGACAGGATAAGGACACTCGGGGGACAGGATAAGGACACTCGGGGGACAGGATAAGGACACTCGGAGGGACAGGATAAGGACACTCGGGGGACAGGATAAGGACACTCGGGGGGACAGGATAAGGACACTGGGGGTACAGGATAAGGACACTGGGGTACAGGATAAGGACACTGGGGGTACAGGATAAGGACACTCGGGGGGACAGGATAAGGACACTCGGGGGGACAGGATAAGGACACTCGGGGGGACAGGATAAGGACACTCGGGGGGACAGGATAAGGACACTGGGGGTACAGGATAAGGACACTGGGGGTACAGGATAAGGACACTGGGGGTACAGGATAAGGACACTGGGGGTACAGGATAAGGACACTGGGGGTACAGGATAAGGACACTGGGGTCCTGTGAAGGATTAGAGGAGGTTTTATGCACACAGCTGACTGATTAACTAACCCTCATGTAGGCAGTTCATGAACTACAACCCCCATGCGGCTAGACTGAATGATCCGATCCGCTGCAGTGGGTAATGTGCACTGATCTCATAAATGATTAAAACCTTTGATTAGAATTTAAGTGATTAATGCAGAAATGTTTCTTGCCAGGGTGACCCCCAAACCTCCTTTCTGCCACGCTCGGATACGGCGTCTCGCCTCCCTGTTTTCTCTAAATATGACAAGTTTAATTAATCCTAATGGTAAACACTTCTCCTAATAAACGAGACTCTCAGGCTGTTCCTGTAATGTTCTCAGCGCTGGAGATTTGGCAAAGCGAGTGAATTAGCAATCAGCCTGTGCTCGGCTCCAACTCCTTGAGGATCTCAGCAAGACGACGCGTTTCAGTCTCATTAGTCTGGAGCATTAGGATTCTATTAGTAAAACAATCCATAAATTAGAAAATCTACAGGATAATAAATATCAGGAGGTGTTTAAACCAAACAACGAGAGCAAGAACCAGATATAGAGGAAGGGGCGGAGCACGGAGGGTCACCTGCAGCTGTGACAGGAAGGGGTGTGGCCAAACACTCGCAACAATGTATCTATGTAAATACATGTGATAATGGAGCCTATTGGGCGGGGGGTTATGTATTACCCAATGGAAGAAGCTGGCCTGTTCTGATGAATCAGGTTACATCACCTGGACAGCCAGGTGTGTGCGTCACTTACCTTAGGAAGAGCTGGCACCAGGTGCACCATGAGAAGAAGGCGTCTGGTCTGATGAATCAGGTTACATCACCAGAACAGCCAGGTGTGTGCGTCACTTACATGGGGAAGAGCTGGCACCAGGTGCACCATGGGGAGAAGGCGCCTGGTCTGATGAATCAGGTTACATCACGTGGACAGCCAGGTGTGTGCGTCACTTACCTGGGGAAGAGCTGGCACCAGGTGCACCATGGGAAGAAGGCACCTGGTCTGATGAATCAGGTTACATCCGGTTTATGTCTGGGTGTGTGCGTCACTTACCTCTGGGAAGAAGTTATGTCTGGTCGGTGTTTCCTCCCCGTACACCGGGTCTTGCCTCCGATTCCAGAGTCAGTCGTCACAAAACAGTTTAATAGAAACAAAGAAACGGCTTCACCTAAAGAAACCTGATTTTCTTACACTTTCTTTCAGCAGAACTTCGGCCGCCTTCTCATAATCCGGTTTCATCTTCTTGCAATGTCCGCACCCTACAGGAAACGGACAGAAAACACGGTGATCGCCACAATCCCCGATCTCATCCTTGTCTTATACCCAGATGTGAGAAATTCTACTAAAGCTGTTTATTTGCTATGTTGGTTCCTGGGAAAGCTGGGTAACAACCTATATGGCCGTCACAAGAGTGGTTCCCCTTAACCCCAGCAGGATTCTGCACATTTAACATTCAGATCCTTAGGAAAGCCGGGTGAAAGCGGCTGCCATCAGTACATGCGATGAAACGGCTGTAGCCACCATTAGATACATCCAGGTGACCGAGGGTTAATGCCTTTATATTACACCGCCGACTGGAGGAAGGTGGAGACGCGCTGACTAAACCGATTACAAACCAACACAGCTGAGTGTTTGTGACAGTCTCATGTAGGTCACGATCCCCGGCTGTGACAGTCACTGAACAGAGAGCACTCATCACACAGAACGCGGCAGCGAGCGCAGCAGGGAGGGCATCTGTGTACATACATTACTTATCCTATACTGATCCGGAGTTACATCCTGTATTATACTCCAGAGCTGCACTCACTATTCTGCTGGTACAGTCACTGTGTACATACATTACTTATCCTGTACTGATCCTGAGTTACATCCAGTATTATACTCCAGAGCTGCACTCACTATTCTGCTGGTGGAGTCACTGTGTACATACATTACTTATCCTGTACTGATCCTGAGTTACATCCAGTATTATACCCCAGAGCTGCGCTCACTATTCTGCTGGTGCAGTCACTGTGTACATACATTACTTATCCTGTGCTGATCCTGAGTTACATCCTGTATTATACCCCAGAGCTGCACTCACTATTCTGCTGGTGCAGTCACTGTGTACATACATTACTTATCCTGTACTGATCCTGAGTTACATCCTGTATTATACTCCAGAGCCGCACTCACTATTCTGCTGGTGCAGTCACTGTGTACACACATTACTTATCCTGTACTGATCCTGAGTTACATCCTGTATTATACTCCAGAGCTGCACTCACTATTCTGCTGCTGCAGTCACTGTGTACATACATTACTTATCCTGTACTGATCCTGAGTTACATCCTGTATTATACTCCAGAGCTGCACTCACTATTCTGCTGGTGCAGTCACTGTGTACATACAATACTTATCCTGTACTGATCCTGAGTTACATCCTGTATTATACCCCAGAGCTGCGCTCACTATTCTGCTGGAGGAGTCACTGTGTACATACATTACTTATCCTGTACTGATCCTGAGTTACATCCTGTATTATACTCCAGAGCTGCACTCACTATTCTGCTGGTACAGTCACTGTGTACATACATTACTTATCCTGTACTGATCCTGAGTTACATCCTGTATTATACTCCAGAGCTGCACTCACTATTCTGCTGGTGCAGTCACTGTGTACATACATTACTTATCCTGTACTGATCCTGAGTTACATCCTGTATTATACTCCAGAGCTGCACTCACTATTCTGCTGGTGCAGTCACTGTGTACATACATTACTTATCCTGTACTGATCCTGAGTTACATCCTGTATTATACTCCAGAGCTGCACTCACTATTCTGCTGGTGCAGTCACTGTGTACATACATTACTTATCCTGTACTGATCCTGAGTTACATCCTGTATTATACTCCAGAGCTGCACTCACTATTCTGCTGGTGCAGTCACTGTGTACATACATTACTTATCCTGTACTGATCCTGAGTTACATCCTGTATTATACTCCAGAGCTGCACTCACTATTCTGCTGGTGCAGTCACTGTGTACATACATTACTTATCCTGTACTGATCCTGAGTTACATCCTGTATTATACTCCAGAGCTGCACTCACTATTCTGCTGGTGCAGTCACTGTGTACATACATTACTTATCCTGTTCTGATCCTGAGTTACATCCTGTATTATACTCCAGAGCTGCACTCACTATTCTGCTGGTGCAGTCACTGTGCACATACATTACTTATCCTGTATTATACTCCAGAGCTGCGCTCACTATTCTGAGTTTCTATAATGTAGGAGTGCATATGGATTGGGGGGGGGCGGGGCGTCACTGATGGTAGACTTTCGGGCAGATAAAGGGCCCCACTATTAATGCGTCATCGGAGGTATTAAGACGCCCCCTATGTTTGGCTCCCGGGCGCACCGTCCCTTTAACACTTCCCGGCAGGTAAAACGTTTCCTGAAATTCACAAATCGATGTCATTTTCTTTCAGCCACAAATTGCAGATTTTCATTATGGAGCCGCAATCATTTCCCCGAACGCTACTCACCCGGGAGAGAAAGAAAATAGATGGTGGAGGAGGAGGGGGGGGGAAATATTTAAAAAACAAAAATACCTGAAATTCGCAGAAATCGCTTTCCCTCAGTTGGATCTAAACTATGTCCCCTAACCAGAATTGTGTCTTATTGCTGATTATAATACTGTGAGCGCGCAGGAATCCTCTCCGACATCGGGCATCAGCTGAAGGCGGACACATGGCGGGCACCCAGCTTTCCCAGGATGAGATATAAGCACAAGGGGGTCATGTACAGGGATAATTCTCTGCTCCGGGCAGAGCTGCCACTCAGGAGTCCGGGAAAGTGGAAGAGAAACAGAATAAGAACGGAAGAGGAAGGACTTACATGGGGCGTAGAACATGACGAGCGCCGACGGGTGATCCTGGAGAAAC